>CM037017.1:15381416-16066416 GCA_020875875.1 Dioscorea alata
ATAGTACTATATATATACACACACACACACACACACTCTCTCTCTCTCTCTCTCTCTCTATCTCTCTATCTCTCTTATTATTATTATTATTATTATTATTATTAATTTTTAAACTTGTAGTTTATATATGACTTCTTCTTTGCTTTTATTAAAAGTATGATATAAATATTATATATTTTAGACATATAATTGATATTGATGATTTAAATAGATTTTATATAGCACAGTAGCAAAGGGAAATTAAATCTAAGCAAAGATTTCTTGTCAAACCATTTATATTGTTAGAGTCAGCTAGATATAGCTAGCAACAAACAGCGCGAGAGAGATATATTGGAGATTTCTTAATAACCATTAATAAAAACATTTCTTCTTTTATCAATTATTTTTTATGTTTTAATATGCTATACATTTCTAAATATGATGCTACACATAAGATTTCTATATTATATATCTTATGGAAATCTTATGTTGTTTTCCTCCTGTATAAGAGTGGAAATAGTCAAAAACTAAATTACACAAAATATACTGTACAGGATGGTCAACAATTGTGGCTTAATTATACTATTATGCAAGTAGGTTCATATCCAAAAAAAAAAAAAAAACAAATATAGGACATTAATATGTTACCATAATATGTAAATGATGATCTGGATTTTTTTATAGCAAAGGAAAACAAAATCCAAGCAAAGATCTCTTGTCAATTATGTTACAAAGCTAAAGACAGCTAGACATAGCTACAGATAAAACAGAATGGGAACATTATTCAAGCGGCGTGATTAGTGGCATGCTTGAGAGCGTAGGGGACAGAGACGGCAGCGTCATTGAGGAGTAGGGTTAGGGTTACAGAAAAAAAAAAAAACCTATAAAGCCCTCTCAAGTTGATGGCATGCTGATTTCCAATATTAAATTGCTATCGGCTTCTCATTGGCCAGATGACTAACAACAGGGAATCGGTAAGGTTGTTAAAGTGGGCTAGCAGAAATATTGATGATAGAGGAAATTGTGATGCTTTGGTTTATTAAACTCATGAAAAAGACAAAATACTCAACTAATAAGGGATGGCCAGATATCCAACAAAGACAAAATATTGAGGAATAGTGATTTTGGGGGATAGAATTAAGATATAGTAAGTGTGTGTGTATATATATGATAAACGGGATATATAGCGATGGTATGATAAAGAGATGATGAAGATGGAGAAGATGACAGAAGAGAGAGAGCATTGTTAATCAACAATGGTGACAGAATCATTCCATGTTGTCTTAATTGTGCTCTCTGCTCTATCTGTCATCAATATCATAATTCAACAATGGTGACATAATCATTCCATGTTTCATTATCTATATATTTCCATTCAACTTTAGTATATAGTTCATATAAATATATTTCAAGATATATATTTGTTATCCTTACGGTTTAAGTGCTAAGGTAACAATGATGTAATCTTTTTTACATCTCGTCTCTCTTTTTTTAAGGCCATGTTTTTTTTCAGAATTATTAACAAAATTATTCATATTGTTATTGATTGGATTTGTTTAGATATGCACTTGAATTAATGCTAACAATGATGTAATATTTTTTGCATCTCTTCTCTCTATTTTTTTAAGGCCATGTTTTTGTTTCAGAATTATTAACAAAATTATTCATATTGTTATTGCTTAGATTTGTTTAGATATGCACTTGAATAGATAATTATAACTATCATATTGTTTTTTTTCAGATTGAATGTATTCAGTTGAAAATGGATTCAGGTATCCACCATTTAACAAATGCAGCTTAAAGGTCATTTAGTTGCTGCCTATGTAGGGGGGATTTTTTTGTACAAAAATCAAGAAACACATTATTCTGGTATGCAAATGCTTAACATGGTTGCTGATGGAAGAGTTGATCATGCGTCAAAACCATTTGAAAGCAAAAAAATGGTAATTATAGGATAAATAATTGCAGATATTCTGCGGCAAAATTATTTAGAGATATCGCATGGAGTATAGGCTATAAATGGATAGAAAAAGAGGGATGGGAGTGTGATACCCATTTGTGTGGTCGAAAAGTAGATGATATCCTTTGTAATGAATGGTTAGGTGAAGATGGAATTATGAGAGAGTTTTGTAGTCAAGTTTGTAGATGGAAATATGAATTTAATTTGTTTACAGAACTTTTGTAATGGATATTATCTGTAATGTTATTTTGAAGCAATGTTTCAAATTTCATTGTTTGCATTCATTTATTTGGTTAATAATTTATTTATTTTTTTGGGGAAAAATTTTGGACTTAGGCTAACATGTTCTTCATGATGATTTTCATTTAAGTGTTGAAAACATGTTTATAATGTTGTTCTTCATGTATTTGTCTTTTTTCATACATTTTGTTGATTTAAAAGTGTTGAAGTTGTTGATACTCACAATTCAGTTTTGTTGCAACTCTTTCATTAGATGAATTGTAATCTTGTTATCACAATGAAATTATAGGCAATTAACAATAATTGTCAGGAATTTGCTATTTATTTTTTGTATTAGTTTTATTGGAATGTTTTGAAAAAGAAAAACATATGAAATTTTCATTACTTAACTAATTTGTCAATATTTATTTATTTAAACTCTTATTTTATCTTATTGTTGTAGTTGTTAGAATTATGTTAAAATTTTGACTTGCAAATATTTCTCAAATTTCTCATGGATGATGGATTCTTTTAATTTTTAAGTTTTTTATTGATAAAATAGGTATGATAATTCTTTTAACATAATGTGAATAATGTGAGGGAGATGAAAAGCATAATTAATTGATTTAAGAAAATCTTTTAGAAAAAGGAAATTTATTTTCATATTTTATTGATGTAACAAAAAGATATCTCTTAATTATATTGTTTTAAAAAATATCTAATATATAAATGTATGTGTGCATACATGACATTATTGCTAGGTCCCATAAGGTACTATTTTGGTCTCTATATCTACCAAGCAAGCTATCTATTTATCAATATTTGGTTGGATGATTTGGATTTGAGTGACATTTTAGTCAAATTTTGATAATTTTGTTTTTAAATTTGGGAAGGCTGATTTCAAATCTAGGGTTGTTATCCAATTGTGACTGATTTGAGTGATTGAATGATGGTGTTCCAACTGTTGGGTTTGGTTTTTGATTTATAACAAATAGGATTTTTCAGTGCAAATGGAAAGAACCCTAAAATAAAGATGGCGAAGGGGACCAATAGAATTTTTGGATTTTTTGTTTTGTAAAATTGGGTTGATCTAAAATAATAGTTGTAATGTTTTTTTACCTTTGTTTTGTATTGAATTGTTTTATTATTGCTATAAAAATTGTATTGTAATACGAATTTTTTTTGTTGTTTTATCTTATTAGAGTTATATCTTATGTAATTTTAAAATTTTATTTATGACTAAATCAAAGCTTTAATATTTCTCAAATCCCTAAATCAATGCACATTAATCAATCATACATTTTTACAAATTTTCTCAAAATTTTTAAAAATAGCAAACTCAACAAAAACATCTAATAAATGATAAATGAGAAATAAATAAATCAAATCATCCAACTCAAAAACTAAAATAAAAAATTTAAAAATAATAAAAATTTAAAAATATATAAAGATAAAAAATTAAAAATTAAAAAACATATTAAAAAAAAACCATTTGAAAGGGGCGGGGTGGGAGGGGTAGGGAAGGGAAGTAACAGGTGATGTCAACATACCGCTCTCTGTCGCTCCGCCCCTGTATGTGTGTGTATATATATATATATATATATATATATATATATATATAAAATAAAATTTTTAATATTAAAAATCATATAAATTAAAAATTTAAAATAATATGAAGAGTATAAGGAAAGCAAGGTGAGAAAAAAAAAATGTAGCCACAATGGAGCGTTAGGATCAGGTAAAGGAATAAACTTTCTTATTATCTTATTCTACCGTTTTCTATTTTAATTTTTTAATATAAATTATTATATTATAGATAAAATTAATAAAATAAAATAATATGATAAGTTTATTAAATCTTTGTTTGTCTATCTATTTTGGTAGCCTTTCAAATAAAAAGATATATATATATATATATATATATATATATATATATATATAGTTTACCAAAGAACCCTAAATATAATAGAGACGTATCATCTTCAATTTACTCTCTCTGTGTTTCTCATCATGGAAATGGCAAGGGCAATGGCAGGATTCATGGCGACGCCAATAGAATTTAAAGCTAAGGTTGCAGTAATATTTTTCCTAATAATATTCAACAGTGTTGCCAGAGTTGTTGTCATGAGCACCGTTCTTGGGTTGGGGAGCGGTAATGTTTTTGGCCTTCCTCATTGTACTCTATGCAATTGCATTGGATGCCTTGAAAATCATGGCAAAATGGGGCCCTGCACCTGCCCCTGCTGCAGGGGATGTTGATCAGAGATTCATCCCTCTTGATATGGCGGTGGTGACTTTTTTTTTTTTTTTTATGGTGGTGGTGAATTAATCATGTAAATGGCATATATGCATTAATTCTTGGTATGATTCTTAGGTTAATTTAGAGTTTTGGTGGAGCAAAAAATCAAAAGGCAAAAAAAATCTCTGACAACAATACTTAAATTGCAACAATTATATACAATGTCAACAATGGGCTCAATTATTAGGTTAGTAAGTTTGGCAACATCAAATCAATCACAAAAGAGACCTCTTCAATAATAGCAAGAAACATTTTGGAATTTTCTCACAATTAAAACATGAAATTTAGCATAAAAAAAATAACATATAAAATTGATATAATTGGTAATTATTGAAGACACTTCATACATAGAGTCAACAAATAAGATCAAAATAAGATCAAAATAATATAAAATAAGTCCTCTACACATAATATAAAATTAATCCTCTACCAATGTAAAAACATTAAAAAAAAAAAAACTCCCCTCATTCCATTTAATATAAAATTAGTTCTCTTCAGTCATTTGAGAAAATTAAATACCACCTTTTCCATTGCTAAGTTTTATAATTAGAAAATAAATCAATAACAAAACAAAAACATAAAATCATATATATATATATATATATATATATATATATATATATATAAGCAATATTATCTTTATATTAAAGAATTGGTGATGGTACAATTGCATTTTCTCTGTAATATTAATATACAACAACAACACAAACAAAAATATGTAAAAATTAGACAAATTATTCATTTTAACAAATTATTTTAACTTTGAAAAAGAAATCCATTGATAGAGATGAGAACACCCTCAAGCTGCTGCAAGGTGGGCATGGAACAAAAATATGTAGAAATTAGACAAATTATTTATTTTAACAAATTATTTTAATTTTGGAAAAAAAATCCATTGATAGAGATGAGAACAACCTCAACCTACCCACAAGCACAAAATCAGATTAATTAATTACCGGAATTTTATGCAAATTTAACAGTAGCAAATGATAATGAACTCTGGTTTGGAGACAAATTAACTAACCTCCGAGAAAACTTCTTTTAGCCGTCTTGTCCAGTCACCGAACAACGGTTCAGATCGGTTGGAGGAGCAGAGTTTGGTGTTCCTGCGGAGCAGCAGAACGCATCTCCGTATTTCAGAGGGTGAGAGAGAGAAAGAGAGAAGAGAAAGAAGCTGCTGCCCCGCCATTGCTGCGATCTTGGGAGAGCTCGAGCTCTTGGTCTCTGTGTCTCTCTTTCTAGAGAACCTTTTCTCTCTCTATAAGTTCTCCTCGGGTTCTGGTTCTGCTCCCCGGCACGGTGGAGGAGAGAATGATGGCTCTCCACGGGACTCGTGCCTGAATTCATTTTCCCGCAGAGGCCTTCTACGGATTCTCTTCTTTTTTCTCTCTATACTACATTTTTTCTCTCCCGTTCTCTGGTTGTTCATCCCATGGGTCGGCGGAGGTCGGCTGCGACGGAGGGGAGGGCTGAGCCGGCGAGGAAAAGGAGCGGGGGACTGAGGGCAAAGCAGGCGGGTCGTGGCTCGTGCCGTGGGAGCTGAACAATGGCTGCAACCCGCTGGCGCTGACTTTGGGAAATCACACGTCAAATGGGAAATTGCGTGCAGTCCCACACCGACCGCTATCCCCGCCGCAATCACCTACACATGTTATCGCATTATAGGATTAATTTCCCATACACAGTGATATGAATTTCCAAGTGAAAAGACCTGCGCAAATGCCGAGCCAGAGCAACAGCACCCACACCCGCATCCAGTTATCCTCCACAAAGTAACGGAATTTCTGGTAGTATCGCTTGATGGGGTTGGGTTCTATGGTTGGTTTCAGCTTCTGGCTCAACATCTGGCTCAGGTTCCGGCTGTTGGCTATCCCTGGCCGCACTCACTGGCCAGGGACTCCTGCAGGGCGCGGAGGATCTGGGAGTTGAGGTAGAGAGGGAGAAGAGGGATCTTGACGGCGGCCCTCTCTAAACCTAGATTTAGGGTTTTATAAAATAGAAGAAATAAAATCCTGACCGTTGATTATAAGGGAAGAGATCTGATCGTTCATTGTAATGGCTAATCAAAAATGGCCAAATGTCTATCATAGAGAAGGCTTTGATGAATAGGGTTTTTGGGGGATAGAATTAAGGTTAAGTATATATGATGACAAAAGGCACGTTGCTAGCTAGAAAGATAAGCCTATATATGTATGGTGTGGTCATTAGAAGGCTTAACTTTTTATTCACTTTCTTTGACCGGTATCCAATGCAGTTGGGACTTCAGAACGAATATTCGTGACTGCTACGGTTGCTAGTAATGGTTATATTTGATAATTAGTGCCACGAGATTATTCTGATGGGCTTGCGCATCGTCTCTCTTTTTTCTTGTTTTTCTTCTTTTTTTTGATGTGGTTGTACTAGGATGTCTAGTTTAGTTAATTAAGCATCTCTTTTTGTTCTCTAAAAATATATTAATTAGTCAAGGACATTCTCAACGATAAAAAGGAACCTTTAAAAAATGCATATATAAATTGACTATAAAAATCAAAACTGAGTGAGGAGCATACAAATCATCACTCTTTTGAAAGTGAAAAGGAACAATTAATATACAACAATTATGGGAATATACAACAGTTGAAAAGTGTGTATATATATATATATATATATATTATTAACATGCATACCATCTTTTTGAACTACTTCTCTTGTTCTCTGTGTGTGTGACAAGATCTCTGTTATATATTTATATAGATTGTCAGTGAAGTTGATAATATATATATATATTATCAACTTCACTGACAATCTATATAAATATATAACAGAGATCTTGTCACACACACAGAGAACAAGAGAAGTAGTTCAAAAAGATGGTATGCATGTTAATAAAGCATACAGTAGAATATGTGGATCAGTTGATCCATCACTCTGTTTGATAGCAGCAGCAATTCAGGTGGAATTTAGCAAGTAAACTATGCAAAATTGATAATTGATAATTATATGCATTTAATAAACAAGTATATGATGCAAGTCAGGGAAATATGTTGGAAATTCATGTAAACAAACAATGACATTCAAATCAAAATTTTCATGTTGTCATTGTTTCTTGTTGAATTGGGAGATTACTTATTCAATTTAACAGCAATCCCGGTTGTTTTGAAGTGGTTTTGGTTTGTTGCCTAATTTTAGAAAGATAGACGCACCTGTTGTTGTTAACTTTAGTGGATATAGCTGGGTATTTATTATTGAACTTTTCAGAGATGAAGGGTTGTATCATGATGAATTGAATGCTGTATTTTCTTGAGATTATGTTTCTTTTTTACCTTTTCCTTGTTGTGACCAATGTCGAGTGATTGTTTATCATCTTAATAATGTGAATTGAGAAATTATCCTTGTGGTCGTAAATTTAAATCAATGCGATAATGCCAGCCTACTCAAGAGTAGGGGATCATCTTTGCTTCATTTGGATAAGACAAGACAAAATGAGTAGATAATGTTATTTCTATGGAACTGTCATACCAATGGAGTCTTTGAACTGTCGTTTGTGATTGTTGCCCATGAAAGTTCTTACTGTTTGAGGAAGATGGTTCATCAATTAAGGTTTAGGAAAGAGAATTATGACTCAGATTCTTTTACTTTTTTCTTAGTTTTAACAATTCCAAAGAAAGCAGGTGTTACTTTTCTTTTTTTTTTGTTAGGTAAAGAAGATGCATGATGGGGAGTCTTTGTTTGTGAGTAGTAACATTGAAAGCCATGGTTGATTGGGTTCTTCATCAAAAGTTAAAAGGTAAGGTGCTGCCACTTGTAAACATTTTGTTTGCCAAAAGGTTGAAAAAGGAGGAGAAGATGAAAAGAAAAACTAATGGTGATTCGTGTGCTTCTTAGCTAATTGTTTCATCCTCGCAGTCACAGGTATTATAAAAGTGCACGAATTATTTTGGTTATGCCTAGGTGCATCTTCTAATGATTTTATTTTATTTATAGGATAACCCTTATGCAGATCAATAATTAATGGCGCCATTGTAAATGCATTCAAGGTATTTAGTCATTATATATATATATGTTACGCTATGACTTTATATGTGTTAGTGCAAATGCACTCTTAGTAGGCATAATTTGACACCTAGTCAAGGTGGCGTGGCAAGCATGATGACGTGGCATGAATAATGATGTGATAACATGGCAAACAAATTTGGCTAGGTGGAAAATATCATGGGAGATCTTGGAGAAGTTATTTTTGGCAAGAAGTTGCAACTCTCATGAAGATTAAATGAAGATTTTCTTGAAACTATTTTAGGCAAGAGGATCAAGCAAGCAATATCTTGGAGTCAAGATCTCATCAAGACCATATTTAGAAGATGTGATTGAACACTAAATATGGGTGGAATTAAATGAAGAAACAACCTATCAATGGTATGATTTTGAAGACTATTGAAAGCAAGATTTGAAGAACCCTAATAGAGATGATATGAAGTCTATTAAGGGTATGTTTGAAGATGCGCCTATTGTTGGCAAGATTCAGCTGATTGACTGAAGATCTTTGATGAAGATTTGAAGACCAAACTTGGGTGAAGTGAAGACTAAGTTTGGCAAGGTTCATGAAAGACGCACATAGGACGTGCGCCCCTTGCGAGGGGGCTGTGTGGTGAGGAGCTGACAAGGGAGGCTAGTTGCTGGTAGGTTCAGATCAGGTGATCGGACTGCATCGACTCGAACTAAGCATGGGTCTTGAGGTCGCTTAGCAATGGAGCCAGAAATCAGCCAAGCCAGCAGTCAGGGCTATGTTGCAACATAAGTTGCGACATCTAATTTCGGAAGGTTCTAAAGTTAGAAGCCGCGGAGATTCTAAAAGAGGTATGGCTATATTTGGGACGTTGAGGCGTCTATATATACTTCCTTGGTCTAGGATTGGGTACGACTCTTGAAGGAGGGAGTAGGAAGGTACCGGACAATCTAGAGAGGGTAGTATTCTTGTATTGTGAGAGAGTGACAAGTGTTCTTTGTACTCTTCTATCTTTTACCTCTTTTAGTGAATTGTTGATCTCCGGGCTTGGCCCCCCAGACGTAGGCGAGTGAACGCCGAACTGGGTTATCAACGTCTTGTGTCTTCTTTTGTGTGGTTTGCGTGTCATATTCTTGAGTGCTTAAGTGAGTGAGTGTTCCTCTAAGTTCACAAACCCTAACCGGCGGAACTAACAATATGGAACAAGAATCATATGACATTGATATTAGTTGAAATGATTGCAATCTCTAATATATGACTTCTTGTTGAAATGAATGTCAATTATTACACATCCTTAATTGTTTGTGTGTAAACAGGACTTTTTGTTGGAATGAATGTGGATTATTACAAATCCTTAATTGTTTGTGTGTAAACAGGACTTTTGGTTGGAATAAATGTGGATTATTACACTTAATTGTTTGTGTGTAAACAGGACTTTTGGTTGGAATAAATGTGGATTATTACAAATCCTTAATTGTTTGGGTGTATAAATAGTAATTGTTTGTGTGTGTAAACTGTAATTAATTCAAGGTTTCTTACTGCCATCAACAACAAACTGGCAGAAATATGTAAATTTTCCCGGCGTTTATTTAAATAAACGCCACGAACAATGAAAAAATAAAAACCCTACATGGCAGACAAATCATGGCGTTTTAGTAATAAACGCCAGGAAATAGTAAAAACGCCGGGAGAACAATAACAAACTCGTGGCGTTTTATTCGAAACAACGCCGGGAAAGAACGAATGATTGCGCGGCGCCTATTACATTAAACGCCGCCGTATTGGCGGCGCTTATCTATATAAACGCCGCTAAGAGCCCATATGAACCATTTGCCTCATGGCGATTATACCGGTGTTTATTATTAATAAACGCCGCTCAGTTGACGGCGTTTAACAAATAAACGCCGGTCAGATCGCGATGACTGTATCACCGGCACTTGGCCCGGCGTTTTATTGTAGCGCCGGTAAATCTATTTATAAACGCCGCAAAAGGCCTATATTGGTGTAGTGCACATGCCATAAAATTCAACCATACCTAAATATAAAGATCTTCAAGGTCCTCCACTATCTTCATCATTTTCAAATTCTATACCTTTTAACATGCAAACACATTAAACCCCATTACAATCATCACCATCATAATTTTTTTTTTTTTGGAAAAAAAACTCGCTAGTCTGAGTTACTCGGGCAAGAGCCTACAACCCAAGAAATGAGAAACACAAGCATCCATTCAAGTAAACTCAAATTGAGCATCAATGGAAAAATAGTTATTATCGTAGTCTTCTTCGAATCTAACTGTTGATTCCTAATTCATTGATAGGGATGCAAGTGTACGTGCCAATCATGTAATAAAGTTTATGTAAAGCAAAATGTCGGTCCATAGGGAAGAATGAGACTATTAGTACTTACTCTAATTCCAAAAATTAGCCTAATCAAAGAGTAGTGATGTGTGTGAACAAAAGAAAACAAAAAGTAGAGAATACGAAAATAAATCCAAAAATCTGTTGAATTGCTCATCTATGCGGTCACTCTTCAACCTAGATGGGTATGGAAGTCGTAGAACATACTCCTTTACCAATGGTGGCACAACCCTCTAAACAATTGGAGTAGCTCTTCCCTTTTTCGCCGGACTTTCAGAAATCTCGATTTTCGGCTCCTTCTCCTTCTCCATCACCTTGTCTTCACTCATGCCCACTTCTTTTCCACTGCTAAGAATAATTGCCTTGAGGTGTTCACGAGGGTTTGCCTCAATGTTACTCGGTAAACTACCTTGTTGTTGTTTGGACAATAACCTTGCAATATGATATAACAACTACTAATTCATAAATTATCAAATTAATAAAATAACATGTTCACACCACAAGCATAACTATATACTGCCTCATAAACCTATTTATCACAGATGTATAATTTAATTCCGTAGTAATGACTTTTAGAAAAAAATGATAAAATAGGAGGAAAAAAGGAAATGAGGGAGAGATGAAGATGTGATAAGGTTAATAAAAAAAATCTGTGTGGGAAAATAAAAGAAAAAGACAAAAGGTAGAAAGTTCTTCATTTTTTTTTCTTTTTTTTTGCATTTTCATGATAGATTTCTAAATCGGTAAAAGCTTAACCAATTTTATTAGAATGCGGAGATCTGTAAATAAAGAAAAAAACATATTTAAAAAAAAAGCCCCAACGATCACCTAAAGTTATATCTATGTTAAAAGAAAAGAGAAATTGTAGATATTATCCCTTCAATTTTCGCACTAAAAAAATCCTTACTTAGACTATTTTATATCCCAAAAAAAAGTCATTTTTTTGTGACATTCTCTGACAGCTTATTTTTTAGTATTTTTATCAAAATTACCACTATGAGTTTTTAAACGAAAACACAAAATAGTAAACAAGAAACTAAGATATTATACATGGAAAACAAATTTGAAACAAAAATGTTACATATTAATTGAAAACTTATATAGTTACATGTAAACACACAATATTAAATAAAAAATATACTTAATAAATAAAAAATACATTTCATAAGTGGGGAAAAATTGAATTTTTAAATAAAATAAACTGACGGCATGAGTTACAGGGACTGAAAAATAAGTAAATAAAAAAAAACTATTTAAAAAATTGAAATGCCATAATAACTACGGAGGATATTTGAAAAATTGTAAAGACTAATAAATAAATTTTTTTTTAAAAAAAATATCCTGCCCTGATAATCATACCATTCATGGAAATTTTAAGAAAACCCGTGAAAATTTGATCCCCAATTTTAGTGATATTCCAAACTGAGAAACCAAGCGAGCAATCAAAGCTATGGACGGGCACTCCGGCGCTCCTGTTCGCTCTCGGACATCCCAAACCCCATCGCCATCCCACTCCGCCTCCGCCTCCGCCTCCGCCTCCAGCTCCGTCCACCACAAGCGCAAGTTCCACGCTACCGTCACCCCCTTCTCCGGGCCCGACGCCGGAGCTCTTACCTCCAACGACGACCTCGACAGCGTCAGCGCCCGCGAGGACGACGAGGAAGACGATACTGACGATGACGACGATGAGGAAGAAGAGGTTGATGAAGATGATGAGGAGGACGAGGACCACGATTCCATGCGCACCTTCACTGCCGCCCGTCTCGATGGTGGTGCCGGACCTGGAGGAGGTGGGAGCAACAGCTCGAGAAGTGCGAAGCCGCCGAAGCCAGAGCCTTCGGTGACGGTGAAGGCTGAGCGGCCGTCAGCTGTGGAGAAGGAGCGGGGTGGGGCAACAGGTAATGCATCGGGGCAGCAGACTCCGGCTGCCACTGCAGGGTTGATTCCGGGCATCGTCGTGAAGGAGGACACTGTGAAGGGGATTTTCACTGAGAATATTCAGACTAGCGGGGCGTACAGCGCGCGGGAAGAAGGGTTGAAGAGAGAGGTGATTATTTCTTACTTCCCCTTGTGACAATTTGCATTAATTCTTGATTTCGAGCTGATTATTTTAAATTTCTTGATTTTTCATCTGATGCAGAGATGATCAGGTGTAAATTCTATGTTTTTTTTATATAATGCTTGAACTAGTTCTTACAGGATTGTGGATGTACCACCCCTACAGGAAACAGTTAGTGTCTATTGAACATGACGTGCGAGACGAAATGATGATGATAAAATATTGTTTTGATCTTCAAAATTAGACACATGGAATTGTTTGATCTTTAAAATCAGATACATGGAAATGGTATAGGATTGCCTTGTTCCATTTAGACCCAAAGTGAACAAATAGATTGGCATTCCTTCGCGCATACACGCCTCTGTGCATGAGCGAGTGCGCGCACTCGCGCCCGTGTGTGTGTGTGTGAGAGAGAGAGAGAGAGAGAACCATAAAAAAAATTTCAGTGCAGCAAATTGTTCTCTGTGAACCATAACCTCGAATTTCATTTTTTTTATTAGATGTAGCATAGTATAGGCTTTGGTATTCCACCTATAAAGAACGTCAATTCTAAGACAAGTAATGCATATATTGATACATGAAAGAAGGGATCTACTACAAGCAAAGCACCAATGATTATGTAAATTGGTATTGTCTGAAGCCACCACTACTCGATATAGAAAAGTTCATAGTTTTTATTGGAAGTTGAATGAAAGTTGAATAATTTAAGGATGGCAGCTTGGGGGTTACAATATGACTAAGATTGGCGACGTAGAAGTAGAATATGGTAGGGATATAGGTGGATGGATAGGTAAGCAGGGAGAGATGGAGGGATGGTGGGAGAGAAAACAAGAGGCAAGTTCTGAAAACCATTGTAAAGACCATATCAATGGATTAAGATCAAATGAAAATCATAAAGTAAAAGAGAAGAAGAAATGGCTAGTGGAGCTTTACATGTTATGAAGAAACAGAAAGAGGGAAAGGCAGTTGACATTAATCTTCTACTGCTTTAAAAGTAGGTTCGGCTTAAGAAAGATTCAAGCTGTTTGATTTAAGCTATTATTTTTATTGATCCTTGCCATCCATATAGTTATTGTAGTTCCTTCTAATTGCAGCTATTCAATATAATTAAGGGATTTTAAGGAACATTTTTTGTGCTATTGCTTAATTGAGATGAACAAAGCTACTAGACTCGTGTATTCAGTAGGTAAATGAAAGTAAAAAAAGGCAAAGGGATAAATTAAGGTGATCGATACCATGCAACTTGCAATTAATGCGCTAGAAGCAAAATCACCTGCTAATTGGCTATATTAAGGACGCTACTAGTTACCAAAAGGATGATAAAATTGTTGGTGCATGAAAATATTATTTAAGAAAATGAAAATAGTTAAAATGCCCAAGAATTCCACTGTAGTTCATGGAAAGTACTGTCACTTGAGGAGAAAAAAATTAGATTTAGATGAAACATTGGGCTTTTGAGTATGTCTCCTGAGAATGTACTAGTGTTCACATTTTCTGACAAAAGTTTTTGGTTGAGTTACTTGATGAGTTTACATCATTCCTTTCATGATTTGATGTATTTGAACTATTAAGGTTGAGGCAATCAAAGGTTCAGTTTTGTAACTTCATTTCAAGGGCTTAATATCACTTAGTTTCATTGGGCATTTATGTTATGTTTATGCTGTGAAGGAAGGCCACCATGAGACATGTTATAGGTGGTTGGACTTGGTTATAGGAAAGAACTATTTTTACAACCAAGCAATTTGCTAGGGAATAGATTGAACACCATTATAGTAACGGGAGGCCACCATGAGATATATTATAGGCAGTTGGACTTGGTTATAGGCAGTTGGACTTTGGAGCTGTTTTCTTTTTGGCTTGTCTGTAGAGGTCTACCTATTTTCTAACTACACTTGAATTGAAGTTTTCATTTTTCTTATAGGAAGATGCTGGGAGGCTCAGGTTCTTATGTTACGCAAATGATGGGATTGATGAGCATATGATTTGGTACTTATCATTACTGTTCTTTTCTTTGTCTGTTTTCTTATCTTTCTATCGTTTGGTAAGATCCAGTAGTATGGGGTGACTCCATGGGGCTTATATTTTACCTACTTCAGGTTAATAGGATTGAAAAACATTTTCGCAAGACAACTTCCTAATATGCCCAAGGAGTATATTGTCCGTCTTGTCATGGATAGGTAAGATATATTCTCTCTTTTAATTTAGAGTGTTTTTCTTTCTATATTGTGGTTATTTGCCTTGACAATCAATTTCACATCTTCCTATATTGAGTTATGAAATATGCTTGTTTAGTCCTACTTGGGCTCAAGAAATGCTCCATGTTTTATCTTGAACTTTAGGTATATCCCCAATGGGTATTATGATGAGGAACTTTATTTTTTTTCCTTTGTTTTTTCAATTTCTTTTAGAAGTTTATTTGAAAATATTTCTTGTTAAGATGAACAGTATTTCTGTGTTTATATTATGTGGTAGTTAAAATTTTGCTAGTTGCCCCATTCATTTTCAGGTTTTTATTCCCACCCTGAAAAATAGTGATTTTATTTGCCATCCTCCTCTCTGGTTTTATTTACTTGCCACCCCGGAATTACTTTTGATGTTCTAGCTTGGGTTAATATCACCTATTTTTACTCTTTTTGTTTAATATAATTTCTCTTTATAATGCATATCATTGTATGGTAGATATAAAATAGGAGAATACCTTCTATTTTTAATAAAAAGTCCCACGATTTCTTCATTAAAACCAATTATATATCATTTTTTTATAAGAACTCATTATTTGTCTAATATTTAATGATATGCATTACAAAAAAGGTTCTATATAAAGAAATGGGTTGAACAAGTCATTTAAACTGAAGTTAAATTTTCAAAAATTGTGATAGGTGGTGCCAATTAAAATAAGATTGAAATTTTTGTTTAGGAAGAAAAGACTTTCATTTCAGAAAAGCTAAACAGATTGCAGGACCCCGTAGGATATACATACAACCTATGTGAGACAGGCCTCATGGCTGAATTAATTCAAAGAAAATGAAACTACTAGCCAGGATAAACTCCTGAATATCAGGACAAGATTTGTAGATTGGATACAAAACAGAAGTCATAAAAAAACAGACTTCTAAATAATATTCCCTAAGAATCTGGTCCCTGATAAGCATAATCTTCTAATAAACAGTCCCTGGAAACTCAATCTGGCATTAATCTGTATCTTTCTACACATCCTCTCAAGTTGGGTTATGGATGGCAATCATACCCAGCTTGGATTTAAAAATCTCAAAGTTGTTTCTGGACAATGCCTTTGTAAGAATATCAGTAACTTGGTGACTTGTAGAAACATAAGTTAGACTCGAAATTCCTTCTTCAACTTTCTCCTTAATAAAATGTTGATCTATCCCCATGTTTGGTTCTACCATGATGAACTAGGTTTCTTTGCTATCTCAAGCAGAGTCACTTGACTACTATTTGACATTCCTAACTCATTTAACATCCTTCTCAGCCAGATTCCTTCACAAATCCCTTGGCACATTGCCCTGAACTTGGGTTCTGCACTGCTTCTAGCAACTACTGACCATTTCTTACCACACCATGTGACAATATTTCCTGAACGTAGGTACAATAGCCTGTTGTAGACCTTCGGTCAACTGAACATCTGGCCCAATTTGCATCAGTGGATTTAAGGACGTCTCTTTTAGCTGCCTTCAAGCCTCTTGGATTTTGTTTTAAATACTAAAGTATTTGAAAAACAGCTTCAAGATGGTTTACCGTAGGTTCATTCATGCATCTACTGAATATTCCCACAAAGAAGCCAATATATGATCTTGTGTGGAGCAAATAGATTAATTTTTCCATTGACCTTTGATAACTTACATTTGTCCATTTCCTCCTACTGAACTTTTTTGACAGGATCCATAGAGGTTGTGGCAGGTTTGCAGCCCAACATACACGTCTCTTTCTTATGTCCAAAGTATACTTACGTTGTGAAATAGAAATCCCCTTATGTGACCAGGCTACCTCCATACCCAAAAAATATTTCAGCTGACCCAAATCTTTGATTTCAAATTCTCGCCCCAAGACTTATTTCAAATATTTGATCTCCTCAAAACAGTCACTTGTTAAGATAATATCATCAACATACACTGTCACAATGGCTCTTGTACTGTTAGAGGAGCACTTAATAAACATTGTATGATCTGTTTGGTATTGAGTAAAACCATGTTGTTTGACCACCTGAGTAAGTCTCTCAAACCAAGCCCTTGGGGACTGTTTGAGACCATATAGTGATTTCTTCAGTTTGCACTCCTTGCCAAAGTTCTCTTGAGACTCTAATCTAGGAGGAACTTCCATGTACACTTCTTCGAATTCACCTTTCAAATAGACATTCTTTATGTCTAATTGCGGTAAAGGCCAATCAAGGTTAGATGCAAGTGAAAGTAGAATACGCATAGAATTCAGCTTAGCTATTGGTGCAAACATTTCCTCATAATCAATACCATAGGACTGTGTAAATCCTTTGGCAACAAGCCTAGCTTGAAAGCAATTCACACTCCCAGCTGCATTGTGTTTAGCAACATACACTCATTTATATCCTACAAGCTTCTTTCATGCAGGCAGTTTGATATACTCTCAAGTTTTGTTCTGCTTAAGTGCATTAACTTCATCACAGTTTTCTTCCAATTGGGTTGAATGAGTGCTTCCTGTATATTCTTGGGTATGTTTCTTTCTTTCAAGGTAATAGGAAAAGCTCTGTATGCTGGAGTCAGTTTTTCATAAGACTCAAAGTTGCTGATTGGGTGCATAGTACACATCCCCTTGGCTTTTCTTACTGCAATAGGTTTATCTAAGTCATTGAACATAGGAGGATTAGAAACAAGGGGTGCATAACTGCATGTGCTGCTCTCAAATAATATGGGACTTGGGTTAGCTTTTTGGTCTTGCTTAGATGTAGTTTGGATCTCTGCCTCTTTTGAGTTTTTTGACTTCTAGGATAGACAATAATATCCTTTGGTTTTTCCTGATCAAGGACATTTCTAGAACACAGGTCAAGAACATTGCTAGGATAAGGGCCAGAAGATATTTGACTAGGAACGTCGGGTGGACATGGACTGGGTGTATTTGGACTTTTTCTGAGATTGGGTACACTTGGATATGGAGGACACGGTCTAGGTACACTAGGCTGATCAGGAACTGGCCAAAGCCAATATTCCTCTACTTGATTCTCCTCCTGAATATTGCATTTGGGATAGTAAAGGACTGTTTTCGAAAACGGTTACACCATAAAAATGTAGAATTTTCTGGTTTAAGGAGAACAACACTTATAGCCACTTTGGTTTGAGGAGTATAAAAAAAAATACATTTAATTGATCTAGAATCAAGTTTATTTCTATTTTGTTGAGTAATATGGACAAATGCAGTGCAACCAAACACTTTAAGAGGAACTTGAGACAAGAACTGATTGTGAGGAAAATTTTTTAAAAGCGATTGGAAGGGAGTTTTAAAATCTAGCGCACGAGATGGCATTCTATTCATCAGATATGTGGCTGTCAAAATGACTTCCCCTTGAAATGTTGTGGGACATATGTGGCTAACATCAATGATCGGTTTACTTCTAAGAGGTGTCTATTTTTCCTTTCCAAAACTCCATTTTGTTGTGGAGTGTCCACACAAGAACTTAGGTGACTAATCCCTTGATTTTGAACAAAAGACCCAAGATAGAATGAAAAAAACTCTTTCCCATTATCAGTTTTTAAGGCTTGAATTTTTGTTCGGAACTAGTTTTGGATCATCTTGTAAAAAATTTGGAATATTTGACTAACTTCCTATTTTTCTTTCATTAAAAATGCCAAGTGACTAGTGTGGTCATCTATGAAAGTTTCAAACCATCTAGAACCTGAAATGTTCTTAATTCTAGAGTGTTCTCAAACATCGCTATGAATAAGATGAAATGAATGAGAATATTTGTATGGTTGATAAGGATAAGAGTTTCTAACAAGTTTAGAAAATTGACACTCTTCACATTGTAAATTTTCTGAATTCTTATTGGTCAATAAAGGAAATAACTTTTGTAAAGAGACAAAGTTTGGATGTCCTAACCTATAATGACAAAACATTAAGGCATTATTTTGTTTTGACTTGAAATAAAACAGGAATTTTTTGGGACTTTTTTCCTA
Organism: Dioscorea alata; assembly: GCA_020875875.1. Classification (NCBI taxonomy): domain Eukaryota; kingdom Viridiplantae; phylum Streptophyta; class Magnoliopsida; order Dioscoreales; family Dioscoreaceae; genus Dioscorea; species Dioscorea alata. The sequence continues at coordinate 15,400,436 of CM037017.1, forward strand.
GGAACTTTAGCTTGCAGAAGGTAGAGTCCCACAGTCATTTCAACACTGTCAATCGTCCTACTAAGATTAAATCCTTAAAGTCGCACAATTTTGTAGAGAATTTAGTAGTACACTTCCAATCTCCAATGAGTTTGCTGACAGATAGCGTGTTATAATCAAGTTTAGGAACAAATAAGTCTAAATTAAGTCTTATATCTTTTGATATAAGGACCGAAATGATACTAGCGACAAATGAGCATGTCCTATTTGCTATCCGAACCGCTTTTCCTCCATCACACGGCCTATATTCCTTAAATAAATTAAAGTTTCCAGTCATGTGGTCTGAAGCTCCTAAATCCACAATCCATGGTTTAACATCCTATGTTCTAGCACCTAAAGCAGTAAAGAGAGTACCTTGCTGTGTCATGGTGGCTGTGCTAGTTCCAACAGGATTCAGCGCATTCTAAATTGTGGTTTGAAGTAGCTTCTGCAGGACTTCCATTTATTCCTTATTGAAGGGATTAAGTTCAATAAGGTACTGATTTTCGTAAGCCGCAACAACACTGCCCCTGATATCTTGAGAAGATCTTGAATTGGGTTTCCAATGAGCGGATTTTTCGTGTATTTTCCAACAATTGTTCTTAGTGTGGCCCGTTCTCTTACAGTGCTTACATCATGTGCAATTGTTCTTCTTCTATCCACCATTATTGTTTGAATTTAGTCTGTGGGTCCCTTAGCATTTGACTGACTTCCTATAGCTCCAAGTATGATTTTCCTCCTAGTTTCTTCTCTACAAACCTCAGAAAACACTTCTCAAAGACTAGGTAAAGGCTTTATGCTGAGAACTCTCCCTTGAACCTCATCACGATCGTGATTTAGGCCTAGGAGAAATTTATAAATCCGTTCTTTCTCCTAAATTTGTTTGTACTGCATTCCGTCATTAGGACAGCTCCAAGAAACACTTTCAGCATGTCAAGTTGCTGCCAATAGCAAACAAGCATGTTGAAATAATCTGTAATGGATTGTTCTCCTTGTTTGAGATCTTGAAGAATCCCTTTGATGTCAAATATTGCTGATGTATTGTCTTTATTTGAATTGGTTTCTCGGACTGCATCCCAAATTTCCTTAGCAGTTTTGTAGTACATAAAGTTTTCTCCTGTTTCATTTGTCATGGAGTTCAAAAGGCAAGAGATCACCATGTTGTTCTCAACCTTCCATTTGCGAAAATTGGGACTGCTTTCTTCAGGTTGCATAGTAGCTCCTGTCAAGAAATCTTCTTTCCCCTTACCACAGACGAAATCATGACTGAATGAGGCCATTAATTATAATTATAACCAGTGAGTTTATAACCTGTGATAGGGATAGTCCCACACGCAGAAGGGCTGATAGAGTTTGGGTTAGGATTGGCATTTGTTTGGCTGAAATCTGGATTTGAGGTACCACTCTCACTCTCACTGGCCATGGCTGCTCTAAGGTACTTAGTCATGGGAGAAAAATGAGATTTCAGATATAAAGAACTCAAACCCACTCTGATACCATGAAGTTTTTGTTTAGGAAGAAAAGACTTTCATTTCAGAAAAGCTAAACAAATTGCAAGACTCTGTAGGATATAAATACAGCCTATGTAAGACAGGCCTCATGGCTGAATTAATTCAAATGAAATAAAACTACCAGCCTGGACAAACTCTTGAATATCAAGAAGAGATTTCTAGGCTGGATACAAACCATAAATCATATAATAAACAAACTTCTAAATAATACTCCCTAAGAATCTGGTTCCTGATAAGCATAATCTTCTAATAAACAGTCCCTGGAAACTGAATTTGGCATTAATCTACATCTTTCTACAAAAATTTAAGGAGGAGGTGGCGAATAACATTGAAAAGTCAAGGGGTGGCTAGTAATTTCATTGTTTTCATGGGATGGAAAATAAAAACCGCTTCATTTTTCATTTTATATTATCATATTTGCTAAATGGGATTTTTGTGTGGGCTGTGAGACGTTCCGCTTTTGCAGAAACTCCCCATCCTCCATCTTCTTCATAGTTGCATGTAACTCAAAATCTACATCGTTATTGTAAATACCTCCATGATGCTAGTTAGATTCTTGAACTCATGGTTAACCATGGATTCGCTTCAGTCCATGTTGTGAAATAACAATAATGTCCTAAGCTAACCTCTAGAGGAGAAGGGGAAAGAAAAGAATAAGGGTTGTAGGGCTTCTCTTTTCGCAAATGCGGAGGATGAGAAAAGACGGAGGCCTCTATGGCTTCTTTTCTATCGAGTGGCGGAGAAGGAAAAACCGCGCTTTCTAGGGCTTTATATCTCTCTCAAATTCTCATATCTTATTTCTCTGTTTTGTGCGTTGGGATGCAAATGTCAAGTTTTCAAATTATAAGGGCAGTTTGGGGAAAAATCAAAGTACCAGTGTTGGATCAAATATTTCTGGAATAGTTTCGATCTCTCTGAAATCTTATTAACTTCGGGGGGCATATGCAAAAGGGCAAAGATTAAGTTGTATACAATTATGAATAAGCTAGAGGGTTTCCTACATAATTGGAAGATTTAAGGGAGGTCTACATAAAAAGCCTTTGTTAAATTATCATGGTTTAGGTTGGTCTGTGAGTGGGCAAGCAAATTTCTATAAAATACTTGTTCAGGTGAAAGGTAAAGATTATTTACCCTGTTCGTATTCAATTGGTTGACAAGTTAGCGCTAGATGTCTTCTTTGAGCACAAACTGTTGAAATAGTATTTTTTTCTTAATTGATTTAAATGTTCATTGAAATTCTTTTCTTTTTAACAGCAGTTTTCTAATACTTGATTTTTTCAGAAGCCATAAATCCATGATGGTTATCAGGCACAACAATGTTGTTGGTGGCATAACATATCGTCCTTATACCAGGTGAGACCAGAAAAACTAAATGATTTCACTCTTTTTCGGTCTTCTAGAACCTAGTTCTAATTTTGGATGAATATTGCCATTCAGATTATAAATTCATATGGTGAAAACTTTCTTAAAATTGGTAACCCTTCCTAAATAGTTAGCCAAAACACCATAACTAATGGCAGCACAGACAATTTATTAATTAAACCGTTTTGGGATTTGCCTATTATGTAATCATTATTTCTTTTCAACCACTAGTATAAAACCTGTTCTTTGTGTTAGTTATAATTCTTGCAGAATGATCAATGGAATGATCTTGATGGGCCTGTCTTCTAAAATTTTCAATTGTATCATGGGTTTCTTGGTCCCAGATCTGCCAAATATTTAAAATCTTGAGTTCCTCTATGTCTTCCATTTCATGTTCCATATTACAATCCTTTTTCAGTATCTACAGTATCAAGTGTTGCTACATTTTCACAATTTGCATCACTTTTTCCCTTGTTGGAACTGAGCAACTAGAACATCTTTCACTTGATATGTATGGCTAATGATGGAGTATGTGAAATTTGCTTGCTTATAATGGAGAACCTGAATGCCTCCTACTGTCCTTTAAGCCTGTAATACTCTCCAATCCTTCTCTTTGCTTCATATAACAAAGATGACATCTGCAGATATTTTTTGTGTAAACATGCCAACTGATGTGTTCGAGTTGCTTGCAGTCAGAGATTTGGGGAGATAGCTTTTTGTGCAATTACTGCAGATGAACAAGTCAAAGGCTATGGCACAAGACTAATGAATCACTTAAAACAACATGCTCGTGATGTTGATGGGCTCACCCATTTTCTGACTTATGCTGACAATAATGCGGTGGGATATTTCATAAAGCAGGTTTGTTTTGTTTGACAATCTTCTTGGCTCTTTATTTTCCTGCACATCTTTCCAAATTTAATGTGTTCATTTTATGATTGCATCAATAGTATCTCATGCCTTTTATCCTTTTCATACAAAGTCATTCTGTATTTACATCTTTAGACAACGTTCTAGTGGATATATAACTCAAATTACATAACCCTTTCTTTTTTATTTATGCTTCACAAAATTGTTTCATGTATATACCTAGTTAACAGGGAGACTGATTGATATCCTTGTTTGTGATCATCATAATATTAGTTCAGAGAAGTTCTTTGGTGTAAATCTTGCTTTTTCAATGACAAAACCAAGAATCGAAACTTTTTGATGCAGTTTCAAATAAAATTAGCTTGTTGATCTTTAGTGCGAAAAGGGGTTTTGCAAGTTGATGGATCACAGAGGAATAAAATAAGGAATTCTAAAAACCCAAAGATGGGATAAGCGCCCGCACCTCCTGCTAGAGTCATACTGCCACTAGAAGTTGGATTCCAATTTATTTCTTGAATGATTCAACAGACCTCTTAAATAGGGGAGTTTACAATAACTTGAAAATAGTTACTTCCTTTCTTCTTCTAGACTGATCTTATGTCCATTCTAGACTCCTATGAGTGTGGAGTCACAAAATGTAATGATCTTTCTTAATTATTCTGGCCTTCTATGATCGGAATGGTGTTAACTTCTTAATCTACCCAAATCAAGAAAATTTGAATTTCATATTTCATACACTGCATCCCCTTTAGTATCATTTCCATTTTAGAATCGTGTTTTTGCTTTCTCTGTGCATGCTACAATCATTTTGTGTCTTACTCTTAAATTTTAGGCTTGTTGGTTGACATGTATGATGTTTGCTCACTCTTTGGAGAGCTTAAGCACCATACTAAATTCATGATGTCTGTTTGTTATAGGGCTTTACGAAGGAGATCACATTGGAGAAAGATATATGGCAAGGGTATGATTTGCTTATAAATACTTTTTTTTTTCTTTCTATACAGCTATTTCTTCTTGATCTTAAGATTGGTTTGTATCAATTACTATGAGATCACGTCTTCAGCATTCCACCCACTTCATGAATTGTAGTTGTTTGTCTATGTGACAATAATCATTTGTCTAATGTTTCAGATACATAAAAGACTATGATGGAGGCATACTTATGGAATGCAAAATTGATCCGAAGCTTCCATACACTGATTTATCTACAATGATTCGTCGGCAAAGACAGGTTAGTTCGCAGATGCCACGTTTGTAAATATTGATTGCAGGTTTTTCTCCATTTTTGTAACTTGAAATTTAAATGGATCCCATTTTGCTTTTTCCTGGATGGGGTAGATGTTGTAAATCTTATTTCTTCAGTTCTTCATCAATTTGTCCTCTAAGTCTTCATCATCTATATAAGTATGCCTAAATAAATAGGATTTACATATGAAAAGTGTAAGAAACGTCTTTTGTGATTGTTTTAACAAGGCTCATTTAGGATTTGGATTAGATTTGAAATTAGCTTCATCTGCAAACAATAGGTTTTCAACTTATAGCATAAACCAACACCCTCATCTATATGTGCAATAGGAATTCAATATCAAAAGGTATATCATTTAATTTATGGTGGACTAATCAAACACTTACATTATATTGAAAGGATTCATAGCAAATACACATGCACCTTGGTGAGTCATTTCTATGGATCAATATCTTATACTAATGATATGGGCATTTGCATCTATGCCCTTAGAAAAACATGAAATTCCATATAGAAAGCATCAAAATTTGTAGATATAGATTAAGATTCGAAATAAAAAAAAAGATTGTGGACAGTAAAAAATGCTTGTATCTTGTACCTCTCTCTCTTCTCTATCTTTTTTCCTTTCTTTGTAATCTCACATGCGCCAGAAAGCAAGGGAGAGAAAGGGTGGCCCATCTTTCTTGGTTGCTCATATTTCTCTCTCAATCTTTTGCTCACTAGAAATAAAATAGAAGAGAAGGGGAGAAAGGAGATTAGAGAAGAGAGATAAGGAAGAGAAAAGGGAGAGAAGTTGAAGACAAGGGTAAGAGTAGAGGGAGGAGATCAATGAGTGACGAGGAAGGTGCAAACATGCCCTTTTCAACTAAAATTGGTTTGTCTTTATCTGCAATGGTACATGTCCACAAATCCAAGAATTCTAGATGTATACGCACAATTTCAGTTTTTATAAGGGCTGTTCATGAAATTCATATTTTTCAAGGGGTATATGTGTCATTTTTTCTATTTATCTCGACATTCTTTACTCTAGTTATTTGAAATTTTGTAAAATGTAGTAGAATGAAGCAAACAAAATGCTAGCACTTCCGTCGCCACTGCATATCATCTCTGATTGAATTCCTATTCTGCCATTGATCTCCTGGCAAGAGCTCTTTATATGAAATGCCTAACGCTTTTTTTATACATCGTTGTAATCTAGGAAAGATAAGTCTTGTTGTCTTTGGATAATTTATCAATTGAAGAGTGACATTTTCTAGCTTCTGCATTAATGGATTGCATTCTTTTAATTTTTAATTAATTTCTTGTCTTAACTATCAAATTCAGTTGTCTACTTAACCGTTTCATTGTGTTTATTTTTAGGTTCACAACTTAGTATTATTGCAAAGTGCACTTACTTTGAAGTTTCCAATAATTGTACTGACTTGTAAGAGTCATGAACACTAAGGTCATCATTATTCATTTATGTCTGGGTTGTCATGTAAAACTAGTTCTAGTTGTGCATAGTCAAGGCTTATATGTTATGGTTTCTTGAAGTATTCATTTATTTGATTACCATATTATCCATCTCAGCCACCTGCATTAGCTTTGATTTTATTGTCATTTTTATGTAATTATGTGGAAGATCTTTTATCATGGTCTCCTGTTAGGATTTTGCAGTGGTTTAGTTTCACTATAGCTCCATCTTTTATCTGATGTGTTCTAGTTGAAAAGTTGTATTGAAATGTGGCTTAGTCTATTTGTTTCATTTCTGAGACTCTGTGGAATCGATTTAAGAAAGAAGGACCACTTTCTTCTTCTAGCATAAAATGAATTACTTACACTTTGGTTAGTGAGATTCTCAGTAGTGTACTATTCACTTCATTCGGCCAACACAATCACCTTTTTTTTCTCTTACCTTGGTTAAGTGTGTCCATCATACATCTTTGCTCTGCTATGTTTGACACATTGGCCTATTAATTATAGCACCAGTGCATGCTTTAAGTATAAATTTTTATAGTAGCTTGTTAAGATGGCAATATCATCTCAACATAGTTAACTGTTCTGCTAGAAGGTAATTTATGAAAATGTTTTGGTAAGTTAGTAACACTTTTTAACATCCATACTCTGGTTTGGTTTTGATTTTCTGGTGGTGAAGCTGTTCTTCTTGGGTGCCAATTTGATAAGCTGTGTTACAAAATTGTACTGAAGGGCTATTTCTTTCATTTTTGAGACTCTGGAATTGATTTGAGAAAAAAGGACCACTTGCTTCTTCTGGTGTAGAAATGAATTACTTATACCTTGATTAGTGAGACGCTCTACTGTATACTTTTCTCTTTATTCTGCCAACACAATCACCTTGGTAATGGTTTAAGTTTCAGTGTCTTTTCTCTTTCACCTTAGTTAAGCGTATCCATCATATATCTTTGCTCAGCTATTTTTTACACATGGGTCTATTAATTATAGCACCAGTGCATGCTTTAACTATAAATTTGTATAGTGGCTTGTTATGATGGTAATATCATCTCAACATAGTTAACTGTTCTGGTTGAAGGTAATTTATGAAATGTTAAGTTAGCAACACTTATTAATGTCCATACTCAGGTTTAGTTTTGATTTCCTGGTAGTGAAGCTGCTCCTCCTGGGTGCTAATTTGATAAGCTTTGTCACTATATTTTATGAATTGCAGGCAATTGATGAGAAGATTAGAGAACTTTCAAACTGTCACATTGTATATCCAGGCATCGACTTCCAAAAGGTTATGCTTTTAAATTAGATTTAATTTGTGCACATTTCTAATTTATTCTCATGTTAAAAGTTGTTCAATATTGTTGTTTGTATCAACGAACCTAGTATCTTTATGCATTATAAATCTTCTGAATTTTCATCAAGCTTTAGCTCATTAAAACGTGACTGTTCCTGAACTTCTGTTGGAGACAGATTGATGGCATTCTAGTTGTTTGTTGCTGAGATAATTTAGATATTAACTTGTGTTATCTCCCAAATATGACTATGTTTTTGTTTTGAGCTATCCATTCACGGATTGCCTAACATCATGTCACAGTTAATGCACTGTAAGCTGTCTTGTGAAATAGTTTGACCATGTACATATGTACAGCGTAAACCATATGGATGCTATTTAGGTTTGCATTACACGCGTAGATTATAAACTTGTTTCAAGTTGTCATTCAGTTATGCAATGTTTCTTAATGTGACTAAGATTGAGCTTTACATCACCTGAGGGCTCTGTTCCCAAAATCTAACTCACCATTGACTTCATCTTACACTAGTATACAAAGAAACACGATCTGCAAATTACATGAAGAATGTTGTACTGCTTGAACGTCTCGTCTCTTGTTAGTACCTTGCTTTTGTTGACTATGTAAGGAGAAATGACTTCAAGGTACATCCTCAAATGTAGTGCCATGGCAGCTCAGGAACTAGACAACAGTTTTTTTGGTCTGTCAATTTTGTTTAATGTAGAAATTCAACCTGCTTGTCCTTGAGACGACAATTGTTCCAATAGTATTTTCTTTTTTTCCCTAGCATGTGGTGCGTGGCTAAAACCTTATATTCTTATTTTTATGTCATGTTCCTTGCTTAACTACATTCCGTCATTTCCTCTCAACACAATTGATTATCTCTTGAATGCTCACATAAGAACTTTCAAATAGTAATAGAACATTAGAGCAATTACAAGAGGCTTTTTAAATTCTAACTTTTTCCTTGATAGAAATTTTATCCTCTTATTCCTTGTCCTTTCCTCAATCTGTATTGGATCACCATCTCTTTATCACTCTATGCTTTCTCAGTGCTCATTTTTTGCTGTGATAAAATTGAAGTTAGCTTTAGGTCGTATATGTTGAGCATTTTGTGTAACCTGATGATGAAAGATACTGACATGGAAAAATCCAGGGCAGATTTGGGTCATAATGCCCCACTTTGTATTGCTTGTATCTTCATAAATTATGAAAAATATCTATTTGTCTCTTTAAAAGCTGAACAGTTCCATGTTCTCCATAAAACTCTAAATATTTTAACTTGTGTCATGTTCTGGTCAGCTCAGGTCACGTTACAAATATTTCCTTACAGTTGGATTTGAATTGGTTCTTGTTGACCCGGTTGTGCATCAGGATATTTTCTGTGGCACCAAGCTTGATCTGAATTGTCAGACTGAAGTTACTCCAATTGACCCTTACTATTCTTCTAGTGGATCTAGACCTAGCTTGACAAATACCTGTGGCCAACATCATCATTGTTTGCCCATGACCAATCTTTGAGATCTAAACCCAATTCCAGTTTGGGTAAGTATAAAATCTTGGCAACTGGACTCATCTAATATCAAGAACAAGTAACTCTTGGAAATGGGCGTGATTTGATTTGTGCGTGCACGCACACACACAAATAAGCTCTGCAAAACGCTTGATATTCATGTGAGACGTCTGACGATGTAGTAACTTGAGTTTGATGAATTTGTTGATATCTACATCCATCTGAAAACAAATGGCCTTCACATCTTTGGATTTATTTATTTATTTTATTTTTTTTTAAATGATGTATCTTGTACTAATAATCTCCTTTCAATTCCTTTCTTCGATGCAGAAGGAAGCTGGAATTCCTAGAAAGTCTATCAAAGTTGAGGATATTCCTGGTTTAAGTAAGTATATGTATATATAATCTTTACAAATTAAGCGTTATTATACCCTAGGGGAGAGAAGGTTCAATAACTGTTATTTCTTGTTGCAAGAATGTATTAGATTGGGAACTTAATGCAAACCCTAAGGATAAAGCCTTGGAACCCAACACCTGTTGTCACAATGAAGCCTCAAGAAAACTAAAATTCAGATTTTAGAGGAATCTTGACCCAATGATTATTGAAAATCATGAACCAAAGGTATAGAGGAATTTTGACCCGTTGTTATGAAGAACTAGAACCAAGATTATAAGATGATTTGAATACCATAAGCAAATAACTTGATAAGTTTGAAAAGTTCTTTGAAGAACCAAAAGGAAAAATAAACTCTCACAATTTTACTGATGCTGAAGAATTTGTTTCTCTCTACAAGAAAGCCTATTTTGATAGACTACATTAAAAAGAATATGTTGAAATAATATTCCCAAAGAGAGTATTCTAAATAATATTCTAATCAGAATGAGAAACAAATATATAAGAAGTTAAAGAAAACAAGAAACAATATCTTAGGGTAATATTCTAGAAAGAGAATATTCTGGTATAATATTCTTAATAAAACAAGAAATATTTTAAATAAAAGCAGCAATAGGCATCAAATGCTTGTGTGGGGTTGGGTGGGGCTTTACTACAAATCAGCTTGAATCAAGTTAACCAATGTTCGTCCTTCAACTTGGCTTGATTCAAGACTTGTAGCCACTTCACTCACACCACCTTTAAGTGCTTCTTGAGGCCTTTTCTTCCTTGCTCACATAATTGGTCCACTTGGTTAACTCAATGGATTAATGGCAAATTGGCTTCTATCATTCCCTCCTTTTATGAAAAGATTCATCCTCAAGATCTAATTTAAAAATTGCAATTGGTAAAACTGCACATTATACTCACATTAAAGATCTAATTTATAGGTATCGTTATTGATCCGTTCAACAACTCAAAATGGACCATCTCCTTCTTGGTTGCAAATTAGATCTTCTTTGAGCCAGGAATCTCTCATTTCTCATATGCACTGGCACCCAATCACCTGGTTTAAAAGTAGTTTTCTTTCGCCCTTTGTTAGCTTTGGATGCATATTCTTGATTCTTTCTTTCAATGTGTTATCAAGCATTTTCTTGTAATTGCTTTACCATTTCAGCTTTCATTTTACCATCTAAGCTACTCCTGGTATGAACAAATAAAGGAACCAAATCTAATTGAGTTAGTGGATTAAACCATAAACAATCTCAAAAGGTCAATAACGAGTAGTGCTATGGACAACTCTATGAAATGCAAGTTTCATGGACGGCAAACAATCCTCCTAATATTTCAAATGATAGCGTGCAATAAAGTAGTCAAAGTCCTATTTACTATCTCAGTTTAGCCATCCGTTTGAGGGTGACAAGTAGTCGAAAACAACAATTTAGTTCCTAACTTTCCTTATAAAACCTTCTAAAAGTAGCTAAGGAACTTTACTTCTCTATTAAACAGAATACTTTTAGGAACACCAGGTAGTCACGTTATCTCTCTAAAGAACAAATCAACTATGTTGGTTGCATTATCAGTTTGCCAATTGCAATAAAATGTGCCATCTTAGAAAACCTACCAACAACTTAGATAGAATCCCTGTTCTTTTTTGATCAATACAAGCCCAAAACAAAGTCTATGGAAATATCAATCCAAGGTTCACAAGGTATTGCCAAAAGAGTATGCAAACCATGAGGCATAACTTAGACCTAGCTTGCCTACATGTAATGCAATTTACATGTATTCTCTCAACTTCACGACGCATAAGAGGCCAAAAGAAATGTTCAACCAAAACATTTGAAGTCTTTTTAATACCAAAATTACCCATTAAGCCTCCTCCATGTGCTTCACACACTGATAACTCTCTTAAAGAACCCTTAGACACACATAATTTACTTTCTTTAAACAAAAACCCATCATGCCTGGAGAATTTTTCAAAGGCAGTTTTCTCACGAGACGTGAAGATAGATGCAAAGCATCATGCTCATATAATTCCTTAATATACTCAAAACCTAACAATTTTGCATTTAAAGTAGAAATCAGGGCGTACCTTCAAGATAATACATCAGCCATAACATTTTCTTTACATTTCTTGTACTTGATCACATAAGGACAAGGCTTAATGAACTCTGTACACTTGGCTTGTCGTCAATTCAATTTTCCTTGTCCTTTCAAAATTTTCAAGAACGCATGGCTGGTGTGAATAATGAACTTTTTGCACCACAAATAATGTTGCCAAGTCTCCAAGGCCTTACTAATGCATGCAACTCCTTGTCATAAATTGAGTTGTTAAGAGCAGCTCCATTGAGTTTCTCGCTAAAGTAAGCAATTGGTTGATTTCCCTGTATCAAAACAACACCAATACCTGTTCCCAACGCATCACACTGAATGTCAAAAATTTTAGAGAAGTTAGACAAAGCTAATGAAGGAGCGGAATATAACCTTACTTTAATCAGATTAAAAGCACAATCTTGTTTATCACCCAACTTAAAACCAACCGACCTTTTGACAACTTCAGTGAGTGGTGTAGCTAGTGCACTAAAATCTTTCATAAACCTCCTATAAAAGTTACATAAACCTTGAAAAGTTTTCACATTAGTTATAGATTTTAGGTGTGGTCCGTTCTTGAATAGCGTTAACAATCTTCTCATTTGCTTCTATTCCTCTTGCGCTAGCAATGAATTCAAGAAAAACTACTTCATCTATGTAAAAGAAACATTTCTTTAGATTAACATATAGTTTTTCTCTTCTCAAAACATTCGAGACACTTTTTACATGCTTAACATGCTCATCTAAAGTCTTGCTATAGATCAGAATGCCATCGAAATTAACAACCACGAATTTTTCAATAAATTCACACAACATGGTTCATTAGCCTCATAAAAGTACTAGGTGCATTAATTAATCCAAAAGGCATCACTAATTACTCATATTAGCCATATTTTCCATTCATCATTTTCTTTCATCATTTTCTTTCATCATAATTTGATGATATTTACATTTCGAATCAATTTTTGAAAACAAACAAAAGCCGTGTAACTCATCAAGCATGCCATCTAGTCTAGGAAAGGGATGTTGATGTTTTACCGTCATTTTGTTGATAGATGATAATCGACACACATTCTCCATGGCCCGTCCTTAGGAACTAGCAACATTGGAACAACACTTAGGCTCATGCTCTCTGCAATGTACACTTTTGACAAAAATTCTTCAACTTGCCTTTGAAGCTCCTTAGTCTTCTTTGAATTACTTCTATAGGCTGATCGATTATGAATAGTAGCACCAGGCATAAATTCAATTTGACGTTTAATCTCTCTTATTGGTGGTAAACTGCTAGGAACATGATCGAGGAATAAGTCTTGGAAATTCTGCAACAAAGAAATAAAAACACTAGGCAAGGAAACATCAAAATTGTTAGAATTAAACAATGTTTAAAAAAACGGTTAAGGCGTACGCCTCGAGGCGCACCGTAAGGCTATGTGGTAGAATTTTGTCTTGAGGCATACATCTCCCATGCAATGAATGGATCCCACGCCTCTTTTGCGTGTGGCGCAGGAGGCGTGCGTCTCACTCAGGCCCAATTATTTCTCTTATTGTATACTTTATATATATATATTAAAGTTTGTTTGCAAGTTAGTTAGAGTACAAATAAAAAAAAATTTAATTTATATGATATTAATTTTTAAAATTTTATCAATGCTTAACAAACACAAAAGTTTGTTGATATCCTTATTAATCTATTTATAAATAACCAACTAATCATTTAAAATTGAAATCGATAATCTAACTAATCATTTAAAACTGAAATCAATAATCAAAAATAGAAAATTTGAAATCAATAATGCTTTAGATAATCTAACTAATCCTTTTATTATGAATTTTATAACTATTTTGCTATTTACTATTTATTTTATTTGTTTTATTATATTATATGTAATTTTTTTTAGTTTAAGTTGAGGCTTATGCCTCAAACCACCTCAAGGCTTACGCCTCGTCTCATTAGAGCAAAACACCTCAGGTACAACTTTCGCCTTTTTAAACATTGGTATTAAAACAAGCCTCTTTGTACGAAAGTAGAATCATTAGCTGGTTAGAATAAAAAGCTCTCTTGATCTCAATCTTTCTTGCATAAATGCTCTCTTGTTTCTTTGCTTTTTTCTCAACACTTTTTTTGTTCCCTCATATTCTTTTATCTTTTTGTTTTTATTTTTCACGATCAACCTTTTGTTTTATTTTCTTTTTCTTTTCTATTTGATCTCTCATCCTTATTTTTCATCCAGCTTTTTTTGACTCTTTCTTTTTAAGTTGAGTTGATTTTTGTATACTTGTTTAGGTGTCAATGGTACAAGAGTAATGGGTCCATCATTCATGACAAAAATACCTATTTGTAAACCCATCCTTCATGGTCTTTCTATCAAATTCTCAAGGTCTACCTAATAGAATATGGCCACGATGCACAGGCACCACATCACCCAACAGCTTACCACTATATCCTCTAATTGAGAATGCCACTAACACTTGTTTAGTGACCTTTACCTTACCATTCTCACCATGCTTAATGTAGATTTAGCTTTGTGATGGCATTCTCTTTATCTGAGAGATCCAACAATTGCACATAAACCATCCATAAGTTAAACTAACAAAGGCATCATATCATCTCATTGATTATTAGTTAGCTTTCCTTGATATGTTCTTCTCATGTGAGTGGACATTAGGTAACTGGCAATGGTGCTGAACTTATGCAAGTTAATTGAAGCAATCACACCCAGGGTTCTGGTTTATTACTTTTATAAGTTCTAAGCATCAAACCGTCGAAATAACTTTAAGCTCAGAAAAAAACTGATTACTGGCTTGGATAGCAAAATTATAGAGGACAACATAGGCAATCCTGAGTGTTTATAGGGAATAACACATAGAAGTTCCAAACAATCAGATTAAAAAGAAAAAGCATAGACTTAGAAATATTATTAATTTGAAAAAACTTGTTCATTCACTGACTGAATTCTTAGAATAGTTTCTTCTCTCTTTGTATGATCAGAGATCCTATGAAAGTACGGTTTTAATACAACCATACCAGATAAAGATAATGAAATAAGACTTATATAAACTTCTAGACCTGCTGATCAACTCAAAATTAAAAATAAAACTGGAATAATCCACCATACTTGGCAGTTTGGAAAATTTGGCCTGACATTTGTTGAAATTTCACAAGAAGCCCTCCCAAAATGAATTGTGAACTCCCTAATAAGCTTCTTGGAAAGGCTGGTTTGTATTCCAACTCAGTCAACATGAAACATTATGAATGTTCATGCTCAAGCTGAAATTCAGTCAGAAAATTCTTCTCATGAAACTTTTCCTTTTACTTCATTTCTGGGATGGAGTCAAGTGTGATGCATGTTTGATTCTTAAACTGCCCTAATAGATAATTACAGTGCCCTTTGAAGAAATTTTCTTTTTGCACATAGAAAATGTCAAATAATTGGCCATTTGCCAAAGCAAGATTATGTGTACAATTCATCTATTTCAATTGCTAAATATCCTATGAAGTAGAAAAGAACATGAATTTTGTGATATTGAGGGTTCATGCTATTTTAGAGGACAAATTGTCAACCGCTTCCTTTGGCTTTTAATTTATACGAAGCCTTTACATTTTTGGTTCATTGGCACTTTGACATTCGTGCACAACTGGTAGTCTCATCTCCATCCTTACACCATGATCAGACTTGAAAGCAACAGAGCACTGGTTTTATGCTTTTAGAGTAGGCATTCAAATATTTGTGGCAGATAACACACTAGTTGATCCATCTTCGCCATATAAGGTCTAAGACTGAAAAGGTAAACTATTTTCTAGACTAAATAAATTGCTGCTGACAATTACCCAAATAGCCCTACTACTTGCTTCACAGTGAAAAGAGAATTAATTAGAAACTGAACCAGTCTTAGACACATAAGTACAACTTTTCAGGCCTTGAAGAACTTGTCAAGCATCCCCATATCAGGGCCCTTGAAAATTGCTTTTATAGAAGACATTTTCAGCCTTCCAAACAAACTGCTGCAGACATCTTATGATAGCATGTAAACTTCTTGACATTTTTTTCACAGAAAAATGAAAGGGAAATACTGAAGGTATTTAGATGCAATAATAAGTGAAGAAAGGCATAATGATTGCTGCAAATGGGGACAATTTGTGGCTTATGTCCATGTTTTTGCATGAAAAAATACCAATTTCTTCAACTGGTGCTTTATAATTTTGGGCCTTCAAGTTTCCTTTTGCTACTGAAAAGATCACTCCTCTGGCCGCTGCTTAGACACAAATGTTTATGTTCACATGAACACTTGTTGTCATGCCAAACAATAAACTAAAACAACATACAACAATGGTAGATGCTGAGATTGTTTTAGATGGTAAAGCTTGTTTCTCAGAGCAAACAAATTATGGAGCAATTTCTGTACTTTCTTGGTGGTGTACTACTTCCTGCATCATTTGGATCACAGTTTCATGTTGTCTTTTTCTCAAAAAGTTAGCAGGTTGCCTACAAAACTCTGATAATTCCAGAATGGTGGAAAATGCTTGGTAATTAGCATAAATAAGGGGTATTTGTGCCTATGCATCTTTTTTGTTGATGAGATATTATTTGCCAGTACTGGAGGTTTGGCAAGAAAATGGAAGTGGAGTAGAGCCCC
This sequence comes from Dioscorea alata, assembly GCA_020875875.1. NCBI lineage: Eukaryota > Viridiplantae > Streptophyta > Magnoliopsida > Dioscoreales > Dioscoreaceae > Dioscorea > Dioscorea alata. The sequence continues at coordinate 15,416,793 of CM037017.1, forward strand.
ATGTACATTATTAAACTGCTATTTTATATTGAAATTTTTGTTTGTTCTTTCAAACATATGTTAAAGTTTTTTATGTGAGACTTTGATTCTTTATCCATCTTTAATCATTGGTCAAGTTATAGCATGAGTTTATATAATAATAATAATAATAATAATAATAATAATAATAATAATAATTATTATTATTATTATTATTATTATTATTATTATTATTATTATGTTAGGCCCCACCCATGAGGATTTACATTACACCTAAATAAAAAGAAGAGTATCAGGAATTAAGAAAGTTAGTTATGGGTATATTAGTAATTTAGCTTTTTAATGTTTAAATATAAATAGGAGGTTAAAGAGTCAAATGAGGGTCATGCTGTGGTTTTCAATTATCATTAAATCCTCAATTATTTTCATTTGATTCTTATATATTATTATTGTTGTTTTTAATGGAAGGTAGATGTTTTGTGAAAATAGGAGAGGCTGGCTGGAGTTCAGACCAATGGGGCCACTCACGCTTCAAGGCTACCAATTCTTCTGCAGAAAGTGTTGCTTACCGTCAACAACTGAACACCTTCATGCGAGGGCTCCTAAAGGTATTCTTTAAGTGAAAATTTTCCTTATTTACTTCCTCTCATAGCTTATGCTCCGTACTTGCGCTTAGCCAAGTTCATTGTGTTGCTAATTAACTTTCTTTAAATTGCTATAGCCAAGTCATGTGCTTCCTTTCATGTTAGCTTAATAATTTTTGACTTAACATTGTCCATATCTGATGTGAACTCCAAGCATGCCAAACTTGAAACCCAACAGAAGTTCATAGAAGCAAAACCACAAGAAAACTAAATTAGATTAGAATAAAGAAAACCCTGACCCGAGATTGTATTTCAAATCTGAACCAAAGGTATAAAGAAAGCTTGAACGCCACAAGAAATTAATCATGATAAGTTCACAAGTTCTCAAGAGAACAAGAAGAGAAAACTCACAAAAAAAAAAAAAAAAAAAAAAAAAAACCCATCAAATAAAATGTTAAGCCTATATATAGGCTGCCTAGACACAAGAACGAAACCCTAAAATGATAACATAACTTTTGGGCTTCAAATAGGCAATTCAGGCCATAAGAAATAACTAATTAGCCTTCCATGTTTTTTTAATCACGTTTTTAACACAAGCCCAACCCAGAACATTTTAATTGGCCTATAAAGAAACTTGTATAACTTGAATAATGGGTTGCTTCTCAATCGGTCCAAAATCCTTAATAAAATCTTCTTGTAAAGCTTGTTTCTTCCAAGTATCCGCAATGAATGCTCCTAAAGTTTCCCTCATCCTCTTAGCTTTAACTCGTGTAATTGGACCTCCATTAATGTGCAAAGGATCTTTGGATGTAATTGGTTGTATTCCACCATCTTGAAGATCTTCATATATTGATTCCCATCAATATCGGTTGCGAGCCCAAAGAAACCTTTAGAATTCATTTTTGATTTCTCATCTATAATTTGTTCTTGCTCAATTTGTTCTAATACCTTGTTGTGGTCCTAGGCTTATAGCCTACTCTTAGGACAAATTGTGAGGCACTCTAGCATCTTCTTCATATCAGAGTTTGCCTTTATGTCTTAGCAGTGACAAGCATCATAATATTCACAAGAAGCAATAAAAGGCAATTATACATTGGCTTGAAGAAAGACAACACTTAATAAACATAATGCAACTTCCTAGGGGAACTCTTTAGGCCCCAGTGGTTGAAAACAACATGAAGCTAATGAAGCTTGGTTAATTCATTACTGCTCCATATCCATGCTCTTAATTGTCTAAGTTCATTATGGATGCCCGTTAAAAAAAAAAGTTTATACTTTCTGCAGTCCTGGCAAAATACATAGTTATTCGTGTTAGAGAAAAGGAACGGGGAGAAATGTTAGAGAAGAGGAATGGAGAGAATGAGAATTGTATTGATATGCAATGTTTGCAAGTATATATATATATACAACAGAGTAAATAGTAATGGGTTGGGCTTATATGTTTAACACCCCCTTTCAAACTCAAGATGGATCAGGAAGATCTGAAACACAGAGTTTGAGAAGATGAAACTGGTGTTGTTCTCGAGTTTGGGCCTTGGTGAAGAAATCGGCAACTTGAGACTCTGATGGCACATATTGAAGAACAATGGTCGATTGCTGACAATGTGAACGTGTGAAGAACGCATCAACACCAATATGCTTGGTCAATTCATGCTTCACGGGGTCATTGGCAATCTGTATAGCACCAGTGTTGTCACAGAGAAGAGGAGTAGGAGTGTCACATGAGACACCAAATTCAGCCAATAACCAACGAAGCCATACAATTTCAGATGTGGTCGTAGCAAGAGCACGAAGTTCCGCCTCAGTGCTAGAACGTGACACCGCAGTCTGTTTCTTGGACTTCCATGCTAGAAGAGAAGTGCCAAGAAATATGTAATAACCAGTGATGGATCGGCGATCAACAGGGTCACTCGCCCAAGTGGAATCAGAGTAAGCGTGGAGCTGAAGCGGACTGGAATGGGCATAGAACAGACGTCGAGATGCTGTCCCCCTCAGATAACGCAACACACGAAGTAAATGACCATAGTGAACTGAAGTAGGAGGACTAACAAACTGGCTCAACACATGGACAGCATGAGCAATATCAGGCCTGGTGATAGTAAGATAGACAAGACTGCCTACAATATGGCGATAGCGAGAAGGATCCTCTAGTGGTGTGCCATCGGTGGGACAAAGCTGAACATGGAGCTCCATAGGTGTAGCGGCAGTCCTTGAATCAGTAAGACCAGAGCGAACAATGAGATCCTGAATGTATCGATGCTGAGAAAGGTAGTAACTATCATCTGTGGAAGTCACCTCGATCCCTAGAAAATAATTGAGAGGTCCTAAATCAGACATCATAAACTGCTGGTTGAGACGTTGCTTCACAAAAGTAATATATTCCATATCATCACCAGCAATCAACATATCATCCATATAGAGCAGAAGCAAGGTGCGACCACAGCGACCACGCTGAGAGATATGAATGAATAATGCAGGATCATGATCGTTGGGTGAAAAACCAGCTGCACGGATTACAGAACTAAACCGCTCAAACCAAGCACGTGGAGCTTGTTTGAGACCATAGAGAGCACAGCGAAGGCGACAAACATAACCTTCAGGTGTCTCAATGCCAAGGGGTGGATGCATATATACCTCATGTAAATCACCATGAAGAAAAGCATTCTTCACATCCATCTGAGAGATAGTCCAAGAGCGAATAGCAGCCACAGCAATCAGAGTGTGAACTGTAATCAGATGAGCCACAGGAGCAAAAGTCTCATCATAATCACGACCATGTGCCTGCTGAAAACCACAAGCCACAAGACGAGCCTTATAGCGTTCCACTGAACCATCAGACTTTGTCTTGAGCTTATACACCCACTTGCATGTAATAGGAATGGCCTGAGCAGGTAAAGGAACAAGATCCCAAGTGCTTGTCTTTTCTAAAGCAGAAAGCTTCTCAGACATAGTCAACTGCCATTCAGGGATGCTGGCTGCCTCCTGATAAGTGCTAGGCTCATATACAGCACTAGCAGTAGGAAAACCATATCTGTCAGGTGCAGAAATAGTAGTACAATCACGAAGATCATACCTAGATGTTAAGACAGGTAATAGACCATCAGACGCTGCATCAGTGGTACTGGTCGGTGCATCAAGAGGAGCAGGAATGGAGATATGGGGATCATGAGGAACTTTAGGCCGACGACGATAGTGAAGAGGATAAGTGTCAAGAGTTGAGGATGAAGGTATAACGGTAAGTGGATCTGATATAACTGAAGATGGAGCTGGGGGTGGAGTAGGAGATGAAGAAGGTTCAACGGAAGACTATGATAGGAGTCGACTCCAAAGGAGGAAGTTGAAGAAACGAAATAGATTCTGAGGAAGAAGGAGATTGAGTGGCAGAAGAATAGAAATAAGGACGACTCTCGTCAAAAGTGACATCACGAGATATTTGAATGCGACGTGCAGAAGGATCATAACAACGATAGCCGTTATGCTCAAGACTATATCCAAGAAAGACGCACTCAATAGATTGAGCTGTTAACTTGGTACGTTCATGAAGTGCAAGTAAGACATAACAGAAAACCAAAAACTCGAAGGTGATCATAATGAGGAGGAGAGCCAAACAAGATTTCTCCAGGGCATTTACCCTAAAGAGAAGACGATGGTTGCATGTTGATAAGATATACTGCTATAGAAACAGCCTCAGCTCAAAAATGAGCTGGTACAAAAGATGAAATCAAAAGAGTACGAGCAGTCTCAATCAAATGACGATGCTTACGTTCAGCAATCCCATTTTGCTGATGAGCACCAAGACAAGAAAGTTGAGGAAGAGTACCCTCAGATGAGAGAAATTGACGAAAAACAGTAGACAGATACTCTCCCCCGGAATCAGAACGAAAAACACGAATGGCAGTAGAAAATTGAGTGTGAACCATGCTAGCAAATGGCTGATAGGTAGATAACAACTGAGATCGATGTTTCATGAAATAAACCCGGGTATGTCTAGAGTAATCATCAATGAAAATGGCATAATACTTGTGACCACCTTTAGAAGTAAAGGGTGCAGGACCCCAAACATCAGAATGAACTAAATCAAAAGAACGACTAGACTTAGAAATGCTGGAAGAATATGGGAGTTGTAGCTGCTTGCCAAGCTTACAACCCGAACAATGAAAACCAGCATCAATAGACACATGACCTAAAACACCCTGATTAACTAAAGAAGACAAACATGAGCCACATAAATGTCCCAAGCGATGATGCCACTGTGGAAAAGTAACAGAAGCAGGAAAAGCAGATCCCTGAACATGAAGCATAGAGGTAGGAACAGTGGAAAGCATGAGTGTGGTGGAAGGAAAAGGAAGAGAAAGATGATCTAGAACGTAGAGTCCACGAGAACCACTACGGCGACGGCCAGTACCAATCACAGCTTTGGTCCGACGGTCCTACACATAACAAGAAGAATCATCAAACCCAACAAAACAGTTAAGGTCTGTGAGTTGACCAATAGACATAAGATTCATAGACAGCTGAGGAACAAGGGACACGTCAGGAACAGTAAATCGAGAAGTAGCAATAATCCCCTGATGTGTGACAGAGCAAGAAGTTCCATCAGCAGTCTGAATATACGTACCATTAGGAGCGGGTCTGCAGGATGAAAGCTGAGAACCATTGGAGGTCATGTGAAATGAAGCCCCCGAGTCTAAAACCCAAGAAGAAGCAGTAGTACCTGATGCAGACATTGAGGCAGCAGATCCAGATGCACGGATAGGAGGATCAGAAGAAACCCCAGTAACAACTCCGCGACGAAATCCAGTGGAGCGCCTGGCCCGGAACTCAGCAAGTTGCTCAGGATGTAACTTGAAGCGGTTCTGAGCACGATGACCTGTCTTCTTGCAGTGGGTGCAGACAATGGTGTCTATAGAAGAAGCCTTGATCACTCCAGTCCTATGAGGAGCCGCCAAAATAGTATGTGAGATCACCGAAGTAGTAGCAAGAGCTCGAAAACGTGTCTCCTCGGCAATTAATGATGCAAGTGCTTTAGCAAGAGTAGGAAGGGGAGTACGTCCAAGAAGCTGAACGCGTACTGGCTCAAACTCGGAGCGGAGGCGCATCACAAACTAGAACATGAGATTCTGATGTTCATGTTTTTCTTTTGCGGCGCAATTCTTGCAACCAGAGCATCCCTTCGGCACCATAGCATCTAATTGACCAGAAACACGAGTGAAGACTGCGTAGAATTCCTCCACTGATAAATCCTGTTGTTGAAGACTATGTAGGTTTTGTAGTAGTGAGAACCGTAGTGCCTCACTAGTGTGTAGATAGCGCTGTTGAAGATAGTCCCAAATTTCCTTGGCTGATAGATGATCAACAAAGCTCATTCTGATGGAAACATCAGTACTCATGCACAAAATACCCATGGCACGATCATCGGCAACCCGTCAAGCTTTGACAACTGCCGCATCAGCTTTTTCATCATCAGGAGGATCGTCAATGATGTGAGAGGCGAGACCAACCGATCGCAAAAGCATGCGTACCGAAAATTCCCACTCACGATAATTATGACCATTAAGCCTAATATCGGTGTGAAGAAGAGCACCACTGCTAATAGCCGGATCAGAGTGCTGAATTGGATTCGACATTTTTTTACTGATATATGTTACTATGCACCGTCACTGTATACTTTTACTGTATGTCGGCACTGTGCACTTTCACTGTATGCTTTCACTGTATGTCGGCACTATACACAGCCATTGTGCTTGTCCCTTTGTGTTTGCCTTCATACAGGTGTCTTCTTGTGTTTGTCGCTATGCGGGTGTTGCTTTGTGTTTGTAAAAATTTTTGAAATAGATTCCGAAAAAAATAATTGAAACTTACAGAGTGGCCGCCGACAAGTCGACGACTGCGACTTGAGGGAGGCCGGCCGGCAGCTAGCCGACAGTTGCCACTTGAAAGAGGCAAATGGGGAGTCACGGTGCAATCGGCGACGGCAACTTGAAGGAGAAGATGTGCGGTCGGCGACTTGAAGGAGATGGCCGGAAATGACCGGAAATGATGTAGATACGCCGAAGAAGATAAATGACCAAAGATGGCCGGAAATGATGGAAATATTATGGCCGGATGAAGATAATCGGAGAAGATGAGAGGATCTAGATGAAGAATATCTAGATCCGTCAAAGAGAATAAATTTTGGCCGGAAGTTGATGACTGGAGGATGACCGGAAGATGACCGGAGTTAAGGTTTCTCAACCCGCTTTGATACCATGTTAGAGAAAAGGAATGGGGAGAAATGTTAGAGAAGAGGAATGGAGAGAATGAGAATTGTATTGATATGCAATGTTTGCAAGTATATATATCTACAACAGAGTAAATAGTAATGGGTTGGGCTTATATGTTTAACAATTCGGATCCTTTTTTGTTTGCCTAGTTCATATTTATATGTCTATATATATGTTCTTCCACTTCTTTCTTATGCCAAATACTTTTAATATCATAGTGTCAATGCTTGCATATGTTATGTTAGAGCAAAATTTATTACCTTATGCATCCATGGTTGGATGAGATGGGCTATTACTGTAACATCTCTGCATCTCTGTATTAAAATTCATCGCCTTTAATTGTATTAGTCATTAACTTTTTTCTATTTGTCATTGTATGATAAATCATGAGGGCATTGCCTTTTGGTTAGTCTTGTCATTTACAAGATAGTAAAATGGTCAGCTAGATTTGCTATCAATGTATTTCAAATTGTGCTTTTTAGCAGATGATGAATGAGCATCTTGACTCTTGGCCATTTAAGGAACCCGTTGATCCACGTGATGTGCCAGACTACTATGACATCATTAAAGATCCCATGGGTAAGTGGACCAAGTCTATTAGTATTTTCAGTCTCTTAAATTTCATTTAGTTCGTTAGTTTTATGACCTTGTATTTTTGTTTTTATATTTATACTCGAGGGTTTTCTTATTGATTTCATAACTTTGATCTTTCTGCCACAAATCATGTTGTATGAAAATTGGAGTTTATTCATCCTTTTTTAGAATAATATTACACATATTTATAAGGATACAGTCAGTCGAAGGAAGGAAAATTGACTAAATCTAAATATGGAAATCATAGCCCAACTAATCACGCAATTGGGACAACTAATTTTCTAATCCTATTTACAGTTGTACATCTCAACACTCCACCTCAAGTTGAGGAATGGATGTTTTCCATTCCCAACTTGGATATCAACTCATGAAGCGTTGAAGCATTCAACCCTTTTGTCAATACAATAGCTAATTGGTTCTTTGAAGGGACGTAGGACATGCATACCAGCCATTCTCCAATTTCTCCATAATGAAGTGTTTGTCAATTTCATTATGTTTGGTCCTTTCATGCTGCATAGGATTTGTGAGCTATACTGATGGCTGATTTTTTGTCACAGTAATGCTTAATAGGACCTTCCCAGCTAACCTTCATATCATTAGATAATTTTCAGCTGTAGTTATTCACATAGCCCTGATCAATGGCTCTAAAATTTGCTTCTGCAGATGACTAGGCTATTACATTATCTTTTTTTTACTTCGTGTCACTAGGTTGCCACCAAAGAATGTGCTGTGCCCTGTAGTTGATCTTCTGTTAACTTGAAAACTTGCATGATCAACATATGTATGCACTGGACATATGTATGCACTATGTTGTTTTTCTTGAATAAGATTCTCTTGCTTGGATTACCTTTTAGGTAATGAAGAATTCTATAAGCAGTTTGGAGACGGTGTTCTATCGGGTCTTGCATGAACTTGTTTATCATGCTCACTGAATGTGTAATATGAGGTCATGTGTGAGCAAGGTATATAAGTCCCCCAACGAATCTCTGATGCTTCCTCTTATCCACCATTGGCTCTTCTTTAGCTTCTGTCAGTTTATAGTTTGGATCCGCTTGGGTAGAGACCGGTTTACATCCACTTTTCCCTATGTGTATTAGCAAGTCAGTCACGTATTTTTGTTGAGAAATGAAGATCCCTTGTAAGGAATTTGTCATTTCAATAACAAGGAAATATTTTAGCTTTTCCAACTCTTTTATTCCAGACTCTTTCACTAGGGTCTTCTTCAATTCTGTTTTTTTTTCTTATCATCATTTCCATTTACTATGATATCATCTACATTTACGTGAAGTGCAGATATTCCCCTTGCGACCAAATGCTTAATGAGTAGTGTATAATCCCCTTGGCTTTGTTTATAACTGGAGTTCTTCATAACCTTCACAAATTTTCCAAACCAACCCTAGGAGATTGCTTTCGTCCATAGATAGCTTTCTTTTGTTTGCATACCTTGTTCCTTGGGTCCTGTGTGAATCCTGGTGGAATAATTATGTATATTTCTTCTTCTAGATCTCTATGAAGAAATGTAATCTTAACATTATACTGAAGGAGGTTCCAATAGAAGTGAGCTCCTAGAGATAATAGGTTGCAATAGGAGTGTGGCTCTCCATGTAATCAACTCCATAAGTCAAAGTATAACCTTTATCCACCAATCCAGGGGTGGCTTAAGGTAACTAGAGGCCTAAAGAGAGTTTTAAAATAAACCCTCTAATTTATTTAATAAAAATTAAATTTTATTTTAATAAATACCTATTATTTGAGATGTTTGTTTATCTTTTGTCGTGCTACTAAACTCGTGATGAAGGGATATATTTAAAATTTATGAGCAAAACTCAATAAAGTAAAAATATTAAAAAAAACATAACAATATAAAACTATAAAAGCTCTCATTTACAATTAAAAAAATGAATAATATATTATTTTTGGAGAAACAAATACATGAAAAAACCATTACAGAGGATCAAGGATCAAAATAGAATTTTTGAAAAAATTAGTTAGTGAAGATATGAGGCTGATTAAGTATTAAAATAAAAATATTTCATATTTTATCATATTATTTAAAATTTTAAAAGTTAGCTAAGATTATACAACAATGATTAAATATTAAATAAATTTTTTTATATTATAATAATTATGTGGAGTTCTTCAAAATTATGAATTTTAAAATTATAATTAAAAATTCGAAAGATGGCATTAAAAATATTAGGGGAATAAAGCAATTGTTTCATTGGCCTTACCTTTGAGCCGGCCCTGCACCAATTGTTCTTTATACCATGCAAGTGATCCATCAGCTTTGTATTTAATGTCAAAATCTACTTGTAGTCTACTTTATTTTTCCCTTTTGGTTTCTCCACAATCTGCCATGTCCCATTCTTTTCCAAGGCATTCATCTCTTCTTTCATAGCCTCCCTCCATCTTTTTTTTGACATTCTCTCAGACACAATATCAGGGATAGTGATAGTATTTAGACTCGCAATGAACTTTTTGTGGGTTGGTGTAAGCAGTGAAGGGAAATATAGTGAGATAATGGGTAAAGTGGCTGCGCAGGTTTGGGTTCCTTTCCTGACAACAATGGGAATGTCTAGATCATCTTTAGGTTTAAAGGGTGTTTCACCTGTTTGCGTATGTAATGAAGGGTTAGTTCTGACTCTGATTTCATGCCCAACATTTGAGATAGATTCTTGAGCTTGCTTGGGGTTTGGAACAACCTTTCTTTTGGAACACACTTATGAAAACCTTGGAAAGTGACAGGTAGCACTGGGCGAATTCAATTCATGTTCATGGGTGGTTCAAGGAACTAACTTAAGTTCATTGGGTTTATATATTTGATGTTGTGAAATGTTGTGTGGGCTGTGAGGAAGATCACTTTGGGCATTGAAATCTCTCCCTAAAGAGGAGACTTGGTGAAGAATGACTTATTTCCAAAGAATGTGACATCAGCATAGATATAAACTTTATTGAGGAAGGATTGTAGCATTTGTACCCCTTTTGAGTAGATGAGTAACCTAGGAAGACGCACTTGATTGTTCTATAGTCTAATTTGTTTATATTCGTGTCGTGAACATGGATAAAGGCAATGCATATGAATTCACGTGAAGTAAGCCCATGCGAAGTTATTAAGTAGCTTTATAGGACTTTTGTTATCTAAAACACGCGACGATAGTCGGTTAGCCTTGTATGTGGTTATTAGAAACCGGCCATCCATTTGCCTATGGTCACTATTTGTTTTACTCGCCAAAAATAAAAAAAAAGGGTACCCAGCCATTTTACCTATAACATTACATGTCTATCTTCTACCCATACCTACCCATTGTGGGCGAGTTTCCATGGGCAAGCAAGTACTAGCCTTTGCCAAGTCTAATTGCATGTATACTGCTACAAACCTAACTTTTTTTTTCCATATAGGCCCCCTACAATGATTAGACGGTAGTAAAGTTGCCTACATGGCTTTTAAATTATGATTTACATGTATGAAATAACCCGTTTATATTTTCTCACTTTCTACCATGTGATTTTTTTAGGGCCATTGGACATAGTTTCTTTTTTATTCACCCTTGTTAAGTCAAACTTGACCATAGCAATGTACATGCACAAAATATGAGATTTGTGGGGTGAATACATTATTCATGGGGTACAACATTCTATTCTCAGCTTTTTTAGATGTATGCTATGCAAATGGCTGTAATTATAGTGATTGTAAGATTAGAAAAAGTATTCAACCAACTTCTGAATACTTATCCTGCAATTCCCCACATTATCTACATGAGGATCAAGTTGTATCCTGCCTTTGAACCCTATCTTTTATATTTGTTTTCTGTATTGTGTTAAAAAATGTCAGTATAGCGTCTTTAATCACCCAGAGCATGGTTGTGTATTGATTTGTTCTCTTAATTATGTTTTTTTTTACTTCAATTGAATCATTATGCCACCTATTAACAGAAGTGAAAGATCACGCGTTAAGGTTGTCACAAGAACTATAAATTTTTATTGTCATTCAGGTGCTTACTAATGTAATTACAATTAAATTGCATGCATAATGAATGTAATACAAGTAAAACAATTTTGCTACTGGTAAATTTCTTTGTGCTGATAGTGGTAAGATTTAATATTTCTTGTACTCAACCTTCTATGACTGATAAAATTTTGATTTCTGTGGTTGCTTAAAATTTATTATTCTCCACAGATCTAAGAACGATGTCAAAGAGACTCGAGTCTGAGCTGTACTATGTTACTTTCGAGATGTTTGTAGCGGATGTGAAGAGAATGTTCGCAAATGCACGCACCTACAACTCCCCTGAGACTATCTATTACAAATGTGCAACCCGGTAAGTCTCAAATGGTTCCATCTTGCCTTTCATACCTCAACATCTTTGATGTGAAAATGCATTTGCATGTGTAGGCTTGAAAACTATTTCTCAAACAAGGTGCAGGCTCATCTCCAGGCCTCTAGCAAGATTGCCTAAGATTCCCCTTCTAAACAGGACAGAGTTTGCTTGATCTTGGATTAGGGCTCTCTGTTAATTCTCAGAATGCAGTTGATCTGACGGTCAAATACCACTGTGGAAAGTTGACTAGTTTTACCATTGATGAGTAACCTAAGTAGTGTGATCTGGCATCTCTGTGAACATTTGAAAACATTGTGTAGGATTGTTTAGATTTTTTAAAAAGTGACGGACAAAAAAAATAATTCACAAATTATTAAATTTTGATAATTTCTATTTTGAAATTGTGATTATTGATATTTGATAATTTTGTTGTTTAATATTGTTGTCAATGATCTTAAAATGAGTTCAAAATTAAAATACTTTGTATATTTAAATCTGTTTTTTATAATTAAAAATTTTCATGTAAAGTAATTACACAAATAAAAATGTGATCCTGAATTAGAGATATATTTACACATTTACTTTCAAACAATGGACTTTTAAATTGTCTGTGAATCTTCTATACTTCGCAAGTGCTCAAATTACACTTTCAGTAATCAATGTCATACATTTGAAGAGCATATGTTATTTGCAAAATTGAAATGTATAAACCAAGATTTATGCAATAACAAAAATAAGTTCACATGCATATAAAACACATTACTGTTCTTTATTAAATTCCATGTACTTTTAACAGAACCTATTCTTGCTAAAAGAAAACCACAACTTTTAACTTTTAAATAAGATTGGGTTCACAGAGGATGAATGAGTCCATGAAAACCATAATTTCAATCAGATGTCTTCATTCCTTCTTAAACCAGGCTCCAATGTTAAGAAAGCTTGCAAAATCAAATTGTGGCCTGCAATGGAGAGTGAATCATGAGAACTAGAACAACTGCTCAAGCTATTCCAATTTTATTCATGCATAATGCGACTAAAGTTTCAATCCCATGCATGTCATTTGGAAACAAGATTACTTTAAACTCAACCCCTTGTTCTTTTAAAGCCCCGCATACTACAACGTTCGGGATATCAAATAAGTACATTATTGATATAGGCTGAAAACTTTTAGGAAGACATTCTAATGAAGAAAGAGACATAAATTTTCTTTTTCTTTTACTTTTTAAATGTGATAGAGTATTAAATATGGGAATAGCATTTAAAAAATAAACATAAGTTACTGCAATGATGAAAGATAATATAACTAGGTGCTATGTCAGTTGATTAGTTGTGCACAATTTTCATCTAGAGAGTAAGCAGAATAATGTGAGCGGATTTTAAAAATGAAGAGGTGAAAACAAATAAATTAGATTTTCAATCTACTTACCCACTTTAAATCAAATCATTTATAATTCAATTGGATATGGTAAAGTTTGCGTCTATTTAGTGAATGAAATATCTGTTAAAAATCTTTTATCTATTCATTGTGATTGTGTCCATTTGTTGATGAATATTACAATGAGAAAAATGAATCCCTATTATTATTATTATTATTATTATTTATTTATTTATTTATTTTGAATCATATAGGAAGTTATCTATGCCCTTTCATGAAGACAACACTTAAACAATAAGGGTAGTTAAAATTCCAAAAGAAACTTTGAAAGAATGTAAGATAAAGAGATGTAATTGTTGGGATCGACAAGGGTCTACGAGCATGCTAGAAGCAAAATATGCACAGCGGATAACAAACAAAACTAGCATGGACCCTAGCATGCAATGGAAACGAATAAAGATATAAAAATCTAAAATAAATAAATAAATACAATTCCAGGGGTGTAGTCGAAAAAGGGACTGCATATACGCGACTCCCCTCTACTCTCACACACACACAAGCCAGAAACAATCCGGTATAGATTGCTAGTATCCAACGATAACTCTTATCGAGAAATACGAATAGCAATTAAAATTAGGTCTCAAAACCTAATCGTAAACATGTGTAAGGAATTGTAAATCCAAAAACCGACACTCGGCGAATGTTTCACATGTGAGAATCTTTTGAGAAAAATTCCACAACCATTATGAAATAATCTCAAAAGATTCTCACCCCGGTGATCTCCATTGATAAAGAAATATCAATGAAAAAGCCGGCATGTGAACTAACATACATGAATAAACAAGAAAGATCAAAGGGGTGTCGACCTATACCTTCGCCGGAGCCGAGTAGCGGCAAACCTGATGGAGAAACCTTTCTCCAAAAAAAGGGGGAAAAGGCGGACAACACCTTTGACCGGCGGCGGCGTCCTCTTGGCTAGGGCAGACCGGCGGCCTCCTTGAAGGAGAGAGGGAGAAGAAAGATTAGGGTTAGGTTTTTCTCTAATACACATGTATTTATAAAACCCAAAAACCAATCCCAATGCAATATCAACCATTGATTCCTCTTATTGGATATTAATCATATTAGATCCAATAAGCTAACACTTAATTTCTAATTAAGTCCCTCAATTTTTAAGTTATCTCATAACTCAATCTTTACACATTCGCGGTTAGACCAAATCAACTCTTGATTTATCTAAACTCCATTTAGCTATTCGACTCATTAGATTGAGTCCGGATTTCACGGCTTTTACGTGTGCGATCCTGTAGGCCCGTTTTAAAATCGGCAATGAGATTTTAACCTCGTTAAGGCCCATAAGTCACAAATGCCATCTAGCATGGCAATGTGACTACCCGAATTAAAACGGAGGTCGACTGGGTAATCAACTAACCTTGTAACCTTATCCAATTCCTTTGCCAATTGAATATCTCGATCAACATAAGGCATGGAGCTTAGTCACCCTTATTTATTTGTCGATCGATTTCTTGATCCTCGGTGAACTGACTAGGTTAAATAAATGATAACCCTTACCATTTCACTTGGGCGTGGCCACGCACTACTCAGTTTCACCGATCAAGTGGCCGGTGATATTCTCTCTCCTCAGAGAGTGGCAATCCCCTCGCATCGCAAATGTTACTTGCTATGAATCTCGATGCACCCAATCATACCCACACTTGTCACTCTGTTACAAATGACGTTAGGCGTATGTCAAAGTACACCAACATTCATCTAAGCTCCATAGCGACCTTGAGTCTAAGGATTCAGTATAAGCGTTACACGAGAACCACTTATGACTTTGCAACCATGTAGTGATCTCGTGAGCGGATCGATCCAGACACGCTGTTCACTAACACGTGTCTATGTCTATTGATTGACATCACATGTCCTATAATCCGTAAAACATGATCATCACACAATAGGCATACTAGTCTTAGTTTACTATCATTCCCATGACAGTAATTGACTAGGGTTGTTTAGAAAGTTGTTCCTTTATGAACCAAGGTTTTACTGCCCGAATCACGTATTCGGCAACTTGTGTGGAACAAACTCTCAGGGATAATTCTATCCAATCACACATGCACAGAAATGTAGTAAGATAAAACAAGCCAGGTTTTATTAAAAAACATATAACTAATAAAGGTTCAGATCAACGTATTAGGGCTAGGGCTAACACTAACAGTAATTAGCATCATTTGTAATAAAATTAATGAAATATTGTCATTTGTAATTTCATTAATTAATGAAAGGTTATTATGATTTATTTGAAGTGGTGTGTCTTTATATCAAATACCACTTTATTCCTATAAAAATTATATACTATAATCATTCAAGCATTGAATGAAACAAACTCTTCACAAATTCACTTGTTTTGTTCTTTGAGGCACAAAAGATAGAAGCAAACTTTCATTTTGTGAAAGCTTTTTTGTTTTTCCTTGAGTTTGGGAGTGCAAACCATACTCAGAGGTCTTCATTGTATCCTAATAGAAATTCACCATTCAATCCAATTTGCATCTAAGATTTGAAAAGGTGGAGGCGAATTAAGCCAAAAAGAAAGTATTGTTCATGCCTTGAAGACTCATGTACTATTTTCTTTCTTATCTTTTCTTCTCTACACTTCAAAAAACCACCACCACCAACAACCTTTAGGCTTAATATTCTCTTACAAACAAATGACTTCTTTGAAGGATTTAACCATGAAGTTGGTAAAAATGGAGGAGGTTGAAGGCGGAAACTTTTTAAGATGGCAAAAGTAGATGAAATTTCTCCTCATTACATTGACGGTAGCGTATGTCCTCACTATTTACAACCCCCAAAAAATAGAAGGAGAGACCGTTGCGGAAATTAGAGAAAGGCAAAAGTGGGAAATGATGATTTCATTTGCATTGGACATATTCTCAATGGGCTTAATGATGCACTTTTTGATGTTTATCAAGACTCAATCTCGGCAAAAGAACTTTAGGAGAAACTAGAGACAAGGTTACATGCAAGAGGATACAACAAGTAAGAAATTTCTTGTGAGTTATTTTAATAGCTTTAAAATGATTTATGGTAAATCTATCACGGAACAAATGCATGAAATTGAACATATTTTGAATAACTTCAAACAACATAACATGTATATGGATGAGTCTATCATTGTCTTCTCAATCATAGACAAACTTCCTCCATTATGGAAAGGTTTTAAAAATAGTCTCAAGGATAAGAAGGAAGATATATCTCTTGAACAATTGGGAAATCATCTTTGCTTAGAAGAGGAGTATTAAAAATAAAATGATACAAAAAAAATATCAAGGCTCATGAGAAGGTACATGTAGTGGAAGAAAGGGAGTTCCACAAAAACTCCAAAAAAAGGAAAAAGTATAATGGAGAATTTTTTGCACAAGATGGCCGCAATAACAAGAAAAGAAAGGAAGTTGTTTCTTTAGTAAGAAAGTTGGTTATTGTAAGCAAGAGTGTAGCTTCTTCAAAAAGATGCAAGAGAAGAGTTCCTCCTCAAAGGACAATCTTGTGGCGGTAATATCTAAAATCAACATAGTTGAAGATAATGAATCATAGTGGGTGGACTCTAGCTCAACTCATCATGTGTGCAAAAACAAAGATCACTTCGAGACACTCAAGGAAGAAGATGAGAATGTGCTCTACATGGGAAGTGCTTCAAATGTCCAAGTTAAGGGCAAAGGGACCGTGGAAATTAAGTTTACTTATGGAAAAATTCTTTCTTTAAAAGATGTATATTATGTAACAGAAGTTGGGAATAATTTAATTTATGTACCTTTACTTAATAAGTTTAGGTTTAAATCTGTCTTTGAGGGAGACAAGTTTATTCTCTATAAGAGAGGGGGATGTTTGTAGGTAAAGGTTATTGTTGTGAGAACATGTTTAAGATGAATATTGCTACAATTAATAATACTAGTTATAATTCTATTTATTTTGTTGACTCTTGTGATTTATGGCATTATCATTTGGGTCATGCTAGTTTTCGCAAATTAAATGACAGGATGAATCTAGATTTAATTCCAATGACTGCTAGACAAAATAAATTTTGCACTACTTATATGTTACCCAAGATAACAAGACAACCTTTTATTAGAGTAGAAAGAAGTTCTAAAATATTAGAGTTAATTCATTCTGCTGTTTGTGATTCACATGGATGGCCTACTATAGGTGGAAACAAAATATTTTGTGATTTTTATTGATGATTGCACTCAATATTGTTATATTTATTTAATACATTCAAAGGATGAAGTCTTAGAAAAATTTTAGATTTTTAAAATTGAAGTAGAACTTCAATGTGAAACTTTTATTAAATGTTTAAGGTCGGATAGAGGAGAAAAATACTATGATCCCAAATATTTTGAGTCTATTGGCATAATTCATCAAATAATTGTTCCTTATTCCTCACAATAAAATGGTACAGCAAAAAGGAAAAATAGGGTGCTAAAAGAAATGGTAAATGCTTTGTTATCTTACTTTGGGTTAGAAAGTTGATATTAGGGTAAAGCATTGCTAACTACATGTTATATATTAAATATGGTTCATAATAAAAGGAACAAGATAACCCTCCCTCCCCCCCCCCCCCCCCCCCCCCCCCCCCCCCCCCAACCCAACATGAACTCTGGAAGAAGAAAAATCCAATCATATCTATTTTAATCTTTTGGGTTGTAGGGCAATAGTTAAAATTTCGGAACCCAAAAGGTAGAAAATTGGTGAAAAGGAATTGAACGCATCTTCTTGGGATATGCTAAAAATAGTAAAGCATATATGTTCTTGGTAATTGAACCAAATGATTCTTATCCTATAAATATAGCTATTGAGTCAAGAGATGCTATTTTCGAAAAAAAAAAAAGGTTTAATTCAATTCCTAGACCAAAGGACATGTTACATTTAAAGAAGAAATTCAATCCATGGGATAATAATTCTACTAATGATACATGAGAAGAAACAGAACCTAGAAGTTGTAAGAGGATTGTGGGGGGGGGGGGGGGGGGGGGGGGGGGGGGGGCAAAAACATATGGTCCAAATTTCTTCATGCTCTTTGTTGAAGGTACAAGTGAAGGAATTCAAAGTTATGCACTTATTTATTTTAATATAGAAGGTGATCTTGAAACATTTGAAGAGGCTATGAATTCTCAAGATGTAGCCTTTTGGAAATAAGCTATACAAAATGAAATGGACTCAATAATGTGGAATAAAACATGGAAACTAGTTGACCTTCCACCTGGTTCCGAACTAATTGGTTGTAAATGAATTTTCAAAAAGAAATTAAAAGTAGATGTAACCATAGATAAATATAAAGCAAGGTTAGTTGCTAAGGGGCTTACACAAAAAGAAAGAATAGATTATTTTTACACATATGCATTGGTTGCTAGAATAACTACTATTAGAATGCTTATTTTACTTTCTTCAATGTACAATCTTGTAATACATCAAATGAATGTTAAAACAACCTTCCTTAATGGAGAATTGGAAGGAGAAGAGTATATGAAACAATTGGAAGGGTTTTTTGTTCCCGGTTAATAACACAAAATGTGTAAACTAATTAAGTCTTTTTATGGACTTAAGCAAGCCCCTAACCAATGGCATAAAAATTTTGTTGAGGTGATTCTTGCGAATGGATTTAAAATTAATGAATCTGACAAATGTGTCTATAGTAAATTTAATTATGGAAAAAGTGTCATAACTTATTTGTATGTAGATGATCTGTTAATCTTTGGCACAGATATAAATGAAGTTATGAAAACAAAAAAAAAAATATTATCTGACAACTTTTACATGAAAGATATGGGAGAAGTGGATGTTATTCTAGGAATTAAAATTATCAAGAATAACAATTGTCTTAGTATGTCTTGATCTTATTACATTGAGAAAATATTAAAGAAGTTTGATTATTTTAATTGTTGTCTTATTTCTATATTACTTGATTCTAGTATCAAGTTGGACTAAAATAAAAGTTGTCCTGTGAGACAACTAGAATATACTATAATACTTGGATGCTTGATGTATGCCATGACATGCACGAGACTCGATATAGCTTATGTTGTAGGAAGGTTAAGTAGATACATAAGCAATCCAAGTAAAGATCGCTGGCAAGGTATGTATAGAGTATTAGAATATTTGAAAGGAACAATAAATTATAGTTTGATCTATAGTGGTAATCCTTTAACTTTAGAAGGATATATAGATGCTAGTTGGGTAAATCACACTGAGGATCATGCTTCTAAAAGTGGATGGGTCTACACACTTGGTGGGGGTGCAATTTTCTGGGGATCAAAGAAGCAAACATGTATTGCAAACTCCACCATGGCTTCTGAGTTTATAGCATTAGTTGCAAGTAGTAAGGAAGTAGAATGACTTAGAAATTTATTACTTGCAAACTCCACCTGATAAGTGTCTAAATACATCATTTTTATTATATATATTTTATGCACTTCCATGCATATTACCATAACTCCGATGCCCTTTATGCTTTTTATTTGTTATTATTATTTTGAGACATCAGAGTAGCATCTAGAGCGTGAATGAGCTCGTTTAGTATAAATTGAAGATTTTATCAAAACTCATACACATCCTCAGGCTCCGGGTAAAAAAAAAAAGCAAATTTTCAGGCACAAAGGAAATAGAGAGGTGTGCAGCTTGGTGTGCGGCCACACACTAGCCCGCACACTGACACGACCCCTTGCATGTATCCCGCAAGTGCACGGGTTTGTCGAAGTAATAAATTTACCCTGGTGAGTGGGTAGTCGAATCCATAGGGAATAGGGAATTAGAATACAAGATTTCACTAATTAAGCTATGCGGAGTACGGAAAAGCAATAGTAGGATCAATGAGTGAATATAGAATAAAGTAGAATGAAAGACAAGAAATTTAAATAGAAAGATGGAAGATGAGAGAGTGCAAGTAAAAGAGAATAGAGAGGACTAGTAATGAATGAAATAGGGCATCCGGACAAGCTACCTCTAGGGTCTATGCTTCTAGTGTAGGACTATGCTATTATACTTTCCTATTGATGTTTAATCGAGTCGAGGATATCCTAAGACTCACGGTCCCAAACCTAAGGACAACTGTGACTAACCCCAACACTATACCCCGGTATTAGGATTCACGTCACTCTTCACTCTATCGCTCGCACGACTAAGCCCCAGGGGAGTATATCTACCTAAACCTCACACTACATGGGATTGCTTTAAGCTCTAGGGATTCCTAATGGTAAAACCTGTTCCTATGTGTAGTTCTAACCTTTTGGTCCAGGTGGAAGAATCCTAGTCTAGATTAAGCCCCAATGCATAGGATTCACTTCAACCCTTCACTCTGTTACTTGCGTAACTAAGCCCCAGGGGAGTTTATCTGCCTAGCACTTCACTCTATTTCGACCGCTATAAAATCAAGGAAACGGAGGTAGGGAGAAACCACGTCGGAGGGGAAAGGGGTACATCGCTACCTCACAACTCTCCCTCTCAACCCTCTTCAATCTTAA
This sequence comes from Dioscorea alata, assembly GCA_020875875.1. Lineage (NCBI taxonomy): Eukaryota > Viridiplantae > Streptophyta > Magnoliopsida > Dioscoreales > Dioscoreaceae > Dioscorea > Dioscorea alata. Next base: position 15,437,424 of record CM037017.1, read on the forward strand.
GTAGTCTAACCCTAAGGAGTTGTCACACCTCCAAAAGGAAACCTAAATTGTTCTCAATCCTAGTGTCACATCTAAGAGAAAACATTAGCAAGATGAAATTAAGATTGAAACTCAATTTTATTCATCAATAATGGAAAAGCATAATAACAATGTTAAAGAAACATAATAACCCTAGAGTTTACAAGTCCAAATACCCTTAAGGGGTTTAGCTCCTCATGGAGCTATACATGTTCATCAATGTATGAAAGAAAGCACAAAATAAGAACATCAATGAAAACCCCCTTGCGTATGGTGTGGCCGTGGTCTTGTGCGGCCGTCGAACGTCGGTGACGATGCCGATGACGCGCTCTAAACCTCCACGAAATCCTCTCCGAAACCCTAGCCGCACTCCCCAAGTTGAAGAGAAAGATAGGTCAAAAGATCTCCCAAAAGGTCTCCAAAATCGCCTTTTATAATGTTGAATCGCGGCTTTAAAATTTGACTTATCGGGGGCTTCACACGGCCGTGTGGAATTAACACATGGGCGTGTGAAGTTTCTGTCTGCTGAAAAATTAATTCACACGGCCGTGTGTTAATTCCACACGCCCATGTGAATTCTCTGGAATTCTGAATTTCGGCCGAAAGTGAACAATAACTTGCTACAGTACTCGCCCCGAAACGCTCCCGAATCCGTCATTCTTCATCGAGACCATTGAATTGGGCACACAATCAATGGTAGATCATGCCGATTGCTTCAAGTCTCCTTCTTGGTGAAGTTCTCCTAAGCCACACGAGTTAGACTTGTTGTGAATGTGACTGCCTTTGTGCCCCTCCAAAGGAAGTTGGCACACACTCACAAGTCCAAGCTCGTGCCTTGTTCTGTGCTTGGTCCGAAAACTTCCCAACATCGGCGAACACGACCTAATTTCGTTCTTCTTCTCCAATTTAGCTCCACAAACCTTCAATGCACAAGAATACACAAATGCACACCATTTAGTGATAAAAACTGATAAAAGATATGCTCAATGTAAGATAATAACGGTTCGCGGTACTATAATACAAGCACTTATCACACACACATAGGTAAAACATCATTTCTAGCTTATAAAAGAAAACTTAGGGCTTTTTGGGAAGAGGATTTTGGCCACCATTCCTCCACACCCTTCATCTAGGGCATTAAAGCAAGTTGGAGAGGCTATTTGAAGAGAAAAACTCAAGGGAAGGAGAAGATAGCACTCAAGGAGATTATCAAGGAGCTTGACGGCGCTGATCAGGTGAGTTTTCATCACCACCTTTAAGCCTGCATCTATGGGAGATTTTTATGATCTTTGTCATTGATTATCTTTTGTTTTCTCTCTTTGTGATGTGGAATTAGCCTCCTAAGGTCACCGGGCATCCAGTGAACCTAGGGAGAAGAACTTGTTTGTATGGATGTTCTTTATTTGCAATATATTGTTGGCATGTTATTGTGTTTAGTTTCATTCTATTGTTATCTTGTTCAACCTATAATGGATGGATTTCGTAGGTTTTCACTCTTGAATGATGTTTGCATAGCGGGATGCTTGCATGCATTAGGTCACACAATGTTTGAAGGGGGATTCAGTGTATTGGTACACTGAAGGTTCTGGGTGCCAGTAGCTCACCGCGGGCTTTATGGTAGTTCTAGCTGGAGGTTTTATGTTTTTAATGTCTCTCATCATGTGTAGCTTGTTGAATGATTGTCCTCCACTAATGGAGGGCTAATTTGTAGATATTTGGGCATAGTTGAACTCTAGGGTTTAGTCTTTGACATTGGTTGTTGGATTTATGTGATTTACATGTTTTCTCCTATTGCAATCATTTTAATTTGAATCTAATTGCATGTTTGAATGATTGATTATTATTGTAGCAAAAGCCCTAGTTATCATACTTGATGTGCTTTGTGATGAGAAGAAATTCCCACCTAGCATAGACATACCACGATTAGAGGGAATTATGAGTAAGCCTAGACATAAGGTACTTTGGAGACCCCATCTCCCTCAATTCTCCTAAGTGAGTTAATGAGTATCTTTGTGCTCTTTGCAATCATGTGGATTAGATTTTAGGAGAATTCACATCTATACTTTGTATTCGAATTTGGGGTAATCTTTCCTCACAAGAGAAATTACCTACTTAAGAAATTCTCATTAGCTCATAGTAAAGTTTCATAGAGTGTTAATACAGTTGTGTGGATGATTATATCAGCTCTGCACTGATTCAGTTACTCTTCATCCTCTATCAAGGGGTTTAGTATAATTCTGAAAACCTCTCAGTTCAAATAGCATTGCATACTTAGACAACCTTGTCCCGCACCTTATCAAACCCTAGAGGGATGCTATGCTCGGACATCATTTCTTTTCCTGATTTCTCCCATGTTTTATTTCCATATTTCTTGCTTTATTCTCTTTTGTTCACACACACATTACTCGAGCAATTAGGCTAATTTTTATAATTAAAGTTATTACTAGTATTCTCATTCTTCCCTGTGGACTGACTTCTTGCTTTACACATACTTATATTACATGATCGGCACGTACACTTGCGTCCCTATCTTGCTTTAGTACACTTACTCCTTATCCACTTCTATTACTGCTGTTATAAAGTCGTGGCAGTGTAGAATCATATAGAACAAAACAGAAGTCATAATGGCCTCAACAATTGCTGTTGTAAATCATAATGCCAGTGACCAATCCACATAACACCAAGATAGACCATGCTAGGACAAGACTTTGAGCCCAAGAAACCAACTTACTCACCATGACCTCTACAATGGATGCGGTGAGGCCGTGGCAGACTCGATATTATAAAAACCCTATAGTTTACTATTTAAGGGGGTTTCTTTTGCTGAATTAGGTAAAGCAGCCGAAGTTCTAAGACCTGTGTGGCTGGAGATGAATTTCATTATGATTTCAGTAGATTCTGATGAGTTTTCCAAGGGAAAGTCAACGCCCATCAATAATGGAGTTCATGCAAAGAGATTCGACATTCTCTTGATAATCTTGGTATCTACTCAACCTCAACCATCAGAGACCATATTAGAGGGAGTTAGTTTAGAAATTTTTTTATTATGTTTTTTTTTTGTTCTTTCATCATAAGAAGCCGAGTATAAATAGATTTGATGAGGATTTTTAGGGTAATATTTGATTCTTTTCTTCGAAGGCGAGGTTAGGAAAGAAAGGACGCAAATCTCCAAGGTTTTATAGGTAAATTTTAGAGGAGATTTAGGTTTAGCATCAAGGAGATGGAGATCGTAGCCATCAAGCTTACCTTAGTGGCTTTCGCAAAATGGAGTTTTATGGCGATCTATCTCCCGCGTGATTGAGAAGGGGGTTTTATGTTTACATTCATTCTCTTCATGTCTTGTAACTTGAATGATAGAACTTAGCCCTACATTAATGGAGGACTAAGTTCTTAGATGTTTGGGAATAGTTGAATGGAGGACTAAGTTCTTAGATGTTTGGGCATAGTTGAACTCTAAGGTTTTCATCTTTTGACATTGGTTGTGGATTTATGTGATTTACTTGTTTTCCCAATTACAATCCACGTTATTTGAATCTAATTGCGTGTTTGTAATACTTGATTGCTATTGTGGTGAAAGCCCTATTTAGTATACTTGATGTGCTTTATGATGAGTAGAAATACCTACATAGCATAGATATGCCTTGATTAGAGGGGTGATAAGTGCTTGTGTTATAATAACGTGAAGCGTTATTATCTTACAATAAACATATCTTTTATCAGATTTTGTCACTAAATAGTGTGCATTTGTGTATTCTTGTGCATTGTAGGTTTGTGGAGCCAATTTAGAAAGGAAGAACGAAGTTAGATCGTGTTCGCCGTTGTTGGGAAGTTTTTGGACCAAGCAAGGAACAAGGTACGAGATTAGACTTGTGAGTGTGTGCCAACCTCCTTTAGAGGGGCACAAAGGGAGTCACATTCACAACAAGTTTAACTTGTGCAGCTTAGGAGAACCTAGCCAAGAAGGAGACTTGAAGCAATCGGCACGATCTACCATTGATTGTGTGCCCAATTCAATGGCCTCGATGAAAAACGACAGATTCGGGAGCGTCCCGGTGAGTACTGTAGCAAAACAATGTAGCAAGCTACTGTTCACTTTCAGCCGAATTTCAGAATTCCAGAGAATTCACACGGCCGTGTGAACTAATTTTTCAGCAGACAGAAACTTCACACGCCCGTATGTTAATTCCACATGGCCGTGTGAAGTCCCAATAAGTCCAAATTTAAAGCCGCGACTCAACATTATAAAGGCCCGATTTGGAGACTTTGAGAATATCTTTTGATCTATCTTTCTCCCCAACTTCTGGAGAGTGCGGCGAGGGTTTCGGAGAGGACTTTGTGGAGGATTGGAGTGCGTCATCTGTATCGACATCGACGTTCGACGGCTGCACAAGACCACGACCACACCATACGCAAGGGGTTTTCATCAATGCTTTTGCTTTATTCTTTCTTTCATATTTTGTAAACCCTAGGATATTCGGACTTGTAAACCCTAGGATTATTATGTTTTTATGACATTGTTATTATGTTTTTCCATTATTGATGAATAAATTCGAGTTTCAATTTTAATTATCTTGTGTTATTGTTTTCCCTTAGCCGTGACACTAAGGATGAGAGCAATCTAGGTTATCCTTTGGAGGTGTGACAACTCCTGTAGGGTTAGACTCCTTAAGATTGAAGAGGGTTGAGAGGGAGAGTTGTGAGGTAGCGATGTATCCCCTTTCCCTTCCGGTGTGATTTCTCCCTACCTCTGTTTCCTTGATTTATTAGCGGTTGAGATAGAGTGAAGTGTTAGGTAGATAAACTCCCCTGGGGCTTAGTTGCGCAAGCAACAGAGTAAAGGGTTGACGTGAATCCTATGCACTGGGGCTTAATTTAGACTAGGGTTCTTTCACCTGGACCAAAGGGTTAGAACTATTCATAGGAACAGGTTTTATCACTAGGAATCCCTAAAGCTTAAAGCAATCCCACGTAGTGTTAAGCTTAGGTAGAAATACTCCCCTGGGGCTTAGTTACGTGAGCGACAGAGTGAAGGGTTGACGTGAATCCTAATGCCGGGACATAGTGTTGGGGTTAGTCACGGTTGACCTTAGGTTTGGGACCGTGTGTTTAAGGATATCCTCGACTCAATTAACATCAATAGGAAAGTATAATAGTATAGTCTTGCACTAGAAGCATAAGTCCTAGAGGTAACTAGTCCGGATACCCTATTTCATTCATTGCTAGTCTTTCTCCTTCTACCCTTACTTGCACTTTCTTGTCTCCCATCTCTCTATTTACTTTCTTGTCTTTTATTTTAATTAATTCCATAATTCTCTCATCAAACCTATGGTCACTTTTTCGTGCATCGCATAACTAAAAAGTGAATTCTTGTGTTCCAAATCCCTATTCCCTGTGGATTCGACTACCCACTCACTAGGGTAATTTTATTACTTCGACAAGCCCGTGCACTTGCGGGATACACGCAAGGGGTCGTGTCAAGGGGATTATGAATAAGCCTAGAAATAGGGTACTTTGGGTGAGTCGTCTCCCTCAATACTCCCAAGTGAATTATGAGTGGTTTGATGTGTGTACAATGTTCATGTATTTCATATCATTTTGTACACTCATTTGGCTTATATTAGAATTATATTGTTGAATTCGATGCTAAATCTAGTGTGTTTCATATTCTCAGGCTTAGGGCAACACTTCAAGATGAGACAGAGACAAAAAAAAAACATTCTAGACGTTTAATGAAGAAGTTGGAGCTCTCTCGGCATCATTTGAATAGGGACAAGGAAAATTGGGTGGCTTACAGGTAGCTTACAGCCTATTTTACGGTTGTAAGTGATTTTTAGAGAACCTTGCAGGTATGCTTATGCTCGTAAGGGGGATTTAGAGCCAAAATAGAGGATCTTATAGGCAAGACTTACGCTCGTAAGGATGTCCATAAGGACCATCCAAATGAGCTTATGATCACAGCATATGCCCTTTAGGGCCGTTGCAAGAAGCAGCATTGAAGACCTTATTGTCTAGTGCTTACGAACGAGACTTATGGCCGTAAGGGTTCTTATGTGGCTTGTATCTATCTTTTCTAGCTTCCTTACGGCCATATTCTTATGCCCATAAGCGGCCCATAAGCATTCAGGTATAAATAGAACTTATGAGGATTTTTAGGGCATTCATTACTTTTTTTTTTTTTTGGGCGATTCTTGGAGGCTAAGTTAGGAAAGAAAGGAGACGAACCTCTAGCACTCAAAGGGCTATTTGAAAGGAGATTTGGATCCACATTCAAAGGGATTGGAGGCGTAGTTGTCAAGCTCATCTTGGAGGGGTGCGTGGAAGTTTTCTAGGGCTTCTCGGCGATCCTTCGTCCACACGATTGAGAAGGGGGGTTTTTTATGTTTTTCATGTCTCCTCCTATTATTTGTATATTGAATGCTTGTCCTCCTTTAATGGAGAGCTAATTTGTAGATATTTGGGCATAGTTGAACTCTAAGGTTTATTTCATTGACATTAGTTGTTGGATATTTGATGCTTTAATTATTTTCTTAATTGCAATCATTTCTATTTGAATCTAATTACATGTTTGAATTCTTGGTTTCTAACGAGGCGAAAGCCCTAGCTAACTAGACATGCAGTGATTAGAGAGAATTATGAGTAAGCCCGAGTATAGGGTACTTTGGAGACCCCCCTTAATCTCACTAGTGAGTTAATGATAATCTCCGTGCTCTTCGCAATCATGCAGAGTAGATTTTAGGAGAAATCGCATCTCTGCTCTGCATTCAGATTAGGGGTAAATTCTCTCTTTGAGGGAGATTATCTACTTAAGAGATTGTCATTAGCTCACAGTGAAGTTTCGTAGAGTGTTAATACGATTGTGTGGATGTTTGTATCAGCTTTGCACCTATTCAGTTATAATTCACCTGAGAAATCAGGGTTTAGTATAATTCAAGAAACCTTTCTTTTCAAATAGGATTGTATACTTAAACAACCTTTGTTTTGTACTTTATAACCCTAATTGATATTATGCCCGGACATCGTCTCTTCCCTTGATTTCTTTCCTGTTTATTTTCGTATTTCTTTTTTTTATTATCTTTTGTTTACACACACATCATTCGATCATTTAGGTTAATTTTTGGAACTTGGGCTATTACTAGTATTCACTTTCTTCCCTGTGAACCGACACTCTACTTTATGCACACTATTATTACGTGATTGGCACATACACTTGCATCCCTACTATATTTTCATGCTCTTTGCAATTATTAGAATAGATTTTAAGAGAAATCACATCTCTATTATGTATTCCGATTAGGAGTAATCTTTCTCTTCACAAAGGAGATTATCTATTTAAAAAATTCTTGTTAACTCATATTGATGTTTCACTAAGTGCTAATGCGATTGTGTGGTGACCGCATCTGCCCTACACAGATTCAGTTACTCTTCATCCTTGAAAGAGGGTTAGTATGATTTAGAAAACTTTTTAGTTCAAATAGGATTGTTAGCTTAAACAACCTTTGTTCTGCACTTCACAAAACCCTAGAGGGATGCTATGCTTGGACATTTTTTCTTCCCTTGACTTCTCAATTCCTTGTTTTGTATTTCTTGCTTCTATTTTCTAGTTCTTTTGTTCACACACATCATTACTTTGGTTTACGCTAACTTTCGGAATTAGTGTTAGTGCTAGTAATCTCCATCTTCCCTGTGGACCAACATCCCTCTTTTAAGCACTTTATTACACGATGGACATGTATACTTGCATCCCTATTAAATAGTCTAAAAGCCTTTTTTTCAAGGTTTGGAGAGAAACTTATCTATGCTACTCTGAATTTTGAAGTTATCATTTTATCCTTTTCTCAATGCTTGTATAGTAAAATATCAAATTATTATTTTGCCCAACATTACATATTTTAATTGGCTATGTTAGTAATTCTAGTAATTTGAGCCACATTTAAAATTGTTAAGAGAACATGTAAAAATGAAAAATAAGGGACCTTTACTTTGGTTAGACAAGCCTAACGGCCGTACATGTAAAATGAAATGCATATTATGCATCTCGGTCATAAATGTCACTACTTTTGGTTATGGAAGTCACATACGCTACACTGCATGTGGCATGGCCTAGTGAACTCCTTGGCGATATGGTTTATGAAACATTGGAAACATCATGAGGATTAGTTAAAAATTTATGCATCCGATTTTAATTAGTTAAAAATAAATTGTATTTTATCAACTTTCAATTGTGATATAAAGTTGAGGGGTGTTCAACCTAGTTAATTTGATGGACAAAATAAAAAAAAAATCTCAAGGTTTTTATTTAATAGCTTTTCTTTTAGGAGGCGTTTGGTTCGCGGTAATATGTGAAAACATTACCGCCTGTTACGTGGTAATATTTTCAGATTACCACGTTTGGATGGATGGTGGTGGTAATATTGATGGTAATGTGTGATTACCAACTTTGGAAGATTACCAAGAAACTTGGTAATCCCATTACCACCAAAATAGGTGGCTATGTTGGATTACCAAGTGGGTGGTAATCTTAAATATATTTTGGACAAATATACCCTTTGTTTAAAAATATTAATTTTTATATTTTATTTGTTGGATAAATAAATTAAATTTAAATAACATTAATTTGGGAATATGTTTAGCTTTGAAATTTTAATTTTTTATCAAAAATTTTATTTTACTTTAATAAATTTAAATTTGCATAAAATGGTAGACATAAGGGTATTTTGGGAAATTTAGAACATTACCAAGTTGATTACCATTTAATATGAGTTTCCAACCAAACATGGTTATCATAAATTACCACAACATTCCTAGGCATATAACATTCCCGTTCTTATTACCACGGTAATCTCATTACGTGGTAATATATCATTAACGCGAACCAAACGGCCCCTTAGTATAAATATAAATTTTTTTAATATTAAAAATCTATTTCACCTAAAAGCAACATACTTAGTTTTATTCAGATTGAAATGTTCCGTGGCTTTTTCTGGGTGAATTTTCATATATTTTAAGTAAAAATTGCTAAAAAAAAATAGCTAGTTTCATATTCCCAAAATATCTTCATAAATGAACAAGTAAAAAGGAAGAAGTTATTAATCATTAAAGACTAAAATACCTTCATAACCAATGATTTTTTACATACTACAAAACATAAATAGTGTTTTCTCTATATAATTTAAAGGTAGAATATCCAGATTAGTTTCTCTATTATAGTGAAAGTACATTTTCAGTCCCTCTATTATTTTTTGTCTTTCTGGGATCACTCTATTTTTCCATAAATAGAAAAATAGAAAGATCCCAAAATGATGAAAAATAATATGGGGACTGAAAATGTATTTTCACTATAATAGAGGGATTAATCTGGGTATTTTACCTAATTTAAATAAAAAATCTAATTGGTCAGTTATCATTGTAAGTCATGCTTATGTATTAGGTCCAAGTGGGTTATGTCTAACACGACATGTGGGGTGCGACCCTAAACCTAGCACCATTTTTAGGTCTATGCATACCTGGCTCGTGTATTATAGCATTGCACGTTGTTAGGGCAGGCATGACTCACATGCTGTGTTGAGCGGTGCCATGGGTGGCATGACCCTATTGACACCCTAACAACATGGTGTTTAGAACTTCAGAACATAGGGAAGGCATTCTTTTCAATCAACTGCTTAATGACTTCTGTGATATTTTGTTGATGGACGCTATTACTAGTTTATTTTTCAATCAACTGGACCAAAATTTTGATTTAAACAATGCCAAAGTAAATGAAATTACTTATCAAGGGGACTTCCAGAATTTGGATTTTCTTTTTACTTTGAAAATATGCACAGTATGATGGATGATTATGCATGTTTTGAGCATTCTTTTCTGTGCTGATATTTTAGTCTTATTGTTCATTGATGAAACATTAAATCCACTATAAAAAGGAGAGGACATGATGTGTTCTTAATTGTTATTATTACACTACTACATGCATGCTTGAGGGTCTTGTTGGGCAAGAGGAAGTCCTTCTTGTGTGTAATGAAGGCACTGTTGTCATAGAGCTAAAAGATACTTCAAAAGAGGTATTTTTTTTTTTTTTTTGAAAAGAGATATTATTATTTGGATTTAAGACAAATGACTGTTGCATTGTCACGTAGCTGTAGGAATCAATACAGTCATGAGGTGTAAATTGATGATCAAATATAACCTACATTATTTTAAAATATTAAGTTATATTATCTTAAATCAGCCTAGATTATCAATACATTTATATTAATATATTTCTCGCTAATTAATAAATCAGAAATCGCCCTGCTTTTGATTCACAATGTTATTGTATGTATCTTATTTATGTATTCTATTTTAATTGATCACAACTTAATTGTTTTTATCAACTTTAAATATTATAGTTTACGGATGTTCAAGCTAGAGGAGAGCACATGCCATCTTTTGATCTAGATTCGACCCGCCCAAACTTGTCGAGTCACCGAGGCCGACCCGGTGGCCGAGGAGTTGGGCCATTTCTTTTTTAAAAAAAAAAATTAAGAAGAAAAACATTAAATTCAAAACATCTAAGATTCGAACCATGACTTTATATTCACCCTTCAAACACCTTAACCACTACCCCAAACTTTTTCTAAAGCTAAAAACATACTTTAAAAAGAATAAAAATATTAGTTTTTCACTTTTTTTCATTATATATACCCCTTTACATCCCATTATTTTTGCATTTAGTTTCAAGTTATTTACTTTAATTGTTAGTAGCAACCATTATATATATATATATATATATATATATATATATATATATAAAAAGGCATGACTCACCCTTTTTTGTGTTACTCAACATTATAATCCATTATTTTTATATGTATTACTTATTTCCATTATTAATATTATTTAAAACAAATAGAAAAACATAATGTCATTATGTGTAATAGTATAACAGTATTGTTAATTTAAAACTATAATCTTTCATACATATTTTTGTGAGTGCTCGTGTATAAGTGATACGAAGTACACTTTTCTTGCATTGAGCATCACTTTTTTTCAGATTTTATCAATCATTCGTGTGTATTTGTGTTCTTTTGTGTATTTAGAGTTGTGGAGACGAGTTAGAGGAAAAGAAGCAAAAATAGGTCATGAACGCAGTTACTGTTTAGTTACCGTAGCAAAAACATTGCAGCAGTTACTATTCACAGTGCGTAGGAAATCCAATTCCAGAGAATCCACACGGCACGGCCGTGTGGATGCCCACTTTCAGTTCTATAAATACCGCGATTTGAGAATTATTTGGGGATCTTTTTCCTATCTTTCGGCCAACTTTCGGGGAGAGCGCGGCTAGGGTTTTGAGCGGTTTTTGCAAGGCTTTTGGAGTGGTTCTATGGCATCGACATAGAGTTCCTTTGGAGGAGAACTATTGAGGGAGCTTTTGTCAGCATCGATTCAGCGAGGTGTGCCCTAGGTTTGACAAGGGAACCTTTGGAGAAAGACGAAGCGGCTCCACAAGACCATCGATACGGACTACGAGGGGGTTATCTTTATGGTTTAAATGCATATGACTTTGATTTCATTGTTGATTTTGTATTGCTCCATGAAGAGCTAAACCCCTAGTTGGTGGTTAGACTTGTAAACTCTAGGATGATTTTGTTTCATTGACTTTTATTATGCTTCTTTAATTGATGATTTAATTGAGTTTCAATCTTGAATGATTATTGTGTTGATTTTCCCTTAGATGTCACACTAGGGTTGAGAATCCATCTAGGTAATCCATTGAAGATGTGACAACTTCATTAGGGTTAGATTGAGCAAGATTGAAGAGGGTCGAGAGATAGTGGAACGTCCCTTTTCCCTTCCGATGTGATTTACCCTACCTCCACGTTCCAAGAGTTCTTTGCGGTCACAATAGAGTGAAGTGCTAAGAGATGAACTCTACTAGGGCTTAGTTGCGTGAGCAATAAAGTGAAGTGTTGTAGTGAATCTTAGTGCTAAGCCTTAATTGTGATTAAGGACCTTTCATTTAGACCAAAGGGTTAGGTTTATATTAAGGAATAAGGTTTATCACTTGGAGTCCTTAAAACCCCAAGCAGTCCCACTCAGTGTGAGTTGTTGAAAGTACTCCTTTCCACTGGGGCATAGTGTAGAGGGCTAGTCAAGGTTGACCTTAGGTTTGGGACCGTGTGTTTTTGGATTTCCACGACTCATTAAACATCAATTATGAGGTATAATATTAGTCTTGCACTTGAAACGATAGTCCTAGGGTAAGCATTGTCCGGGTGCCCCATTTTCTCATCGATTACCTTTCTTTACTTTTATTACTCTCTTTGCCATTTTTTAATTTTTCTTTGCATTGATATATTGATTTCATCCTCAATCGATTTTCGTCTTAGCTAAGTAGCGATATCTCTTGTTTCTAAGCATTATTCCCTATGGATACGACTACCCACTCACTAGGGTATATTTTATTACTGCGACAACCCGTACACTTACGGAACACTCACGCAAAGGGTGTGGCAGTATTTTTTTGGTGAAATTTCTAAAATTTTATGTATTTCTAAATATATTATTAATTTAAAATCATAATATTCACTAAAATTTTGATGATTAAATAAGTAATTAAAATTTGTTAAATTAATAACAAAATTTTAATAAATTTTCATGTTAACAATATATTTTAATGAAAGAAAACTAAATTATGATAAAAAAATATTCATCATAACACAATGTTAAACATCGGTAAGAAAAACATTATTATTTTATTTTTTAAAATTTTAGTTATATATTTAATTGTTTTTTATAGAGTAATAAATTTCGTATCTAATAAACTTTTTTCAATTTCCATCTTCTCACTTTTAATAAAATCTATAATTCTTGGAGAGATTTAAATTTAATCCTATTCTAACTAGTATCATCTTTTAAAAACATTATCAAAATATTCAATAATAAGTATGTAAACAAAATAAAAAGTTTTAATTTTTGTGATTTATTTGAAATTATCCTAAATAATTTTTAAATTTTTAAAAATTTTATTTGATTTAAAAAAAATTGTGGCCAATATGATTTGAACTCAAGACTTCATCGCCCATTAATACCACCATTTTATCAAAATCCACCAATAGATTTTGTTTTGGCAAAAGTGCTATACAAAAGTTATAACCAATAAACAAATCTATTACTATTGTAATTTAGTCTCACAACAACTAACTAAAAAAAAAAAAAAAAATTGTATAGCAACTGCTTATAAAACAATCATACCCACCATTGTTAGTTATTGTTTGTTTTGGACAATTTATTTTATATTTAAAATTAAATTTATAAATTTATTTCTCGGGCTGGGTCTGGATCACTATCCGGTGACATGCGGCCTGCCCCAGATCGACAAGTCCGCATTGTCGGCCTGGCAGGTTGCATGTCGACCAGGACCCGTAGGGTTGGGCCCAACGGACCCGGTTAACTGGTTTGTGCCCATCTATAGACTTGTGATAAAATTGACCAACCAAATTAAAAAAAAAATATTTATTTAATAAATTTAATAAATATAGAATTTTTTAAATATTAAAAATCTATGTCACCTAAAAGCAATGTACTTAATTTGACTCAGATTGAAAGGCCCCAACCTTTCTAACCTTTCTTACGTTTTTCAAATATTTTAGTAAAAAAATATTCACTCAATAGCTAGCCAAAAAATGCTAGATTGGTAATTTAAAAGAAAAAGGGAGGGCATATTTGTAAAGTGCAACATATCTAGGCATCCTTTGTACGGGCACCCTATAAAAAGAGACAAGAACGGACATCGCCATCATTGAGGAGGACAAAATGGGATCCACTGGTGCCATTGATGCCGACATTGAACAACAGACCGTTTCTTCTTCCTTTAAAAGCGCCATGGAAGCACTCTCTTCGCTGTCTTATGATCGGAAAACGGCGACTCCATCATTCAGGGCTGCCAGGTTTAAGTTGATGTCAGAGTATCTCAAGGTAACCTTTATACATTCAATGGCATTTCATCACTTTTGTTTTGTAGTTTTCCTGCTTGTTTGCACTTGCTTTATCTCTTTCCCTAAAATTTGCTCTTTATCTTTGCACTCTCTTTGATTCGGAGTGTCCTACCAACTTTTACCAATTTGAACCTATGATTAAGTGGTTGTTAGAATCCTCTGTCTGTGGTGAGAGTTCAAATATCAGATGAAAATATATGTTTAAGAATATAAATAGTGGTTGTGTGTGACTATCCAAACACTCATATATGCGGGTGACGCAGCCTCAGTTTGTTCAGACTTCTGCATGCTCCCTCTTTTTCTTAGCAACATAACTATTCATGTTGGTGGAAATAAAAAAAAAAAAAAAAAAAACTTTGACCAACCTGAAAAACCGAACCAAATTGGTGTGCTTGGTTCAATATGGTTTGGGTTTTAGCTAAACCCTTGTAGTTTAAAATGCAAAACAAGCCCAAACCTTGCTCTCATCGGAAACCCACTCATTGGGCCCATTTCAAAAGTCCATATCCAACACCTCTTAAATCATTGAAATTGGGCTTGTTCTATAAGCCCAAATCTAGTATTTAAACCCATGATTCAGGGAATTCCATTACCATCATCATTCTCTTTTATCATCCAATGATACCATGTTCACAATCACCATCCCGCCCCCTTTTTCTAACTCCCTTCTAGAGTCTCCTTATGGCCACCTTGTCATCTCTCTTGTTTTTTTTTTCAAAAAAAAAAAAAAAAAAAAAAAAAAAAAAAAAAGCCAAAATACGGTTTAGTCCCTATTTCTCAATATTTGATAAACAAGTCCCTATCAACTATAATAAGGTTATTGAGCTTTACTTAATTTAATCCCTTTTTGTTTTTTGCTGCATGTTCGAGTGGATTATGATTATTTTTTTTCTTTCTTATATTTCTTCGCACATTACACCTACTATTGAGGTATACGATATCACTTGATAAGTCGATCCTATCATCAACACACATATTTATTGATAACTCAATGTGGCGGAACCAGGGGGGGCTAGCGGGGGCTTCAGGCCCCCCCGGCTCCGGAAAAACTGTTCACCGATGAGCTTCAGCCCCCCCTCCTTTCATACTAGCTTCACTCCTTCAGCCCCCCTCTCATACTTTGATGCTTGGTAGTTGGTGGGGCGATTCCGCGATTGTATGGTTGCCACTTGCCACTTGCCAGCCAGCAGGAGAAGGAGGAGAAGAAGAAGAAGAAGTTGGGAGCTTCATGACTTCATCTGTGGAGTGGAGATGGTGGATAGGTGGAGAGTAGGCTTAGTAGCTAGCTTTAATTTGTTGTTGTTATTCATCAAGCTAGCTACATGTTTCTATTTTTAATTAGTGATTGATTGATGAATGGCTGGCAAGTGTAAAATAAAGATTGAATATTGTAATGTGGCCCACCATTTCACATGTTTTTCTTAAAACATGGACCATGTCGGCTGAGACTTGGGAGAGTTAATAAAGCCTTCATAATCATAGCTTAATTGGTCTCTTGAGTTGAGTCTTGAAGCTTGAAGGTTGATTAATTTAAGGATAACTTGGTTTTTTTTAAGCTTGGAAAAGGCAGGCTGCAGGCTTGCAGCTGATTTCTCTTCCTAATTAGAAGCTTCGGGCCTCCGGCAACAGCAAGTGGCAACGGCGTCGGCAAGTTTTTTTAGGTAACTTGCTCAGTTGCTCTTGTGTTTTAACTTGCTCATAGTTTAATTGGTCTCTTGAGTCTTGAAGCTTGAAGGTTGATTAATTTAAGGATAACTTGGTTTTTTTTAAGCTTGGAAAAGGCAAGCTGCAGCTGATTTCTCTTCCTAATTAGAAGCTTCGGGCCTCCGGCAACGGCAAGTGGCAACGGCGTCGGCAAGTTTTGGTAGGTAACTTGCTCAATTGCTCATTTGCTCTTGTGTTTTATAGTTTTATGTTTGATTCTTGGCTGCATGTTTGTTCTTGAAGTTCTTCTTTGTTGAGGATTTTTTGGTCCTTATTTGTTGCCTATTTAGAGCATTTTAGCCTTCTTTGTTGAGCATTTTAACTTGTGATGAACTGTCTTGTTTTTTTGTCCTTATTCAATCAAATGCATTTTAGCCTCTCTTGTCCATATGGATATGGTTCTTGATGTTTGAAAAAAAATTTGAAAAAAGCTTGGGTTTTAATTTTATTACTTGTATAAATATATAATTGCATTTCTGCTGTGATTTTTTGGAAATTGGAATGAAGTGTTAAACATTTTGATAATTTGATTTGATGTATTATGTATCCATATGAATTGCTTGCATTTCATTGTTGTGATTTTATTGCTTGCATTTCATTGTTGTGATTTTATTGCTTGCATTTCATGTTAATATTAATAAATATTAATGTTTACTAATGTTAATGAGTGACCATGTATGATGTATCCTAAGTTTTTAAATTATTTATGACATCATTGAAATGCTAGTAATCTGGTATAGTAAATGGCTTAGATTTGTTGACATATGAACTGATGAAATGCCATTCATTTATATATTAGGAAAAAATGTTTTAATTAAATTAGCAATAATTTTTAGCTTTGAATGTCTAGCTATTATTTTATTATCAATTTTTTTAATACATTTTTGTTTTGTTTTTGGATAGTATTATACACTTTCATAGCTATTTGGACATGGATAAATTTTTAATTAAACGACCACGAAGTGAAGAGTCATCCAATTCTCCAAAAATACCACTAGGCTCCGAATCAAGTGAAAAAAAGACCGATGTGAATATTGTGAAAACTGACTTACGCAATAAAATGGGTGACGAGTGGATGAATGATAGCCTGGTTGTCTATATTGAGCGTGAGGTTTTTGCAACTATAGACAATGAAGCCATTCTACAACGTTTTCAGAAAATGCAAACTCGGCGGATGCAATTACCTCCTCTTAGTCTTAGCCAAATGCCTCAAATTTCTAGTACTAATGCTTGCATCGGTTCTAGTTCAAGCATGCATAAATAGCTATTATATGTTTTTTTCCTAATTATGTATTCAAAGTGTGGTTGTTTTAATAAAAAAATTTATTATCTTACTATTTACATCGCGGACAAAGACTTATTTAGATGTATTTATATATATATATATTTTGAATTAGCCCCCCCTGCTACTTAATCCTGGTTCCGCCACAGTCTCAATCCAATCATCATCAAACCTCACCATCCACACAAGAAACAATCTTGAACAACAACCAAACTCAAGATAACCTTAAGATCGCCATGCCTTTGAGGAAGGCAAGCCATTGGTCTCATCAGATAGTTTGCCAACTTTGATGCCATGTTGACAAGGAAGAAATTATTTCTTAAAAAATTTTTGGTTTCTAATGGTGATAACGTGAAGGCTGTTTTCACAGCGCCTTTTTCTTCAAAAGGGAACATGTGCCGGATGTTTTTTAGCGTGGTACACATCTTCACAATTGAAAAAGTTGGAAAAAAAAAAAAACAATCTTATGTGGACACATTTGTTCACGTCAGCTCCATTAAAAGAAGGATGTGCCCTCATTCAAGAAAAATAAAAATGGTGATGTGGAAACATTGCCCATGTTAATAACATGAAAGACCAATTTTTCTTTTTTCTTTTTTTTTTTTTAGCAAAGGCAGTAAGAGCCATCAAAGTGATATGTAAGTAAAGAAATGCACAAATTACGGTGTCTTAACAACAGTCTAGAGATTTACTATATGGGGCGGGCTAATGTACGTTGTAATAAAAACTTACTATATGCACTCAATATGATATATAAGGGATCATAATTCTATAATGGTAAATCCTCTTACCATGCAATTTAGGAGGGGTGAAAAATACATTTCCTTTTACAAGAGATCCACACACTAATAAACAATGAATAAACAATGTTCTATAATATTGGCAACCCAGGTCACAATGCATGAACAATACTATTGAAAATAGCAATGGTCAAATTAGCACTTGTTGGCTTAAGTATCAATGGTGACTGTTGGAAGGCCTAAAATGAAAAAAAAAAAATATTCTACTTGCGGGATTAAATGAGCATTAGCCTTTTATTTAGGAACAGATAGTGGCTTTCTCTGAGACCTCAAACAAATAATTCTCTCTAATGAGTGTTTTATTTTTATTCATTATTTTAGTTATTTCGTTTTAATCTTAACTCATAATAAGCAAATCAACCAGTATTACTGTTTAGAATGATTATGAGTCTAGGTTGTCACAGTTCACTTTGTGAATCTAAGAGGACCCAAATAATTTAAAGTTTATATATTATGTGATGGCCTATAGGGTCACAATTACTTGATTAAACTTCTAAGGTAAGATTGTAGACTCCATTAAACATTTATGGTAAATTTTATTTAATGAAGAAGCTGAACATATCCAATATAGAAGTTTTTGGCTTGGAGAAATTTTAATTTATGTACTAACTTATATTATAATAAATGAAAAAAATGGAATTAAAAGCATTAATCAAACTGATAGGTCTGGTTAACTGATACTATTAATTAAATTTCAATTTGGGGTTTCATGATTTGGAATGTTATGGTTAAAAGTGCCCACTCCTAGACTTGGGAGATTTAAGGAGGGATTTTTTTATCTTTAATTCATCATGTTAATCTTAGAGAGGGCTATCTATTATGTAGCTTAGCAAGAGTTAAATACAACCTATCTTGGTATTAAGACAGACTTAAGTGCATTTTTAGTCATAGTAGGTTGTTTTTTAATTAATTTTAGTCCTTAAATATAGTCACTTGACATACAAATTTGGATATATGATTATTTTATCCATTCAGCCCAATCCAAAATATCTTGTTTTAGTTTTTAAAGCAACTTAGAAATATTTTTATCCAAAATATATGATTATTTAACACATTTCATTTTCATATTTATTTCATTAACGAATAATTTTGAAAATCAATTGAAAATAGGTTGAAAATTAATAAAGAAAATTAGAAATAGACAAATAGAATAAAAGGCACATTTTTTTTATGAATATGATTGCTTCATAGTGGTTTTTATTTATAATGTCAAGAGAACATGAGGTGTTTGGTTCACAAGAGTGGAGTGAAGTGTGTGGGAATAGTTTTTTTTTGTAAGCCCAAGAGAATGGGGGATGAGAGTAAAGTGGTAGAAGTGTCGAGTCATACTTCTATGGAACTCCCACCTTTAGTTGAAGATGCAACTTTTGATTGTTTTGTAAATCAACGAAATGGAAATATAAAAGTGAGGCTTTCATCATTTTTTGTTGTTTGAATGGTGAAATTGGTATATTAAAGTGGGATGATCATGATCAAACTTGTCCATAATTTTGTAAAATATTTGTGTATGAAAATATTTGAAAAAATTGAATATATATATCCCCACAAAAATAAATAAATAAATAAATAAAGCAAGTAGATTCAATTGAATTTGTCAAAGAAGTGCAATTGGTAATTTGATCAAATGAGACACTAGTTTTTACATTTTCTTGGAGAAGTTGCATACATGCTTCCCTAAAAGTTATATTTGTTTGTATATCCGTAAATAATAGAATTGCATGCAAACCTCATTTTTGTGAGATTTGTGAAAGGTTCATATACAAAGCAATTCTTTTTAAGGATATATACATAAAGTTTAACTTTTCCAAAGATATATAATGATATTTTTTTTAACAGAGATAATTACCAATAGGGTTTAAATTTGCTCTGAAATGGGACTTCAGCATTTTAATTAAATTTGACAAAGTGCCACTTTGTAAAAAAAGTTCGTGGAAATTAAAGCATTGAAATGGAACTTCTCAGAAGTCCTACTTCGACTTTGTAAGTCAAACACTATAAATTGATCCACTTCTTACTTTAGTGGTGTCACTTCTCCAAAACAAACAACACCTCCTCACCAAAGGGCGTTCCTTAATATAAGAAACCCTCCCTTTGCACCATTTTTGGTCTGAGAATCAAACTCTTATCATAAATAAAAACATAACAATCTCAATTGGTGAGAAGAAATTTTCATATCTTGCCTTAGGTAGATCTTTTTCTTCCTAAGTAAATCTTACAAAATTTTGGGTGATCATGTGTAATTAGAGGTCTCTCTAATATTGATATAAATACTTTCTTGATTATCCACAATATTGACATTAATACTTTCCTGATTATCCATTGCATCAAAGATCCACTTTTAGTGTCATATTTGACATTCAAGCAACTGTTCTGTGAACTTCTTCAGCAAAAATGCCTGAAAAGATTTCCTTATCTTTGACAGATACTAGGTTTGGAGGAAAAAATTGAGGGGCTGAAAATAATCCATGTCGCTGGAACTAAGGGAAAGGTAATCTACCCAGTTTCCAAGGCAATTCTTTCATTGCAGCACTGGTTTTGCATGTATTTTCTGGCAAATGATCAATTGATCATCTGCTCATTCTTATGGAGACATGCTGCTGGTAGATTGTCTGAGTTTATTAAGGAGAAATTCACTGTGTTCTAGTACATGATATCAAGTTTTCTGTCATGATAGAAGCAGCAGGTATGTATCATTTTTCATGTAACAATGATATATAATTGGTATACTGAGGGTAGATAGCAACCAGTAGATAGCAACCATGTTGGATGGAAAAAAATTGATGGTGGATAACAGCTTTCCATTTCAAGTATTTGTTAACTTTTCTCTAGCATTAGCTTCGTTAACTGGCCATGGACCTTTTATGTTTTAAGCATTAAAATGCATTATTAATTGGAAAAAGACATTATCATCGCAACCATTTTGTGTTCAAACCTATAGAAATAATCTTTTAAATTTGATTTAGTCACTGAGTCATTGAATTTGATGTGAACAAAGTAATGCCAAGGTTTGCCATGTGGAATGATCTGTTTTGCTAGTTGTGCTTGCATGGCAAGGTTAAGGACATTCTTGAAAATAGAAGTTTTTAGTAGTTTTCTTAGATTATTCTTGTACGTTATGTGTGGCCTTTATGTCATAATTGTTAATTTCTTAATTTTTTTTAGTCAGGAAATAAACCAACTTCAGTCAGCTGTATTTCTTGTAAGAAAATGGGAAATTGTTGCAATAAAGGTTGACATGCAGTGTTCTCTCATTCTTGATCTGTATTTAGATAATTAGATTGCGCTTGAACTCTCATTTGGTAAAGCATTTCATGTCTTTCCTTTTACTTTAGTAGTTTTGTGGAAGTAAACATTAGGTTTGCTCCCCATCTTCTTCTATAACTACCAAATGAATACTGTAATTTATTTTTAGGTTTTTGTTTTTGTAATTGCAACCTGCTTAGAAATATGCTTGTGCCCTCTAATTTTGAGAAATCATAGAGATTTGATCATCATCAGAACATTTCCTTTTCTTGTATATATACCCCCATATGTACTATGTTAATAGATGAAATATAGTTACCATTTCCTTGAATTATATAGGTTGGATTGCTACAAAAATTTTATTTATGTTCATATTCTTCTCCAAAGTCCTAATTCATGATGTGAATTTAAATTAATGGGCGGGATGTTATTTATTTATTTATTTTGAAGTTGATTGTTCAAATGTTTCGAATTAATCATATACATATTTTGTGATTAATTAATCTCCTACATCTTTTGAGTTTTCTTTTTTACTTTTTGCTAAATTGTGATTCTAGTGATTATCAAACTAATCTATCCCTATGTAATATCATGCTATCTGGATTGAATTTCCAGGCCTCCATTATCAAGAATTAGTAGAGATCTATTAGAGTAAAATGCCAAAGTTTCCATTGATTGGTTTGTATGGTGGAATGAACCTATTACTGTTTTGGCTTCTTCAATGGATTTATCTGAAAGATTGTCAGTTGGGGCAGTGAAATCTGAGTGATGTATGATATATAGTACACAATATTTTGTTTCTGACCTTGTTTATCCACAACTTGCAATTTTGACAACTATACCAAGCAAGTGAAAATTTTCAGCTAGAATGCCAAGCATTGAGTTTTATACCTTTTTTCTTATTTTTATTTTTTGTGGAAAATCATCATATCTGATCATGTTTGCATGGCTTTATATAAATGGCATTTCAGGGTTCAACATGCACATTTTCCGAGGCTATATTGCGGCATTGTGGTTTTCGAACTGGACTTTTCACATCCCCGCACTTGATTGACATTAGAGAAAGATTTCGTATTAATGGGTCAGTATATGTGAATGATTTTCCTTTTAACAATATTGACCTTCATGTGAATTGGCTCAATAATTTTCTTGTTTGTAATAAACTAGTTGTCAATTACCACTGCAAATTCTATTTATCATTCATGTTTTATGCCTCTTTAGGAAAAATTATTTTTTTGTGTACTACTGTAAATGTTGCCAGAGTAAACTGTTTTGTGGTTTTCTCATCTTGCCAAAATATTTATGATTTTTCCTGTAATATTACATGGAATGCTTATGATGGGTCTCTGCTAGTTTAACTCTTTTCTTATCTTCCGTTACATTTATTCAAATCATCTTTAAGCCCTGTTTCTTGGGTGTCTTCTAACTTACTACAGTATTAAACTCAAGCAACTTGACTTGTAGCTGGTGTCAACAAGTATTTTTTTATTCTCTTTATGTATCATATACCATATCAAATTAAAGTGTTTACACAATAGATCTACATGTCACCATTAGCTTTTACTGCTTCTGTTTATTTCAATATCTCTTCATAATGGAGGACTGTAGAAGTAAAAATCTAGAAAATGATTATTAGTAAAAATCCTGATAATGGAGGACCTTAGAAGCAAAAAATCTAGATAATTATTATTAGTAAAAACCCAGATAATGATTATTTAGAGTAGGATTTGGACAGAATTTCAAGATTGCATCCTTACCACATTGTTTATGGTATTTAATCTAATTACATAATATTCACAGCTCTTCATGCCAATTGGGGATCCAAATCTATTCATCCAGGCAAAATTTGCTGAAGTCTTTCAACAGGAAAAGAAAATTAATAATTGTTTTACTGGGTAATGTTTTACCCTGTCAGTTCTGAATATACCAGCTGGCTTGCCATCATCAGTAGGAAAAATGTAACTGTTAAGCTTTATATGAGTGAATTATGGATTGATGTAATCCCATAGTTTTGGCGTAAGTTCTGCAATTACTCTGTTGTTGATATTCTGAAAATTTTTAGCAAGGAAATAATCTAATTGTGGATCTAGCAATTGCTTGAGAAGTTCTTTCTCCTACAAATACACTTCGTCCTTCACAGAGGCCTAGGCCTTTCTTTAGAAGCTTTTAAGGATTTTTGTATCAAGGTTTGACTCAGTTGATAGATTCATGGTTCACTGGATCATTTAAATATGTTCCTTAACAATTGGAGTTCATTGAAGAATTTTCCTAGCTTTCAGTTAAAAGCTTTTCAAACATGACTCTGTTGAGCTATAATTGCCTTCCCTTCAATGAATAATGATATTTTGAGAGTTTTCTCTTGAGATAAATAAGGGAAATATTCCAAAGATGGGAATTTATTTCAAGTTCTTGTATTTTGAATGTTTGTCCATGTTTTTTTATCAATATTTATCAAAATTTAATTCTTTGCTTAGACCAATTGAGTTATGCCTTTTGGCTGAAACATACTGAAAATGAGCAGTTTCATCTATTCTTAAAACCTGAAATAATTATTGACCAATTCAGTTTATAAATTGATGTCTGAATGAATATCTTGATTTAAAATTTCATTTCATTTCATATATAGCAAACAATGGTGTAATATGGCAAGACCATTTAATTATGCCATTTTTGATTTATGCCTTCATTTTGGAGGCTACAAGTGGTTACTTTGCCTGTGCTTATCTAATAAAAGTCATTACTATCACCATCCATGCACTTTGCTATTGAGTTGCCTCAAACACAAGGCTCAGCCAAAGTTGGAAAGGAATTTTGTAATATGATTTTCATATGACCAACAGTATTAGTGGACCTTGGTCCTTGGTCCTTGGATGGGCAACTTTTGGCATGTTTACTTTTGCATCATCGGAAATGCTAGTGTTTATTAAAAGATCCATCATGTGAAATCAATAATTGCCTATATGACCATATTTCTATCTTTCAGCTCATGCCTCAAGATCTTTTGAATCTTTGAATTTTCAAGTAGCGTATGTTGGTCATGTCTCTTTAAGGTAAAGGATATATGAAGTGGGAACATGTGAAACATCTTGCAATGAAGTTATTAAAGTCTTTTTTCACATTGTCAATAATGATGACTTGATGAAATTTGGTAATCATGATGTGTTGATTTGTGTTGATTTATCATTTAATAAATCAAGTATTTTACATTTTGAACTGATTTTTGTATATAACCCTAATCTACCTCCCTACTGTTTTCTTGAAACATATTCTCTTTGCATTAATATATCTTTCATTGAATTTGAACAGATTGGATATTTCTATGAGTAACTTTCTGCACCATTTTTGGGATTGCTGGCACCGATTAAAGGTCCACTTCATTGTTTGTTGCATTTTATTTTATTTTCATTTGTGGTACAGTGGTAATCAACTTTATTTTGTCATACTTAATTAGGAAAGAATGAGCTGCATGTGGCCATGTTGTAGTTGTTTGCATTCAAAAGAGGACAATGATAATTGATGAGGAAACTAATAGAAGATTAAGATAAAAATTGCTTGCAGCTAGCTTTGACATGCAGACAGAATTGTCATTTTATTCAGGACACCAGACTGATCAACAAAATATATATACATATAAACTGAAAATTATTTCATTATAATGTTCACTAAGATCTAGTCAATTAAGTCCAAATGATTTTCAGATGCTATATTGTATTATGTATTACACGGCCCAAGTATACTAGCTTCCCAAATATATATAATGATATCCTCTTCAATATGCTTGATACACTCATGTTAAACTGAGATTAGTGGCAGCTTGAATGGGGCTTGTGTGTTATTTGCATGAAGAGGAATGGGATCAGGCTAAGGAAAGACAAGTTAAGTTAACATCCCCCGAATTGAAGTAACCTTAGTGCATGTAGCAAATATACCATGGTATTCAGACTTTGTGGAAGATTTGGGGACATGGTCTTGTTTCTTACTTTTCCATGATATCAAGAAAGTCCCTAGGCAACATGCACTGACCAATCACAGAGTGGCAAGTATTGGGATAACCAACTAATTATCATAATTAAAAGCGACAAGCCACATTTGAAACCCAGTAGGAAAAAATAAACCACAAAGAGAACCATGAAGATATACATTTGAATCCCAGAAGGAAAGGATAAACCTCTACAAGGCGAACCATGGAAATATGAAATGATACAGCGAATGGCAGTTGAGTGTAGATGCCATGGAAAGTTTATAAACGAACTTATTGTACAACAAAAGAGATATCAGGTATAGTAATCGTCAGGTAGTTTAAGCTACCCACTAACTTTCAATGCAAGAAAGGATCAAAAAGTAGCTTTCCCTCTTCAATGTGGTATTTAGCATTGAGTTTCCTTCTCAAGAAGTATCAACAGATGAAGAATCTTGAAGACCAGTCAAAGCAATCAAATTCTGAATGTATTTATTTAGGTGTAGATATATGCCAAAAGAGTCAATGTGAACTTTCAATCCTAACAATATGTAAAATGACTGAGATATGAAAAAATTTACGAAGGTTTTGCTAAAGCTAAGTAATCAATAAGGAGTCTGCCACAACAATAACAATATCATCAACATATACACCAAGGAGGACAATTCCAATGGAAGTCTTATGAAGAAAGGAGTCATATTGGTTTTGCACATGAAGCAAGGTAGAGTGGAACTTCTTAAATCATGCTTTGTTTTGGGCTGTACAATGATCAAATTGACTTACAAACTTCCAAAGTAAAAGCAGAAAACAAATCAGAAGGAGGTATCATGTATGTATCTTCTTTGAGATTACCATGGAGAAAAACATTTTGAAGTGGCCAACCTTGTGAAGAAATTTTGGTAAGAATTGTACATACTATAGTCATTTTGGCCATAGGAGCAAATGTCTCTTCCTAGTCTTAATCTTGTCGATTACGAGGGTAATTAACCTAGTGGTATAGTGATCTAAGGTTGCATTAGCATGAAATTTCGCTATGTAAACCCTTGCTCATCTAATGGGCTTGACATTAGGTGAATATTGGATGATACCATAAGTCTAATTATCTTGAAATGCCTAAGACCGCCCATTCCATTGGTCAGTGTCAACATTCATGCTTAGCTTATTGTGGGTAAGAAAATGGAACTGCAATGGAGGACAAAACTGTGAGTCATAAATGGCAGCTCAAAGAGAAACTGCATGTTTTCCTTTTAGTAGGTGATATGGTGGCTAAACTACTCTTAATTAAATTGGTAGGTGAAGCTTAAACTTGTCCATTCTTTCCTATAATAGGCAAGAGGATTAGCCTTTTAAGCATAAGAAAATGAGAAGATTTAAGAGAGGATCTCCACCACAAATACAGAGAAAAATTAGAGAGTTAGTTACAGTAATTTCTCTAATTAAAGAGAATAAATTTTTTTTCTCCTTATAAATAAGGAAATTATAATTCTTAATTTTCACTCAATAGTGAAATTCTTCTGTCCTTGCTTTTACATTAATTCATGTTTTCAATGAAAAATCTGTGTTATATATCATCATTATTATTTTCAATTTCTTTCAATTGTGAACTTGCCCTATCCAGTTCAATGTTTTGCTATAAGAGAGTATTGCCATGTATTATGACAATTGAAGTACTTTGCATCTTGCAAGAAATCCAACCTTTCATTAAAAAATAAAACACATTCGAATTCAGTACTACTTTAGTCGTGAGAAAGTGTAAAAAGGAATAGTGGATATGCAAAAGATTTATAGTATTGATAACCTAGTACATTTTATGACAAAGCCAATCAACACTAACAAGTTTATGTGATGTCGATCCCCTATGGCTTGATGGAGCTATAATCAACATAAAATGATAAAGCAGAAAGAATGTTGTGAAGATATGATTGATCCTCAATTAAATATTCACATGGAAGAATCGTCAGTGAAAAATGACAGCTCAAAAGGAAACCACATGTATCAAGGCTGGTACGTGCATCTAGGCTTAAACTATTTAGCATAAGAAGACGTCGTCAAAATTAGGAAGAGTAGTGACTTCAAGTAACTCATGGGTTGGTAAGAAAATTTGATGGGCTTTTCTCAACCTAGCCTTGCTTTTTTTTTTTTAAAGAAAATGAATTATTGATGTGATTTTTTAGAATGAGCTGGCAAGTGAATCAGTCGTTTCAAGTAATATAGAGATGAGTAAATTGTTGAATCTTATGGGGACTATGGTAAGTACACTACAAATCGGGAGATATCAAGTGGGAAGAAAGTTTTTGGTTGCAAATGGGTCTTCACCATTAAGTACGCTATAAATGGGGAAATAAAGCACTACATGGCCCAGCTAGTAGCAAAGGGGTTTAGGCAAACATATGAAATCAACTAAATTAAAATGTTTGCAATAGTAGCCGAACCTAAACAGTTTGTGTCCTCCTATCTCTTGTTGCCAACTTTGGTTGGCCTTTGCAGCAACTTGACACCAAACATGCCTTTTTAAATGACAATCTGTAAGCAGTATATATAATAATATGATGTATGTCGCAAGTGCATAGTTTGGCAAGTAATAATAAATATATCATTCCCATGAGACTGTGTTGTTGATTATCAATTAATTGCAATTAAAGGTTATCCAGACAAGCAAGCTAATGCTGAGTAAATAAACTAAGGAAGTTGAATTAAAGTACAATTAAATGAGTAAGAGTAATTGAGGGAAAAGCTTAGGGAAAAGATTCATATTTAAGTTATCCGAAGATAGGGGGAAAATGGAATGATAATGAAGAAGGTGTTCGGTTGGAGGGAATGAGAGTTAGGAATTGAAAAAAGTAAGAGTGAGATATGATAAAAATTACATTATGCCCTTTTGTGCAAATAAGATCATCTTGTATAAGACTATGAATTGTGTTTAATAATAAATATTTAACATGATTTGTTATTAAATATTTAGAATATAATTATTTATTTTAATTTATTATAGTTAAATTTTTAAACTTAATATAATTAATTCGCATATTTAAATTAATAATTTAATTATATTAATTAAAAATATTAATAATAGTTAAAAAATAATGATATTTAAATTAGGGCTTTTTAATAAAGTAGTCCTATTTTATTTTTTATTTAACCAAATGGCCCTAAGGCTATTTTAATTGTCAAAATGGCCCTAGGACCATCACATCATCCACATGGGTGTTGTGATGTGCTGACTGGGCGCTAAGTCAGCGCGGATTGCTGACGTGGTATTTTTAAATAAAAAATCATGATTTTTTGTATTTTAACCCCTGAATTGTTTTATAATCAATAAGTTGATATGTTGTTGCGTTTTTTTAAATATTTTTTTTAAAAAAATTTATTAGTGTTTTAAAATTTATTAAACTTTTAAATAGCTTTTTTAAGAAATATATTAAGTGTGTTTTTTTTAATTTAAATCCCTTATTTGTTTATAATTAACAAAGTATCTTTTTCCTTTGATTATTTAACCCAAATTTTGTTTTAAAAAATTATGTAATTTTTTAAATTTATTAAAAAATTAATTTTAAGGAATATATTTGAATATGAAAGGCTTATAATTTATTTTTTTAATTTAATCATAAAATCAATAATAACTTATAAAATTATTTGAAGTTAAAAAACATAATTGCATTTAAATATAAATAAAGTTACATCATATATTTCTCCCTTGCCTAAGGCAAGTAGTTCTATAATGACCCGGTTGTTTACATATAGAGCATATATTACGTCTAGTAGGATTAGGGTTTCTATCCATATGCATTCTTCTACGTCTGATCTTTAATCGGCCAGCAGTCTGTCGGTCAACAGGTGGAACTATCTTTGGTCCAGGTACAAGCTGCCAAAAATGTGAACTCAGTACTGGATGAAAACATGGAGCATAAGTTTGTCTATATGACATTACAGTCAACCAATGGGTTATTATTGATTTCATGATTTAATTAAAAAATAAATTATAAGACCTTTGTGTTTTCATATTCAAATATATTCTTTAAAATTAATTTTTTAATAAATTTAAAAAATTACGCAATTTTTTAAACAAAATTTATGTTAAATAATCAAAGGAAAAAGATAATATGTTAATTATAAAACAAATAAGGGATTTAAATTAAAAAAACACACTTATATATTTCTTAAAAAGTTATTTAAAAGTTTAATAAATTTTAAAACACTAATATTTTTTTTAAAAAAAAATTGGTTAAAAAAACCCAAGAATATATCAACTTATTGATTATAAAACAATTCAAGGGTTAAAATACAAAAAATCATGGTTTTTTATTTAAAAATACCACATCAGCAGTCCAATCAGCACTGACTTAGTGCCAAGTCAGCACATCACAACACCCATGTGGGTGATGTGATGGTCCTAGGGCCATTTTGGCAATTAAAATGGCCCTAGGGCCATTTGGTTAAATAAAAAATAAAATAAGGTTACTTTATTAAAAAGCCCTTTAAATTATTTTATTATGTTAATCGATTTGTACTAATCTTATTATGTTAATCGATATGTACTAATCCATATTTTATTATTAACATATAATTAATTAACAAAAATAAAATAATAAAATAATTAAAATATCATTATTTTTTAATTATTATAAATAAATATATTAATTAATTATATGAATTTTAAACATTAATTAAATGTAAATAGAGGGGTAATATGAGTATTACACCCCATTACCCCACTCATAATTCCCATTACCCCAAATTTTGGGAGTAATGGAAATCCCCTTGATGGGATGGTTGGACCATCCCATCATAGAAATGGGACCCCAATCCAAACAAGAGTTAACATGGATTGGGGATAATGATCCCCATTCATTGGGGATCATTACTCCCATCCAAACAGGCCCTTAGAACTTGGTTTGGAAGATTCACAATGCTGATAAGGGATCAAAGTTATACACAAGGGTATTTTGATCACACAATGCCTTTCAAAGAAAGAGATGGATTGAAACCGTACTAATTGTTTATGTTGATGGCACTATAATCACTAAAGATCATCTAGTAGAAATGAAGAGATACATATTTTATCTTTGGAGTTGGAAGAAAAATGTCTAGGATAGATGCGATACATTTTAGGAATGGAAGTTGCTAGATAAAAAATGAGCATCAATTTTTCTCAAAGAAAGTATATTCTGGATCTTCTATTTGAAACTAGGATGCTTAGGTGTAGACCTAGTGATACACCAATCAAGGTAAGAAAGAAGACAAGTAATGTGCCAATTAAGAAGGAAAAATATCAAAAGCTAGTCAGAAATTTGATTTATTTGTCTCACATTTCACATCAGACCAAATATTTCTTTTGCAGTCAGTTTGACAAGCGAAGACATGCACCTACCAAAGAAGGTAAACTAGATTCTGTCTGTAAGATTGTCTGTAAGATTCTAAGGTACTTGAAAAGATTTGTAGGACAATGGCTACTATTCAAGAAAAATGAAGACAAAATGGTGCAAATAATTACTTAGGCTAATGGGATCGAATCAATTAATGATAGGAAGTCTACTATTGGGTACGATATCTATGTACAAGGAAACTTAGTAACTTGGAGAAGCTAGAAACAAAATGTTGTGGCAAGAAGTAGCACAAAGGCAAAATTTATTGCACAAGGAAACTGAGAAGGGCTTGATTACGAAAGCTTTTGGGGAACTAAGAATTAGCTCTATTGAGATAATAAGGTGGCAATTAGTATAGCTCTTAATCAAATTCAACATGACCGAACCAAAGATGTGTAGATAGATAGGCATTTCATTAAATAGAAGGTTAAGATTGGGATTATATGTTTGATATACATTCCCACAAAGGAGCAAATGACTGATATCTTCACCAAAGGTTTACCCCATCAGCATTTCAATGATATCATTGGCAAGTTGGACATTAATAACATCTATGATACAACTTGGAAGGTAAGGGGGAAGGTTGAAATCATTGAGGAAATTAGAGAAGATTATAGAGTTTGAATGAGCTGGAATCAATCATAGCACTCAACTAGAACCTCACATGTAATCAGGGATATTTTGTATCATAATTAGCTTTGATTATTGGATTGTTAATTAGGCTAATTGATAAAGCAAATTCTTACGCAACTTTTCCTTATTTAGCTTGGCTAAGTTGTTGTATAAAAACAGTTTGTATACTTGTATTTTTTTTATCAATGAAATGCAAAATTTCAATTTGCTTTTGTTTTCACTATCTCGAGTAAGCCAATTTTAAGGCTTCCCAAATTTGAATTACCTTTTCAAGTATAAATTAATGTTTCCAACAAGGTAAATAGGGGGGTTTTGGTTCAGAAAAGACATCTTGTGGATTCAGAAAGTTAAAAAGTAAAGGAATCTAAGTACTCATTTCATGAGGAGATGTTGGGTAAAACCTATTTTCTCCGGGTATTGTGAGTATATTTATTGGGAGCTAAGTTGGCGATTAAAACAAATAATATGGCAAACATCTTCTTTGCTACTAAAAGAAATTGTCTCCTTTACAAGCTAAATTGCAAGAGTTCCTCCAAGAATATGATTTTGAATTTTAGTACAAACTAGAGCACAATCAAATGGCAATTCAAGTAAAAGATTTCTGACGTTCTCAAATAAGCAATGAGGGTGGTGGGCTTTTATGGTGAGAAAAGGGGTTTTAAAATCTTTCTTGTGGAGATTTAGTGGCGTTACGAACTTGTTGAGTAATTGCCTACAGGTTGGTTGAGATTTTGTTGAGAGGTTGGTCAAGACACTAATTATTGCTTGGCTAAGACACTATCAAAAGTGCGGTTGAGACACTATGGAGAGTTTTTGCTAAAACTTAACTGCGACAATGTTTGAAAGCTACAACTGTGACATTATTAAGAGCTATTATTGAGATGTTGCTGGGAGCATAGATAGGATTTGTGGCTAAGATGCCATTGAGAGCTTAGTTAAGAATCTGGGCAAGTGTGTCTAAAGGCTTGGCCGAGGCATTGTAAAGGTGTGGCCGAGGCAATGTGTAGGCATAGCCAATGGCATGGTCAAGGCATTTCTCAGGTGTGGTAGAGGCATTTTGGTGGTGTTGTCCAAGCATGCTAGGACATTGTTAAGGTTTCGGCGAGATCATCAAAAAATTGTATCGGGGAAGGCAAATTGCTTAACGTGTGTTACTAGTGGGCCATGTGCTTAGCTAATGCCTTTGAACGGGCATAAGGCTTACCCAAATTTTGGACAAGTTTTCATTGTAGCTTCATGAAGGGGTATGAGCTAGAAATGATTTTCCCTTTTGGCTATAAACATACGAATGAAGCATACTTAAATTGGAATGGGTGAGCAAATTGCTCAAGGGGTGTTACTAACATTGTTGCCCCCATCAAATTTTAATCCTTAAAAATAAGGATGAAACATCATTAAATTATTGAGAAATGAAGACATGGCTCAAGCTTATGTTGAATGTTAAATGCAAAAAAAATATATTATGTGAGCCCAATTCAACCCAAAAGCTTCAGTTGATAAGATAAGATGAGAGAATTAGGTTTATATATTCAGATTTTGATTTAGCAAATTGACCAATGTGGGGCAATTTGTTACTCTAATAATCCCCGTCCTCCACCACCCCTTTTAATATATGTTGCTCTAGTTTAATAGTCACATTGCAAATAAACCATGTAAAGTAAGCTTTGATACCATATTAACGCAATAAAAAACTAGCAAACAAACTATTAAAAGAAAATAATGTAGATTTGAGGACTAAAAGAATAATCTCTCTTTCAATAAAATTAAGGAACAACTCTTTTAAATAAGAGAAGGATTAGGATTTTCCAAAGTTAACCCAAAAGGCATTGTTGTCTTTATATCTAAACATATCATATTACTCTGTCAATGCATTATTTTCATTATATTTTGGTTATATGAGGTGCATAAAGATGTTATGATTATTCTTTGTCTCAACTTTACTGTAATATGATAATAGTTAAAGAAGTGGAAAACAATTTGCATATAGTAATTTTTCATATTTATTTAGCCAAACATTATTCTAAATATTTGTGGAAAACATGACACCCTCTATCATCTCCACATTTTTTTGCAGGAAAAATCTGCAGATGGGTTACTGATGCCTCTGATATTTCACTTCCTACTTCTAGTAGCCTTTAAAATATTCGTAGCAGGAAAGGTCAGTTTCCTCTATTTGTTTATAACCAAAGACGTGCCATGATTAATGCTTGCCATTGTGAAATTTAAGTTGAAAGCATCTAGCTTTGTCAAAGATATTTTCAATGCAAGAATTTTGTGTTGAATTTTAATCTAAGTTCGAGCTATTTTCTACTAGGTTACAACAATTCTACTAAGATTTGATTTTTTTTTTTTAAGCTATTCTTTTTGTTTCAAATCCTTTAATTAAGTTTGATAAATCAATAGAAAGACTGCTATAAATAATATTCTGTGGGGTTGGGGTATGATTGCCCTATTTTCTTTTTTTTCTTTTCCATTTTTCGCTAACCCATTGGTTGAGATATTGATAAATGATGGAGAATGAGCTGGAAGGTTAAATTTGGAATGTAAATTGACCCACAAGTTGCTAAATCCAGGTTTAAGGTTATCTATTTTTAATTAACAATGCCTTATCTAGCCTTATACAAGGATAAACTTGGTTGACTATTTCACTAATATCCCTTGTGGTGTTTTGGAA
This sequence comes from Dioscorea alata, assembly GCA_020875875.1. Classification (NCBI taxonomy): domain Eukaryota; kingdom Viridiplantae; phylum Streptophyta; class Magnoliopsida; order Dioscoreales; family Dioscoreaceae; genus Dioscorea; species Dioscorea alata. Next base: position 15,471,069 of record CM037017.1, read on the forward strand.
GTTATCCATGGCTAACAATGTATAAAATCTTTAATTAGCATTAATCCATTTCCCGAACATTTCCTTGACAATTTATTGTGGTCTTAATGGTAGCTATTTTATTTTATTTTATTTTTTGAGGATTATGGTTTGGTTGAAAATTTAATGTTATTGCGAAGGTCTATTTGTTTGTGACCAATTGGGTTCCTTAGTGTTCCTAATGGCTGAACAAATTTTGAAACACTAAGCAGTATGTTCCAGATTACATACAGCTCTTTCACTGTTCCTGAATCTCTTTTGCCCCTTTGTAGAAAAGGCAAGTTCAAGAGATGTGGTCCTCCATTGAATTTATTAAACATGCCATGGCATTTTCAACCTCATGTAGAGAAACCAGCCTCCTTTTTTGCTGGTTTTTCCTTGGTACTATTGAGATAAATGATCTTTCCTTTTCTTCAAAAACCAATAAGACTGATTTGGACCACTTCCAAAAATATTCACTATTTAGTTTATATTGAGTGATCTGTAACAAATGATGATCACAAACAGTTGGGCCACAGAAGACATTGGGGATGAGACATGAATAATAGGAACATTGGGATTGGATCTCTCATTTGAGGTCAGATCAGCCATGGAAAAGTCCTCACATGAGAGAGTTGCTCTAGTACTACGAGAGTTGAGAAGATCAAATCATACTTTGTCAATCATTTATCCTTTCACAAAAATGAAGTTTCTATACAAATTTAATATGAAAGAAAAAGGATCAAAACTAACAAAACCAAGAATTCTTATTATGTTTCAAGAAGAAAAGGAAACCAAGAAATTAGAAAATTAAACAAAGGGAAGCACACACAAAAAAAACAAAAACAAACACAAAAAACAAAAACAAAAAATAAAAATAGCAAAATTTAATCCCATTGAGAATGGGATTGATTCCAATCTTCAACAGATTATGATTTTATTTCTGTTGATAATTTGATCTTGTTATGTATGATGAACTATGCTCTGCTTATTCTTGTGAGCATGCTTGTGCAGAACAATAGTTAAAGTATTTTGGTCTTTATTAGTACAAATAATAGCTAGTGTATTTTATTTTCTTTGGCTAGCCAAAAAATTTTACTCCATAATATTATCAAGTGTGTATCGTTCAGATTTGAGAAGCAAATGCAAAACTTGGTTGATTACAGGTTGATGTTGTCATTCTCGAGGTTGGTCTGGGTGGTCGATGGGATTCAACCAATGTGGTAATTTTCAGTATTGCCTTACCTTTATTATATGCAAGCAAATTAGCCATTCTTAAAACTCTGATTGGCAACAGTTGCCTGACCTGTATTGTATGTTACTTCAGGCATTTCAATGTTGTGGTGCTAGTCCATAGCTGATCTTCAATTTCATACTGGAAGAAAGGATATTACATTTGTTTGACATTTAGCCTGCCAGTATTGAGATACCATTTCTTTTTCAGCTCTTGGATTTGGTTTTCAGTTTAGTACCTTTGACAAGTCCTCCATACCCAAAATCATCAATTCATGATGATTTACCAAGCTCTAAATTTGGAACTTATTTCTATACCTCATATCAAAGCATTAGTTTGAGTATGATATTTCTTTAATTCATTTCTGACTACCTTATATATATTATGCCATTGTGCAGAGTCCTTTCTAATTGTATTGGTGCTAACATTGCAGGTTAAAAGGCCAATTGTTTGTGGCATTACATCGCTAGGCATGGATCATATGGAAGTTTTAGGTACAGTGTTTTCTAAAGAAAAGTCCTCAGTGCAAGTTATTAATTGAAACTCGAGAAGTTGAAAATGTGTTACCAATAAAATCACGGACCAGTCCTCTAATACAAAAAGATTTCCATCTGCCAATGGCTCTTTCAGATCCTATCCAAACAATAGATTCCTAGAATCAAAGGAAGATGAGTTGACACTTAATCAGTACCAGAAAGGAAATCCAATGTAACCAATGGTGTTGCAAGTTAGAAATGCAGAACAATTCTGAATTAATTGCCCCTCTTTGGATTTGTTTGATGATGTGTATGCATGATTACAAAGGAAACCTAAAAGTGCAAAAGGAGAAAGTCTAAAACTAACCTACTTAACTTCAGATAAGAATAAGCATAAACCACCTGCGAGAATATGAAGTTAAAAAATACTTCTTTAAATGAAACAAATGACTCCAATAAATAAACTTCAAAGTGCGTAGGATCAAATTGTGAATTTCTTCTACAATTAGCATTGAATTGTTTAGGGTGATCCAAGGTCTTCTTATTTTTGAAGTCTTCATAAGAAATATTTACAGATGGTCCATCATCATTTCTTAATACTTATGGAATGAGGCTTTTCTCTTTCATAGCATGAAATTATGATTTCCCCTTTCCAATTAATTTATGCTTTACATTTTAAAGGCCAATTTTTTGTTACTGACATATTTCTTAGCAAGTAAAGGTTTTTGTATTTATGCATTGCAGTCAGCAAAAGTATCTGCAAGTGCTTAACAATTCAGTTATAATCGCTTGCTAAGATGTAACATTGAAATGTAAGCTCTGTGGTGATGATAAATTTTCTTTCAAGCTAGGGTGTTCAACTAACCTAGTAAAATTAACAAAACAATCAAAACTGAAGAAAAATTTTCATTTCAGCTTGTCTCTTTTCCTGACCAATCTGGTTCAGTTCAGGTTAGAAAATCCCAAGCTTGGATGGCTAGGTTCAGATTGAAATTTTCATACTAAACCAGCCCAAACCAACCTGTGAACACTATTTCAAGCTAAATTTATATAATTCATAACTTCCCCTGTGAGTGTCCTAGGTTAAATTAGTCATATTATTGATTTCAAGGCCCATTAATTGTCTGTTCAATCAGAATTTCCTTTTGGCTATTCTTGTAATATTTTCTTCAATCTGCAAGGTTTAAAGGATGTGACTATGCGATAATCTTCTTTGTATGCCATAATTCACACCCATTTGTGCTGTCTTGACCATTCAATGTTCCTGATTTGAGACAGTAGAAGAACCTTTTATGCAGCACCACAATTTTTTTGATGAATGGGAACATTTGGAATAGCATTGCATTGTGGTAGTTTTGGTGGTATAGGATCATAAATCATCTTCATATTCCTGTCATTGACTAAATTCTTAGCCTACATCATCATCTATCATTCAAAATACTAGTTTGTCATCTTGCTTTCTATCATTGGAAAATGATTTTAGAAGAATTTCCTTGGAACATAATAATTAATTTTAAATTTTTGCAGGGGATACCCTTGTAGAAATTGCATCGGAAAAGGCTGGAATTTTCAAGGTAAAAATTTTCCAGCACTCTATGCTTACTTTAAAATGATGCTAGGACTTCTTGACAGACAAATTATTACAATAGTTATGGCTTTGTTACTGGCCTCTTCATTTTTCTTTTCAGCTATATTCTGAAATTTATTAATGTGTTTCATGCATGAAGTCTGGTGTACCTGCATATACTGTTCCTCAACAATCCGAGGCAATGTCTGTTCTTCAGGATAGAGCTGCGACATTGATGGTAATGTGCATCCTCTGCATGCATTATGGCTGATGTTTACTTTCTCTTTATTAGTCATGATCAAACCTCCAATCACTATTGGATGGAGATTCAAGAATAATAGCTGATGTGAATAAATACTGCAAGGAGAAAATATGGAATGCCATACTTATAATTCATGATAATAATTTAAACTTTCCTTTGTCATACTTTTAATTGGAACTTTATTACTGACCTGCTTTCATTCAACTATTCTTATCATTCTCAGATTCCTCTAAACATAGCTTCGCCTCTTCAGCCACAAATGTTGAGGGGGCTAAAGCTTGGATTGGATGGTCTTCACCAGTTCACAAATGCCAGTCTTGCTGTTGCTCTCTGCAGATGCTGGCTTGAACAGACTCAGAATCAATTGTTTTTCGCGAATGTCAGTTGAGCAAATAAAACTGAATTTGTTTTTCTTATTTTCTAGAATTCCAATCATATTTTTCCTTTTCTTTCTTGACAACCTTAATGGGTCACATAATTAGTTAGAAATATGGATATTGTGTAGTTTGGCTCTTTGAATTTATACCAAAAGATGAGATAATATACAAGTCTAATCCAATCATATTTCAATTTCTTATTGTAGGGAAAGTAAGCTAGTCTGCAGTGAATGTTTACAAAATGTAAAAAAACCAACTATGGGTCGTGATGTTTCAAAAGTTAAGATTCTGGAGAATGGCATGCCTCCGTTTGCATATGGCTGCACCTCATCCTTAGCATTAGGTTCTTTGTCTGCTTAATGCACAATTACCATGTGAAAATGCAATAATCGTGTTTAGCCAAGAAAGAGAAACAATAATTTGAACTTCAGTTATCAAAAGATGTGAGTGGAAGGGTAAAAAAATTCATGTGAAATATGCCACTTTTTGTGGGACTAGACAATTATGATGGCAATTAGGGAAATCTTTCAAACTCTGAAAAATGGAAAGCTGATTTTATTTATTATTTAATTTTATTTATAGAGTGCAACACTTAATTTAACCTCTCATTTAAGAGGATTCAAATATCTAGTGTTACATTGCATTCTCAACCCTTTTTTTTTTTGTGTCTAAAACCAATATCCATGTCAGACTGCAGACTGCAACAACTACATACATCTTGAAATGACTGAAATTAAGAGCTGTGGCGAGATTGTTCTTTCTCTCTTGCCATCATAATCCACTTGGAGAACCATGATTGACAGAATTGCAAACTACATAGTGTTTTGCATGGGATATTGACCTTTTGCTTTTGATAAAATGAACAAAAAGAGGAAGCAAAAGAAGGGCTTTGACAAAATTAAGCAAAAGATGAAAATGAAAATAGGGAAATGGACAAAGAGATTAAGAGAAAAGTAACAAAGAAAGAGAATTATGAAAGGACACATTAGTGATTATTAGGAAATTTTCCTGGCATTGACTCCTACTGGATCATACGAGTGAACCATTATTCTTGCCTTGATACATTCCAGATTACATTGTATGATTATGATGCTTCTTATGTGCTTAAATGAGTTGTCCGAGTCTGAAATTAATTTACATTGGATTGAGCTATCACTAGAAGGTAGAAGCCTACAAGTACAATCCTTCTTCATGTTTTGAGAAAGACATCAGAGGATAGTACAAGATTCCTATCAATGTTTGAAATGAAATGTTCCACTTTATCTCTGTTTAGTTGGTCTAGACTCTAAACTATTGCCATGTTTTTACATTTTGATAGTAGTATATGGCTTATTCAACCATTCAAAAACAAAGATGAAAATAATGACGGGCAACTTTTCTGAAGCAAAATTGTTTATTTTGTAGTTATTTATTTTTGAATGAATAAATGGTACTCTTTGAAGCAACTTTTCTCATTTTATCAGAAGGTAGCATGTTTAAGGCATTATGATAAACAAATATGAAAATTTTTTATTTATAAGGCATGTTAAATGCTAATGAATCTGACTATCACTGTATCACATACATAAAAATGAGTGTTGTGTATGAATGCAACTTATTAGTTCAAGTATGATATTAAACACCTGAAGGAGTTTTCTTATACACTTAAATATTTTTGGCCTTTTGCATCCAATGATCATGATCATTATATGAGGAATATCCAGTGATTTAATTTCCAATATTTGCTTTCCCTAAGTGATGAACTCTTAGCATTTTGTAGCTACTTGCTTTAGAATTTTTATTACTAATGTGTGTAGCGTAAATCAGGATGATATGGATGCAAATTTGCCAGAGGCGTTTGTACAAGGCCTTTGCACTGCTAGAATTGCAGGGCTAGCTCAAATTGTTCATGATAAGCTTGAAAAATCTTTGCAAATGGTGGATATGGATGAAAATTCTAGCAATTTAGTCTTCTACTTAGATGCTGCACATACTCCTGAGAGCATGGAGATTTGTGCGACCTGGTTCTCTAATTCTTTGAATAAGAAGCAAAATTCTCCAAACGTTAACATGATGGATGAGTTTTATCCCCTGAATGTTGTCATGGATGGGAACAATTGCATCCGAAATGCATCAAATAAGATTCCAAAGAGGGTAATATTTTTCTTTTAGTTTAAACATTTCTTTATTTATTCCAAGCCATATTCCACTTATTTCAACATATGCCATTAACACAGTTTGTTTTGTTTCTAATCTTGTCGAAAATAATAATTCAAATGTTAATAAATTACATATATTTTTTGCCTGGTACTATAGATTCTCATATTTAATTGCATGGATGTGAGAGATCCCCAGCTTTTGTTCCCACCGTTTATTAAGACTTGTGCCAGAGAAGGTATGTACCATTGGAAAAAGATATATTATGCTTTTTTTGTATATTTCAATCATTTTTGTTTTATTATTTTCTGTGCAAGGATTGAGAAAAACCACTGTGAATATGTTAGAGCATGAAATAACAGTATATGTTTATAGTATAAGGGTATCAATGTTGTTGGTGATAAGTTTATAAAATCCTCATCCTACTTTATTTAGAAAAGATTGTGCCCCAATTGTATTTTAGTATGGAAAATTATTCTTTTAATTGGAATGCTACATCCTTCCCTTAAATAGTTTGTTTGCTTGTTTTGGATTACATTAACATGGTATTAGAGCTTAGTTTGTTTAAAACATGGCAAGTTAAAATAGATTAATATAACTATTAGTTTGAGAGTAAATAATAATCCTTCATCAATTAATTTCGTAAATATGAATTTGAATAATGAAACTTGATATCTCATCCTATCAGCTTGAACTTTTGGGTTGAACCATGCACATATAGTATACTTGGTTTGCATCTCATATGGTATTGATCTATGGCCTTTGCCCCAGTGGAGGTTATTTGGCTAACTGGCTTTGTTGGCTTTTATATGCTTTGGGATTTCCACAATCAAGGCCTACACCTCTTCATTATGATAACAAAAGTGCTATATATCTTGATTGCTCACAGTTTGGTTTTTCATGAACTAATAAAGCATATGGAAATTGAGTTTTATTTTATGCACCAACATTATTTACAAGGCACTATTCCTCTTCCACATGTTCATTTTTATACACAGATTGCTACTATGTTCACAAAGCCTCATACATTAGCTTGCCTTTAATTTCTTTTAACCAAACTCTTGATGTTTACTACTTCTCTGTCAATAATTAGAGGAGGGATGTTCGAGGAATAATATATGTTTAAAGTATAAGGGTAAAAAGATTTGTCAATATGTTCTATGGTACTTATGTTTAAAGTATATGTTTAATATCACAGTTTTCAATTTTGAATTTACAACATAAAGACTTTTAAGATACATCATAAACAGTCATATAATCATTATCATAGTTTTATGTAAGATATATTCATGAAGACTAGTTGGAGGAAGGAGAAAGTATTTCAAATTTTGAATTCTTTGCTTTATAATGTCCACTCATAGTTTTCATAATTAAAGTAGCTTGGAACACATTGACAATAACAAGTGAATTTGTCCTGGATTGATTGTAAAACATCAACTCATTTCATTATTATTTTTTTTATGAACCATTCCTTTGTTTGAAAAACAAAAAATTGCTAGTAGCGTACAAAATAAAGACACTTCATATGAACTGGATTAAAACTAGACATCACATTCCTATTAGACGTATATGTATATATGTATGTGTACAGGGGTATACATGTATTCTATATCGTGTTGATTCTTATATGTAGACCCAAAAGTCTTACATAATAAGTGTTCAAGGGCCGAATCCTCCTTATGTGCATAAGGATGCCCGCAAGGTTCTTTGGCATCTACTTACGACTATAAGATAGGCCGTAAGCTGCCCATGAGCCACCCAATTTTGCTTTGTCCTTATTTAACTGATGCCGAGAGAGCTCCAACTTCTTCATTTAGTATCTTGAATGTTTTTTTTTTTTTTTTGGCTTTCTCTCTCGTCTTGAAGTACTGCCCTAAGCCTGAGAATGTGAAACACACTAGATTTAACATTGAATTCCACAATATTACTCTAATACATGCCGAATGAGTGTGCAAAGTGATATAAAATACATGAATGTTGTACACTCATCAGATCTTCAACTTTTCTACCAAACTTGATCTCTAAGTCATTCAAGTTTGGTTTTCATAATCTTCCAGTTACTAAACTTTATCTTCCATTCATCCAAGTTTAGTTCTTCACAATCTTCCAAATTTGATCTTCTATTCATCCAAGTTTGGCTTGTCCCAATGGTGCCTTCAATCTTCTCCATGTATAGTTGTCTTCAAATACCTTCACTCATAATTAGCTTTATATTCATTTAGCCTTGACCTAAGTTTATATTATCTTGCTTCCTTTCATGACTTGTGTCTCCATTTAGCTTGTTACCAAACTAGGCTTCAATATAATCTTTGCTTCCAAGTAGTTGCTCTTTCAAATCAAACCACTTGCCAAATATAGATGAAATCTTCAAACCACTTGCCAAATATAGATGCAATCTTCTTCTTAATCTTCAAACGGCCAAATATAGCTTTGCCTCTACATAGTCATTGTTTGCTCTCCAAGATAGATCCTTCTTAAAATATCTCCAAACCTTCAAGTTGCCACATCATCATAAGCGCCACGTTATCTTGTTGCCATGTGTGCATGTCAAATGATGCCAATTAGGTGCATATGCACTAACAGTATGTTTTTTTTTTTAAATCACAATTTTCTTCTAACATATTTTGAGCACTGTTGTGTATAGCTCTATAACTAACTTTTTCGATATTGTGTATTTCCTAATTGTGAATATCATTGCACTTTTTTTATGGAATTTTTGTCATGTTAGATGTAAACTGAACATATTATTGGGACTTGATTATGTTAGAGTACTAATTGTGCCACATAGTTAATTTGGAAAGTATAGATTTGAAATATAATCCTTGTTCTCCCATCCTATTAGCTTTAGTTTTAGGTTGAATCAAGCCCAAATGATATATTTGGTTTGCATATAGCATAGTATTAAAGCTTCGTATGTTGGGTTTATATGTAATATGATCAATTAAAATTGATTAGCACATATTAAAAGAGCATATTAGAATAACTAATAGCTTGACATGGGTTAATTTAAAAAATATAAACTTGAGTACATAAGCCTAGACACTCATCCTATTAGCTTAAGCTTTTGGATTGTATCGGACCCAAATAATATGATTGGTTTACATTTGATAAATTTAACCCATAAACTTAAATTAATAGGATGAGAATGTTAAATTCCCGCAAATAGGATCTCATCACAAGCCTCCTTGATTTCCCTTGCTTCTTCCATTCTTCGAGGAATCTATTTTTGAAGCTTTCAATGGTGACTTACAAGAGATCACCAACTCGCTCTATACCTTAACAAAAAATGTCAATAATAATTCTTATTGAATATGATCATTTCTTTTAAGTAAACAAGGATCCTGACAAAAGGATATGAAACTTTATCTAGAAAACATCTAATAAACAATTATTTCCTTCAAATAAACAAGGATTCTAACAGAAGGACAACAATCTTTTCTAGAAAAACTACCTAAAAAATACTCTTTTTTAATTAAGAAATTCTTCTTAAATAACAAAAATAGATATCCATAAGCTTATTGAACTAACAGAAATGCTGAAATTGTTTAGCTAAGTCTCTTGACAATAAAAGCATCCATAACATTGCTACCCTCTTGGACTAACTGCTTACCCTCAAGCTTGAAGATAGAATTCTAGAGGTGGCAAGAAAGGAACACTAGGTAGGTTCCTTTGAAGTGAGTGCATCTTCGTCATCCTCTAGTTCATCTATCGAATAGAAAAAAGTTGCTTGCACTTATACCCTACTGAGTAAAATTCATCATATGGACAAGTGCCATATAAAGGGTGTAATAGCATTGTTTCCCATATTAGATGATGATTTTGAATTGTTGTCTGTCTATGTCTTATCTTCTTGGTTGGTTGCTGAAGATGGAGTAGTTTCAAGTGGTTTTGAAGTTACCAAAGTTGTTTGAAGTCATTTTATATTGACAACTCCGTAATTAAGCTGCATTTTCTGTTTAAAAGTTTGAGCCAAATTTATAGTAGTAACTGAATTAGTGGGCTTTTGCATCTTTGTATCCATCCTCAAAAGTTTCTAATAAACCTGCACTGAACATGCCAACCTGCTGATCGGCTTGTGTAGAAGTTGCTCTTGCAATGAGGGTCAAGAGTTAGCATTGGTACTCTTCCATAGTTCTAGTTTGTTTAAGATTGATCAGTTTTTCTAACGGATTATTGGTTAGTGGAGCCCAAACCTAAGAAGGTAGTAAAATTTGAATTGGGTCGAACTGAGCCCATATTCCTATTGTTGCAATTTGTATCAGTGTTGCACCTTTTTTGTCATATGGAACGTGCTAACCATACCTTGTGTTTTTCCTTTGTTTGTTAGTTTATGAAAACTATTCACATTTGTATATCGATCATAAAAGATCCCCAAGTCTACTATAGGAAAGAAATTGAAGCATGCTATATTTGGGAATGATTATAGCTTCTTGTATAATGATATAATGCTCACTTGATGATACTATCAGGGTTGCCTAATAATTACCTGTGGTTGTAACCCCTTCTAAACCTTTTTGCTTCCTTGAAAAGTGAATCCATCAAGCGCTTCAATTCTTGGATACCATCCTTGATCTCTTGCACCTCCATGCTTATTTCTGTGAGCTTGTGCTCAAAATCATGAGCACTAGTCATCGACTGCTCAAAATCACCCGTGATACTTGGTTTTTGTACTAATTTGTAAAGGGCCCGCAAATAGGATCTTGTCACAGGTTTGTTAGTTGGAAAGTCTCCTTGATTTTCCTTGCTTCTCCCCTTCTTCGAGGAACCTATTTTTTGAAGCTTTTAATGGTGATCTGTAAGATATCACCAACTCCCCTTTGTACTTTTCTTAACAAAAAATGTTGATAATTTTTATTGAATATGATCCTCCCTTTTTAGTAGACAAGGATTCTAACAAAAGGATAAGAATCTTTATCTAGAAAGCTACTAACAAATAATCATCGCCTTGAAATAAACAAGGATTCTAATAAAAAGATAAGAATCCTTAACTATGAAAACTACCTAATTTTTTTTTTAAATAAGAAATGCTTTCCAAATAACAAAAGACATTAAAAATAGAAATCCTTAAGCTTAGCTAAGTAACACAAATGCTAAAATCGTTGTGCTATATCTCTTCCTAATAAAAACATCCATAACAAGGTGACCCTAGTTTATTTATTCAAATTCATATGTATCAAATTAACCAATGCGAGACTCTTAGTTACTTTAATATTTCACAACTACAACTTTTCATTTAGCAAATCCCCTTTTCCAATTTAGATAGAAATCTAAGGTAGAACATGATCTAACCCTATTACTTCACATTGTTCAAGTCTTAGGAGTTGTCTAAGAATTAAAATTAAAATTATGTGTTTCATTAATTTAGGAACCTAAGGGACATGCTAGAATGTGCTCATATTAGTTTAGTTGGCATTGTAATATTTTTAGTTGATTTCATATTATCTTTGTATCATTAGTTTGATTTTTTTAATCTTTTTTTATTAATTTGTTGGCTTCATGCCTATATAGATATGGTAGCCACTTGACATATTGCACTCCACAACATATGATTACTTTATTTGCTTCTTCAATCCAAAATACTTTTTTTTAGCTTTCAAAACAACCTATATGATCCTAACGTTGCAAATTCTTATCAGCTATGTAACCATCCACCTCTGTCCGATTTAGGAAAGTGGATAAAATAATAGTGTGTTTTGAAATGCAAGTCAAGTGATAGTAATATTGGACATTTTGAAGTATAGGGAAAAAAATAAACAAAAAAAAAGGTGAAATTTTAAAGTCTCAAGAACCAAAGAGAACAATATGACAAAGCACAAGCACCAAAAATGTACTGGGATGCGACAAGGCTGATTTAGAAATTTTATTTTGATATTGCCATGCTATGAAGCCTTTCTTTCATTTTTAAAGACAATTCTTACAAAGTTTTATTTTTGGTGCAGGTATCTATTTTTCAAAGGCTATTTTTGTTCATAGCATTGTAACACTTCAGTTGGTAGATCCTCCTGTATCAGTTGACACATTTGATAGTTCCATAGATATATCGTGGCAATCTACATTGCAAAAGGCATGGGAAAAGATAATCCATGGAGAAGGTGATAATTTTGCATGCCATGGTATAATTATGTGCTTATTGATCATCTCTAATTGCAGGTAACATTTTTTTTTTCTTGAATATTTTTCACACCCACCCCTTATCAACAACATGACACCTAACACATACCAACTGTTTGTTCAAACTCGTGTCCACAAAATGCATACAACAAATAAAAATAATCAACGGTAGATATTACCTATTTACAAATCTCCAAAATTTACATAAGGATACAAAGTACAATGTATTAGGAATAATAGGGTATAACCTAGCAGTTGCGCCAAAACCTTCTATAAATAACTACCTACATGCTTTTACACCCAACTGGAAAAAGATGTGTCCCCCACGAGAGATATTCTATACATTGTAGCAGGGAGAGTGAGCTTAAAAGCTCATCACTACAATTTTTCCGTAAGAAAATACAATATAATTTAGCTCAGTAAACCAAATGTTTGTCAACTTAAAATCGAATAAAACACTGTGTCATATATTGGAGTGAAGTAAAACACATATTGGTTCTGATAAAATTGACAAATATAAATTCAACACATCTCAATGTAATCGATATAATAACAATTGCATTATCACCAATAACATGTTTAAGGTTCGTATGTGCCTATTTTAACACTTATCATCATGTCCTCATACTCTGACTCCCTAGGTAAGCCATTTAACTTTGGTGCTCTAACTTGTGGGCATCTCTCTAATCTACGCACTTAAACCACCCAAATCAAAGAACTCTTGAAATCATATCCCAATAAGTATAGAGTGGTTTCGAAAACTGGTTTTATCTTTTTCTCAAAGTCCCCCTTGAGCGTTAAAGAAAATGTGGACACAAAGACCTCTTAGAGAGCTTTCTCACTAAGCTTATGATATGAATGGACTATCTATACAAAAGATGCATGTTTGACATAGCTCAACCGCAACATCAATTCCAACATCATATTCATACCATCAACCGTATCATTCTAAACATATTCCGTAAATAAAGAATACTCATACTCAAACTCACAGCATAAACATTTTAAGTAAATAAAGAATAGTCATATTCAAACTGTAGTGCTTGAGTACAAAATAATAGTCTATTGTATGATGTGTTAGATATACTAGAGGTAAAGGTTGTCATATATCTCAAAGTACACTTTCATAAAGCTCAAAGCATTGATGTAAACAATCCTAAAAAAAAGTGAGAAGTACAGGCTTGCTAGGTTGCAACTCAAGGGCTACATGCACTGCTTTGACCCTAAGTCAGCTGGCGTAGCATGTGACAATGGTAACATGACCATTGGATAAGCCTAAGCATGCAAGGCCTTAGAGTCTCCTAACCTGTTTACATAGAATACATCAAATAATATATCAACCTTGAAACCTCAAAGTAAATATATTTGGGATCCTCTATGAATCAAACAAATCCAATCCCTAAGATAACAAATAAAAGCTTAGCATCATTCAATATTCCAACATTAAATAAAATATAACCATGTCTAAAATCCAAACAAACAAGTCTCTAAACCAACACAAAGTGAGATAAAAGAATATTTAATCCACCAACTAGCTAGTTGTTGCTGTTACTAATATTGTCTGAAAAATCATCAACATAACATTCATGAGCTTGATAGCTTAGAAAGCAATCCAATATAAACACTTGAAGTTTGCATAATTTGATTAACAAATCAAGGGAACAATTACTGGCTCATATTTAAGAAGTATCTCAAAAGCCTTATTTGATAAAATCATAAAAATGATATTTTTAAAAATAATTATTAAATTCACAGAAAAACAAAGTGAATGGAAATATAATAAATCAAAACCATTGTGCAAACTTCTCCAAAACTAAGCTATAAATTGTGAGCCCTTATTAGACACCATGATATCTAACAAAGACACAATCAGTTTCATACATAACTTAGCTAGTTCCTCTAAAGTTCTATCATTTTTAACATCTAAGAAGTGATAGGCCAGTCAATCTGTTGACCAGTATAACCATACACTATTAAAACCTCCAGAGGTTCTCAGGAACCTAGACACAAAATCTATGACTATATTGTCCTATTTCCACTTAGAAATAGGAATGGGCTGGAGAAATCTTGCAGCATTTAATGTTTTGCATTCAACTGCAAACAAGTTAGACATCATACCACAAATTGAGCAATCTCTTTTCATGTTACTTCTCCACCTAGACTGATAAGCTTCTTCATATTCTTTTTTGGGGTTATCTAGAACACAAATGCAATCAGCAAACCTAAGGGAGCAATTGTCATGAATTCTTAGATGTGATTAAGGCCAACTTCCACTTCATGTCAAAGCTTCTAGAAGTATTCATGTCTTTCCTATGACACCTTATTTCTTTTAAGCAAAGTTGATCATAACTTCAAATTTGTGTAGATACCCCGAGTCTTACAAACACCGGTTAAGGTTCTATTCTTCTTGTCTTTGAAGTTTGAAGATACAGCTATGAGAGGTAATAACTGAAGTTGCACTTCTGAATAATTTCCTCCAATGTGTATTAGCAACCATAGTAATCCTTGAGAGATAACTGCGTTGTCCATTATCCATTATCCATCTGAGACCTGCTCTATACTCCATTATTCAATTTGTGCTTACTACCACCTCTACTATAGTAATTGTCTGAGCACCAAAGTTTCTATCTCTTTTTTTTTTTTTAAATGTCTTCTGCTCATGTATATAGTTCCAAACAAAGTCTAGAGACTTTGCACTTCTCCCAACCTTAGCATGACCTGTCAAATGCAATGCATTAAGTCTCTTGTGAATAGGAGGATGCAAGTCCTCCTCAGATCTCCTAGTTCTACACTCATCATCAACAATAAGCTTTGGTACATACTGGAAAAGCCTATCAAACTCTGACTCATAGTCATTGCAACACTTGTTTGATTTTAGTAAAGAAGGTGTCTCTTAAACAGAATCATCTTATCCCTAGTTAGGTACCTATTGAAGAAAGCTAGTTTTAATTGTTCCCATATGTTAGACTTTTTCTATTCACACATACATATTTCATCCTTAAACCATTCATTAGCATTCCTTTTCAACATAATGTTAGAAATTCTAAGCTTATTTTCCTCATTGCACTCTGTAACAGTAAATGCTTTCTCCATCTCATCTGCCCACTTCAACAACGTCAGGGTTGGTGATATCCTTAAATGGTGGATGACTGGCCCATCAATTGGTTCAGAATCCTACTGGTTTCAACCAAGAGCCTTTTGTGGCAATAATACAAATATAGGTCAATGATAAATCTAACTTAAAAGATCCAACTATAGCACCAAAGATTTGAGCCAAACTACAATGCATAATAATCCTAAATCCTCAAATAAATCAAATTCACTAATCAAAATAAAGTCCTCAAGACCGATAATTCAAATACTGCAACATGCGTATGATTACTTTAAATTGGCCGGATGATGGCAAACCTGGACATTGATGAAGTAGGGATCTAATTGCATAAAAACATTTATTTGGTTCTTAGATGTGGTTATCATGTCAAACTTAGTTGAGATTCGAATATATCAGCAATGACTTAAAATTTGGTTTTTAATTAAGACCCATGTTCCCATGCTTTCACCTAAAACTGACCGATAATTGCTACAATTGATGATCGTAATTGTTGATCCACACAGGAGCTCTTTCAAATCATGAGTTATCATTTCTTATAGTAGCAATAATTCTAGTTATTAGTTTGATTTCTGAATTCTTGTTTATCATGCCCAATTGAAGATAGTATCATGAATTGCTTCATACTTTTCTTCTATATTGCTAATTTTGGATAATAGAATAAGGAATAGACAACCAAATAACTTTATTATGGGTTTTTTTTTTTAATTTCTCTTCTCTATTTGGGCTAGGCTTAACATCATAATTCTAATTATATATTCACTAATTATGTATTACCTTCTCTTTGGGTGTCCTATCAGATATGGTTCCAGAAAATGACTCCCAGTCGGAGAAGCCATATAATTTACCATCATATGATTTCTTGCATGGGAATAGTGAAAATTGCAATCCTATGGGAAACAATTTTATGTGCAGTGCAGTAAGTCCGTCTTTGCCACTGACAATAAAATGGTTAAGAGATTGTGCTAAGGAAAATCCTTCTTTCCAGCTTCAGGTAAAAGTCCCCTGCTCCCTCTGTTTATTTTAAAAATTATGTTGCTTAGTCAATGCTATGGTTGACTACATTACATAGAGAGATACATTTTAAACATGTATCCATGTTAGAGATCTTGTCCTTCAACCACTTTCAGACTATAGGCCCTTGTATGAACGTAGAAACCTATCTGATTTGTATGGTTGATAGGGCTATAAATTTAGAGAAATTGTCGAGGTATGTTTCTAAAATGACAATGATTTCGGCATGGAAGACGCTTAGAATGTAATTCTCATTCAAGTAAATGTCTTATATGTATTTTCAGATCATAAATTATAGCTCGAAACTTCTTTTGATTTCTGATTTGTTTTACAACTTGAAAATTTTGAGACTTGTTCTTATACTTTATTGGTTCTCTTATTTTCCTAGCAACTTAATAGTTGATATTTGATCACCTAATAAATCCTATCCAATTCACCATAAGATTAGCTTTGAAAAACTTCTTCCACAAATTGTTCCTTACAGTATCTATACAACAAATATATAATTGAGGTCAGTTTGTGTCTTTCTGAAAATCATACTTATTATAGTTTCACTCCCATAATTTAATGAAAATTTTCAGCCGAACTGTAGTTTCCCCCATTCTATTCCCATTCTTCTTCCTCTTATGAATAGTTCATGGGTAAATTTTCTTGAGCAAACTTTGAGTTCATCACATGTGGTAGTTTTCGTGAGATGTTATATCATCAAATCCATCTGAGGCACATTATGAGAAACTAGATTATAGATCTGCAGATTCTTCAGACCAGCAAAATAGAACATATACTTCTCTAAGAAACAAATCTTGATCACATAAATAAAGCTTGTGCTTTTAGTTCCACTTTTTTTCTCATGCATCAAACTTATCTTGGCCGATACACAGGTTCTTGTGACTGGATCCGTGTATCTGGTGGGTGATGTTTTGAAACTTCTGGGAAGATGATTGGTAATGATTCAAAGATTAAATTGTTGCATTTTTTTTCATTACATCTATTTTCTCAGAAGCTAGAGACAGTGGATTTTTAAGGTGGCAGTAATATGGCCACAAAACTCTATGTTTAACGAGCTTCTCAAGTTGTTGTGCAATCTGTAACCTTGTTTGATGTACCATGCAATAAGATGGCACTGTCATGCCAGAAAACTGTATGTTTATTTACTGTTCTTCTGAAGTTCATGTTGTGCAATTTGTGACCATGTTTAATGTACCATGTAATAAGGTGGCACTGTCATGCCATGATTGAAAAATGCAATTACTTATTACTACTTTGATGTTCACTGCCACTGTGATTGAATAAACTTGTTTTGTTTGTTGACTTTGCCCATTTGGGATAAAGTTGTTTGCTTAAGTACCTGCATAGAAATTTCATGGTTTTGACCAGGAAAATGTAAATTGCAAAATAAAAGAAAAAACCTGCAGATTACTTATGTTCTTCAGGTAACTTCTCACCTGCATTTTATTTGAGTCATGATGAGAAGCCAGTTGGTAATATATAAAAAAAAAATGATCACTGATAAAAGTAAATTCCCACGGCAAAACATTATATTTAATTTTTTTTAAAATGGAAAACAGATTCTCAAAGTTAATTTTCATTAATTGAATGTAATTTCTTGAAATTTATCTCATAAATGAAAACCTTTTGTAAAATAAACTTTTTCGTTTAACTTTTTTTTTTTCCTTCTTTCATGCGTATGTTCAAATTATCTTTTTCATATTTACAAAACGATAAATAAATCCAAAAAAATTTTAAGGTTTCTTTCTTTGGCATGCCATGACAACCATTAAATGGACTTGCAGTGAATGAAGAAAACCCATATTCATATGTTGTTTCCATGGCTAAACAGAATATGAATATATATATGTAGTAGATCTAAACAAATGGGTCCTCATTTTTAGGATACAAAGTTAAGTTTAGCCTCAAAATAATTACAGCTTTTAATTTTTACGTTTAATCAATATAATACAATTTTAACCAACTTTTTAAAATTCCCGTTTTCACTAATCTAGCAGATTAACAAACATCCCATATTTGTTAGAGCAAATAATTTTATTTACCTAAATATTATGTAATGTATAGATATTAGTGTTGGGCTTTAGCCCATTTGGATTAGAAAAATAAGTTGGGCTATGGCCCAATATAAAAATGAAAAAGAAAAAAAAAAAAAGCTATGTCAATTGATGAAAATGGCAAAGCCAAAGGCAAAGTTGGATTTTCACATGAAACCTTATTTGAGTAAAACTCTCATTCATTGAGAGAGAGAGGGGTTGAGAGAGAGAGACAGAGAGAGTGAGGGAAGAAAGAAACCAAGAAGAGGAAGGAGAAGGGAATTAGGGCAAATCTTGGCAAGAAGATCGAATGGCGATCGGAGTACGATTTCATCTACATTTTGGGTAGAGTGCATCCTTGCTAGTAAGCCGCCTAATCTTGCGAGTTGATTTCCCTAAATTTTTCTTGATGTCATTGTATCCATCTTGTATGAAGAAGAAGATGCATGCATGTGTGTTGATGGTCTCTCCATTGAATACTCTTGTCTTTGAGTTTGTATGCCTCTAGTTAGCTAGAGAGATTCTTGTGAGCTCCATTATTGACATAGTGAAAGTTTTGTAAGAGGCTCTAAGGAGTCCCGTGGTTTTTCCTTAGATTCCAAGGGTTTTCCACGTTAAACTTGTTGTCTTGCATTGTTGTATGTTTGATCATTTCATTCTAACAAGAATTAAAGGGTTGATAGTGTTTTAAACTTGTTATGAAGGTTTGAAGAGAAGTATTGGACTTGGGAAGGCCATAAAAGACTTTTGGAGCACATACAAGTGACACACCCCTTGCGTGTGTGTACCGCAAGTGCACGGGCTTGTCGAAGTAATAATAGTACCCTAGTGAGAGGGTAGTCGAATCCATAGGGAATAGGGATTAAAGACATAAGTGTTTGCTATTTAGTTAGTGCAGCGTACGAAAAGTGAGAATAAAATCAATGTGTGGTTGCAAAGCAATTAAACGTAACAAGAAAGAAAAGAGAAATATGGGAGATAGGAGAGTGCAAGTAAGAGTAATAAGAGAAAGACAATCAATGGGTGAAATAGGGTACCCGGACAAGCTACCCCTAGGATTTATGCTTCTAGTGCAAGACAATGCTATTATACTCTTCTATTGATGTTAAATGAATCGAGGATATCTTTAAACACACGGTACCAAACTTAAGGTCAACCGTGACTAATCCCAACACTATGCCCCAGCATTAGGTTTCACACCGACCCTTGACTCTCATTGACCTGTCAACTAAGCCCTAGGGGAGTCCATCTTCCTAAGCCTCACACTATGTGGGATTGCTTTAAGTTCTAGGGATTCCTAGTGATAAACCCTATTCCTATATATAGCTCTAACCCTTTGGTCCAGGTAAAAGAACCCTAGTCTAAATTAAACCCCAGCACTAGGATTCACTACAACCCTTCACTCTGTTGCTCTCGCAACTAAGCTCCAGGGGAGTTCATCTCCTAGCACTTCGCTCTATCTTGACCGCTAAGAAATCTTGGAACACGGAGGTAGGGAGAATCATACCGGAAGGGAAAGGGGACGTTTCGCTACCTCACGACTCACCCTCTCAACCCTCTTCAATCATAAGTAGTCTAACCCTATAGGAGTTGTTACACCTCCAAAGGATAACCTAGACGATTCTCAACCCTAGTGTCACAGCTAAGGGAAAATCGAAACAAGATGCAATTAAGATTGAAACTCAATTTTATTCATCAATAATGAAAAGCATAATAACAAGTCAAAGAAACATAATCATCCTAGGGTTTACAAGTCCGAATACCCACAAGGGGTTTAGCTCCTCATGGAGCTATACAAATCCATCAAAATATGAGAATAAATAAAAATCAAAAGCATAGATGAAAACCCCCTTGCATATAGTGTGGCCATGGTCTTGTGCGGCCGCCGAGCGTTGATGACGATGACGATGCCGATGACGCGCTTCGATCCTCCACAAGGTCCTCTCCAAGCCCTAGCCGCAACCATCCAGAAGTTAGAAGAAAAGATTGGCAAAAAGATATAGAAAAAGTCTCAAAAACGGCATTTTATAATGTTGAGTCGTGGCTATAAATCACTGAAATTGGGATTTTCACACGACCGTGTGAAGTCTCTGTTTTGCTAAATATCGGCAGATAGTGAATAGTAACTTGCTACAGTGCTTCTATAGTACTCTTGCCGAAACGCTCCCAAATTCATCGTTCTTCATCGAGACCATTGATTTGGGCACACAATCAATGGTAGATCGTGCCGATTGCTTCAATTCTCCTCATTGGCGAAGTTCTCCTATGCTACACGAGTTAGACTTATTGTGAATGTGACTGCCTTTGTGCCCCTCCAAAGGAGGTTGGCACACACCCACAAATCTAGACTTGTGCCTTGTTCCTTGCTTAGTTCGAAAAACTCCCCAAAAGTGGCAAGCACGATCTAAATTTGTTCTTCTTCTCTAAACTAGCTCCACAAACC
Source organism: Dioscorea alata (assembly GCA_020875875.1). Classification (NCBI taxonomy): domain Eukaryota; kingdom Viridiplantae; phylum Streptophyta; class Magnoliopsida; order Dioscoreales; family Dioscoreaceae; genus Dioscorea; species Dioscorea alata. The sequence continues at coordinate 15,491,837 of CM037017.1, forward strand.
TACAATACACAAAAGCACACAAATGCACACAATTTAGTGATAAAATCTGATAAAAGTAATGCTTATTGTAAGATAATAACGCTTCGCGTTACTATAACACAAGCACTTATCAAATTGCAGAACCTTGCGCACCAAGTGTGCGGCCACATAAACTCAATAGAGAGATGTGTGGGCATTTTGAGTCAGCACAAAGCCGCATATAAGCAGTGCCAGTAAACAGTAACTATGCTACAGTAATCCCTTATTGTCAAAAGGTTGTGTGGGCTGCAAAGAGCTCGCAGAGGGTAGACAGTAGGGTGTGTGGCAAGTGTGCGCCCGCAAATGGACCTCACATGAACAGTGGCAGTGCTACAGTGCAATGACCAATAACATTGCTACAATGCTTCTGTAGGTTTTTTCACTATTATATAGTCGGGAAAACCCCAACAAGTGGTATCAGAGATAGGTTGGATAAAGGCAATTCTTGTGAGCTAGAATGGAAGGACAAAGTTCTTGTGGAATGGTGAAATTAACTCTCTCGAACTACTTTATTTGGAAGAGAAGAATGCAAGACTTGCTCATTGTGAGAGATCTATATCTCCCTGTTATGGGAAAGGCAAAGCTAGAGAAGATGAGTGATGATGAATGAGACATATTACATTTGAAAGCATTTGCCACAATCAGGCAATGGGTTGATGCAAGTATCTTCCACCACATTTCTGAAGATGTAAAGCCTAGTGAGCTTTGGAAAAAGCTAGTAGTAATGTATGAGAAAAACACCTTCAGAAATAAAGCCACAACCATCAGAAGATTGGTGAATTTGAAATACAAAGATAGAAGGAGTATGACTAAGCATACTAGTGACTTTCAAGGCTTGGTAAACCAATTGACATCTATGAAGATGACTCTTGAAGATGAGCTACAAGCATTGTTACTTCTAAGCTTTTCTACTAGATAGTTGGGAAACACTGGTAATATCTCTGAGTACTTCAACACATGACGGAAAACTAACCATGGAAATGGTTACAGAAAGTTTGTTGAGTGAAGAAGCATAAAGAAAAGAGAAAGGTGAACCTTTTTTTGAAGCACTCATATCAGAAAACCATGAACAGTATGGAAGAAGTTCTAGTAGACTTTCCACAAGGTTATGGGGACAGAGAAGCATCCAGAGAAGGCCAAGAAGAAGAAAAAATATCAAGTGCTTTCATTGTAACAGAGTGGGTCATATGAAAAGGAGTGCAGATTCCTAAGGAGGGAACAGGGTGGAGGAAGTGAAGAAAAAGAGACATATGAAGTAGCCGCAGAGGGTCACATTTGTGTTATTTGTGATGATAGCTGTATCAGTCTTGTAAGACAAGAGAGTGACTGGGTGCTTAACTCAGGAGCGTCATTCCATGTTACTCCTCATGATGAGCTCTTTACTTCTTACTCTAGTGGTGACTTTGTGAATGTGAAGATGGAGAACAATGCTACATCAAAGATTATGGGTATTGGAGATATTAGGTTGGAGACACCTTGGGTGCAAGTTGCTAATCAAAGATGTCAGGCATGTTCCAGACATTCGCCTAAACCTAATACCCACAAGCAAGCTTGATGATGAGGGGTTTATTAATTGGTTTGGTGAAAGCAAGTGTAAGCTCACCAAAGGCTCCCTAGTTGTTGCTAGAGGAAGGAAGACAGACACTCTTTGTGTTTCGTGAGCACGGCTTCACAAAGAAGAGGTGAACACAGCTAAGAAGGGTGTATACATTGATCTATGGCACAAGAGGCTTGGCTACATCTGTGAGGAAGAATTACATCTTCTTGCTAAGAACCAATGTCTACCAAACTTGCAAGGTATGACTCTCAAAGCTTGTGATGATTTCTTAGTGGGAAAATTACATAGAGTAGTTTTTCACTCATACTTCCCATGTACAAAGTCAAGTATTCTTGATTTGATTCACACTAATGTATGTTCTATGCAAGAGAAAATCCTTGGAGGAGCACAAAATTTTGTGACATTCATAGATGATCACTCAAGGAAGGTGTGGGCCATTGCTCTGAAGACCAAAAATCAAGTGCTTGATGCTATCAAGGGGTTCCATCTCAAAGTTGAAAAAGAGATAGGGAAAAAACTAAAAAGAAATCAAGGCAGACAGATATGGTGAGTACATTGGCCAGTTTGAAAGATATTGCAAACTTAGTGGTATCGGGCTTGAGAAGACACCTGCCAAGACACCTCAGTTGAATGGTGTGGCAGAGATGATGAGCAGGGCAATAGTTGAGAGGATTAGATGGATGCTCTCTCATGCAAAGCTGCATAAGCCTTTTTGTGGGAGGGGCGGCAATGAGGACTGCAGTTGATTTGATCAACCTTTCTCCAGTAGTTATTTTGGATAGTAGTGTATCAAATAGGGTTTGGACTGGAAAAGATATCTCTTATGATCACTTGAGAGTTGTTTGGCTATAGGGCTTATGTTCATGTTCCTGAAGATGGAAGTTATGGGCTTGAAGGTATTAAGGTGAAGCCATGTGTTTTCATGGGGTATTTCCATGAAGAGTTCGCATACAGGTTGTGGGATCCTATAAAAGAGAAAATTGTCAAGATCAGAGACGTAGTATTCCTTAAAGGCCAAGTGATAAATGATGGTAACCAAGGTGAATCTCCTAGTTCATTTGTTGGAGTTCCTGTCAATTTGGGTCATATCTTCCCTCTTATGGTGAATTCAAATCAAGGGGAAGATACCCAAGAAGATGGTGATGAGACAGAGAAAGAATAAAATTATCTGACTGATGATATAAAGTCAGTTGAAGATGAAAAGCAAGCCTATCTGACTGATGGAGTGAGGCCAGTTGAAGGGGTAAGAAAAACTCATTCAGTTGACGCTACATAACCAATTGAAGAAGAGGTACAACCGTCACCAACACAACCAGTGAATCCTCAGTTGAGAAGAACTACTAGAAAGCGTTATCCTTCTAGTATATGCAGTGTTAAGGTGTTTATCATGCTTAGTAATGGTGGAGGGCCAGAAATCTACCAAGAAACTAAGCTACATGACAAGAAGAAGTGGTTTGAAGCTGTGCAAGAAGGAATGAGTTCCTTGTATGAGAACCATAAGTATGACTTGGTGAAGCTGCCAGAGAGCAAGAAGACACTCAAATACAAGCGAGTGTACAAGTAGAAGATCTTGCCTAAGGAGAAGCTTAAAGCTTGTAGGCAAAGGGCATGCTTGATTGAGCCCTCAAATGGAGCTAAGAGGGAGGCTTGTTGTGTTTTAGCCCATTTAGGCTAGAAAAATAAGTTGGGCTTTGGCCCAATATAAAAATGAAAAAGAAAAAAATGAAGCTATGTTAACCGGTGGAAAAGGTAAGGGCAAAGTTGGGTTTTCACATGAAGCCTTATTTGAGTAAAACTCTCATTCATTGAGAGAGAGAGAGAGAGAGAGAGAGAGAGAGAGAGAGAGAGAGAGAGAGGGTGAGAGAGAAAGAGAGAGAGTGAGGGAAGAAAGAAACCAAAAAAAGGAAAGAGAAAGGGATTAGGGCAAATCTTGGCAAGAAGATCAGATGACGATTGGTGTTGGATTTCATCTACATTTTGGGTAAAGAGCATCCTTGTTAGTAAGCCACCTAATTATTTGAGTTGATTTACCTAAACCCTTCTTGATGTCATTGTATCCATCTTGTATGAAGATGAAGATGTATGCATGTGTGTTGATGGTCTCTCCCTTGAATACTCGTCTTTGAGTTTGTATGCCTCTAGTTAGCTAGAGAGATCCTTATAAACTCCATTAATTGACATAGTGGAAGCTTTGTAAGAGGCTCTAAGGAGTCCCGTGGTTTTTCCCTCAATTTGAAAGGTTTTCCATGCTAAAATTGTTATCTTGCATTCTTTTATGTTTGATCATCTCATTATAACAAGATGAGGGGTTTGGTAGTGTTTTAAGCTTATTTTGAAGGTTTGAAAATGTGTATTGGACTTGGGAAGACCATACAAGACTCTTGGAGTACAAACAAGCTTTGCAGAACCTTACACAGGAAGTGTGCGGTCGCACAGACTTGGCAGAGAGGTGATTTTGCTACAATGATTTTGCTACAACGCGTTGAGCAGTGCTAGTGAACAGTCTCTGCTACAGTATCCCTTGTTGGCAGAAAGCTGTGCGGGCTGCAAAGAGCATGCAAAGGGTAGACAGAAGACAGAAGGGTGTGCAGGCAAGTGTGCGCTCACAGACGGACCGCATGCGAACAGTAATAGTGCTATAGTGTAGTGAACATTACCATTGCTACAGTACTTACGTAGGTATTTTCACTGTTGCATAGCCGGGAAGACCCCAACAATTAGGGATTGATTGTTTGCCCTCATCATTATCACATAAGAAAACATAATGTATAGTTCAAAAGACTGTCTCAAATTGATGTACATCTATCAAATTGATTACTGGAGGACACCTTGAAAGAGAACATCACAGCTTCATAGTGGTTTAAATTTTAGAAGTTGTGCATGGTGAAAAACCTAACCCATGAGTTACATCTAAACGAGTGACATTCACTACAACAAGAAAAAAATACTATTAGTGACACAGAAATTTATGACAAAAATAAAGATCATAAATTTGTGAGACATATTGCAATATTTTACGATAAAAAAAATAAAAATGTCAATCATATTGCAAAACCTCTACCATTACTACGCATCCCAAAACTCGTTCAGAAACGTTGCAAAGGGTGTCAAATTTGCAATGCATTTTGTGTAATTCAAAAATGTTACAAAATGTTACAAAATGTTTAATTTGTGACACATGTTTTGCAATCGACTTTTTTTGTTACACAAAGTGTGACTCAAGTTTCAATAATAATAAAAAAATATTTCTTCTAACCAAAAAGATGTATATGAATTTGAGGATAAATATATTAAAACATTTATATAACTGGATTTGTAGTGTATTCTCCTCTAAATTCTGCCTCTAAGAACCCTAAAATTGGAGAGGGGTTTCTATTATTATCAAAAACAAAAATCTAAACCTATCAGATTAAATCAGCTAACAATTCATTTCTCATGGCGAAAGATTGTATCTCAATCAATATACATCACATTACATCAAATATATCATGCAAAACCTCATCCTTTATATGTAGTTAAATCCATAAAAACATCATGATCAAAGATCCTAAGAGTATACTTAGGTGTACACATCAAAAGAGAAACAAAATTCCTTCAAACTGTGAATTGGGAAACTCTAGAAACACAAGGGCTAAATCTAAGGTTTAAGGATGAATCACAAACAGGAACAAATTTTAGGGTTTCAAAAGAAAGAAATAGCATTGAGCCAACAAGCATCAATAAATAATAATTAAAATTCTGCACAAATCTCCAATATCCTACTTTGAAAGTAGAAGCTAAACAACTCTCGACGAGAAGATCCACTCATCATTGCTGTTGGCACCACCATGAAGGAAAGGAAAGGAAGGTTGGGAGTGGGCGGTGGAGATAGGGTGAGATCGTGAGATTTGGTAACTGCTGATGATAAGAACTAGGGTTATATAAATTTAAATTGAAAAAATGGCTAGGATTAAATAAGGGTGGTCCTCACAATCTCCCCTCCTCCAAAAGAGTTTAATCCTCTAAACTCAAACTTGGCCAGTCAAAGAAGTCTTTCAGTAAGATTCGGACCATGAAAAAAGTTTGAGTGTCATTAAATTAGCTAATAAGATTAATTCAAAGACAAGGGGTTTCAATAAACTTGAATGCAATAAAGCTCTATGGATGATGATCACAACAAACAAATAATAAACCAATCTTAGGTTTGGCTCCAACTTATATCAAACATAACTCAGAAATCAATGCCCCTGGACATCCCCTATAATCATCAATCTGAGGATCTATTATTTTGTTACTTGTTATCCAAACCTCAAATAGGATTTAAACTGCAAATACAAAACCACCATCACAATACATCAAAATCCCTCATATGCAAACATCAATGCTTGTAGCATCCCATAGATATGATGACTAAATCAACCAGATTTTGAAAATATTAAAATCCCAGTTTCATTTTCATCAACAAAAATCCATGTCACATACTCAAAGCCACCTGACATGAGGATCAAAGATCAAATTTTACAAACATCAAGCATCTCTCAAAAATGAGGAAGAGCATCAAAATTTTACAAAATTGTGCATATACTCAAGTCCAAAACAATATAACAGCACTTTAAATTTTCTCATTGATTGAAAAGCATAAGCAAATTAAAACCAACCAAAAACCACCAAGTATCTACCAAGCTTAAAGTTGCTTGAATTATCCTCAATCAAATTTTGGAGTCTAAACAACAAAATTGACTAAATTTTATGAAACACTATATATGGTATGATCTTTTACAGCTCTTTGATGATAACATTACAGAAATGGGCTTATTTCACCTTCGAAATACATAAATATTTTCTATATTATCCACTAATTCATTAAAATGAAAATAACTGAACACACTAAGAAATCATATCAATCAAAATCTTTACTTAGCTTCAAGAAAAACAAAGAAAGATATCAAATTTTAACAAGTTTGCTCCTCAAAATTTTCAAGCATTATTTGGCCATCAAAGCACCAAATTATACCCAACAACCAAGCAAAGATTAGGGACAATCACACATTAACCTCCGAGGACTTTTTCTATTATAGCAGTCCTTAAACTAGACAAACCTCATAATTCCTAATTCAAATAATTTGAGACTCACCAAGCTACATTGTGATCAAGGTTCCACAATGTTCTTAGCTCACGTTAAATTATAGCATCAATATGAATGTCACCTTATTTCAGCACATTGAAACTTCAGGCTAGTCATGAAAAATCATGAATATCTCTCAAAACACACATCCAATTGTAGAAATATTTCATAGAAAAGTAGCTAAGGTCATAACAAACAATTCGTATATTTAACACTCTGGCTAATTTGGCATGCAAAGTCATAAAAAGTGCCACTCAATCTTTAAGTCTTGCACAACAGTAACATCTGAGATAGACCTATTAATAGGAGCATATCTCTTAGGATACAAATATAATAAATTCAAAATTTTTCAGGTGGATAGCTATGGAGGATTGCCACAATTCGCTAGTTTTAAACTTCTCCAAATTCTATTTGTAAAGTCTCTAAATTTGGGCATAATTCAACCAGCTCGAATCAAAATCTTAAAAGTCACAATTCCATTACTCCAATATATAACCATACTAGAGCTCAACTCTAATCATTTCTTTCCCCTAAATTATCATATCTGAAAATTTCTAAATCCTTTATTCTCTTTGTATCAAATGACCATGTCAAACAATTCTAGATACAATACAATCCTACAAGATCAAATTAAAAATTCTAACCAAAGCAAGAATATATTGTATCTAGAATTTGGCCATAAGTTCAGCCAACTCGAATCAAAATCCTGAAAGTCACAAATCCATTGCTCCTATAAATAACCCTACAATAGCTCAACTCTAATCAATTATCCCCCTAAATAATCATATCTGAAAATTTCTAAATCCTTTATTTCTCTTTGTATCAAATGACCATGTCAAACAATTTTAGATACAATACAATCCTACAAGATCAAATAAAAAAATTCTAACCAAAGCAAGAATATATTTTCCCTTATTCAAATGATCAAAAACAAACACTCAAATCCTGATATGCAACTTCTGACAAGGAATTCAAAATAAAAGGGCATCTAGAGGAATATAGTGACAACCAATCTTTTTCTAGTGCCATAAAGTCTAAGATTATCAATCCATAAGATTATAAAGTCCAAGAAAATTAATGTAGGGAGGTTACTAATGCACATGCTAATTAGTTACCTACCATACATGACCACACAATTTTCTTTACAAAGAATAAATAGGGTAGATAGTAGACTTCCATTAAAAGGTGCGAAAAACACCATGTCAGTAACAAAAGACAAATCAAAGACAAAAGTTGGAAGATGTAAATCAAAGCTACAGGTTCGGTCAAACTAAAACTAAGGTCCAATATTTTCTGCCATAAATAAATCCGAGATAGAAAAGGGCACCATAGTTTCACCAACCAGTAGAAAATAAATTCCCTTAGAAGTTTGACTCTCATTGTTCAAGTTTCTATAATACTATGGACTTAAAGTTTCTTTCGGACACACTAATATCATCAAACTTTTACTAAATCTCTAATAACACTAAATTTGTCACTCCCCGAACCCGGCTCGCTGGACCCAGTGCACCGACAAATAACCGCATAATCCCGGGTAAAACCAACTAAGCATGTAAGGCCTTAGAACTATTCTCACAATAGAAATATAACCTCAAAAAATTACAACTTTAGATACAAGTTGAATATAACAGGGCTCAAAACAAAGAGATTTTCTATAAAAAATTCACATGCTAATACAAACATAACGACAACTCATTTAAAAGGAAACACAAGCTCTCGCTTACCAAGTAAGGTGTCGTCAAACTATTTACTCCTAATCTGAAAAAAATTTAACAACAAATTATGAGCTTACAACCCAATAAGTAACCCACTAAAAATATTAGGATCATGTGCAATTTCAAAAATAAAAAATTATCATATTAGAAAACACAAATATTTATCCAAAATATAGTTCATAAAATGAAAAAGGTTCACCAAAATAAAATTTAATAACATACAAAAATATATTTATCTCCAAATCACTATATCCAAAACAAATATCAGAGATCATTTGTTTACCCTCGGTGACCCAAGCCAGAATATCAAACCTCATTTGTTTATCCTCGGTGACCCAAGCTAGAATATCAAAGGCCGTTATTCTTCACCGACAAAACGGTGTGAAACTATAGTTTCTTAACAGAGTCAGAGTTTCATATTGACATGGCCAGTGTTTAACCCTGAGTGACAGGGTTAGTGCCAAGTTAAATGGAGACTAAATGTATTTATATCAAAATAACTTTGTTATAAAAAAAACAAAACATAATTTTAGAATTTTAGACAGAATTTCAGACAGATCAAGTCAGAAGAGAATTTGCAGAATAATTTGCCAAGCAAAAATATCAACATACGCATGATCCTATTTCTTTTATACGAACATAATCCAGTTATATTCAAAATAATTAGCAAGCTTAAGATATCAAAGGTTAACAAATATAATCGAGTGTGGGAACTAAAGTCTCAAAGAAAGAGAAATAATTCAAAATTATAATAAATATATAATCACAGAAAATGAATTAAAACACAACAAAAGATTTAATATTATATAAGAAACTTTTTAAAAACAAGGAACTTAATAAAATAAAAGAATAATTCATAATTGTCGATAGTCAGAATATATGTATACATATATGCATTTATATGTGATGTTACTAAGCTAATTAACGCCCAAAAATACTCCCAAATCTTTCATGAAATCAAGGCTTTTGTCATGTCCTATATTTGGGAAGAGATTCTATTAGTTTCAAAACAATATCTGATGATGCTACAAAGCTTAAGAGGTTCATAACCAATAGTATTACAAAATGAGATTTTTAGAAGGGTACAGATGGAAAAAGTTCAAGTTATTAATATGGACTCCCAAATATTGATTCTTTCAAGGGCACAATAGCAATTATCCACTCTAAAAGGTCTATGAACAATTCCATCAAGACCATTGAGCACTAAACCTCTCATAACTTTACAAATACTATTCCAAATCACAAATTTCAAGATTTTGAGAAAATTAGACACCTAATACAATGACATATCCAAAATTCACATTATTTGGAGTACTAAAATTATAGCACTTATTTGATTCTCCAACTATTTATGCAAACTCATAATTCAAACATATACCTTTAAAACATGTATATCTCTTAACCTACAACTCAAAAAGTAATAAAATTTTATTGAAAACCATATAACTCAAAAGTGAACAACTTTACTATTTTTCACCTTACCCAATTCAATTTTTGTGATCATCAAATATGGCCATCATGTGTTAGATTTTGCATAGAAATATCATCCGATACAATTATACTAAAAGGGATATATCTCACAAACTAAAGATGTATAAAATCTAAAATTTTGCAAGTATTTAGGTAACATCAAAATCTACAACTTTCATATTTTACTATCCTACAAATTTTGCCTCTACAATCCCTAAAATCGGCTACTATTATCAAAAACAAAAATCTAAAACCTATCAGATTAAATCAGCTAATTATTCCTTTCTCATGTTGAAAGATTGTATCGCAATCAACCATACATCGCATTACATCAAATATATCATACAAAGCCTCATCCTTGAAACTTAGGTGTACACATCAAAAGAGAAACAAAATTTCTTCAAACTGCAAATTGGGAACAAACCCTAGAAACACAATGGCTAAATCTAAGGTTAAAAGATGAATCACAAATAGGAACAAATTTTAGGGTTTTAGAAAGAAAGAAATTTCATAGAGACAACAAGCATCAATAATAATAATAATTAAAATTCTACACAAAGCTCCAATATCCTACCTTGAAAGTAGAAGCAAAACAACTCTCAACAAGAAGATCTAATTGTCCTTGCCATCAGCACCACCATGAAGGAAAGGAAAGGAAGGTTGGGAGTTTTTTTTTTACAACAATAGGAGATCGTGTGCGGTAGAGATAGAGTCAGATGGTGAAATTTGGTAACCAATGTGGATAAAAACTAGGGTTATGTAAATTTAAATAAATAGCTAGGATTAAATAGGGGCGGTCCTCACAATATTACGTTCAACCAAGAATACCATACATCATCCTCATAGGTTACACATTTGTTAGTTCGTCCCATCCAAACCCAGATTGGCTCCTCATCTCCTTTAGTTCTCTAAATTGTGCTTTAAGTGTCCTCATCCTAGATTTAATATGAGAATCACCCATGATTTTGTAGTTGGGGATCTTTTCAGCTATCCATTTTTGTAGTTGACTCAAGTATCCTATCTTGAAGCCACTGTCTGTCTCCAACCTTAGCTCATAAGCTCCACGCAACATTCAATCAAAATTTTGTTCTCCACTAGAGTCCACTGATAGTTGTTCCTCTTGTTAGTCTTTACACTTGTTTGACTTGTTAAATTCTCCATCTATACAAAAGCTAGTAATTTAAAAAACTACATTTCATAAATAACATAATAAACACTTTCATAAATAATGGATTAACATAGATAACATAATAAACACTTTTATAAATAATGTTTAATCATGGTATTTACATTGATAAAAAAGGAAAACTGCATAGATTGCAGGCAAGTCTCAATTATATAAAGCATTTTCACATATTACATAGAACACCCAAAAGTCATTAAACATATGGCAATAGTTGCCCTTACAGAAAATTTAAAAAAATCTTAATTCAAGCTTGATTCCTAGAAGCTTGCCACTCATCCCATATTTCTTGAGCCAAGTTGTCTCTAAAAACTATCCATGCATTAGAAGTGTCAATCTAGTGGATGCTTTGTGCATTTTAGAAAGGTTTGAAATCTGCATACGACTTATCCAATTCAGCCTCTAGTAGATCAAGGGCCATCTCTCTTTAGATATGGTTATGTTAATTTGCCCCTTTAGTCCCTTTATGTTAATTTTCCCTCCAAATGTCCCTAAATTAGTGAAATAGAGAAATCAATTCCATCTCATGATGGTCATTTCCTTTTTCGTCCACTTATGCTGATGTGATTTTTTAAAAATTAAAATCTTGTTAAAAAATTATTTTCAAAATAAAAAATTAAGGTGAATATGGCTGTAGAGAGAGGGGAGATACATGCACAAGATCATAGGAGAATAAAAGAATAACCAGAACACACTCTCACTCAACTCCATAAACTCTATCAACTCTATCAACTCTATCAACTCCATTAACTCCATCGACGTCATTATTGGTGATCATGCACAACATGTTCTAGCACTCAAGCTTTCTTCTACTATCTTATTCATAGCAACAATAGGCATGATGCTCATTGTCAACAAGATCCAACCATTTTACTTTTTCGTATGGTGACTGAAGCTCCAAACAAGGAGGAGCTCATCATCAGCACAAGATGGAATAATGTGGAACAATGAAGAGAAGGTGAGAGGTTAACTCAAAGTGCTAAAAAAGAAGGATGAGTAACAATATGGTTGCCATGGCAACCTATTTGTGAAGATCAACTAGTGCTTGGCTATTCCAAGGCCTTTGTTAGTAGGGTTAGTTGTAGTAGGTGTTGGTCTAATTAGTACTCTGGCACTTGGGCAGTGACGTTTGTTGCTTGGGGGCATGGATGGTGTTCTTGAAACCATAATCAACACTTTGGAGCATGGTTTTTAGATTGGCATGTTGATTGAGATGTTTAGAAACTATGTTGAATTTTATAGAAAGTTTGAGGAGGAGATCATTGAGTTCAATTCAAGGAGAGCTGTAAAAAGGACATGGAATATTTTGAGATGATGATGGCTATGCAACTTGGAAGAAAAGTTTCAAAGCTCTAGGACTTTTCTTCATGTACTTCCGCTTAAGTTGATGATGTTGAGTTTTAAGGATTTATAGGCAATCTCTTTTCTAAGAAGGACAAGGTGGAGGCTTTGAAGACGATGAATAAGATGTAAGAGATGAGAGAGAGGAAACATTTATTATTAATTTAATATTTTGTTTAAAAATATTTTAATAATATTTAATCTTTTAAAAAGCCATGTCAGCATGAGCAGATGGAAAATGAAATAACCATCATGAGCTAGACTTGATTTTCCCCATTTCAGTAATATAGGGACCTCCAAAGGACAAATTAAAATAGAGGGACTAAAGCGAGATATTGAGTATAATAGAGAGACCAAATAGGGCATTATAGCATTATGTAGCAAGGCAAATGCACTTATAATCTGACAATGTGTTTTAACTGGGTACCAAGACCTATCTCTAAGTATTGCTTATCTCATTTTCAACAGTCCAAAACACCTTTCAATGACATTCTGTGCACTTGGGTATTTGTAGTTGAAAAATTCTTCTTTTGATTATGAATGATTATTTTGTCTCTACTCATTTAAGTGATAACATTGGCCTCTATATGGAACTAAGAATCCCTCCCCATTTGTATAACCCGTATCATAAAGGTATTAAAAACCTGAAGATAAAAGCTTCTTTTACATTTTAAAATTTAAATTATATAGGTTACACTATTGTTTTGCTAGTTTGAGAACATAAGCTATTATTAGCTTGAGGAACTTTTAAACCATTTGGCCTAGAAAGTGCACTTTGCAATACCATGGAATCTATTGTAGAACCTTACCACCCAGGCAATATGTATATGAATTGCAAATCTTATGAACACATGGCAAGATCATTAGTGGTAATTTTTCATTTCCTTGTCCTGTATCTAGGTTTATCAAGTTTGAGGGCATTGACCTTTATATAAGTCCCATCTAAGGTACCTAAACAATTCTAAAATTTTGAATGAAACACACTAATTAGTGTATTAATTAGTTCAAATTTGAAAATATTACAATAACAAATGTTTGTTTAAATAAAATCTATTCTTACCTTAAACCATTTCCATCAGATGTCTGTGGAGTCTTGAGGCAGAGGATGTTTATTTTAAATAATTCCATATGCAGCCTCAATACAGAGACTAAGACAAAGACCAAATTGCCTACTTATTGTCTCTCCTCTCCTTACAAATTCCTTTTTTACAATCCTATTCTTGGCATGATAAGAAAGGATATGGAGGACCAAGGCAACCATTTCCTCAATGTTCATATTTCTTGTTGGGGTAAGCCTACAAGTACTTTAAAGCATATCACATAATTTATAAAAGGTTGCCTTATTCATTCATGCTAATGTTCTCCATACAAGCTAAATCCAAATCAAACACCATCCTCCTAAAAATGACTTGCCTAATGAGATGCCTCTCATAACTACAACTCATTCTTCTTTTTCACTTTCTATTTTTCAACTTTGACAGAGAATTCAAAAATTGAACCGATTATAAAAGTAAGTTGTTGAGATGTAGAGTAACAGTAAACACAACCAAGAGCATTGCATAATCTTCTTCTAAAATTTCATCCATTTCAGCAACTGTAACCAAAATAGACCTATAAAAACATATAATAAAATCAAGGGAAAATAAGGTTGATAAAATCAAAGCATGTACAAAAATAATTTTTGAATGCACAAAAAAGTATGAAAGTCTATAATACAATATTTATACGCCTACTAAAAATGCTTGAGTATTTGAGTGACAAAGAAAGGCTTTTCTTGAACCAATCTAATGATTGTGTCCAAAACTCTAATGGAAGGAGACTAAATAAAATTTAGAGAAATCAATAGTTAGCCAAACAAGCTAAATACTAAAAGATGATTAGCTTATGTTAAGGTCCACTCGAACAACTTACTATTAGTACTTAATTTACACAATTAATAAAATGACTATAACATAATAATACTTATTAATTCTTAACATCATAGTAAAATATAAAAGTAATGCAGCCCAAAATACCATGAATTTTTCAAGAAAAATGGGACTAGGGCACACAGTCCACATACACCTAATCAATAATTCATATGGCAGATGAAAATGGACCCTCAATTCTTAAGATAACACCATCCACATAAGTATAAATTGAAGAGGAGAGGATAGGGATATACTTGGGCACCTTTAATGGGGGTGAGGGGGAAAAGAGAGAGAATAGAAAGAGCCCGGTTGTACTGTGAATTTAAATCATTAAGAGCAGGGTTTTCAACAACTAAGTTGGTAGAAGAATGACAACTACTAATGGTAGGAAGGTCATTTGAGTGGGTAACAGGAACTACCAACATATTATTAAGTGAAGAAAAGGGGACTGAATCTGCCTCTGGATTATCAACAACCAAGGATGGGTGGGAGTTGATTGCGGCCTTGGGATCAGCAGTTGGCTTAGGGATGCAACTGCCTTGTGATTAGCAACAGGCTTGGGGCCACAAGGGGACATCATCTGAACTATCTTGAGATGTGGATTAGATTCAACAATTAAACTTTGAGATCGTCCAACGATGGATTGGGAATTATGTTGACCAAAATTTGATGCATTATAGAAGATGCCTTGAAATCATCAACCAGAAGAGAGATCGACATGGGTGAAGGAAGGTACAATGAAAGTATTTGAATGTAAATCTTGTTATTCCTTTTTACTTGGCAAGGAAATTAGTCATTTCCAATACTGTGATTGTAAAGTTTTAGTTTTGAACTTATTGACATGCTAAACTTTGGCATATAAATTATGTTATATATTATTTTTAGTCTTTATTTACACTGTGCAATAACCCTATTAATGGTGATCAAACACTGACCATGTCAAAAGGAATATTCTGGAAAAAAATTATAGTTTCTCACCTTTTCATCAATGAAATAATAACGAGCTATCATGTAGGATCATCAGTTGCAGATCTTGACAAGAAATTATCTATATGTTAAGATATCTATGACAAGGGCTATAGCTCAGTTAGGTAGAGCACCTCATTTACACGTGTGCCAATGCTTTTCAAAAGATTTTAGTTATACAATGAATATAATTCATCTTATTGAGATGAAAATTCGATGTCTTACTCCATAGATTTGAGGGAACAGTAGCCTGACAAATATGTGGTTTGGTTCGATCTGACTTGGGTAGACTGGAAAAAGACATACAACCTTGTCAAGAATGACATTCGGCGGAATATATGACCTATGCTCCCTTAGGTTCTTTAAATTCCGTGGATGGCGTTGCTACTGAGAACAATGCAGTCAATTATGTCTCTCCTAAAAGTTAGTTGGCTACCTCTCATTTTGTTCTAGGATCCATTATAATTCTAACTCAGGTCACCAAGTATAAATAATGGCTTCTGAAATTATACCTTTAAGGCATCGAGTACAAATAAATTGTCTCTAATATTATATTTCGAAAAATAGTTTGGGAGACATGTAGTTTTGATATTTTGCTAAGTTTTTGGATTGCATTTTTGTTGAATCACTTTGATCTTAAGAATTGTATTTTTGGATAATGATATACTCTAGCATATGTTATATTTTAAATTTGAATTTATGGAACTCTGTATGATCTCAATTACTTTCAAAGGTTTATTTACTGGGATGCCAAGCTTATAGATTTGTTTTTTTTTATTTTTCTCGGATCAAAAGTAAGGTTGATCGGCGGGTAACTTAATTAGTAGTGGCTATTGAATAAAGAGAGTAGTGTGACCTAGCTCGATTGAGTTAATATTAACTATTTTCATTATAGACCTTGAAAAGTTTTTTGGTAAAACTTTCTGTAATTCAAACTCTATCATACTTTTATATTTGAAACTTGGGATTTTATTAGATTATATAATTTTCTCTGAGATAGCTTTGGGGCCTTGCATACCTACTAGCTAGTTTCCTCCATGTGGTATGTTATCCTTTGTCAATGTGTCACGTTCAGGCTATGGCAATTCTACCCTCTGAAGTTTCCATCGATCCCTTCTTTTAAAACTTCGTTCTTCTCCTTTATACTCCTTCAAATATAATGCAGGGACTTTGCACATCTAACAACCTCAACATAATTCATCCAAGTGTAATATAGCATGTGTGAATATGAGGATTGATGTGGGCCCCATACAATGAATAGTTTTTTTAAATTTTGCGTGATTGGCAGTTATGTTTTAAAAAAACTCTAATATTTATATTTTATTTTATGTTCTCAAAACCCTAACCATCTTTTTGTTTCTTCCGTTTTAGATCCCTGTTTGGAAAAGAAAAGGAAAGAGATCTAGCCTCATTTTTTCCTCCCTTTTAGTGTGTGGTACCGGAGGCGAGGATGGAGAAATTTCTCATCGTTAAGGGTTGTGTGTCACTTATTTTATTGAAGTAATAATTCCCTTCATCGAATCTTTGGCCAAGTGTAGAATTGTCTTTATTCTCTTCTAGATCTTGATTTGATATTGTTTGTTGTTTAAATAAATGATTTGTCTGTTTAGAGATTTAGTTTAATTTTTTTTTGTCTTATTGAAGCTTAGATTCCATTGTATTTTCTTTTTTATTTCCGAACCTTGACTCAGTGTTTAGGAATTATGTTAGGTGATGTCAGGAGCATGAATGCATGATGGTTGTTTTAAACATCTTGATCTAATGTTTAAGAATTGAGTTAATGTGTGAAATTTCTATAAGCTCGGTTGTTTAGGTCAATGTTTTCTTTTACTCCTATCTATCAGCTTTGAAGAAATTGGAAAAAGATTTGGTTCATTTTATTTTGACCAATTTAATGCACAATGTCTATAGATGCTTTGATTTCATAGGGATTAGTAAAAGTTCTGTGTTTAATTTTATATATATATAATTGTTGGACATTTTGAGTATTGTGTTTATTAGTGTGGGATTTTGATTTTTTTTCTGTATCCCTTTATATGTTTCGCATATTTAGCGTCTTAATATCCTTGGAATGTGCTCTCAATTATAAGGTATTCTGCGGAAGCCTAATTTCAGGGTGCTTTTAGTTTTTGGTGTTAGACAGGTAAGTACACCACATATAAATTTGTATATATATCTATATGCAAATTTTTATTTCCGATAGTTATCTACATAATTATTTAATTAACTTGGGTTTTAATGTTAAAACTATTCAAAGGCTTAAGTTTTGTATTTTGTTACTATATTGATGATCACTGTCAGCATTTAGTATTATTTATTTATTTATTTATTTTATTTGTTTTATGATATTCTGTTTAATTAGAGATTTGATGCTAACTCAGCTCTTTAGTTGTTAATTTAATCATTTTTTACGAATTCATTATACCTTTTCTGAGTTATTTTATTTATTTAAGTTATGATTTCTTTTTTTAATTTATTTCTTTGAAATGATGGGTCTGAATTAGTTTATCTATTTAATTTAATTTATAATTACTTAGATTTATTTGAATTTGCTGATATATAGATATATAAAACTATTGTTTCCTGATTAATTATATTTTGGAATTATATGGATTATTCAATTATTTTGTAAGTTTTATAAATTGTCGGTTCAAGTTTAGATAATTAATTATTTTGATATAAAAAGAAGGGATCATACGATTACACTATATTTGCTCAGTATTGACTTTCATAGTTATTATGTTATGAACATGAAATATTTTGACATAGAAATTAGTCCCCAATTAACTATGCACTAACCTTGTCACTGGTGGTTAAATACTGATGTTGTTGACACATACTTCTGATATAGAAACTATAATTTTGCATTATTCCGTCGGTAAAGAATAACAGCTTCTGACATTCTGGCTCGGGTCACCGAGGGTAAACATATGAGTTTTGAAATCTGACTCGGGTTACCGAGTTTAAACAAATGAATTCTGATGTTTTGTTTCAGCATAAGTTATTTGGGGGACTTATATGCTCACTCTTTTGATAAATTATATATGTTTTGAAATATTTTGATTCCTGAGTTTTATTCTGATATTTATTATGCAGTGTCACATCTGAGTATGTTTTTGAAATTTTTGAACTTATTATTATCCTGATATTTTTATTGGTTGCTTACTGGACTCCTAAGTTCATTAAGTTGTTCTCCTTTTCTTTCATATCAGGAATAGGGTTGAGTGGTGGACAGCTTAGCAAGGCCTTTGAGCAAGTCACAGTCTAGTTGTTAAAAAGTTAATAAATTCCCTTTCCTTTGAACTTAGGTTTTCTTATCTTTTTTTAAGTGTTATGTCAAACTTTGATATGTGTTCTGTTGTATTACAAACATTGTAGTTTCTAATGAGTACATTTTATATCATGTTTATTTACCCTCAAATCACTCTTTTACTTGTCCCTTAAGCACATTTTTGCTTTCTGCGGTGCTACTCTGGGTATATTTATTCTGTGCATAGAATTGCTGGGTTCGAAGCAATGTGGAGTGAAATTGGGGACCAATTGAGTAAAGAATGATGACTCTGCTAAGTGTTCAAGTGAAGCACGAGCAGAGCACGAGCGTACTCTGTCCCCCTGATTATCTCAGCCTGGAGACAACCTAGTGATTATTAGAGCATGGGGTTGCTTTCAGGCCAAAACTTATTTTCATTAGGGGAAGCATGATCATATCGCCCTCAACATGGTCGTGCCGTAGAGCAACTGATAAGTGCTTGTGTTATAGTACCGCGAAGCGCTATTATCTTACATTGAGCATATCTTTTATCAGCTTTTATCACTAAATGGTGTGTATTTGTGTACTCTTGTGCATTGAAGGTTTGTGGAGCTAAATTGGAGAAGAAGAACGAAATTAGGTCGTGTTCGCCGATGTTGGGAAGTTTTCGGACCAAGTAAGGAACAAGGCACGAGCTTGGACTTGTGAGTGTGTGCCAACCTCCTTTGGAGGGGCACAAAGGCAGTCACATTCACAACAAGTCTAACTCGTGTAGCTTAGAAGAACTTCACCAAGAAGGAGACCTGAAGTAATCGGCACGACCTACCATTGTTTGTGTGCCCAACCAATGGCCTCGATGAAGAACAACGGATTTGGGAGCATTTCGGCGAGTTACTGTAGCAGTATTGTAGCAAAACACTGTAGGAAGCTACTGTTCATTTTCTGCCCAAAATAAGGATTTCAGAGGATTCACACGGGCGTGTGGAAATTCCACATGGCCGTGTGAATCGATTTTTCAGCCAGACAGAAACTTCACACGGGCATGTGGAAATTCCACACGGCCATGTGAAGCCCCCGATAAGTCCGATTTTAAAGCCGTGATTCAACATTATAAAAGGGGATTTTGGAGATCTTTTGGGATATCTTTTGACCTTTCTTTCTCCTCAATTTGGGGAGTGCGGCTAGGGTTTTGGAGAGGATTTCGTGGAGGTTTAGCGCGCGTCATTGGCATCGTCACCGACGTTCGACGGCCGCACAAGACCACGGCCACACCATATACAAGGGGGTTTTCATCAATGTCTTTGATTTGTACTTTTTTTTCTATTTTGATGAACATGTATAGCTCCATGAGGAGCTAAACCCCTTGAGGGTATTCGGACTTGTAAACTCTAGGGTTTTTATGTTTCTTTGACATTGTTATTATGCTTTTCCATTATTGATGAATAAAAATTGAGTTTCAATCTTAATTTCATCTTGTTAATGTTTTCCCTTAGATGTGACACTAGGGTTGAGAACAATTTAGGTTACCCTTTGGAGGTATGACAACTCCTTTAGGGTTAGACTACTTAAGATTGAAGAGGGTTGAGAGGGAGAGTTGTGAGGTAGCGATGTACCCCTTTCCCCTCCGACGTGGTTTCTCCCTACCTCCGTTTCCTTGATTTCACAGCGGTCAAAATAGAGTGAAGTACTAGGCAGATAAACTCCCCTGGGGCTTAGTTACACAAGTAACAGAGTGAAGGGTTGAAGTGAATCCTACGCGCTGGGGCTTAATCTAGACTAAGGTTTTCCACCTGGACCAAAGGGTTAGAACTACACATAGGAACAGGTTTTACCACTAGGAATCCCTAGAGCTTAAAGCAATCTCACGTCGTGTGAGGTTTAGGTAGATATACTCCCCTGGGGCTTAGTCGTGCGAGCGACAGAGTGAAGGGTTGACGTGAATTCTAATACCGCGGCATAGTGTTGGGGTTAGTCACTGTTGTCCTTAGGTTTGGGACCGTGAGTTTTAGGATATCCTTGACTCAATTAACATCAATAGGGAAGTATAATAGCATAGTCCTGCACTAGAAGCATAGATCCTAAAGGTAGCTTGTCCGGATACCCTATTTCATCCATTGCTAGTTCCTCTCTATTCTCTTTTACTTGCACTTTCTTATCTTCCATCTTTCTATTTAATTTCTTGTCTTTTATTCTGTTTGATTCTATATTCATTCATTGATCCTATTATTGCTTTTCCATACGCCGCATAGCTTTATTAGTGAAATCTCGTATTCTAAATCCCTATTCCCTGTGGATGCGACTACCCTCTCACCAGGGTAAATTTTATTACTTCGACAAACCCGTGCACTTGCGGGATACACGCAAGAGGTCGTGTCAGCAATATAGGAGAAGCACACCCGTGCTTCTTCCCTTGATTATCCCAGGTGTTCACTCAGTTATTTCACTCGAAAATCTCGAGGAGAAGCATGGCCTAAGCATGACCATGCTTAGACCGGTCAAGCCCGAAATCAGCCTTTTAACTCTAGCTTTTAGGGTTTCACTCTTATCTTGTTAGGGGATTTCACTCTCCACCAGAGGACATTGATGAGAGCAAAGATCAAGCTTCACCACACCTTCTAAGGGACCAAGGATGAGTTGGAGATACAAGAGAAGTGGGGATTAGCATCAAGGAACTTCAACTTGGAAAAATATTTTGAGAAGAAGGGAGTCATGTCTTCTTTCTTTAGTGTTGTATCTTCTTTTTCCTTGTTACACATTTCAATGAGGGGCTAACCATCCACGGTTCACCCGGATATTGAACTATGATGATTTGTAATCTTTGACTATTTGTTTCTAATGTCTACGGAGTTCTTTGTGATTCTCTTGTTTTATCTTGTGTTTGCATAACTTGGTCTGTTTGTTTTGCACAGTTGCTTGGGTAAAACTTGGTGTGTGGGTGCTATAGTTGTAGTTGCTTTGTGTGATTCCAAAACTTGATGTGTATGAAATCCACAATTATCCTAGAAAAACTTGGTGTATGAGTGAACCATAGCTACAACATTGCTCTTGAGCATACAATAGAATCCTAGAATGTCCCTAATAGGCATTGGAAGCAAATCAGCATACTATAGCTCATAGGGATTGTCCTGGGGCATTGCTCTCTTGTCGTTGAATTCTGGATCCTAGTTCACCTGACCTATAACCCTGTTCTTTCCTCTTTCCTATTTCTTTTCATTCATCAACTCAATCTTTATTCAACTAGAGATCAGAGAAGAGATTAGTACTTTAAGTCCACTACCTAAGGTTTGACAACCCTACCACTTGCGAGGTATCACTTTACTACTTGTGTGCAACCTATAAACTTGTTGAGAGTGAATCAGTTTTCTTTGTTTTTGGAAGTAGTACTCTTGTTAGATGTTGTTCATTGTTATGTCACAGGTTTTGAGGCCTTGCGTTCCTACTTGGTTATGGCCTTATAGGTTAGTGGTTGTTTGTCAACGCTTTGGGTTTGGGACGTGACATATCTAAGTGGTATTATAGAGTTCTCGATTTCAGTTAACTATGATCTTAGTTTCCAAGCAGAATTTTTTGAATGAGCCATACTCGGCATTCAAGTATCCATTGCAAAAGAAACCTCTCTAAAATTATCGTGTGCTAGGGTGATCTCACTTGAGTATAGTTTGGTATCCTTAGGTCCTAGTTAATCTGATAGGATCATTTTGTTTGTGTTTGTCTGATTTCATTGGGTTTACTTGAAGAATGTCTCCCTGTAAAGCTACTGTAGAAGTGTTGATGATTTAATGGGACATTCCTCTGCTGTAGGTGGAATTCCCATGGAGGAAGGGACTGATACAACTGACAACCATGAAATTCCTACTGAAGAAGGAACTAATAGGGTTGACAAACAGGAAACTTTGATGGATCTTGTTCGAGAAGTGGTAAAGTTGGTGTGTGATCAGAGACAGTAACAAGCATCAGTGACAGGTGTCAGTTTCAGTTGATTTCACTAAGAGGATACAAGGGGAAGAAAGTGAGTGTAGTGAGCCCAATGATAATGACTATGCCAGCATCGTTGGTTCTGAGAGGGATGTGTTAGTAGGTAGCACCAATTTAAACAGAGAGGATACGATAGATACACCTTTGAACTTGGCATCATCCTCTTCTCCAGTTGTGGAGCTCAAGGTGCTCCCAGAACATCTGGAGTATGCATTTTTAGGTAGAGACCCCCAGTTACTAGTCATTATTTCATCCACACTTAATGCATATAAAAAAAAAAAGTAGTGGAGATGCTGTGGACTCATAAGAAGGCCATCGCTTGGAATATCTCCGACATTAAGGGGATTAATCCATCTTTCTTCACACATAAGATTTTAATGGAGGACAACACTAGACCCAGGGTTCAACCTCAATGTAGATTGAAGCCCAACATAATGGAGGTGGTTAAGAAGGAGATAAAGAGACTTCTAGATACCAGAATAATCAATCCAATTTCTGATAGCCCATAGGTTAGCCCAGTTCAAGTTGTACCGAAGAAGGATGGAATGACAGTGATTTCAAATGAACACAACAAATTGATTCCTGCTTGTACAATAACAGGATGACTTGTTTACATTGATTACCGAAGGCTGAACGATGCTACTCATAAGGACAATTTCCCTTTGCCATTCATTGATCAAATGTTGGAGTGGTTATCAAGGAACAAGTATTATTGTTTCCTTAATGGTATGTCCGGATACTTACAAATTCCAGTTGCCCCTAAAGATCAAGAAAAGACCACTTTCACCTATCCATATGGCACGTTTGCTTACAGGAGAATGCCATTCGGCCTATGTAATGCTCTAGCAACTTTTCAAAGATCTATGATGTCGATCTTTGACAAATTCATTGGAGATTTTATGGAGGTATTCATGGATGACTTTTTGGTTTTTAGTGATTCGTTTGACGAGTGCTTGAAAAATCTGGATCGAGTCCTCTAAGATGTGAAGAAATGAATTTAGTGCTAAACTAGGAGAAATGTCACTCATGGTGAAAGAAGGGATAGTGCTAGGCCACAAAATATCCAGTGAAGGAATTGAGGTAGACAAAGCCAAACTGGAAACGATTGAGAGGCTTCCCTTACCCAAATCCATTAAAGATGTTAGAAGCTTCTTAAGACATGTAGGGTTCTATAGGAGATTTATCTATGATTTCTCAAAAATTTTGAAGCCTTTGACGAAGTTACTGGAAAAAGACACACCTTTTGAGTTCAATCAAGATTGCCTTGTGGCTTTCATATGTTGAAGAAGAAGTTAGTCTAAGCACCAATTCTGAAAGCCCCCGAATGGGATCGTCCTTTTGAATTCATGTGCGATGCAAGTGATTGGGCAATTAGGCAGTTCTGGGACAAAGACACAGTAAGCAATTTCACCCAATCTATTATTCAAGCAAAACATTAACTCCAACTCAGGGGAATTACACCACCACAGAAAAAGAGTTGTTAGCGATTGTCTATGCTTTTGATAAATTCAGATCCTACTTGGTTTTAGCTAAAGTGGTAGTGTACACTGATCATGTAGCAATCAGATATCTCCTCTCAAAGACTAATAACAAGCCACATTTGATTCGATGTGTCCTTCTACTTCAGGAGTGCATTTGAAAATTTGGGACAAGAAGGGCTCATAAAATGTGGTGGTTGATCACTTATCACGCCTGGCGTGCACTGAAGGAAACAACAGCATACACCGAGGAATAAATGATGCTTTTATAGAAGAGCATCTCTACTTGATTCAGAGGAAGCCTACTCATGATAGTGACTATCCTTGGTTTGCTAACTTTACAGATTACATGGTGGGGAAAATCATTCCTTCTCACTTTTCCTACCAACAACGAAATAAATTTTTATCTGATGTTTAGTACTATTTTTGGGATGACCCCTTCTTATACAAACTCTGTGCTGATTTAGTGGTACGACATTGTGTCTCACATGCTGAAGGTTAGGATATTCTAAAGCATTATCACTTAGGAGTGGCCGGGGGTCATTTTAGTGTGAATCACACTGTCGAGAAGGTATTAGAAGTTGGTTTCTTTTGGCCATCGCTCTTTGGGGATGCTTGGAAATTTGTTGAATCATGTGACCATTATCAGAGAAGTGGAAACTTATCCAAGCTCAATGAAATGAGACACCCTGATTCAGCGAAGTTTTAGATGTTTGTGGGATTGATTTCATGGGGCCTTTCCTGAGCTCAAATGGAAATAGATATGCACTTGTGATAGTGGATTACGTGTCTAAATGGGTCGAAGCAAAGGTTCTTTCTACAAATGATGCAAAGATGGTAGTTAAGTTCTTGAAGAAGCTATTCTCCTGATTTGGCACTCCCAGAGCAATTATAACTAATTGGAGAACTCATTTTTGTAACATCCAATTTGAGAAGGTGATGAAGAAATATGGAGTGAATCACCATATTGCCGCTGCTTATCACCATCAAACAAGTGGTCAGGTCGAGGTCACAAACTGTGAGATAAAGAGAATTCTCAAAAAGACAATACATCATAGCAGGTGCAATTGGTCTGAACGATTGGATGATGCATATTAGGCCTACAGAACAGCGTATAAAGCTTCCATTAGTCATACACCCTATTGTCTGGTTTATGGGAAAGCATGGCATTTACCTGTTGAGCATGAGCATCAAGCATATTAGGCAATTAAACTATTGAACTTGGATATTGGGGATACATAGAAAAAATTGAAGTACCAGTTAGATGAATTAGAGGAGCATAGACTGAATGCCCATGAGAATGCACACTTTTACAAGGAAAAGACAAGAAGAATTCATGACAACCGCCTCAAGAAGGGGAAACAATTTCAAGTTGGGGAGCAAGTCCTCCTCTTTAATTGTTTAGGACCCTATCCATCTCTTAGACCTTTCCTCATGGGGTGGTTGAAATCTCTCACCCCACTAAGGAAACATTCAAGGTCAATGGACATCGGTTAAAGCATTACGTCATCAGAGAGGAATACTCCCCTCTAATGGTCAGCGATGCATTTTTACTTCATGAATCCCCTGAATGATCAGGTAACGTCAAGCTAGTGACATTAAACAAGTATTTCTTGGGAGGCAACCCAAGGCATAGTGTTTTACGTTGATCGTGTTTTGTTCTTTTCTGTTGTTCGTTTCTGTGTTTTGTCATTCTGTGCCAATTGCGGCGGTTCCCTTTATTGGCACCCTCTTGGCATTTTCATTTTCATTTGGCATGCCGAACACTTTTATTTTATTTGATTAGTAATGGCGTGCACTTGATAAAAGCCCTATTTTGGAATTTTGTATACTGAACATGGGTAGAGCACGCCGGTGTTTTTACCACTGAATTTCACTAACTTCAGTCTCCGAAGCATTCCAGGGCAAACACGGGCAGAACACGATACTGCTTATTCCCCTGATTTTCTCTACTTTGAATCGCTAGACCCTTGCCAAGGTGAGCACGAGCGTGCCAATTGGTAGCACGACCGTGTTTTTCGCATTAGTTCTTACCTTGATTGCCGCGCCAATCCGCACGCGTGCTTAGCCCGTGCCTGGAGGCGAACGGACTCGTCGCCCTTGATTTCTTCCTTATTCTCTCTTTTAACCCATTCACTTCCGTCTTTCCTTCTCCTCGGCCCATTGCACTTCCCAATCACTAGGGACCTCATGTCTCTTGCTTTTTGGTTGTGATTGCTCTCTCTCTCTCTCTCTCTCTCTCTCTCTCTCTCTCTCTCTCTAGCCACCACAGTCAGTCGTCGAGCATTATCTATTCTCATTCTCCTAAACTAATATACTTTTTTTTTTGCAAATAATGTCTAGGCAAAATCCACTCCTTGCACAGGCTTAGCAAAAATGTCATGCTCATCTCTCCTTGCGCACATTCGGGGTCCTACGCACTGTCGACTGGGAGGCATTGCAGACGAGTGGGTTAAGGAGGAAAGTTGAGCAGTTCTTGAATGTTGGAACTTGGCACAAAGGTCTTATCATCGATGAGCCAGCCTACCGTGATGTGAGACTCAAGTTCCTTGCCATCTTCAAGCAGCGTGGTGGCTGTGGCATATGGGATGATCCCTATAGCATTTGTTTTTAGTTTTGCGGGTAAGAATATCATCTTAGCTACTTCGAGCTTGCTCTTTTCATGGGGCTTTGTGAGCAGGACTATACATTGACTGAGGAATATTGCAACCTTTTGTCATCATCTACCCTTGGCGAAACTCAGCTTGCCCATTGGAGGAGGTTGTCTGATTGTGGTTGTCCTTTCTGGCCGAGTGTCATCACTGCCAGATTTCTTAAATCACCCATGTTGCGGTTCGTCTACTCTTTACTCAGTGGCACACTCACTGATCGGACTCAGTGCACCAACACCATCATTATCCCCGAGTTCCAATATTTGTTACCAACGCATTCCACCACTAAGCGACTGACACCAGGGCACACACGATTTTCGCTAGTCTATATATTACCCGACTCCTTAGGGGGATAGGTCTGTAGGGGAATGTGGAGCACCTGTCCATAGCTACTCGGTATAGTCCTATCTCCCTTAGTAGCCTACAAAAGATGGACTTTCTTCCTTCTCAACATTCCATCCCCCAATTTGGAGACCACGTGTTTCTTGCAGAGCACCCTAGCATCCGATGGCTGAGGTTGAGCCTTCAAAGCATTGCAAACCATTGTGCATCCTCCTCTGCACCGCCAGCTGACAATTTTCAGCCTGAGGATGCTCCATCTTGATCACACTATAGTTCTATGTGTCTATTTTCATTATGTTATCATGTTGTTTACTTTTAAAAATTTATAGTTCAGTTAGCAAGGGGAGTCCCCTGCCATACTGACATTTTGTTGTGTTTATTTTCCGCTATTGTATTCCCATTTTTATTTTATGACTTCCCTGAGTTTCACTTGTCTTCTTCACTCTTATCAGGGATTGTGTGGTTGCTTGGAGTTGAACGGCACACACGTTGAGAGCGGCAACATCACTCTTTGTGTTCAGGCAAGTCCTATTACCCCCTCGTTAATTGTTTTGTTCTCTAAGGATTGTAGGGCATGCCATACATTTTTACATTGAGGACAATGTCTCTTTCAAGTGTGGGGGATGGTTGTATTGCATAGTTGTTTTTGTGGATGAGTGTTATTCTAATGATGATCTATGATCCATTTGTTGGTAATTCATAAACCTAGGTAGGCACGTGTGTGTTAGTAATTATTGGAGCTAAAATTATGATCTCACTTTTACATTGAGGACCAAAAACTTCATCACTGTACCCTTATTGTGGAGCCACCAGTTGTAGGACAATAACCTTGCATTTAGGGCGGATTCTTGTTTAAAAAAAACTAGAAAGTCGGATTCCTTAGGCGAGGCCCTATCGGTTTGGTATCAATACGTTGTAAAAAGTTGGTAGAAAGAGCTATCTTCCTAGAAAAGTGAAAGCCGATCTTGAATAGTTGAATTTTGGGCATTACTAGTGCACATTTGATGACCTACCAGGAGAAAAGGCTACCTCTAGGTTGTATTAAGCTACTACTCGTAGTTCTTAGTATAATCACGATCGAGTGGTGTTCGGTGGACTCCTTAAAACTGTTGGGCACTCAATTTAGAGTTTCGCACACACACATGGCCCTTGAAGTGAAAGTATAGCTTTTTATGGAGCATTAGTAGTTTTACTAACTCCTGTGGTCCCCTATGTGTTTGAGAATTTACCATTCTTCAGAGATTGAAAGCAATGTACTCATCGTTCTTTTTATTTAGTATATGAGTTTTCTTGAGGACAAGCAACAATTCAAGTGTTGGGGCATTTGATGAGTGCATTTTATATCATGTTATTTACCCTCAAATCACTCTTTTACTTGTCCCTTAAGCACATTTTTGCTATATGTGGTGCTACTTTGGGTATATTTATTCTGTGTGTAGAATTGCTAGGCTTGAAGCAATGTGGATTGAAATCACGTACCATTTAAGTGAAGAATGATGACTCTGCCAAGTGTTCAAGTGAAGCATAGGCAGAGCACAGGCGTGCTCTGTCCCCCTGATTATCTCAGCGTGGAGACGACCTAGTGATCATTCAAGCATGGGTGTGCTTTCAGGCCAAGCACTTGTTAAGCACACCCGTGCTCCTCCCACTAATTATTGCAGCCCGAAGACAACTTATTTTTATCAGGGGAAGCACGGTCATGCCGTCATCAGCATGGTCGTACACTAGAGAAACACGGGAGAAGCACACCCGTGCTTCTCCCCCTAAATATCCCAGGCGTTCACTCAGCCATTTCACTCGAAAATGTCTAGGAGAAGCATGGCCTAAGCATGACCATGCTTAGACAGTGTTGAGCCTGAAATCAACCTTTTTTAACTCCAGCTTTTAAGGTTTCACCGTTATCTTTGTTTAGGGATTTCACTCTCCACCGGGAGGACATTGATGAGAGTGAAGATCAAGCTTCGCCACATCTTCTAGGGAACCAAGGACAAGTTGGAGACACAAGAGAAGTGGGGTTAGCATCAAGGAACTTTAACTTGGAAGAATATTTTGAGAAGGAGGGAGTCATGTCTTCTTTCTTTAGTGTTGTATCTTCTTCTTCCTTGTTACAAATTTCAATGAGGGGCTAACCATCCACGGTGCCCCAGGATATTGAACTATGATGCTTTATGCTTTGACTATTTGTTTCTAATGTCTATGGAGTTCTTTGTGATTCTCTTGTTTAATATTGTGTTTGCATAACTTGATGTGTTTTCTTTGCACAGTTTGCTTGGGTAAAACATGGTGTGTGGATTGCCATAGTTATAGTTGCCTTGTGTGATTGCAAAACTTGATGTGAATGAAACACACAGTTATCCTAGCAAATCAGCATACTATAGCTCATAGGGATTGTCCTGGGGCATTGCTCTCTTGTAGTTGCATTCTCGATCCTAGTCCACTTGACCTATCACCCTATTCTTCCCTCTTTCCTATTTCTTTTCGTTCATCACTTCAACTCAATCTTTATTTAACTAAAGATCAGAGGAGAGATTAGTAATTTAAGTTAAGTACCTGAGGTTCGGCAACCCTATCCCTTGTGGAGAGTGCATCAGTTTCCTTTGTTTTTGGAATTAGTACTCTTGTTAGATGTTGTTTACTGCTATGAGATAGGTTTTGAGGCCTTGCCTACCTACTTGGTTACGGCCTTGTAGGTAAGCAGCTGTTTATCAACGCTTCAGGTTTGGGGCCTGACAAATCTAAGTGGTATCAAAGGGTTCTCAATTTTAGTTAACTATGATCTTAGATTCCAAGCAGAATTTTCAGATTTAGTGTGCTAGGGCGACCTCACTCGAGTATAGTTTGGCATCCTTAGGTGATCTGATACGATCATTTTGTTTATGTTTGTCTGATTTCATTAGGTTTACTTGCAGAATGCCTCCCTGTAGAGCTACTAGCAGAAGTGGTTTGTTGATTTGATGGGACAATCCTCTATTACAGGTGGAATTCCCCTGGAGGAAGGGATTGATACGATTGACAACCATAAAATTCATTCTGAAGAAGGGACTAATAGGGTTGACAACCAGGAAACTTTGATGGATCTTGTTCGAGAAGTGGTAAGGTTATTGTGTGATCAGAGATAGCGACAGGCATCATCACCACCACTGCCGCCTCTTCCTCCGTCCCTTCCTCAAGAGCCTAAGGAGAATACCATCATACAATTTAAAAATTCCCGTCCACCATCATTCGAGGGTACTACTAATCCAGATGAAATGGAAGTCAGGGTACAAGAAATAGAGAAAGTTTTTTCTGTGATGATGTGTACTGAAGAAGAGAAGCTTAGGTTTGGTGTGTACATGCTCAAAGGGCTTGCAAATCACTGGCACCAAGGGAAGCTTTGCATTTGTCAAGGACAATAGTTTGGTTCTTGGTTGCAATTAAGGGATACTCTTTTCTGGAAATACTTCATGAGGGGTAAAATGGTTCAGTTTGAGAAGAAGTTCATCAATCTTACTCAAGGTAGCTGACAATGGATGAGTATGAAATGGAGTTTGACAAACTTTCCAGATATGCTCCGAAACTGGTGGATGATGATCAGAGCAGGGCCTAATATTTTAAGTGAGGATTACAGGCACACATTCGCAGGGGATTGGTCATCTTGCACTTTACTAGTTATATGGAGGTTGTGAGTCATGGCAAGTCCTTAGACAATGTCTGAAGTAATACTAGAGATCATAATAGAAGGTTACAGAAAAATAAAGATAGAGGCTTTGACAATCAAAGGAACCATTAGTCTGGAAATAAAGGAAAGCCTAGGTTGGAGGCGTGACAAGGTAAATCAAAGGAACCACCGGCACAACGATCTCGTGGTTTTGCACCTATTTCATCTCATTCTGGACAGAGATGTGCTATTTGTGGAGATGCATATGCGACTACAGATTGTAGACGTACTACTGGGGCTTATTTCAATTGTGGTAGTTTAGGGCGTCGTATTGCTAACTGTCCATAGCAGTCTTCTGGGGCACAGATGACATATAGTGTGCAGGAATCGAGACAGGTGTTAGCACCTAAGCCTCAAGAATTTTCAAGTTAGTGTGTTAGGAAAGAGATAGCCAGTGAGCAGCTGACTTCCTCAACTCCGTAGAAGGCAGGAAGGCCAAAGACCTAGGGGCGTGTTTATGCAATGACTCAATAGGATGCACACGCATCTAATGCAGTGGCATCAGGTACATTAGCAGTTTATTCTACATATGCTTGCGCATTATTGGATTTTGGAGCTACGCATTCGTTTATCTTGTCTGCATTTATTCATAAGCATGCCTTGCTTGTTATAGCTATGGATTATGATTTGTGTGTTACCACCCCTTTGGGAGTTGATGTTGCACTTAATAGAGCCTGTGAGAATTGTCCCATTATTGTTGAAAGTCATGAGTTACTAGCTTGCCTACATGTTATGAGAATGACTGACTACTATGTTATCTTAGGAATGGACTTTTTATCTAAATTCCATGTCATAGTTGATTGTTACGCAAAAAGAGTAGTTTTTAAAATTCCTGGAGAAGCATAGTTCAACTTTCATGGGAATGATTATGCATCACCGCTTTATGTAATTTCAGCCTTACAAGCTCAAAAATTACTTTTGGATGGGTACTCGGATTTCATACAATAGTAGTGGAAGATAAATCAGAAGGGCCAGTATTAGAGGATATTCAGGTGGTCAGAGAGTTTTCATATGTTTTCCTTGAAGATCTTCCAGGCTTACCTCTCGACAAAGAAGTTGAATTTGCTATTGATTTGGTTCCAAGAATGAACCACATATCTAAGGCTCCTTACAAGATGGCACCTGTAAAACAAAAAGAGTTAAAGAAGCAACTTGAGAAATTGCTTGAGAAGGGATTCATAACTCCTAGTGTTTCTCCATGGGGTGCTTCAGCTTTATTTGTCAAGAAGAAGGATGGTAGTTTGTGATTGTGCATCGATTATCGGGAGCTAAACAACGTGATAGTGAAGAACAAGTATCCACTACCATGGATAGATGATCTTTTTTATCAGTTACAAGGTTTACAGATATTTTCGAAGATTGATCTTCAATCAAAATACCACCAATTGAAGATTAAGACAGAAGATGTGTCTAAATCTGCATTTCGCACTTGTTATGGGCGTTTTGAATTTCTTGTGATGCCTTTCGCGTTGATGAATGCCCTAATGGCTTTTATGGATTTAATGAATAGAGCATTCCAACCTTTCTTGGATAGGTTCATGGTGGTGTTCATTGATGATATTCTGGTGTATTCGAAGAGCCGGGAAGAGTACAAGAAGCATTTAACGATTGTACTAGGCATCTTGAGGGAGAAGAAATTGTTTGCAAAATTCTCTAAGTGTCAGTTCTGGTTGGATAGGGTATCTTTCCTTGGTCATGTGATTGCCAAGGATGGGATTTCTATTGATCCCAAGAAGATAAAGGCAGTTGTCGAGTGGAAAAGGCCTACCAGTGTGACAGAGGTTCGTAGTTTTCTAGGGCTAGTTGGTTATTATAGATGGTTTGTGTAAGGATTTTTAGTGTTAGCAGCACCATTGACTACACTCACCAAGAAAAAGAGCAAGCTTTCAGTGGTCAAATCGATGTGAGTAGAGTTTCTAAGAGTTGAAACATCGATTAGTGTCTGCACCCATTCTCATACACCCATCTCTTGGTGGAGGATTTATCATTTATAGTGATGCTTGTAAGACTGGTTTAGGGTGTGTCCTAATGCAGATGGACATATGGTGGCATATGCCTCAAGGCAGTTAAAGCCTTTTGAGGTAAATTATCTCACTCATGATTTGGAACTAGCTACTATGATTTTTGCCTTTAAAAGATTTGGAGGCATTACTTGTATGGAGAGGCTTGTGAAGTTTTCATAGATCACAAAAGCCTTAAATATATTTTCAATCAAAAAGAGATGAATATGAGACATAGGAGATGATTGGAGTTACTGAAGGATTATGATCTGACTATCAGTTATCATCCTGGGAAGGGAAATGTAGTGGCTGATGCACTTAGTAGGAAGTCTTCTAGCAGTGTAGTTACGCCGATTACATCACAAAGGCCATTCCTTTAGGATATAAGGAGGATGGAGCTACAAGTGATTTTACAAGGTGCAGGTGGTTCTTTGGTGAGTTTAGTGGTGCGACCTATGTTTTTGGAGAGAATTAAAGCAACACAAAGCAGAAGACAGCTATTCCAAGAAGATTTGATAGGAGATAGAAGCTAGCACTTAAGTTCAATTCAAGATCCATCAATAAGGTTCAATGAGGTTTGGAGATTAGATTTGCGTTCCAAATGATTCAAAGTTAAAGAAGGAAATCATGGAAGAAGCTCACTACATCAGTTATTCGGTTCATCCTGGTAGTACTAAAATATACAAGGATCTAAAGAGTATTTTTTGGTGGAATAAAATGAAGCCGAAGATTGCTCAGTTTGTGGAACAGTGTTTAATATGTTAGCAGGTTAAGGTGGAGCATCAGAGACCAGCAGGACTTCTTCAACCACTTCCTATCCCAGAGTGAAAGTGGGAGAATATTGCGATGGATTTTGTGTGTAGTTTTCCTAGAACCAACAAGGGTACTGACAGTGTGTGGGTAGTGGTTGATAGATTAACCAAGTCTGCACATTTCTTGGCTGTGAAGACTGGCATGTCTTTGGAGAAGCTAGTAGAGTTATACATTGATCAGATTGTGAGGTTGCATGGTGTTCCAGTGTCAATCATGTTAGATCGGGACACCCGAATAATGGCACACTTCTGGAAAAGTTTGCATAGGGCTTTGGGAACTAAATTGACATTTAGCCCAGCCTTTCACCTGCAAACTAATGGTCAATTTGAGAGGACAATTCAAATTCTAGAGGATATGTTTCGGGCTTGCATGCTTGATTTTAGAGGTTCATAGGATCGACACTTGCTTTCGATTGAGTTTGCTTATAACAATAGCTATCAGATAAGCATCCAGATGGCTCCCTATGAGGCATTATATGACAGGAAATACAAATCACCTATTTGTTGGGACGATGTGGGAGAGAGAAGATAGTTAGGGCCAGAGATTGTGCAAATGACAGTAGAGAAAGTCCGATTGATCAGAGATCATTTACGAGCAGCTCAAAGTAGACAAAAGAGTTATGCAGACAACAAAAGAATAAGTTTGGAGTTTTAGGTTGGAGATCATGTATTCTTGAGGGTCACTCTAACCAAAGGAATAATTTGCTTCGGAGTTAGAGGAAAGCTTAGTCCTTTATTTATTGTGCATTGGCGAAGTGGCATATCAGCTTGCACTACCGCCAGCTCTTTCTCTTGTGCATAATGTGTTCCATGTTTCCATGTTGAAAAAGTTCATCATAAATCCTGATCATGTGATACATTTTTCCGATTTCAAACTTAACTATTATATGACATATGAGGAGCGTCCTGTAAAGATTGTAGATTTCAAAGAGCGAGTTTTGGGAAGACGGATCATTCCATATGTAAAAGTTCAGTGAAGCAATCATTCAGAGCTAGCGTGAAGCCACATGGGAGTTAGAATCGGAGATGAAAGAGAGATACCCGTATCTTTTCATCTGATCAGGTAAGAGTTTAGAGGACTAAACTTTTTTTTTAGGTGGGAAGAGTTGTGAGCCCCAAATAATGAATAGTTTTTTTTTATTTTATTTTGCATGCTTGGCAGTTACATTTAAAAAAAACTCTTATATTTATATTTTATTTTATGTTCTCAAAACCCTAGCCGTCTTTTTGTTTCTTCCATTTTAGATCCCCGATTAGAAAAGAAAAGGGAAGAGATCTAGCCTCGCTTTTTTTCCCTTCCTTTTTGTGTGTGGTGCCGGTGGCGATGACGGAGAAATTCCTTATCGTTAAGGGTTTTGTGTTGCTTATTTTAATGTTGTAAGCATTTCCTTCATCGGATCTTTGGCTAAGTGTAGAATTGTCTTTATTCTCTTCTAGATCTTGATTTGATATTGTTTGTTGTTTAGATTAATGAGTTGTCAATTTAGAGATTTAGTTTTTTTTTTTTTTTTTGTCTTATTGAAACTTAGATTCCATTGCATTTTCTTTTTGATTTCCGAACCTTGACCCAGTGTTTAGGAATTATGTTAGGTAATGTCAGGGGCATGTATGCATGATGGTTGTTTTCAAAATCTTGATCTAATATTTAAGAATTGCGTTAATGAGTGAAATTTCTATAAGCTCGGTTGTTTAGATCAATGTTTTTTTTTACTCCTATCTATCAGCTTTGAAGAAATTGGAAAAAGATTTGGTTCATTTTCTTTTGACCAATTTAATGCACAATGTCTTTAGATGCTTTGATTTCATAGTCATTAGTAAAAGTTGTGTTTAATTTATATATATATATATATATATATATATATATATATATATATATATATATATATATATATATATATATTGGACATTTTGAGTATTGTGCTTATTAGTGTGGGATTTTGATTTTCTCTATATCCCTTTGTATGTTTAGCATATTTAGCGTCTTAATATCCTTGGAATGTGCTCTCAATTATAGGGTATTCTGTGGAAGCCTAATTTCGGGATGCTTTTAGTTTTTGGTGTTAAACAGGTAAATACACCACATATAAATCTATATATATATCTATATGCAAATTTTTATTTCCGATGATTATCTACATAATTATTTAATTAACTTGGGTTTTAATGTTAAAACTATTCAAAGCCTTAAGTTTTGTATTTTGTTACTAGATTGATAATCACTGTCATCATTTAGTATTATTTATTTATTTATTTTATTTGTTTTATGATATTTGGTTTAATTAGAGATTTTATGCTAACACAGCTCTTTAGTTGTTAATTTAATCATTTTTTACGAATTCATAATACCTTTCCTGAGTTATTTTATTTATTTAATTTATGATTTCTTTTTTTATTTATTTCTTTGACATGCTGGGTTTTGAATTAGTTTATCAATTTAATTTAATTTATAATTACTTAGATTTATTGGAATTTGCTGGAAAATTGCATAGATATATCTATTGTTTTCTAATTAATTATATTTTGGAATTATATAGATTATTCAATTATTTGATAAGTTTTATAAATTGTCGGTTCAAATTCAGATGATTGATTATTTTGATATAAAAAAAAGGATCAAACAATTACTCTGCATTTGCTTGGTATTGACTTTGATAGTTATTATATTATTAATAGAAAATATTTTGACATAGAAATTAGTCCCCAATTAACTAGGCACTAACCCTATCGACACGTACGTCTAATATAGAAACTATAGTTTCGCACCATTACATCGTGAAGAATAACGGTTTATGACATTCTGGCTCGTGTCACTGAGGGTAAACATATGAGCTCTGAAATCTGACTCGGATTACCGAGTTTAAACAAATGAATTCTGATGTTTTGTTTCGGCTTAAGTTATTCTGATACTTATATGCTCGCTCTTTTGATAAATTATATCTGTTTTGAAATATTCTGATTTCTGGGTTTTATTCTGATATTTATTGTGTAATGTCACATGTGAGTATATTTTTGAAAATTTTGAACTTATTATGATCCCGATATTTTTAGTGGTTGCTTACTGGAATCAAGCTCATTAAGTTGTTCTCTTTTTCTTTCAGATCAGGAGTAAGGTTGAGTGGTGGATAGCTTAGCGGCATCATTGAGCAAATCGTCGTCTAGTTGTTAACAAGTTAATAAATTCCCTTTTCTGTGAACTTAGGTCTTCTTGTTTTTGTTTAAGTGTTATGTCGAACGACTTTGTTATGTGTTTCGTTGTATTACAAACATTGTAGTTTCCTTTGTTCACTATTATGAGATAGATTTTGAGGCCTTACATGTCTACTTGGTTATGGTCTTGTAGGTAAGCGACCGTTTGCCAACACTTCGGATTCGGAGCGTGACAATTGAAAACCCTCTTTAAACCTTCGAGCTTTGCACACATTATCTTTCTCTGGCTGAGTCTAGAAAGAATAATTTATCGGAAAGAATTCAGTGCAATTTTTATACAAATATTTAGGGGCAAGGATGCAATGCTGCAAATTTTCAATTATGATGCACACTTTCTAGTTATACCAGTTCAATCCAGAAGCAAGGCATTAACAAGTGGCTGTAAGAAAAATCATCAATGACTTGGCGGATCACATAAGCATCTATCATGACACTCTAACATACTCTGGCAAATTCAATTTTTGGAAGAATTAAAGGGCAGCAACTTGTGCCAACCTCGCTGTTTCATTGGTACGAAATAAATTAATATGGGAAATTCAATTTTTGGAAGAATCAAAGGGCAGCAACTTGTGCCAACCTAGCTGTTTCATTGGTACGAAATAAATTAATATGGGAAATTCAATTTTTGGAAGAATCAAAGGACAGCAACTTGTCCCACCCTCGCTGTTTAGTTGGTACGCAATAAATTAATAAGGAAAATTCAATTTTTTGGAAGACTCAAACGAGAGCAACTTGAGAATCAAAGGGCAGCAACTTGTGCCAACTTGGTACGAAATAAATTAATATGATTGAGTCGAATCGTTCTGAGACAAACGCATCGGAAGCTGCAAGCAAGCGGGACAAACTTGTACTCCTTCCCATTGGAACATTATTTATATATATAATAATATGTAAGACTGTTTTGTTTAGTTTTGAGAATAATATTACCCTGAACTGGATAAATCTATTTGAATATTTAACCTTCGGCGGCTGTGGGAATAGTGCTTCACCTAGGTTATTCGCTTTTCAATCCCGAAGATCGATGCGGTGCATAATGAACGTCCTGTCATTTTTAGGCCATTTTTTTTAAATCAAATTAATCTAATAAATTTTTTTATCAATGGTAATCTAATTTTTAAAATTTATGAGTTGAAATTCTTCTAATTAATGTTATGCAAAAATACAATTTTATGTTTATTAACAACCTAAAAATTCATTAGAATAAAACAATTTTTTTAATAAGGTGAATAAACCACAAGATAAAATAATTATTAAATATATAATTTTTTTATATTTTTTAAATTTCTGCTTTCTAATTTCATTTATATATATATATATATATATATATATATATATATATATATATATATATATATATATATATATATATACATTTTTTTTTTTTTGAAAAGAATTGTGCGGGAGGTCCCCTATCTTTCTCACTCGAATAAAAAGACTCAACTATTTCATATCTTCACAATACCCCTCCTTTTCAATACATGCATATACTCTTAACTCAGGCAGCCTGGTTGATGGACTTAACAGCGGGGCGAAAAGACCTTTTTACCCCTTGCCTAATTTTAAAACATTTTACAGATGAAAATAGGTAACCATCAAATGGTTACCTCTCCCAATGAAGGCCTTGGAAAATGAAAACAACCTTCTTCTTCATCTCTTGAACTACATTGTCATTCAGAGAAAGAGCAACACCGTTAGCAGGTTGCCGGTGTTAACCCGAAGGCCGCATCGTCGCCATCTTGCCACCACTTGCATAAGTTTGTGTTCATATTTATCGAGGCCAAATAAAGTAAAGGTCTTGTACCAGACACAGCTTAGGGTTGGTTATCCCATTTTCAATTTTAGGGTTTCATGTAATATCTAAAAAGAATCGTTTGTACGAATGTATTATCTAAATTTATCAAAAATTGAGTATATGTGATCATATTTGTGACATTCAATTTATGTATTGTTTTGCTTTCAGTTGTATAGTACATGTTTATATTTTAGTTTTCATCGTTAAAGTATTATTTATTTCTTTAATGTGATGCCTTTCTATTTGATTTTTCTAATGAAGATGTACGCCACCCAATTTCGTAATGAATTTATTTCTTTGTAAATGTTGTAAAGCAGATGCAAATTAAACTATGGCAAACAACAATTAGAATCTTGTAAATGGACTATGCTACTTAGCACCAGTTGTCATCACCCTATGGGAATTGAAAAACAAGATGACAAAACAAGATGACAAGGTGGCATTGGGCGATCTTGGGACGAACACCATTCGTCCATCTCATGGATGTGGAGCCCATAATTAAAGAAATAGTTGTGTTTTGATGAGCAAAGTAATCGATTCAAGTTTGGTGAAAATTATTTTCAGTTCATGCCTGAGGATTTGTCATTTCTACTGGGTTTGTGATGTGATGGTAATGTGATAGACTTTGTGAGCAAAACGGGAGAAGGCTGCATTGATGAAAAACTTCCTCCATAAAGGAATAGACCGAAAATGAGATGGTTTGAGCAGGACAATATTTAGTTTAGTGGAGAAGAAAGAAATGGACAGTGAGGAAAACTCTATGAAGTTGTTATTGATTTATCTCTTAGGTTCATTGTTGTTTACAAACACATCATGCTTAGCACCACCGTGGTTGGCTGCATATGTTGATGACTTGTCATAGTTGGATTAATATGCGTTTTCTCAAGCTGCACAAAAATAGATAATGGATGTTGTACTGATGAGTGCATTTTATATCATATTTCTTACCCCCTATTATAGTCTTGTCTTTGTCTTTAAGCATATTTACTGACTGGAATTGGTGCTATTTAAGGTATTTTATTCCTTGTGCAGGAATCTGGGGCCCGAGTCAATTTGGTGTGAAACCGAGGGTGTTTCCCACGTATGCAGTGACCAATGGTTCAGAACTGGCTGACACCGGCAGGACACGCCCGTGCCCCAAGTGCTGCAAGTCCCGGCCTGGAGTGTAGAAGAGTTGAGATCCTGACACGGGAGTGTCCCAGGCAGGACACGGTCGCCACACACCCATGCCCCAAGTGCTGCAAATCTCAGGAGACGTTCCCTCATGAACAACATGGGCACGGTGCCTAGTACACGATCGTGTCCCAGGTGATACGGGGGACACACGCCTATACCCCAAGTGCTGCAAATCTCAGGAGTTTCACCACTGGATTCCTACATAGAGTTCACGGTTGGAACACGCCCGTGTCTTAACCGTGTTGGGCCCCGAATCAGCTTTTTAACTCCAGAAATTAGGGTTCTTTCTCATCTTTTGTTCGGGGATTCATCTCTCCACCGGGAGGACAATGATGAGATCGAAGATCAAGTTTCACCAAACCGCCCAAGGAGATCAAGGACTAGTAGGAGGCATAGCAAGAGGTGAAGTTGGCGCAAGGACACTACAAGGGAGGTCATCTTGAGTATTGAAGGGGGTTCTTTCTCTTTTTCTTTGTTCTATCTTTTGCCTTACCTTGTGTACCTGCCCTCAGGGGCCAACTGACCATAGTGCCTTGGTTATGGACAATTGTCAGACTGTATTACTTATTCACTCATTGTATTTGGCTATGGAGTTCTAATGATGCTTGTGTTTAATCTTGTATTGCATAACTGTAGTGTGTTTGGAATGCATAGTTGTTAGGTTTTCCTAGCAAAACTGCGGTGTATCTTCGAACACATAGATGCAATATTGCTATTGAGCACACACGAATGTCATTGGAATGTACCGAGGTAGTCAACTAGGATGAGATAGTGTGCACGAGTCATTGGAGACTTCCGTAGGGATTTACTCTTGTGATTGTTGATTACTTAGTCCTAATCTCCTCCATTATCACCACCATTACCTTTTAGTCATTGTTATGTTGATCACACACCTTTTCTACTTGTTTCACTAGACATCAAAGGATTAACAAGTACTTTAAGTACAGTTCCCTGAGGTTCGACAACCCTACTCTTAATTAAGTACCACTTTATTACTTCTTGCACCCGTACACTTGCGGAAAGTGCATCATGTACCAAGTGTTGCCACCAGAGTAAAGGATATATGTGTAGGAAAAGATGCAAATATAAGGTATTTAAGGGGATGTGCAGTTGCATTAAATCTTTGGTTTTATGAGGTAACCAAGACAGGGAAGAAAGCCCACTTTGGAAGAACATCAAGGATTGTATGCTATGGTGAATATAGTTATAAAAAGCAAGCCTCTGTTGCTACTTTGATAGATTCCCTTGAAGGAAAATAGGTAAGCCTACTTTGGCTATCATTTATGATGCATTGTTGACTTGTTTTGTTCACAATCACGGCTAACACACTTGTATTATGGAAAACACTATAATATAAGGCAGAACAATTCTTGATATGCTTCTTCTGTTTACTAACATATGTTAATTGTTTATCATATTACTCAATTACAAATTTTTGCTTTGTTTAAATTTTTATTTCCCATGAACCAGTTTGTTTAAATTTCGATGAATCCTATGAACCAATACAAAGTGGATCTACTTGGTTCTACAACAGCTGATGGTAGGAGCACATGGAAGGGTACCGTTGAGACATCCCTCACTTTGCACTCATCAAAATTTGTAAGAACAAGAGTCAATTTAAGGATAGAGAACGAAAGGTCAGCTACGAAGAAAAGTCGCCTGACCAAAACGGCTGAGAGGGAAAAACATGGTAGGGAATCATCATCTTCCATCTCCGCTAAAGATAATGGTGATGATAAAAAAAATATGATAAATTAAGGGATGAGATCATAGCACTCCGATTAGTGGTTGTTACGCTTCAGGGAAGGATAGGCACACTGGAGGAGAAAGAAACACATTTCTTGCAAAAAAAAAAAAAAAAACTAAGAAAGAGACAATTGGTGACCTGCCTGAACATGAAGCCACCGCACCTGCACCGAAAAGGATGAAGATGGTTGCGGTGAAGGTATGAAATCATCAGCTGTCATCACAGGATCTTCCCTCCCAAGAAAGCAACTACAAGAAACCAGCTACCTGTGCTACCAAAGCTACCTTAAGAGCGGTGACCTTAGGGCCTGTAGTAGCCCCTAAAGGCAAGCCTAGAGCTCCAAGGAAGAGAAATAAAAA
This sequence comes from Dioscorea alata, assembly GCA_020875875.1. Classification (NCBI taxonomy): domain Eukaryota; kingdom Viridiplantae; phylum Streptophyta; class Magnoliopsida; order Dioscoreales; family Dioscoreaceae; genus Dioscorea; species Dioscorea alata. The sequence continues at coordinate 15,533,588 of CM037017.1, forward strand.
AATTGTAACTCCCCATTAGAGATGGGAGTTGTAGAGCCTAAAACATTAGAGGAAGTCAACCATGCAATTGAGTCTCCCACATAAATGAAGACTAGAGACCTTTGTCCCGACATGAACATAAATGAGTGCATAGGGCCAATATTACCAGTTGATGTTGTTGTTGTCCAAGACACATCAAACAAAGATACCAATGATCGTAAGCCTCAAAAAAGCTTCATCCCAAACAAAAAACAACCACCCGATTTTGCTCGACTAGACAACATGTAGCAATTTACACTCTCGTTGTTTATGAACCTCCATATAGATAAGTAAGTTTCTTTCTTGTTTAAAGACTTCATATATTACTTCAAATTTAATTCTTTGGATCATTAATTTCAAGTTTATGATTAAGATTAGAAGTCATAGTTTATAATCTTGTTTAAATATTCATTAACTACCAAGGTTGCTTATGATCTAAATGTTGTACTCGGCATTAGTAGCTATTGTTTAATTATCTGATGTATCCACAGCACACTAGCGTGGACCAGTGGATGGGGCTACACAACATGTGATCATTTGTATGCATTGGTTGATGAAAAGAGCATGGTGCCAGATGATGTTATGGACGCGTATGTCCTTATGTTGCGAGTAGATATGAAAAAGTCTCCATGTGAGTTTAAAATGTTTGTGAGTATTGTTAGGCCAATGGCGCTTGCACTATCCTGGAAGCCGCATTCTACAGATGGGTTAGACAATCCATTGGCCCCCTGTCTTGATGAGTGCTCCATGGTAGAAGGCGTGCTTATGCCGATAATAATGAACAACCACCTGCTTGTTTTAGAGAAAGATAAGAAATAATACCTCCATTATTCCTCGGTGTCAAGCCCCCTGCACAACGCATCTGCAAATGAGATGGTAAGTCCATTAGTTTTCATGGGTTGAAGTTACAAATTGGAACTAAGTACCATCATGTAATTTTTTTTTTAAACAACAGACAGTGTTAGACAAGTGTCTCCAAGGTAAACTCGACCTTCAGTATTGTCCACAACAGAAGATGGACAGTTTGATTGTTCAATATACGTAATGAGATTTCTAGAACAATCCTGAACGGAGAACAGCTTCATCTGCCTGAAATTGATGTCACATGGTTGAGCTTAGTGTATGCTAACAAAATATACTCAAATGGCAGCCGCAAAAACCCCAACACCACAAAGCAAATGGCACCCGTACAAGAAGAAGACCAAGTTGTTATTGATGAAATTGCAATGGTCTCAGAAGGCATGGTAGCAATTGAACAAGGTGAGGCTTCTATATAAACCCCCGCAGAAAGAAAGTGCAGCTCCTATACTGGAGCCCACAGTAGCTATACCTTCCTCATAATCAAAAGAAGACCCAGTTGATAGTCAGTCCTTCCAGTTCACAAATGTACGGTCTAGCTTTGTTTTGAAGTTTTTAGTTTACTTTGTCGGACAATCCGTTAAAATCTCTGTTTAGGAATTAACATCTACTACATATGTGCTACTATTGATAATACTATTTATATATGGTTTTTATCACTTGCTATTTTTATTTATAGCTTAGAATCCAACAGTTTAAAGTATTATTGAATAAATCAATTTAGGATTGAGTTGCTGACAATATGTTGAAGCTCCTCAATTACTGCATTACATGTTGAACCTTAATTACATGAAAAAACAATTGATAGTCTTGGTTGATTTTCCTTTATGGTGCATTTTAGTCTTACCAGTTCACAAACAAGCAAAACAACTATCTTTTGAAGTTTGCTCTTTACTTTCTTGAGTTGTCATTTAAAAGACATGTTTGTGTATTAATATCTATCTTATATGTGTTATTTCGGACAATACTGTTTATGTATAATGTTTATCGCTTACAACTTTTATTTGTGAGTTAAGATCCAATTATGCAAAGTATTGGGTGAACCTCTGTACATATAATTTTAGTTTGCATTGTATGTTTGATACTCCCAGTCTAGCAGTATACGATCAGGCTACAAGAAATATGTTCATCTGTGGATGTGTTGTTTTCTTAATTGTATAGGTTTATTTTTGTAATATGTTCAACCGTGGATGTCAAATAACTATTGAACTCTGCATGAAGAACTTCATTCAAAAGCTATTATTTGTACGGATATCATGCAAATCAATCCTCAGTCACTATATTACATGTTGCCCGATTGTATCAAATGTTATGACAATGGCTACAACGCAGATCTCACACACTGAATGCTTGTAACTCAATTCATTTTTTGTTTAGGCTGACCTGGTCACTTTTTTATGACGAGTGGTCCAATACGGAAAACACAAGAGGTGTCCATCGGCTTATCATCGTCAGGGATGGGAAATATAGGATCTACGTAAGTTGCTCAGTAAAAATTGACTAAATGGTAGTTATCAACATACCAATGAACATTGGTATCATTTTGCATAATTGCTGCACACGCATGTTTGAATGGGAGGTTGGATATCTCCCATCTCTAACAAGAACATGTTCTCCTAGGTAGGTTGACAAAATAACTTTGATGGTTAAGCACTTCGAACCATTCCTCGAGGACTTTGTAGATCTTAGGACAAAGATGTGTTTCCCACTTTTTACAATGTTCACATTGATGATATATCATATTCATCAATTTGAACATAATACAAATGCGCGTTCGAACATAAGTACAAACCATAAATACTAGGCCGTAATGTAACATTTTAAACATAATGATTTATGGTGAACATGTGTATAACAAAGTAAATGATTATTAATGATTTACACTACTAAATAATAATCCTAAACCATATACACCTATTTTTAATGTGAACTAAGAATGTGAAACATGAAAGAACGAGTCTAAGTTGGTAGACCTTATCAACATCACATACAATGTTAATTTAATAGTGCACAAAAAAAAAAAAAATAAAGAATAAGTTATGAAATGGAAGAAATGCATCATCCGAAATGTCATACCTAATAGAGTCTACCATGTTAGACACCGGAAGATGGCGTGCATCCTTAACCCAAGCATTGAATGACTCGACAATGTTTGAATACATCTCACCCCATCTTGGTCTTTTAAACAAATAATTGCACCAGTGGACCATATTTGATTTATGGAATAACCAATTATGCCCCTGAACTGATGCAAGTGAAAGTGACTGTGCAGCATCTTCATACTCTATGGATGTGCAAGCGTATGCAACCTTAACAAAGACCAACATTCATCTTTCACTGCTTTCCTTAGCCACTACCGCCCTTGTAGAAGTTTGCCTACAGATGCCGTAAGCAATAAGCATGTGGTAATCTATCTGAAATGAAGGAACACTACAGCACAATTGGTCTTTAGCGGCATTTATTTTGCGGCGTTTTTGCAAAACGTCGCTATATTTAAGACTTTCATTGTGTTTTTTCCATAAACGCCGCTAAAAAGCTAATTTACCGGTGTTTTCTAGAAGTGCCGCGAAAATATTGTAATTTCGCGGCGTTTTTCGAATAAACGCCACGAAAGTAATGGCGTTAGCGGCGTTTATGTAAAAAACGCCACTAAATTCATGACATTATTAAATTTAAAAATAATAAAATTTATATTTAGTGGCGTTTCTAGAATAAACGCCACAAAAGTAATGTTATTAGCGGCGTTTGTGTACAAAACGCCACTAAATTCTTGATATTATTAAATTTAAAAATAATAAAATTTATATTTAGCGGCGTTTTTTTGAATAAACGCCACGAAAGTTGTGTCATTAGTGGCGTTTATGTAAAAAACACTACTAAAGTCTTGATATTATTAAATTTGAAAATAATAAAATTTATATTTAGCGGCGTTTTTTTAATAAACGCCATGAAAGTTATGCCATTAGCCGCATTTTTTTGTAAAACGCCGCTAAATTCCTCATATTATTAAATATCAAACTCATAAAATTTTGAATTTAGCGGCGTTTTTAGAAAAAATGCCGCCAAATGATATAAATTTTTTATTTTAAAATTTATAAAATTAAAACTTTTGCTGCGTTTATACCAAAAAAACGCCATGAAATTTAAATATTTTTTAATTTAAAATTTAAAAATTAAACTTTAACGGCGTTTATGGGTAAAAACGCCGCTAAAGTTAAATTTTTTGAAAATTCAAAACTTGCGCCATCTTTTTCAGGAAAAAATTGAATTTAGCGCCATTAATTTTAAAATTTTTATTTAGCGGTATTTTTATTAAAAAAATGCCGCTAAATATCATCAATTTTTAGTTTTTCTATAAATACCTTTGTTTTATGGAAAGAAATGTTAAGATGATATATAACAAAGAAGATGAAGATGAAGAATTTGTTGGTGGTGATGATGATGATGATGATGACGCGATAAGAAGAAGAAGAAGAAGAAGATGATGATGATAATGATGATGATGATGATGATGATGATGATGATGATGATGAAGAAGAAGAAGAAGAAGAAGAAACAAGAAGTGAAGAAGAAGAAAAAACTAGAAGAAGAAGAAGAAGAAGAAAAAGAAGAAGATAGGAGTAGGAGGAACTAGAGATAAGAGATAATCATTATTATTGTTATTATTATTATTATTATTATTATTATTATTATTATTATTAAAAAAGAGAAAAGGGAAAATAATTTAAAATAAAAAATCTAAAACAAGAAATAATAATAATAATAATAATAATAATAATAATAATAAATTATTATTATTATTATTATTATTATTATTATTATTATTAAATAAGCTGATTTATTTAAAAAAATTAAAGTTAAAAAATTAAAATTATTTTTTAAAAATATTTTTTTAAAAACGCCACTAAAGGTCACTAAAACGCCGCTAATTTAGCGGTGTTTGCAAATAAACGCCGCTAATGTAATTAGTAAATTAATTATTTTTTTAGATACAAAATGCCGCAAAAAGTAAAAAAAAACGTTGCTAAATTAGTGGCGTTTCATATAAACGCCGCTAATTGCTTGAACATTACCGACACCATTTTTGGCGGTGTTTTGCAAAAACGCCGTTTTCATATTTAGCGGCGTTTTAAAACGCCGCTAAATATTAAAAAAACGCCGCTAAAGACCCATTATGGTGTAAAAAACCTTCATAATAGCAATTACAAGCCCCTTGGATTTATCTGAAATGAATGTTATAACCTTGTCATAGTTATCTTTGCCATATAGTGCATTACCAAATGTCGACACAAACCAAGCCCAATTTACCTCCGTGTCATTGTCGATAATAGCAAAAGCTAAATGAAAGAAACCTTCATTACGATCTTTTCAAGTTGCACCTAATAAGATCCCACCGTATCTCCCTAATAAATAAGTCCCATCAAGGGATCGTAAGGGTTTGCAACCCCTCTTAAACCCTTCAAGAGATGCATGAAAAAAAAAAAAAAAAAAACCCACACCTAAATGCTCGTCTCCACTGTCAAGGGCGACAATGTTGCCAGGGTTGGTTATAGACACGTACTTTATCGCGTACCATATAAGTAAGTCATAGCTTTCCAAATCACACCCATGCAGAATCTCTCTTGTGTACTCTTTGCCCACCCAAACTTGTTTGTAGGGCAAATGAACACAGTAATCACATAATATGTCTCATTGTATATCAACTGCATGATATAAAGGACGATCATGGAGTATTTGAATTACTTGTCTATTAACCGATTTCTATGAAGCTATTGGATGAGATGTCTTGCCAATACCTCCACCATATGTGTATGCTTCTTTAGCAGTTTTGATTCTGAAAGTGGGACGATTACCTTTTCTTGACGCATGGACACACCACTAACAACTAGCTTCGATGCATCTAACAATAACCCTTTGTGTATCATTTTTAATGAAATGAAATCGAAGTTGCGTTTGATCGCCAAATCACGTAATGCTTCTTTAAAGTGTTGTGCACTATCATAACATTGACCAATTGTGGTGATTTCTATATTAGCATTTGATGAAGAGCTCGATATTGCTAAGACCCCTCCCCCCAGCAAACCGTAAAGGTAGCTTGGGGTAGTCAAAGGAAATTGTTTGCGAAAATGGATCCCTTCATATGGGGAAAGAAATAAAAGTCATCTAGAAATTTAAATGGAAAAACTCAATAATAAACACCGATGCTATACATTAATTATTAACTATGTATAATACTGAGAAACACTGGGTATTAAACATGAAACTTGAATACAGGACACAATTGACAACAAATGAAAAAAATAAGCACATAAGCTACCTAGGAGGCAACCGAAGAATCGGATGGACCCTCTACCTTTACCATGTCAGTAGGGACCTCCACTGTCATTGGGATAACATTTTTCTTGAACATCTGATGTATATTACACATCCGTTGGAAATCATCTTGTGAGCTAATACAAGAAATCATCTTATGCTCGTCTGAAATTAAATACTTTAAAATCACATTATCAGCTTCAAGACACCAATGTTTACATACCTCATCTATCACTACTTCCCACCCCGTCAGGACGGAGAAGTCCAACATACAACCCTCTTCCTTATACCTCACGATGTAGTGGAGAGAATCCATCCACACCCTGCAAAATGGGTGATTCATTTCGGCACATGTGAAACCTAAATAAGTCATTACGTTGTTTGCAAACCTTACGTTGTTTGCAAACCTGAGTCACTCAAGCATACAAACTCATTTAGACAACTACGTCATTTGCATTCATAAGTCACTCATGCATACAAACACCATGAAACCAAAATAAGCCATGCAAAGGTTGTAAACTTGAGAGAACTAGCGCCGGTCAACTCTAATAGAGCTTCTCCTTCACCTTCAAATGGACTCCTCAACTGAGCTCTCCTTCAAGTTAGACGAGCAAGGTGAAGAGCATTAAGGAGAAAAGCATGAAAAGAGAGAAAAAAGAAGTGGTACTTGCAATCTTACACGTCTCCATATATATACACCTTGATCGACCAAAAGAATGATGTGATATGGCGTCAGCTTTCCCTCTCAATTCAAGGGCACTTATGGTATTTTAAAAAAATTTACAAGATCTCTTAACGACAAGGATGAAGAAGTCAAGGTTTTAAAGAAAGAGGGATTGCTTAGAGACTGAAATTACAAAATAGACTATTTGGTAAACCGAAAAAATTATAGAAACTAAAAAATAATTCCCTTTTTTTTATCATCCAAACCAATGAACAGTCAAGTTGGGAAAAATCAACCCCAAATTAACTGATTGGCATGAATAAATAAATAAATAACCAAATTTTATCACGTACAGTTAGTTTTTTATTTTTTTTGGATTGGTTGAATATATATGTCAAATCCCCACAATAAGTGGAGCAATTGGAAATATGATATGAATGAGTCTTTGATTTATTCTCTGTCCATTAATAATCCTTGTTCTAAAATAAATAGAGCGATCTCATTTAGCTTCAATTCATTCATCAAGAACAATACATACTCCATCCGATCTCTCTCTTGTAAAATGACAGGAGTGGGGGAAATCTTTGTTTCAAGCATTTTGCAAGCTCTCATAGCATGGTTCATTCCTTACTTCCTAGACGAACTAAAGAAGTATGATCTTGATCTTGGCGAAGAAGTTGATGAGCTCTTTCGAAGCTTATCTTCGATCAAAGGTGACCTTGAAGATGTTGATAGAAGAGAGGAGATATCCAACACTAAAACATGGCTGCATTGTGTCCAAGATGTTCTGTACGATGCGAATGATCTCCTTGATGAAATTGCAGCAGAAATGCTTCGACACCATAGCATCGAATTCTTGCCAGATGTAAGGGAAAAACTATCGCCCCTTAGCATCCGACGTGCTGCATTCAAGCGCAAGGCCTCGAATAGGTTAAGAGATATAAAGCTGAAACTCAATGAGATTAAAAATGAGATAAAAAATTACTTGATGAGAGAACTGAGCAATGGCGGGCGTTCAACACGGAAGAGGGAGAGTTCACAGACCATCTGCTTGGAGCAAGGGCCTTTTTATGGCAGGGGAGATGATGTGAAGTTCATCATAGGCTGGATCACTGAAGAATACAGTCCGGCAAACTTTCATATTCTCTCCATACAAGGGATGGCTGGTGTGGGCAAGACAAGGCTTGCTAAGAAGGTCTTCAACGAAATGAGCCTTGCAAGTCAATTCGATATGAAGATATGGGTTCATACACCTCAGGACACCGATGTCAAGGAGCTCTTCAAATCAATAATGGAGTCCGTTACCCACATCGGAGTCCAACTATCTGGTTTGAACACCATGCACTGTAAGCTCCAAGAGTTGCTTGGACAAAAGAGGTATCTACTTGTTTTAGATGAGATGTCCGTTGAGAGTGATCACTACTGGGAGAATCTCAAAACTCTTTTGAGTATTGGAGCAGCTAATGGGAGCAAAGTTCTGATCACAACTTGCAAGCGAAGTGTCGCTTATCTAGCGGATGCTTTGCCATACCAGTTGGAGGCTTTATCTGAATCTGATAGTTTAAGGCTGTTCAACTTTCATGCACTTGGAGGTCCAAATCCTGAGGCTGATCAAAACTTGAATGAGATTCCGAGGAGGATTCTCGAGAAATGCAAAGGTTTGCCTTCTGCTTTAGTTGCGTTTGGGAGGAGCCTCGATTCTAAAGGTGAACCGCTGCTTCACCGAAAAGGCCTTGACCAGTGGGAGCGCGTGGCTATGAAGGAGGCAGGAGAAGTCATTGGCCTTAATAGTGAGATCTTTCACACCATGTCATCTGCCATGAAGATATGCTTTGCATATTGCTCTACCTTCCCTCCTGGTTTCCAGTTCAAGAAGGAGATGTTAGTCCAACTGTGGATGGCTCAAAATTTTGTTCATGAAGAAGACGATGGTAGTGAGCTCTTTGATGATATGTATAATTGTTCTCTCTTCGAGTGCTTGGATTATGATTACAGGAAGACACAGCAGACATATGTTATGCATGACATCATTCGTGGTATCGCTCAATTGATGGCTGATGAACAATGTTGCATGGTAGGTCATGGCAACACCCACAATATATGTCACAGGACACGCCATGTCTCCATTGCTGGCAATCCAAATAATCCAATTAATGTTGATTTCAAGTCAGTTTATGTTGCGAAAGGCTTGCATTCACTTCTGCTACTCGGCCTTCAAAACATGGATAAGGTTAACCTGGGAAATGTCCTTGATGATCTTGCAACAAAGCTGGCAAGATTGCGATCATTAGACTTGAGCAACACGAGCATCGAAGAACTGCCTCACTCCATTGGCAACCTGGGAGGCTTGAGGTACCTTGCTCTTGGAAACACAGGAATCAAGAAGTTGCCAGAGTCAGTTGGAAAGCTTTACCATCTTCAGACACTTGGACTTGCTAACTGTTATGAACTTGCTACGTTGCCCAGTGGCCTGAAGAATTTGGTCAACCTCAAGCATCTAGATCTACACCTTGATAATGATTCCAAGGCAAGTGCTCTGAAATGCATGCCACCACACATGAGCAAACTTGGAGGTCTGAGAACATTGTCAAGATTTGTGGCAAGTAATAAAGACCATTGTAGGGTAAGTGAATTGAGGGCTTTTACCAAACTAAGAGATCTTTCCATCTCGAATCTTGATTCTGTTGATGTCGGACAAGCCCAAGCGGCAGACTTGGCGAAAAAAGATCATCTGAGGGTGTTGGAGCTGCAATGGGATATTCATCAAAGGATTACTACTGGAGATGAAACAAATGTTCTTGTTCATCTGAGACCACATACTAATCTCAAAGAGCTGACGATCAAAGGGTATGCCGGTTACTCATTCCCTAAATGGATGGCCGCTCCTTCATTCCCCTTCCTTGCAACACTGAAGCTCATTGACTGCAAAGCTTGCACCCATCTCCCACATCTCGGCCACCTCCCTGCTCTCCAACAACTCTTCATCAAAGGCATGGATGGCATAGAGACCATAGATTGCAGCCTCTGCGGTCGTACTGGAGCAAGCACCGAGTTCCGATCATTGAAAAAGATGCAATTAGAGAGCATGCATAATCTGCAAACATGGATAGGAGACCAAGAAACGTGCAACTTCCCCTCACTCAGTGAGCTCACCATTCGAGATTGCGAAAAACTCACGCAGATAAGTCATTCTCTGAAATGTTTAACAAAATTGGAGATTATTCGGTGCAGCAACTTGCATGGTCTTCGGAGATTCCCATCTTTGAGTTCACTAGATGTCAGGGAAAGTGGCGTATGGATATGGACATCACTGCGCTGCCTTCCATCACTCTCTTCCATGAGACTCACGTCCTTGCCAATGATGGCTCCACCTGTGGCGATGCAACCTCATACAACAATTAGGCGATTTGAGATCATTAGCTGTGGTACACCTGAGTACTTGCCGGATAACTGGCTTCCAAAGGGACTCACCCATCTATTGATCAAGCACTGTCCAAACCTTCGAGCTCTACCAAGAGACCTTCACAAGGTGGAAACCTTACAAGTGTTGAAGGTTCAGGATTGTGAGAGACTAGAGCTATTGGGAGAAAGGATGGGCGAGCTTTGGTCACTTCGAAGCATTCATTTGTCAAACTGCCCAATGGTTTCAAATTTGCCTAGTGATGGGCTTCCGGCAGGGCTTCATTTGTTCACTGTCGATCAGTGCCCGAACTTGGGGAGATGGATTCGGTCCTATTGGACTGTTGCTCAAGAGCCGACAGTGTTGATTGATGGAGCTCAACTATGGTCATCTACCCCGAATTGCCAGCAGAAATCTACAAGCAATTTTTGAAAGTCACAGTTGCATGCGTACTGGGTTTTGATATGTTCTCATAAGGTCCGCGAATCAATGTATTTTTTATTGAGTTAATTGTTTTTAATCTTTTAATAAAAATGGATACTAATTTCAAGCATCCATTAATTGAAAAAGTGATATTGTTCTTGAAAAATGACTTTTACATAATTTATTTTTAGATATTTTTATTGTTATTTAGTTTCACCTTCTAATACTGAAGAGTTAAACAAATTAAATAATATTTCAATAAGACTTCTAAATTATTTAATTAGTTAGAAAGGTAAATTTTGAAATTTCACATCATGGAAGGAAAAAAACCAAAGATTTTGCTCTATGTGATGAAAAAACAAAGACAACCCATTTTAAAGACCTCAAAAAAGATTTTTTTTTTATATACTTTTTAGTGTTTTTTAGAAATATGAGTAAGTGATTCAGTAATGCAGGAGCAGAATCAGAAAAACCAAGTGTTGGGCACTTGGACATTCCATGCTTCTTCCCAATTAAACACCCAGTTTTTGGTAAACTTCTTCATGAAAACTGTAACAACTGTGCAGTCCATAAGATGCATATAACCCATAGCTGGAAAGCCAATGAAGTCTAGTTTCCAACCCAACAAATTTCATCTTAATTGGATATTCCTAGAAGAAGTTATGGCTGTTAGATTGAAGACATATCAGGTTCACTGGTTTCTGGAAATTCTTTTTACATTCTATTTGTACTTCATTTAGTATTAATTATCCCTTAAGTGTGTGTTAGCTTAATACTAGTTTATCTTTTAGTTTTCCTATGGTTGGAGGGTTGTTCCAAGGGTTCATATACTTGACTTGTGGACCAAAAAAGGGGATGAATGTTTTGTTTGGAGAATAGGAGGCTGTGGCCCTTGCTGGTTCTTTTCTCTGCAGGTTTTTGCAGGCCATTGAGGATAGAACCCATCAACTCTGTATCCCTTAGCAAAATTGGAGGGTGGTGAGTTGTGGATCCTGTACCCATTCGTGGACATCGATCGGTGGTGGATCTTTTCAGTTTTTCTTGCAGCATTTCAGCAACCAGGTTTGTGAATCTCTTACCCTTATAGCAATTGGCTCCGCATCATTCAGACTCTAGGAATAAAATATCAAATCTGCTATTCTAGGTCTTTAGTGTAGAAGGTACGCCGAAATTATTTGGTTATATACATATTCCTAGCACAACTCTAATGCTCAGTAGATAGACAAAATAGAGAATTCTAGTACATCATTTTATATTTTGCTTTTCCAATACTCCTTTGTGAATACTTAGTGTTATAGTTGAAGCTCCATGTTGGCATCATTTGACACGCATTGATGATGATGTGGCACCAATGATACGGAGGTTGATGATGTGACAAGAGATGACATGAAAACATAAAGTTATTTTTGGCCAAACAATCAAATTGGAGGACCTCTCTTGGAGTGCAAACAATGATCATATGAAGATATAATCTATCTTTTGCAAGTGAATCAACCATGGGAGATCAATTACTTGGAGGCCAAGATTATTTAATTTGAAGCCTCAATATGTGAGAAGCTAAATGAAGACACAAACTAGGAAACACAAGAGCAAGCAAGCAAGATCATGAAGCCAAATGAAAACACAATCTCTAAATTGGAGAGAAGCTATTTAATTATGTGCGGATTTATTTAAAGATATTATGATATATGGAGAAGATTGAAGATGAAGTTTGGATGAATGAAGATTAAGTTTAGAAAATTGAGAATAACTAAACTTGGATGAATGAGAGATCAAGTTTAGTAATAAGAAGATTGAAGAACAAACTTAGATGATTGAAGATCAAGTTTGGAAGCTAAAAGATCGTGACGACTAAATTTGGATAACTTGGAGATTAATTTTAGTGAAAGATTTGAAGATCATTTGAAAACTATCTTTGGTATGATGGAGACGTGCCATATGGGGTGCGACTGTCACAAAGGTATTATTGATAGGATGTGAGAAGGCAAGCTAGTTGCTGGTAGGTTGGATAGGGACAATTCGACTACATCGACTCAAACTTGGACAAAGTTAGGAAGGTTGGAGGCATCTGCAGGTCCCATTGCAACGGAAGTTAGAACTCAGTTAAGGTCAGAAAGAGGATTGAATTGCAAGTTTGGTTACAATAGAAGTTGCAACATCTATGTTTGGAAGGTGTCAAAATTAAGAGTAGCGGAAATTTAAAAAAAAAAAGAGGCTATATTTGGGACATGAAGATGTCTATATAAAAGACCATGCTCTGAGATTTAGGATGAACTATTGGAGAGACCCAAGTGTATGGGTGAGAGAGAGTGGCATCGCTTAATCTAGATACGGTTCTTGTTTATCTTTGTGAGGAAGAGTGAGAGAGTTGTACTCATGTTTATTTTCACTATTTTAGTGGATTTTTATCTCCGGGCTTAGCCACTAGATATAGACAAGTATTATGCCAAACAAGGTTACCAATTTTGTGTGCCTCTCTTTGGTTTGTGTATGATTGTGTGAGTGATTGTAGGAGAGATTGAGTGTATTCTAACTTATAATACACTCAGTGGAACTAACAAGTGGTGTCAGAGTGGGTCACCATTGTTTGCTTTGGTTTCAAAGCTAGTGAGATCCAAGCAACTTTTGTAAATGTCTAGAAGAGAAGGAGTGTGTATCACATGACCATTGCTACTTAAGGGATCAAATTACCCTTATTGGAAAGCTTGTATGAAAGTTTTCATCAAGTTAATTGATAAGTGCCTAAATGTACTTAATTTCATGTATACTTTTTGTGCACTTTGCATGTAATTTTATAGAATTGATGCCCATTTCTTGCATAATGTTGTGTTATTTGCTTTATAGAGCATGATGAAGCCATTAGAAGCTGAAAAACAAGATTCTGGCAGAAAAAGATGGTATATTGGAGGTGTGGTACTATAGCACCTACTAGAAATCCTTGCAGCTAGCAAAGAGCCCCACAAACATGCCAGAAAGCCTTGTGGGTTCCTTGCGGCTTGCAAGGCATCTGGAAAGGCTCCCCGACAAATCAAATTGACCTCCATACAGCCTCATACAACTTGCAAGGCTCGAGGAGTCGTTATCCATACCTATCATGGACTCTATACGGCACCCATAAGGCCCACAAGGCCCGAGGAGGTATAGATATGAAAATCTAGGACAAAGAAAGGGACTTTTTTGGGCTAACCAAGAAGGGAGGTGGAGCTTATGATGGTAGCGCGATTTGAAGGTGATTTCTTGGGTTCCTATGGCTAAAAAGCTCTCAAATTCAAGGCTAAAAAGCATCCTTTGGAGGATCTCTAGCTGGAACAACGCCAATGACCTTTGGAGGTTCAAGCATTGTCAAGGAGAGCCGTGTTCCAAGGAGAAGCTTGAGCAGCAACATAAAAGAGTAAAAAGAGAGATTCTTCCTCACCATCATCATCACTCAATAAGGAAGTTTCATTATGGTTTATTTGTGCAATTTTGTTTACATCACTGTTGATTTTCATTTGATACCACACTAAACCTCCAAGGCCACCGAATGTCAATGAACCTTGGGGGAAGCATGTATCTTGGATGATTTCTTTTATTCTAATGCTTTTGAGTAGTTTGTGATTTAATCTATCATGCTTTCATGCCTTGAATTACTAATGGAGACCTCCATAGTTCTTGTTTGAGTTGTACTTAAAGATGCAGAATGTTCGCTTATACTAGATCTTGGATAGATTAGAAAGGGTTCTTTGTGCCGATACACCTAGGGATTCAGGTGTCGATAGCCCTCCGACTTTTATGGATTAAACCTAGAAATATGTTTATTCCTCTTTAAAGATTTCCTTGAGTGCATTGTAATCAAAGGAGGAGTTGATCCATAAGGGATTCCGATCAATACTTGTACAGGACTAGAGATTAATCACCAAGGGATTTGGGGTTAATCTATTTTAGAATTCTCTCTGTCCAACCCACTATTGTGACATTTTATCTTCATCCTTGTGACATGAGTACCCCAAGGGGATCCACATTCATGGCCTCCTACTCCCATTTATTTCTCACCAACATCATCTCGTTAGCCCTCTTAGCCTTCATCTTTGTTTTCTTTAGTTAGTTAAGTATTGCTTCACCAATCGATTGTTAGGTTAGAAAATAGGTAACCAAAGAGTAATAGTAGATCCTTGACTCCTAGGAATATGATCATTGTGTTTACGCACAAGGTATTCCTTGACAATCCAGTACGCCATTATTAAATGAATAAAGTATGTGAACTATAATGGGGAGAAGGATGGTCTCCCTCAACCTATGTTGATGAAGAGAAGAATGAGATCAAGAAAAACAAGAGCACTTGGAGTCCCAAAGAGACATGCAAAGCTAATGGTAATGGAAAAGCTCTCAATGTTATTTTTGGAGGAGTTGATGAGAACTAATTCAAGTATGTTGTAATATGTGACTCGGCAAAAGAAGCATGGGATATTATACAAAGAATCCATGAAGGAATAAATCTAATTTGAGTTTCTAAGCTTCAAATGTTGACTACCAAGTTCAAGAATCTCAAGATGGATGAAGATGAGACCATAGATATATTCAATGCCAATTTGATAGATATACCAAACCAAGAGGTCCAACTCGGCAAGAGATACTCATATAAGAAACTAGCCTGGAAGGCTCTTCAGTCCTTGCCCAAGAGATTTAAAGCAAAAGTAGTAACTACAGAAGAAGCTCTTGAATATCACATCCATGAGACTTGATGAATTTATGGGGTCACTTAAGCCTACGAGATGAATCAAAAAGCCTAACAGAAAAAAAGAAGATATAGCATTGAAAGTAGAAGCAAGAAGGCGGAAAGATTTGTAATAGGAAGATGAAGATGAAGATGAAAATAAAGATAAAGATGAGGATGAGGATGAAATCGTACTACTGTCTAGGAAGATACATGAGATGTTTAGACAATACAATATAGGATGTAGAAGCTTTCAAAAATAGGATCCCAAATGTGAAGAAAAGAAAGAAGTAGAAAATCACAACAAGTGGAGTAGAAGAATCAAGTGTAGAGAGTGTGGTGGCTTTGGTTATATTCAAGCCATGTATACTAATACTCTCAAGAAGAAAGGAAAATCTCTCACCGTCACATAGAGTGATTATTCAAAAGGGAGTGTGGCAGAAGATGAAGAAGAAGAATACCTAACCAACAATCATATTCCCTTCCCATCAACAGTGAAGAGAGCTGAAGAACCAGGGTGTTGCAAATTATGTTGTACCATTCGTAACAACCTCTAAAGGAAGCTATAATGATAGTGAAGTGATAAGTAAGAAGGATATTCTTATGACCTTTGAAGTTATATTGAAAAGATTTGATAAGATGATTCTACATAACAAGTGTTTTTAGGAAGAGAAAGGAAATATTAAGGAGTTAGTTTCTTGTTAACAAAAATTGAGTTATTTAAGAATATCATAGACTCCATCAATAAAGGAAATACCGAGCGGGATGAGACACTAAAGGGTTATTTGGTATGGGGGAAAGTAACAGCTTTCCCTGGAAAGTTGAGGTTGTGAAACGTTTTCGTGTGTTTGGTTGAAAAAAAACCATGTAAAGTAATGGTCAACTTGCAATTCCTTTCCATTTGACCAGGGAAGGGAGAGGAGGTGTGAAAAGGATAACATCATGGGTTGGGAAAATATGAGACATGTACAATTCCAATTTTACCCTTTTGTAACATAAAAATTCTTCTTTTTTGTCATGTCTTCCTTTTTATAAGAAACCTAGCTTTAGCGAAGAACTCCTCTGCCGTTTCTTCCTTTTCAAAACCCTAGTTAAAGACAATCTCTATTGGTAAGTCCTATAATTTTTTATATATTTTTTTTAAATCTTTTCGTATTCCCTTTGATGTTGTTTGATTTGATAATAGATTTTTATTTAAAACTCATTGAAAGAAACATGTACAATGCTTCTTCTTTAGGTGAGATCTATCCACAAAGAGGTTGCCATAATTCATACGGGAAGTGTACCTCTTGGATCATTGAGTTCCAGTAATCATATTTCTCATAATAGAAGAGCATGAGTTAAATACCTACTTTTGTCGGGTATATATGCAACTTTCTTAATTTATTTATATATAAACCATTGATTAATGTGAAAATTAAAACATAGTTAAAATTACAAAAAAATTGATGTTCATTGATGTTAATTAGGTTCATTAGGTACACTGTTTCTAGATGTTTATACTATTAGCATGTTATTTTTGTGGATGTGAAAATTAAAATAATTGATGTTCATCAGGTTTGTTGGGGTTGTCATATTTTTTTGGGAAAAGTAGAAAAAACCCATGTAGTTTCTGAGTTTTGCAAAATAAAGAATGAGATTTTTTTTTTTTTTTTTTTATTCTATGATGTGTGGCTTCACAGATTTGCAAAAAACGGAAAAATCATCATGGTCATGAAGTCATGCTTACTTGGCAAGGGCAAAGTCATCAATTCAAGTAAAAGTTGGGTGACATGGCATAAAGACCAGCTTTTGAAGGGGAAAAAACCTTGTGGTTTCCAATGTTTGCAAAATAAGGACAGAAGTTATTTTTTCCCCCAATTTTATGACGTGTGTTTTTAAAAAATTGTAAAAATGGGATAGTGCTAATTTTGCAAAGGTATTGACGCATCCCTTGCTTGAGTGTTCAGCAAGTGTACGGGTCGTCGCAGTAAAAAAAATTTACCCTGGTGAGTGGGTAGTCATATCCACAGGGAATAGTGTTTGGAAACAAGAGTTATCACTATTTAGCTATGAAGAAAATTGATGGTGAGAAAAATCAATATATGAATGCAAAAGAAAATAAGAAAATGCAGGAAGAGCAATAAGAGTAAAAAGAGGTAATCGATAGGAAGATGAGGCACTCGGACAATACTCACCCTAGGATTATTGTTTCTAGTGCAAGACTAATATTATACCTCCCATTGATGTTTTAGTGAGTCGTGGAAATCTAAAGAAACACGAGCCCAAACCTAAGGTCAACCGTGACGGGCCCTCTGCACTATGCCCCGGCCGAAAGTGATACTCTCGACGCCTCATACTATGTGGGACTGCATGAGTTCTAGGGATTCCAAGTGATAAACCCTGTTCCCTAATGTAGACCTAACCCTTTGGTCCAGGTGAAAGGCCCCTAGCCACAATTAAGCCCCAGCATTAAGATTCACTATGACACCTCACTTTGTTGCTTGCGCAACTAAGCCCCAGTGGAGTTCATCTTTTCGTACTTCACTCTATTATGATAGCAAAGAACTCTTTGAACATGGAGGTAGGATAAATCACATCGGAAGGGAAAGGGGACGTTACGCTACCTCTCGACTCATCCTCTCAACCCTCTTCAATCTTGCTTAGTCTAATCCTATTGAAGTTGTCACACCTTCAAAGGATTACTTAGATGGATTCTCAACCCTAGTGTCACGGCTAAGGGAAAATTATGCAATTAACATTCAAGATTGAAACTCAATTAAAATCATCAATTAAGGAAGCATAATAAAAGTTAATGAAACGAAGTTATTCTAGGGTTTACAAGTCCAAGCACCCACTAAGGGTTTAGCTCTCCTTGGAGCAATACAAAATCAACAAAGAGTTCAAAATCATATGCATAGAAACCATAAAGAAAACTCCCTCATAGTGCGTGTTGATGGTCTTGCGAAGCCTCCTCGTCTTCTCCAAAGGTTCCCTTGTCAAACCTAGGGCACACCTCGCCGAATCGATGCCGACGAAAACTCCCCCAATAGCTCTCCTCTAAAAGAACTCAATGTCAATACCGAAGAATCGCTCCCAAAGATGTCTAAGAACCTCTCCAAACCCTAGCCGCAAGCTCTCACGAAGATGGCCGAAAGATGAGAAAAAGATCCCCCAATAAATCTAAAAACGTGGAATTTAAAGGGCTGAAATTGGGCATCCACACGCCCGTGTGGATTCTCTGGAATTCTGGATTTCAGCATGTTGTGAACAGTAACTGCTACAGTGAGCTGTTACGGTACTTGTGCTAAATTGCTCCTGATTTCATTTCTTCATCGAGGCTGCCGAGTTGGGCACACAACCGTGAGGTAGATCACGTCGCATCTTCAAATTAACCACATTGATGAAGTTCTTGATGATGTTACACAAGTCGAAACATGTGAGTGTAACTGCCTTTGTGCCCCTCCAATTCACTTTATTCGTTGTTTAGTAACCAAGGTTTTTAAAAACCAAAGGAGGGTTTCGAGGCATTTTCTGCTATGTGGTGAGGCATAAGCCTTAACTTTTTAAACAAACACTATCAAACTATTAATCCAAACTACAAGTCATAGCATAAGAATACATCCAAACATAAATTATGTAGAAAGATAGTTAATATAAAAAAAAACATCCATCTTGGAATACAACCAAAGGCTAAAAGTAAAATATTAATGTTACATAAAGATTATTCATTCCCATCTTCATTATCATCATCATCATCATCAATATTGTCACCATCATCATTAGATTCAGCATCATCCCAATTCATATCTTCATCCATCAACATTGTTGTTTTCCCTTTGTCTAGATTTGCAACAAAAATAGAGTTAAAAAATTATTCCGAAAATTTGGATAATATTGATAAGTTATAACTTATAAGAAAAGGGCATAACACTAGCTTTTTGAATTTTCAAATTGTTTTCTACTTCTTTTTTATGGAAATTGTGAACTCCGTTTCTTGGCATGCTCTTTTTCCTCCGCATTCTTTGGTTACAAATCTCTCATTTCCATAGTCAACATCCATACTTCCCTTATTTTCTTTAATGTGTATACATTTCTATTTTTGATCTTGCTTTTTTTTACCCTTAGAAATGAAGTAATTATCACTAAATTAAAATTAAACTTTATTAATTGATGTAAATTTGGAAAATGTTATCATTCATATACCTTAAAAGCTGTGTCATAACATTATTATCAGTATTTTGTTTTCTTTTGAAAATTAATTATAATATATAAATTTTTTTTCCAAAAGAATTGTATGATTTGGACTGATTTTGAAATATATGTATACTTTATTTCAAAAGATGATGCCATATGATGCCATAGTTTCCTTGGGTAGTGTGTTGTCCTCGTATTTTTCTTTCTTTTTTATGAGGTGCACTTGGAACACACTGAAGCATGAAGCCTCAGTGCGTATGCCTCTTTACATTGAGGCGTAAGTTTCAATTTTAAAGATCAAGGCACATGCCTTGATGTGTTTCCTTTGCGCCTCACCTTGAGGAGCGCCTTAAGGCACACGCCTCACACGCTTTTAAAAACCTTGATAGTAACCAACTCAACACTAAAATCACTGTCTTTGATGGTGTAGTTGTTGTCTTCGAATAAAACGGAGACCCATTTGCCATCAATTACACAATACTCAAGAGGTTGTGCACTGGATTTGGGACATATATATTGCACATCATGCAATAGTTTTATTCTCCCATCCTTTGTGCTGAGAGCCATGGTTCCTTTCCCAGCAACCTCCACTTCTTTGTCATCACCAAACCGAACCTTGAGCTTCTCAGACTCATCTAGTGTTTGTAGAGAAATGAAGAAAAATGAATGAAAAAGAGAAGACAATGCACTCAGTTCCAAGCCTTTGACAGGAGACTCCAAAAAGGAACTGTCTTTCATTCATCCCATTTACCATACATATATAGTGGTGGCCAATTAATGCAAGCCAGCACAAACACCCACGTGATAACTTAAACAGTACAAGCACCTACATAATAGAACATAATATTGATTTAAGTCTAGGATAGTTGACTCAACATAGCAGAGAAAAGACTAAACTCTGTTAGCGTATGAGCCATGCATGCACAGCTAGAGTAGCTGCTTAAGGTTTAGCTTCTGGACATTTCAACACCCTCCCTTGTTCAGAAGCTTACCACTCCGAGCATGCTTCGGAAGTACTCATGTTTTGCAGCACCCAACGCCTTGGTGAGAATATCAGCCGCCTGCTCATTGGTGCTGCAGTGAACCAAGCTAATTATGCCGTCTGAAACAAGACTGCGAATGAAGTGAAACCGAACATCAATGTGTTTGGTTCTTCCGTGCTGTGTCGGGTTCTTCGCAATTGAGATGGCTGACAGGTTATCGCAGTGAATGATAGTGGAGCTGCCTTGTATTACTCCCATGTCCGCAAGTAGTCGTCGGAGCCAGACCGCTTGACACACTGCAGAGGTGGCGGCGATGTATTCGGCCTCAGTGCTCGACAAAGCCGTTATCTCCTGCTTCTTGGACGCCCAAGCTATTGCCCCAGATCCTAAGTTGAACAACCAACCGGTGGTGCTCCTTCGATCATCGACGGAGCCACCCCAATCACTGTCGACGTACCCTGTTAGCTTGAACTCGGGAACATGCTCATACTTCAAACCTAGCTTTACTGTGCCGGAGACATAGTGCATAATGCGCTTCATTGTACCGAAGTGATGCATGGAAGGTTGTTGCATATACCTTGAGACTAACCCAACAGCAAACATCAAGTCTGGTCGGGTGTGAGTAAGATAGAGTAGCCCCCCGATCATCTGTCGATACTTCTTTTCATTTGCAAGGCCTGAACTATCATTCTTTTGTAACTTCTCATTTGTATTCAGAGGTGTAGTCATGTGTTTGCAATTGCTCATGCCAAACTTCTTAAGCAAATCTTCTGCATACTTCTTTTGGCTCACAAAGATGGTTCCATTCTTTTGTGTTACTTCCAAACCAAGGAAGTATTGGAGTAAGCCCAGATCTGTCATGTCGAAGGTGTTCATCATGCTTTCCCTGAAATTGTTCACCATTTCCATTGAAGACCCCATGAAGATGATATCATCCACGTATAAGCAAAGAAGCAAAATGTCTAAATTTTTGCTCACTTGCATGTATACAGTGGGCTCATTCTTGCTTCTCTGGAAACCCATCTTAGTAAAATGAAGATCAACCTTACTGTACCACGCCCTCGGGGCTTGCCGCAACCCATAGAGTGCTTTGTGGAGCTTGTACACTGATTTTTCATCACCCTCTCGAACGTATCCTTCGGGTTGTGCAACGTACACCTCCTCATGAAGATCCCCGTTCAAGAATGCCGACTTAACATCTAACTGGAATATTGGCCATTTTCGTTGAGCTCCCACTGCTAAGAATAGTCTAACTGTTTCCATACGAGTGACCGGCGAGAAAACTTCATCGAAGTCGACACCTGGCACTTGTGAGTAACCCTTCGCTACTAGGCGAGCCTTTCTCTTGTGCAGGGAACCATCATAATGATACTTAGATTTATAAATCCATTTCAAACCCACAGCTTGTTTGCCTTCTGGTAACCTAGTTAGAGACCATGTGTTGTTCTTCTGGATTGAGGCAATTTCCTCATCCATTGCATCCTTCCAAGCCTTGGACTGTATGGCTTCATTAAAGGAGGTTGGATCAGTAGCTGTGAGTGCAAAGTCACATGACTCATACAAGTCTTCTAATGTCCTGTATCGAACTCCTGGCCCATCATATGAATTTCTAGATCCTGGTGAATCATCATCAAGTGAGGAAGGTTCTGAGGATACAACTCTGGGTTGTTGTATATCAGAATCATCACTATCAAACTCATGTGCTTCTTCATCAATAGCTACTTGTGTTGTATCAAGCTTTTGTACAGGATTCCAACACTTTTCCTCATGGAAAGTCACATCCTTGCTAACTATAATCTTCCCAGTCAATGGATTCAAGAGACGATAGGCTTTTGACTCACCACTGTAGCCAATAAACATCAACTTCTCGGCTTTTGAGTCCAACTTCCCACGCTGCTGAGGGTGTATGAGTGCAAATGCGAGGCACCCAAACACTTTCAGATGATCGACAGCAGGAGTGAACCCAGTTAAGGCTTCATATGGAGTGCCATCTTCCACTGCTGAAGTAGAGGAACGGTTTAACAAGTAAACCGCGGTGGAGACAGCTTCTCCCCACATATCAGTAGGAACGTTCCTTTCCAACAACATACAGCGCGCCATTTCCACGACTGTCCGGTTCTTCCGTTCGACAACGCCGTTCTGTTGTGGGGTATACGGAGCTGTGAGTTGATGCTTGATGCCGTTCTCTTTGCAAAATAGCTGGAACTCACCGGAGGTGAATTCCCCACCTCTATCAGTCCTCAAAACCTTGATGGACCGCTCGAGCTGCTTCTCCACCATTATCTTGAACGTTTTGAAGTGTTGAAAAGCATGCGACTTAGCCTGCAGGAAGTATACCCACGTATATCTTGTACAATCATCGATGAGGAGCATAAAATACATATTACCTCCTCGGGTTGGTGTTTGCATCGGGCCACATAGATCGGCATGTATAAGCTCCAGCGGCTGCATCGCCCGTCTTGCACCTTCAACTGGGAATGATGCTCTTGTCTGCTTCCCTTGTGCACAACTTTCACATGCACTTGTTGAGATAATAGGAGGTAATCCTTGGACAAGTTGTCTTTTGGATAGTTGTTGGAGTCTATTGAAGTGCACGTGCCCGTACCTCTTATGCCAAAGAACTGATGCATCTCCTTTGCAAGCAACATGAGCTGACCCCACTTCATCAACTGCTAGAGGAAACAACTTGTATTATGTCATTTGAACCCGAGCAAGGAGAGAGTTTGACTCCTTTTCTCTGATAATGCATTCTTTGTCAATGAACATCACTGTACATCCAGAATTTAATAGTTGTCCTATGCTCAATAGGTTGTGTGCAAGTTGAGGGACAAACTGGACATTATCAAGCTCCCTTAGCTTCCCTGTTTTGGATTTAAATATCACAGAACCAATCCCAGCCACCTTAAGAACATTATTGTCACCCATCTTCACCGTTTGTTGTATAGATTCATCTAGAGTTTTGAAAATGCTCTTCATGCCAGTCATATGGTTCGAGCATCCACTGTCAAGCAACCAAACATTCTCTTGTTCATTACTCGAGCCCCCACTAGCCATAAAAAGGTGTGTAATCTCCTCTTCTTCAGCAACGTTCGCAGCTTTGTCCTTGTACCAGCATTGAGCTTTGTAGTGCCCGAATTTCTTGCAGTTGTGACACTGCACTAAAGCTTTGTTAGGTTTGTTATTACCTTGAAAGCCTTTAGTCTCTGAGTTTCGCCCTCTTCCTCTACCACTTGAGCGACCTCTGAAGCTACCTCGGCCTCTCCCTCTTCCAGCATTCGAAGAACTCTCACTTGAAGCAGAATCTGGCTTGATATAAAAAGCCTTCTCTTCTATGTGGCCTTGGTCAAGGTCTAACCTGCCTTCATGACCTCTGAGAGACCCGCTGAGTTCTTCAACAGTGAGAGAACTCAGGTCCTTTGCCTCAATGATGGAGGACACCACATGATTGAACTTTGGAGTTAAACTCCGGAGTATCTTGCCAACAACTGCTGGCTCACCGAGCTCCTCTCCCACGGCTCGTATATGGTACACTACAGTTAGCACCCTGCTAATGTAGTCTTGTACCTTTTCTCCGTTCTTCATGCGAGTATTCTCAAAGTCTTGACGATGAGAGTGAAGTTGGGCAGCAGCACTCTTGGTACAGCCTTGGTACTCACCCTTTAGGATTTCCCAAGCCTTCTTTGCATTCCTTGTTTGTGAAATTCGGATGAGAATCTTTGCATCCAGTGCCTGCTGTATTAGACATAAAGCCTTTGCATTTCTTTTGATGTTCTCTGTTCTTTTGTGCTCATCTTCTTCTTCTTCATTGTATCCTTTCTCAACCATTCCCCACAGATCACGAGAGAGGAGAATGGTCTCCATCTTCAAGCTCCATAGGTTGTAACTCTCTCCATTGAAGGGAGGCACATTGGTTTGAGAAGAGCCAGCACCACTGCCATTTGCAGCCATTTTTCTTCAAGACTAGACCGAAACAAAGTGGCTCTGATACCAGTGTTTGTAGAGAAATGAAGAAAAATGAATGAAAAAGAGAAGACAATGCACTCAGTTCCAAGCCTTTGACAGGAGACTCCAAAAAGGAACTGTCTTTCATTCATCCCATTTACCATACATATATAGTGGTGGCCAATTAATGCAAGCCAGCACAAACACCCACGTGATAACTTAAACAGTACAAGCACCTACATAATAGAACATAATATTGATTTAAGTCTAGGATAGTTGACTCAACATAGCAGAGAAAAGACTAAACTCTGTTAGCGTATGAGCCATGCATGCACAGCTAGAGTAGCTGCTTAAGGTTTAGCTTCTGGACATTTCAACATCTAGATCCCGAAACAACTCCCTTTTGCCAGACATATGGTTAAAGCAACCACTGTCAACAATCCACACCATGTTTCCTGAAAGATTAGTTTCAAAGCATGCCATGAATAAGTTGCTTCCATTACTGGTTTCACCTTCCTCAACTATCATACTTGCACCTTTGTTAGGAGGAGTATTTCTAAACCAACACTCAGCTTTTATATGGCCGTATTTTTTATAGTGATGGCATTGTATGCCATACGACCTCTAGGGTTTGCCTTGTCGCTTTTCATCACCATCAAGGAATGGTGTTTGCATAGGACCTTTCCCCCTTCCTCTACCTCGCCCTCTACCATAGATGAAGCCCCCTTCCATGGCCTCTTGGTTATGATTGCTCCACACCTCTTCCTGCAAATATTTTTGCTCTGACTTGAAGATCAGCTCTGTCAGTCTTCTCATCATCACAAAACATCCTTGCCTCATGTTGTCACGAGCTTTCTATCTTTTCCTTAATGTCTCCCATGAGTGTGAAAGCTGATGTTGTCACAAGCTTTCTCACTAAGGTTACGAAATGAATGGACCATCTATCAGAAAGGTGCATGTATAATAGCTCAACCACAAAATCAATCACAATATCTCATTCATAACATCAATCATATCATAATAAACATATACTCAAACTCAAATGCTCAAATACAAAATGATAGTCTATAGTATGATGTGTTAGCTATTCGAGAGGTAAAGTCTATCATATATCTCAAATTACACTTTCAGAAAGGTCAAAGAATTGATTTAAACCATAACATTATTGCATCATTATTTGAAATTGTTAGGGTTTTCTAATCGATAGACATATCTTGATCTCTCCTAGAATCTTTATCCATAAAGAGATAGAGTCCACCTTGCTCTCTAGCATCACTAATCGTCTTCCCAGAGGCCCGCTCTTGTATTTCACAAAAATAAGATGAAAACTTAGCCGAACAGTTTTTTATCATGAATCAATTTGGTTATAAATAACAAATTACATGATAATTTAGGGGAAAGAAGAACTGATTGAAGAATTAGATTTGGGTTAAGCTAGATTGAGCCTTCTCCAGCCATGGAAGAGAAAGTCCCATCGGCAATTTAAACAAAAGCCTAATCATTGACTGGTGTGTAAGTATAGAACATAGAAGCAATACCTATCATATGATCTAAAGGTCTTGAATCTAAGATCCATGGAGTCAGAGACTAATTCAAAGACTTTAGTATGGAAGATATAATATGAGGCTCTAATACCATAAAATCAACAGCCTTAGAGAAATTTGATTGAAAGGCTTAACTTTCATTGAACCAGGGGATCTAACAAGGTTTTGCATAAATTTCTTTATTTGGTTCTTAGGCATGATTATTATGCTAAACTTAGTTGAGATTCCAAATATATCAGTGGATGACTTGGAAGTTCAGTTCTTAATTAACATCCATGTTCTCTTGCCTTCACCTAAAGCTGACCAATAATTGCTACAGTTGATGATAGTAATTGTAGATCCACAAAGGAGCTTTTTTAAACCCTGAGTTCTTCTTTATTATAGTAGCA
The DNA here is from genome assembly GCA_020875875.1 of Dioscorea alata. Lineage (NCBI taxonomy): Eukaryota > Viridiplantae > Streptophyta > Magnoliopsida > Dioscoreales > Dioscoreaceae > Dioscorea > Dioscorea alata. The sequence continues at coordinate 15,559,991 of CM037017.1, forward strand.
ATAATTTGAGTTACTTAATTTGATTTCTAAATTCTCATTTATCATACCTATTTCAAAATAGGATCCTTACTTGCTTCCTATTATTTTTCTGTAGCGTTAATTTTGGAGAATATAATAAGAAATAGACAACAAATATCTGTATTCTGGTTTTTTTGTTAGACAAAAGCCACTAATTCACCAAAACATTTGCTTAAACATTGGCTACTAAAAACATTAGCTTTAAAGCCATTGGCTGGCTATGGTTTTTAATGGTGGTGTGGAAAGTCAAAAATTGTGGCTTGGTTTGATGTAGCACACCATTTTCTCTCTATAAATAGAGAAGGATGAAGCTCTCATTCATTCACAGCGTAAGTGAATGACAGTGTGAGAGTAAAGAAGTGGGAGAGAAAATAGAAGAGTGAGAAAATAATTTTTTGAGAGTTAGTAATGTTCCCCTAGTATGAGAGAGTGCTAATTTTCTCTAGTAATAGTAATGTTCCCCTAGTATGAGAAAGTGCTAATTTTCTCCTTATTACTAGAGAAATTATAACTCCTAAATTTTTTCACTTAGTAAATTGATCTATCCTTACTCATGGTTTTTACCCTAATTATTTAGGGGTTTTACAGGTAATATCTTTGTGTAATTTATCTTTCAGCATTATTGTTTATTTCTTTTGTTGTGACCCCGCTCTACTCAATCCTACATTTTATAACATTTTTTTCAGCCTTCTCAAGAGAATGCCAGTTACAAGTTTTCTTTTTTATTTCTCATTTTCTTCCTCTTTTGTACTTTTATTACAGTTCTTTCCAATAACTTTACCTATTTTTCCTAGACTTATCATCATAATTCTAGGTCTTTCTTTACTAATTATATATTACCTTCTCTTTAGTGTCTATCAAATGTGGTTCCAGAAAATAACTCCTAGTTATAGAAACGATATAATTTACCATTGATAGGGGCCCGAAAGTGCACGGATTGTCGAAGTAATAAAATACCCTTGTGAGTGGGTAGTCGTATCCACAAGGAATAGGGATTTGAGATATAAGTATTCACTATTTAGCTAACGCGATGTGTGAAAAGAAATCAGTGAGTGAGTGCGATAATAATTGATAAAAGCAAGAATTAAAAAAGAAGTGTGGAAGATGAGAGAGTGCGAGTAAGAGTAGAAGAGTAGGACAAGCAATGGGAGAAAATGGGTATCCGGACAAGCTACCCCTAGGACTTATGCTTCTAGTGCAAGACAATGCTATTATACCTTCCTATTGATGTTAATTGAGTCGAGGAGATCCTTAAACACACAGTCCCAAACCTAAGGTCAACCGTGACTAACCCCAACACTATGTTCCAGTCATTAGGTTTCACTACGACCCTTGACTCTCGTTGACTTGTCAACTATGCCCTAGGGGAGTCTATCTACCTAAGCCTCACAATGTGTGGAATTGCTTTAAGTTCTAGGGACTCCTATTGATTAACCCTGTTCCTATGTGTAGTTCTAACCCTTTGGTCCAGGTGAGAGAACCCTAGTCTAAATTAAGTCCAGACACTAAGATTCACTTCAACCCTATACCTTGGTATTTGTGCAATAAAGCCCTAGGGAAGTTTATCTCCTAGCATCTAACTCTATCTCGACCGCGAATAAATCATGGAACATGGAGGTAGGAAGAATCACATCGGAGGGGAAAGGGGACGTTCCGCTACCTCACGACTCACCCTCTCAACCCTCTTCAACCCTAAGTAGTCTAATCCTATAGGAGTTGTTACACCTCCAAAGGATAACCAAGATTGTTCTCAACCCTAGTGTCACGGCTAAGGGAAAACAATAATAAAAGAAGAGAAATTAAGATTGAAACTCAATTTTATTCATCAATTACGGAAAAGCATAATAGCAATGTCAAATAAACATAATAATCCTAGGGTTTACAAGTCCGAATACCCACAAGGGGTTTAGCTCCTCATGGAGCTATACAAATCCATCAAAATAATAATAATAACACAAATTGAATGCATAGATGAAAACCCCCTTGTGTGCGATGTGGCCGTGGTCTTGTGCCGCTGTCGGACGTTGATGTGGACACCGATGACGCACTTCAAACCTTCACGAAGTCCTCTCCAAACCCTCGCCGTTCCTCTCCAGAAGTTAGGGCAAAGAAAAGCCAAAAAGATCCCCAAAATAGTCTCCAAAACGGGCTTTTATAATGTTGAGTCGCTGCTGAAATTTGAACTTATTGGGATTTCACACGGCCGTGTGGAATTTCCACACGCCCGTATGAACTTTCTGGTTTTCTGAATTTCGGCCGAAAATGAACAGTAGCTTGCTACAATGTTTTTCTCAGTACTTGCTACAGTACTACTACAGTACTTACCGAAACGCTCCCGAATTCGTCGTTCTTCATCGAGGCCGTTGAATTGGGCACACAATCAATGGTAGATCATGTCGATTGCTTCAAATCTCCTAATTTTGTGAAGTTCTCCTTATTAGCACGAGCTAGACTTATTGTGAATGTGACTGCCTTTGTGCCCCTCCAAAAGAGGTTGGCACACACTCACAAGTCAATACTCATGTCATGCTCCTTGCTTAGTCCGAGAATCTTCCCAACAATGGCAAACACGATCTAACTTCGTTCCTTTCCTTCACTTTATCTTCACAACCCTACAATGCACAAAAGTAAACAAATGCACAATTTTTAGTGACAAAATCTGATTAAATTAATGCTCATTGCAAGATAATAACGCTTCGCATTACTATAACACGAGTACTTATCAAATCCCCCCACACTTAAGCTTTTGATTGTTCTCAAGCAAAATAGAACGTGAAAGTACTTGGGAAGAACAATTGAAAGTGCTCGGCCTTAGGTTCACCAAAAGTATGCAAAAGAAGCATTCTACAAGTATGGGGAAATCAAAACATTGCATAAGGTTACCAATGCTATAGCTAAAAACTTGAATCAAAAAGGATAACAACTCGAAAATGTGTTAGTGTGTGCGAATTCACTCAAGAGAACCAACGAGTACTCCTCAAACTTTTGTTACAAGGACTTATTTATATATACAAAGTAAGGAAGTAGTAGCTTCACTCAACCTCTAAGGTAGCCTTTTCCTAGGCGGCCGCCAAAGGTGGCTTTCACACTTTCGAGGAGGTAGCTCTTTCTACCGGGGTAGTAGCTTTCACGTTTCCCATGAGATAGCTCTTTCTCTCATTAGGGCATAACTTGTATCCGACTTATGAGAGTAGCTACATACTTCATGGGAGGTAGCTCTTTCCACCCCAAATGCACAAATAAAAGCTAGAATAATATTCACAAGCTCACTAGTTTTTTTTTTTTAGCTACACAAAACTTCACAACTTACTAGAGTAGTACTACACTAGTCCTTAAAACTTCGAGTTCAAGTTTCCAAAAGATTTCAAGAGTGAGTAGTGCAGAAAGAGATAATCGAGCAAAAATTCCCTAAAAATTCAAGTAAAACTAGAGCATGATAGGATACAATGTTAAAAATTCTCCTAAACTATAAGAATACAACCGTTGCAACTACGGTGAACAGTCATAGGCTACATGAGTAAGAGCAATTGAACGCACAAGTAAAAGTGTGTGCAATGTGAACTCCCCCCCCCCCACACACACACTTAAGATGTACATTGTCCCCAATGTACGCATGCAAGCACAATAAAAGTGAAGAATTGTAAAATAACTAGTGTGGAAGTAGGCAATTGAAACATTACTCCCCTGAACTCCAAGTGTTGCGTTTGATGGAGGTAGGTGCATTGAGAGTTGAGTCTCAATGGGTTGTGAAGCACACACGGTCCCATGACCGTGCCTATGGCTATTCCTTAGATTCCTTTCATCCAAGACCATCTGCACACACACACACACACACAAGGGTTCAGTATAGCTCAACAAAGATAAAATAAAACTCGAGTATATAAAGATAAAGCCATGAATACAACTTGAGATAAAAGAAAAGCAACAGAAAAGATAAACTCAAAAGGAAAATCCTTTCTGAGTGCTACAAGTCCAAAATATAATAAAGAGTACAAAATAAAGTAAAATAAAAATAAAACTACGACGCCTCAGCGTCGGTGTCCTGTGCTGGGGCCTCTGGTGCTGCTGGAGCTGGTGCTGGTGGATCTGCTGCTGCAGGAGAAGACGGGGGTGGTGGAGTAGAGACTCGAGGTCGGACTACAAAAGGGGAGGTAATGGCCTTCTCAAATATCTGCTGCAATCTCTGGAGCTGGGCCATCACCTCCTGATGCTGTGTGGTCTGAGTGGCCCTGACCTCGGCCACCTCGGTCTGCAGGACACCCACGGCGCTCTCGAGGCTCTCCAGTCTATCCTGGCCTCGAGAGGGCGAGAACATGCGCACCGGAGGTGGCTCCGGTGCTGTGGGTGGTGCCTGTGCCTCCGTATCTGCTGGAGGTGGCTCTAAGGCTGCCTGTGAACCCTCTGCCTGCTCCCCCTGTGTAGACTCTGAGTGAGGGATGATTAGGGTGTATACTCCCGGTCCTGATCTGCGGACCATCCCCATCATCCTCAGTGTCTCAATGCCTAATGAAGCCGGTGTAGAAATCCTCTCGGCCCCGCGAACTCCATCTTGAAGTCCTAATCCCATAATCAGTCGTGTGATATACGAGCCCGAGAAGATAACTCCCACCCTGGGGTACTGGCCCTGGTGGCGGATGTAGTCTGCTACAATGTGCCCCAGGTGGAGTGGCTCGCTCTCCACCATCGAATATAGGTACAGGAGCTCCTGGCGGCTCAAGACCCCTGTACTGTCTCCCCGACCACTCACTGATCGACTCAGTATGGCGTGAATATATCGGTGAGAGGATCTGGATAAGCAGGTAGCCTTGGACACCCTCGGCTCATACTGTCCCTGTCCGCATAACCTACTATATGCGCGCTGCGGAGTCAAAGTGCCGAGGTACCCGGTGGGAAGCCCCTCGTACTCCTCTGTCTGTGTGTGGGCCTCATCATATAATCCCATCATAACCGAGAACTGGGTTACACTAAGGCTGAAATGTCGACCCAGTGCTTCGAACTGAATAGTATCTGGTGTAGCGACTTGCCGAAACGCTCCCAAATTCGTTGAGGCCGTTGAATTGGGCACACAATCAACGGTAGATCGTGCCGATTGCTTCAAATCTCCTAATTTGGTGAAGTTGTCCTTGTTAGCACAAGCTAGACTTATTGTGAATGTGACTACCTTTGTGCCTCTCCAAAGGAGGTTGACACACACTCACAAGTCTATACTCATGCTGTGCTCCTTGCTTAGTCCGAGAATCTTCCCAACAATGGCGAACACGATCTAACTTCGTTCCTTTCCTTCACTTTATCTTCACAACCCTACAATGCACAAAAGTAAACAAATGCACAATTTTTAGTGATAAAATCTGATTAAATTAATGCTCATTGCAAGATAATAACGCTTCGCATTACTATAACACGAGCACTTATCAACCATCTTATGATTTCTTGCATGGGAATAAAGAAAATTGCAATCCTATGGCAAACAATTTTACATGCAGTGCAGTCAGTCCATCATTGCCACTAACAAGAAAATGGTTAAGAGTTTGTTCCAGGGACAATCCTTCTTTTCTGCTTCAGGTAAAATTCCCCTTCTCCCTCAATTTATTTTAAAAATAATATATATATATATATATGTATGTATGTATGTATGTATATTAATTTTAAATATGCATCCATGGTGGCAATCTTATCCTTTAACTACTTTCAGACTGTAGGCCAGCAAGCTAAGGTAAATGACAAGAGCAAAGAATGGATAGATGTAGAAGGAACTGTCAACTTTCACTATCGGATATTGGCATAGAGTATGGATAGATACTTGTATGCAAATACAAACCTATTTGATTTGAATGGTGGATGGAGCTATGAATTTAGAGAAATTGTCAATGCATTCTTCTAAAAAGATATGATGAAAAAGCATTCAAAATATAACTTTCCCTCATGTTAGATGACTTATATGTATTTTCAGATCATAAAATAGCTTGAAACTTGTCTTGGTTTGTTTTACAACTTGAAAAATCTCAAGACTTGTTCCTGTACTTCTCTCTTTTTTTCCTCACAAATTGATATTTGATATTTGATCCTATCTATACCTCCATAGGGTTGGCTTTGAAAATTTTCTTCCATACATTAGTCCTCAGAGTAACTATCCAACAAAATTTTTTATTGAGGTCTGTTTGTATATGATAGAGACAAGAAGAAAGAATGAAGCTATGCTTATTACTTGAAGAACCATTCTTTAGGTCTACATATCGGCAACAAATAATACAAGCATATCTCATGTGCGTATACATAATATATACCTCTAATCATACATACAAGTATGTATATATATCTAACATACATATCTAATACACCCCCCCCCCCTCAAAATCAAAGCGAATCGTGTGTCTTGAGTTTGGATAACATGAAGAGATGCTGATCACAAGTCTGTGCCTTGGTGAAAAAATCTGCCACCCGGACCTCTATAGGAAGATAGTGAAGTAACATAGTCTGAGCACGAACATGACATCGGGTGAAATGAGCATCCACACCAATGTGTTTGGTCAGCTCATGCTTGACCGGATTTGTAGCAATCTGAAGAGCCCTAGTACTGTCACAATGAATAAGAATAGAAGAAATGATTGGTACACCAAAATCTTAAAGAATAGAACGAAGCCAAAGAACCTCCTGGACGGTAGAAGCTAAAGCACGAAGCTCAGCCTCAACGCTAGACTTGGTAATATTATGTTGTTTCTTGGTCTTCTAAACAACAAGAGAAGACTCGAGAAATATACAGTAACCAGTGACAGAAACTCAATCATCAGAAGAACTGGCCCATGTAGCGTTAGAATAGGCCTGCAGCTGAAAAGTGGACTGGCGTGGGTAGAACAAACCACGCAAGGCGGTGCCATGAAGATATCGCAACACCTGGAGAAGATGAGCATAATGAACAAAAGTAAGGGCCGCAACAAACTGATTGAGAATGTGAGCAGCATAAGAAGTATACTAAACTGCCAATCAAATGACAATACCAAGAATGATCCGATAAGGGAACCCCATCAGAAGCACGAAGCTGTAAATGAAGCTTTATCGGTGTAGTTGCAGTACGAGTGTCTGTCACACTAGAGCGAGAAAGAAGATCTAGTATGTAACGCTGCTAAGAGAGACGATAGCCATCAGGATGAGAGCAGTCATTAAGAAAGTCTCATACAATTTCTGCTTCACAAAGGTAATGTGAGCAGAATCATCACCAGTAAGGATCATGTCATCCACATACAAAGAAGGATGGCCCAACCTCGATGAGAAGAATGTACGAAGACTGTAGAATCATGTATGCTCAAAGTAGAATAGCAACCTTAACAACTATGCTGAATATCTCAAACCAGGCACTTGGAACCTATTTGAGACCATAGAGGGCACGACGAAGATGACAAACAGACCCCTGAGGTACCTGAAAGCCAGGGGGAGGAGTCATGTAAACCTCATCCTTCAAGTCTCCATAAAGAAATACATTCTTCACATTAAGATGATAAAGGACCCACACACGAATAGCTACAACAACAACTAATGTACAAATAGTGTGCATATGGGCCACTAGCGCAAAAGTCTCTTCATAGTCATGGTCATATTCTTATTGAAAACTACGAGCAACAAAGCATGCTTTAAAGTGCTCGAGTGATCCATCAGAGCGGGTTTTCACCAGGTAGATCCAACGATATATAATGGAATGGGTATGGGCAAGGAGAGAGATGAGATCCCACGTGTGAGTTTAAGACAAAGCATCAAGCTCCTCGGCCATGGCAATCTGCCACTTAGGCAACCGAACCACTTCCATGTAGGTCCTTGGCATAAAGACATCGGTAACACTAGTGCTAGCAAAGGCATAATGAATAGGGGATGTAAAATAGAACGGTCACGTAAGGAGTCAGTATGAGAGGATATCTTAGGAGTCGGATTAGCAGCGGGAGAGGCGTCTGAGAGGTTCGGTTGATGGGGAGGTAATGTGGGATCCCGACGATGGTAAAATAAATGAACAGGCGTGTTAGCAGAAGGAACCGAAGAAGAAGAAGAAGAAGAACGAGAGGACATTGCAGAAGATTCAATAGAGAAAAAAGGAGAAGGATCAAGAAAGGAATAAGTAAGCAGCTCTTAAAAAGGGTTGAGGACTGGAGGAGAGAAGTCACAGGGGAAGCATTATCAGGATAAGGGGTAGGGATAAGGAAGGATAGAGGAACTGAAGAACAGGGAGACACAGTGGAAAAAGGAGAAGCATAGAAGGGGGTGGACTCATCAAAAGTGACATCACGGGAGATGCATATACGACGAGTAACCAGATCATAGTAATGATAACCTTTATGTTCAAGACTATACCCCAAAAAAACACAAGAGACAGACTGGGCGGTAAACTTTGTCTGCTTTCGAGGTGAAAACAAAACAAAATAGCCGCGGCCGAAAACACGAAGATGATCATAGCAGGAAGGTGTCCCATAAGGATGCTCTCCTTGGCTACAATCATGAAGCTGAGATGAAGGTTGTAAGTTAATAAGATAAACAACAGTGCTAACATCAGCCCAAAAGTTAATAAGAAGAAGGGCATGAGTCATCTCTAAGATATGACGATGCTTGCGTTCAGCAACCCTATTCTGAGGATGAGCCCCAGGACAGGATAACTGAGGCAAGGTGCCCTTAGAAGATAAAAATGCATGAAAGCCTGAGAAATGTACTAGCCACCAGAGTCAGACCGAAAGATCTTGACAGAAGCAGCAAACTGAGTATGAACCATAGCGGTAAAAGAGCGATAGATAAACAATAACTGACTACGATGATGCATAAAATAAATCTAGGTAAAGCGAGTGAAGTCATCAATGAAAAGAACATAGTAACGATTACCACCCTTAGGGATAAAAGTAGAAGGACCCCAAACATCATAATGAATGAGGTCAAAGGAGGCAGCAGTCTGAGACACACTAAAATGATAAGGGCATTGTAGCTGCTTACCGAGCTTATAGCCAAGACAAACTACATCAGACGAAGGAGAAATAGCTCCTAAGACACCAAAGGTGAACAAGAGATGACATGCGAGTAGGACATAAATGACCAAGATGATGATTCCGTATATGATAAAACAAAATTGCGGCATGATATTGATGAACTGGTCCAGTGGAAGATGGAAGATGGAAGATAAAGGAAATCTAGCACATATACTCCATTATGACGACGGCTAGCTCCAATCACCATTCCACTGTGATCTTGCACACGACACGAACTATGGTCAACAATAATCTGACAGTTATAATCAGTGAGCTGACTAACAGACATAAGGTTCATGGATAAGTGAGGAACATGAGAGACAAAAGGAACTGAGAAAGCACTGGATGAAAAATGTCCAGTGAAGGAGACAGATAGAAGTGTGACATCGGCAGTGCGAACACGGGTGATACGTAAAAGTCGACAAGACTGGTAAAGATGAGTGGCATCAGTGCTCATGTGAAGAGAAGCATCAAAATCAAGAACCAAAAAGGACAGGAACTACCTAGAGCGGAGGGAGGAACCTAAGCTGAATGTTCATGTCCAGTCGAGGAGGAGGTGGAGTTCGTGAGATGGGACTACTGGAATTGTCAGAACATCGCCAACAGCTGCTGATCTGCAGTTGACAGTAAATTAAAGCAGGAGATGAAGTAGAAGAGATCTGAACAAAATATGCCTGAGGAGAATAAGGCAGGGGAAGAAGAGGTGGAACCGGTGAAGATGTACCATGGGGAGCCATAGTAATGACAAGTGACTGGGGGAGGAGGCAAGGAACGAGTAGAAGAGGATGTCGGAGATGTAGAAGGAATGCGTGGGACAGCAAGTGCACTACCCCCCTGTGAAGGACGCCCAACTGCGAGTCTCCTCTGCACGAACAAAGGTGAAGGCCTCATCCAAGGAGTATGCGGATGGAGCATGAAGTAGCTGGGCCCGAGTTGACCCAAACCCGGGGCTGAGACGCATGATGAACTCATACATACGCTTTGTCTCATCATGCTGACAACGATGGGAATAGGACTCAGAGCAGGTAAGAATTTAAGCAATATGTATAGTACAGTATGAAGGTGTGAGAGCATCAATTTGACTCCATAATGCACAATACCGGCTACAAAACTAGTCTACGATGTCCTCCCCTTGTTGGAGACAACCAAGTTCTTGTTAGAAAGTGTAAAGTTATACCTGACTAGAGCTGCAATAGCGGTGCTCTAGGTACTCCCACATGGCATGAACTGTAAGAAGATCCTCAATCTGGGTACGGATCTCAAGAGTGATGGTCTGACAAATAAGCATCTTGGCTATGGAGTCATTAGTGGCCCAGTTCTCCAGCTGCTGCTCAAATACCATGAGAATAGCAGAATGTTCCAAGGAGGAGTTAGACTGAGAAGGAGCAATAGGAGCAGTGGAGGTGCCATCAACATAGCGAAGAACATACATGCCATCGAGGATCCATTTGACTATCAACTTCCAAGGAATGTAGTTTGTACCATCAAGAATCACATCAGATTGTTGGAGGTTTCAATGACGGACCTCTAATAGCACTCCACTGAGCCCATAAGCATCCATTTTTTTAATTATGTGGTGGGCCCTATGATATTGATTTGCTGGAGAAGTTTCTCCAAAAAATTCTGCAAGGTTATATGGTGGGCCTTACGAGTTTGTTGGATTGTGTTTGGAAAAAATGCTGCACTTGTTTTGATATGTTTGGAGAGATACTATTTTGTCTTTTTGTGTGTGGAAAAGGATGCTGCTTTGTCTTCTTGTGGTTAGCAAAGGATGCTGCTTCGTCCTCTTGTGGTTGGCAAAGGATGCAAAGGATGATTTTGGGAAACATTTGAATTTCAGAAGAAGAAAAGGTTAGCATGCTGTCCGGCAAGATGTCCAGCGGGGAGTGGATGGACGGCAAGCGATGAGGACCTCGGATTGGCGAGTGGGCTGGCGAGTTACTGGCACGGACGAGGGTGACCACGGGCTGGCGGGTTGAGGGCACAGACCACTGGCTGGCGACTGCACAGACCACTGGTGAGTTGACGAGGTGGCGATGTGATAAACGCCTAAATGTATGTATTCTATACATATTTATGTGCATGATTTCTGTATTTTCTTAATGAAGTTATACCCTTTTATAGTCTAAATTGGTCTCTTTCATGTTTCAGGCATAAAATAAGCCTAGATGAGCTCGACAATGCAATTCAAGAAGAAATCTGCACTGAAAATGGCCTTTTAGAGCCATAGGCACTATAGCAGCACTGTAGTGGCATGTAGCACGAAACCTTGAGGAAAATGTCAAGTCTGGGATTTCATACGGGCAACTATATGGCCGTGAAGATGCCCGCATGTAGTACTGTAACAGGGTCATTATAGCACAGTTACTATAGTAGTTATACTATAACAGTTACTGTAGCAAATTACGCAATTCTCGGTACTTTTCTGGAATCTTCACTGCCCGTATACCGACCGCATGCCATCTCGAAAACACTTTTTAAAGAGGGTTAGGGTATCTTTCGAAAGGTTTTTGGCCACCTCTTCTCCTCTATCATCTTCTAGGTTTTCAAGGCTGTGGGAGAATGCAGATCTGAGAGGCAAATCAAAGGGAGAAAGAGATCACACTCAAGGGAGATCATCTAGAAGTTTGTTGATGTCGATCTGCCGGATTCCCATCACCATCTTCTTCTAGTCAACATTAAGCGGGATTTTCTTTGGTTTTGATTGTACTTGTTATGTATTTTGATATCTTTTCCTTATTCATGTTGAACTAGACTCCCAGGGTCGCAGGGCATCAGGTGAACCTTGGGACGAACTCGCTTGTATGGATTCTTTGATTTACATTTATGGTATTTGTGTGGTTTGTGGTTCAAACTTTATGTTGTTTGATGTGTTGTTTTGCATGAGAACTCTGCAATTTAACTTCTAAGTTGTACTTGGTTGCATGACCATCACCCTTGTAATAGACTTACCTAGTTTGAAAGGGATACATTTATGAATACACCGTGACCATCAGGTATTTCATACCCCTCCAATCATTAGGGCTGGACCTAGGTTGAGTATCGGCCCTAATTAGAGATTTCCCTATATGTATTACAATAGTAGAAGGATTTGGCCGCAAGAGATTTTGAGCCAATACTCATACCAGATTAAGGGTAATCACCGTGACCATCGGGGTAATCTATTTTAAAATATCTCTTGGCCCAAAGCCACAATTGCCTATGTAATTCAAGCATCCTTCTAGCTTTAGTAGTCCTGAGGGGATCCTTGCCTAGGCCTCGCACTTTCACTATTAATTGCTTCTTTATTCTATTCATTTGGTGTGCTCTAGTCCAACTTGTCTATAGTTATCTCTCGTTGTGGTTTTCTTATCTTGTTTTAAATCTATACTTGTTAAACTAGACAGTGTCATCTAGGGGGAAGTAATAGCAGCTCTTGGGACCCCAGGGAATACGACCCTCTTATGCTTGCACAGGAGGTATTACTTAATAACCCATGCGCTTGCGGATACATATCACAATGACTCATGAGCGGTGGCGGCTAACGGGTTATAACGGTGAATAGGTGGATGGGTTAATGAGGCTACGATGCGGGTGGTGTGGCGTCGATTAGGATCTGGATTTTATATATATAACAAAGCAAGAATGGATAAGATAGAAACAAGAGGTAGGCTAGGAGTTGTACAGACTAGAAGTGAGAAAGAGGCCGGAAGAGATGGCTAGAGAGCAAGAATGAATAAGAGAAAAAGAAGGGTAGGCTGGGAGAGATGGCCGAAGGTGACCGGAGAGCAAGAATGAATAAGATCGTCACTTGTGGTCATTTTCACGTGAGGTAATTTCTTTTTCTAGTTTATATAATGCATGGTTTTTAAAACTTGATATTCACTTTTCGATTCAAGTTCTCAAAAACTCACTCATATTGATGCAATTATATCATCAAATCTGTCTAAGGGCACATTACTGATCAAAATGAACTATGGATCTGCAGATTCTTCATACTAGCAAAATAAAAAATCAACTTCTCTAACAAGCAGATCTTGATCACAAGAATGAAGCCTGTGTTATTAGTTTCTTTTTTTTTATGCTTTTGTGTCAAACTTATCTATCTTGACTGATACGCAGGTTCTTGTAACCAAATCCGTGCGTCTAGTGGGTGATGTTTTGAAAATTCTGGGAAGATGATTGGTAATGACTCAAAGAATAAATTGTTGCATTTTTTACTTGAAACATTTTTTGCACAAGCTATCATTAAACCCATGGATTTTAAAGTGGTAGTAATATACCATAAAATTGTATGATTAGCAAGCTTCCCAAGCTCATGTTGTGCAATAACCTTGTTTGATGTACCATGCAATAAGGTGGCAGTGTCATGCCATAAAACTGTATGTTTATTTAATAATCTTTTCAAGTTCATGTTGTACAAAGTGTAATTGTTTGAAAAATGTAATTATGTATTTACTACTTTGATGCTCATTGTGATTGTGATTGAATAAACTTGTTTCATTTGTTGGCTTTGGCTGTTTGGAATAAAGTTATTTGCTTATGTACCTGTATAGAAATTTCAAGGTTTTGATAGGAAATTGTAAATTGCACCAATAAAAAGGACCATTGATTAGAGTAAATTCACATGGCAAAACACTATAATCAATATTAAAAATAAAAATTAAAACCAATGCTCTAAGTTGATTTTCATTGATTGAATGCAATTTCTGGTAATTTATATTATATGGAAACCTTTTGTAAACAAAATTAAATTGAATATATATTTATTTAGGAGATCTAACAAAGTGTTCTCACTTGAAGAAGAAAGTTGACCTTAAAATAATTTGATTTGGCTAAATTCACTATGATGTTTTCTTTGTTTGTTTGTATGAAAGTATTGCAGATGTTGTTCTCACTTGAAATGAAAAGTTGGTTGTCAGAATTTTTTTAAATGAAAAAGTGGATAAACTTCTTATATGAATAGCATGACAAAAAAGAAAGTATGAGGGTCACATAGGAGATGAGAATAACAAGGTAAACAAAAAAAAAAAAAAAAGCAAAAGAAATACAGAGAAATCAACCACTGTGTACAGAGGCAAAGACACATAAACTAGAAATAGAGATAAAGCAATGTGGTTCCCAAAAGGAACATGAGACAATCATCTCCTAGAACAGCACCGAAACATAGCAGATGACATAGATCTAGTTGGTGTCTGGGCTGGTTATTAACTCTCTGGAATCACTTGTATTGTCTCTCCAAGAACCTCGAAATTCAAGGCTTCTCTTAAACATATGAACTAATTTAATTATAATCATGATTCATGGAATTTTTGAAACGGGAATTGCAACCTTTTTTGAGGATATTGAGTTTGGGGGGAGAAATAAGGCTAGAAACATAATCTTTGAGGAGACGGAATCAGTTTCGATTCTTACTGTAGCTTTTGATAATGTGCAAGTTTCCATACCTGTAATTGGTCAAGAAGGTTATTCGGATCCTTAACCAGACTATAGTGAACAACTGCCTATTCATAATGAGGTAAGTGTTCCTCATGAACAAACTCAACAACCTCAACAACTAATACCATTAAGGCAATCTACAAGAGAAAAGAAAAGTACTATTTTGGATGATTTTGTTATATTTCTCTTTGAACATGAGAAAACCAATGGAATGATGGAGGATGATCCAGTCAACTTTCATCATGCCATGAAAAGCTCTAATTCTCAAAAGTGGATTGTAGCCATGATGAGGAGTATAAATCCATACAAGACAATAGAGTTTGGGAACTTGTCCCATTACTAGAAGGTGCTAAACCCATTGGTTGCAAATGGATATTTAAAAACAAATGGGATTCTAAAGGTAATGTGGAAAAGTATAAAGCTCATCTTGTAGCTAAGGGTTAGAATAATCATTGATGTTGTTGCAAATTTTAACCTTGAGTTTTATCAAATGAATGTCAAAATTGTGTTTCCCAATGGTGACATTGATGAAAAAATTTATATGGTGTAAGCTAAAAACTTTGTATCAAGTGACCCAAAGAACATGGCTTGCAAACTGAAAAAATCCATTTATGGGCTCAAGCAAGCTTCCCGCCAGTGGTATTATAAGTTTCATCAAGTCATTGTCTCATTTGGTTTTGAGATAAATGTGGTAGATGATTGTGTATATCACAAGCTCAGTGGGAGCAAATATATGTTTCTGGTTTTGTATGTTGATGACATACTACTTGCTACAGATGATAAAGGAATGTTATATGACACCAAAAAAGTTTCTATCAAAGAATTTTGAGATGAAAGACCTTGGTGATGCCTTATTTGTATTAGGAATCCAAATATATCGAGATCGCTCTCGGGGTATTCTTGGATTGTCACAAAGGGGCTACATTGATAAAGTGCTCAAAAGATTTGGCATGAAGAATTGTAAATCGGGTGATACCCTAGTAGCTAAAGTAGACAAATTTAGTCTCAGTTAATGCCCAAAGAACAATCTTGAAGTTAAGGAAATGCAAAAGATCCCTTATGCATCAGCAGTAGGGAGTCTAATGTATGCTCGAGTATGCACACATCCAGATATTGCATACATTGTTGGGATGTTAGGCAAATATTTAAGTAACCCTAGTATGGATCATTAGAAAGAAGCCAAACAGGTTATGAGGTATTTGCAAAGAACTAAAGATTATATGCTCACATATAAGAGATCAGATCATTTGGAGATCATAGGGTATTCCGACTCTGACTAGAATTTGTAGCATCCTACAAGGCATCTAATCATGGAATTTGGCTACAAAATTTTGTTACAAGGCTGTGCGTTATAGAGAGTGTTGAAAGTCCACTCAAAATATATTATGATAATAAGGCAGCAGTGTTATTTTCCAATAACAACAGCAATTCATCGAAGTCAAAGCATATTTACATTAAATTCCTAATTATTTAAGAAAGAGTGCAAAATGGGCAAATATCTATAGAACACATTGGAGCAAACTCCATGATAGCGAGTCCGCTTACAAAGGGATTACCACCCAAACTCTTTCATGAGCATGTTGCTCACATGGGTGTTGATTTACATAAGTATATCTTGTTTAGTGGGAGTTTGTATTGTTTTATATCTTGTTGCTTTATATTTGTCTTAGACTATGTTTATGTGCTTGAACATTTTTTTTATTAGAAATAAGAAATTTAGCATTTTTCACTCTATTAATCTATATTAAAGCATTAATCTCACTAAAGTAAAGTAGGACCAGTTGGAAGTAGACATGCAAAGATCACATTTCATGTAATTTCCATGCTGTGCACACACCCATAATTGATCTATGTCATTTAGTTATTTTGGTATATGTGACCATTGATAGATCTAGTTGTGCTAAATGTAACGAAAGTCGCTTTGATCTAATATCAATATAGCTAATGGACGAGATTTTTAAGATATACTCCAAGTTTAAAAAATAGCAAATCAAAGAGCTCATAAAGTTTAGCACATTTAAATTTATATATGTTGCCCAATGGAAGATTGTTAGAAATTTTCAATTTAATAGGGTCACGTATGTAAATTAGATGTGCGTTAGCTATTTTTATTTAAGCCCAATTAAAGTGATCCAATTAAGTTTTTTAATGGGTTTAGGAGTATAATTATTATGGGATTTATGTGTAATTTTCAATTTAATGAGGGGTCAAATTGAATAAAGTACAATTAAAATAATACTAAAAGGATCGTGGTCTCTAATTCACATGTGATTTTTTCAGAGAGTTTTCTCCATCCCCATCAAAGAGAACGAGTCTTCTGGACTGAAAAATTGTAGAGAATTGGAAGATCATAACCTATTAGAAATCCTTGGTTATGGAATAAAGTACGCTTCTGCATCTTTAAATGTTTGTTCTCTTGATTTATCATGGATTATGATTCTTAAAATTTTATGGGACTTCTAATTTTGGATCTCAATTAAGTGAATGCGTATATTATATCTTTTTTAATTCTTATAGTAAATAGTCAATAAAAAATAAATTCCTTGAGCATGAATACCTCGCTGACGTGGTGCACTTTTTTATTGTTGTAGTTATTATTATCATTATTATTATTATAAACTTGAAAATTATGGAAGGTATGCCGCACATTTTTTTATGAAATTCTTGTATAGACGGTGCAGCCTGGGCGAGTACATAGGATGTGGGCCCACCATATTCTTTTAAATTCTAATGTTAAATTTGGCGGTTATGTTTTTATTATTTTTTATTTATAATTTTATGCTTTATGTTACCCACCTCTTTGTCTTTTTATGTCTTAGTCTTGTCGTTTAAGAAAAGTTAGATCTAGTGTCTCTCATTGATTACGTATGGTGCTAGGGACGAGGAAGAGGGAAGGATCTCACCGTCAAGGGTTTATTTTCACTATTATTATTCAAGTAAGGTTATGATTTATTTTTGTTTCTGCTCTTTCTTATGATTGTTATGACATGATACTAGTTAGGGTTAGGGTTTGGTGAGAATTTTGATTTGATTTTATTGGAGGATAAGATTCAGAAATTTCCTGTTAGCATAGTAGAGATCCCTCTTTAATTTTGGGAGACCTAGAGACTGATTTTGGAGGATATCAAAATATAGAATTTGTAGATATTAGGCCCTGTTTGGATGTAAAATAAAAAAATATGGTATAATTTTATTATGTAGGAAGTGCAACTGATTATTACAGAAATTATAGCATATTTTATTCCTACAAAATGGGTGTTTAGATAACAAAATAAAAAATTATTACATAAATTATTACATTTTTTTTTATGGAATGAGTGTTTGTTTTGCATAATAAACTAGAATTTAAAATTTGAAAAATACTTCTATGATGTAATTATATCTCCATTCTATTTTTTCCATTCCATTCTATTTGGTTGGCTGCACATATACAACCAAAGATCCATCACAATCAAGGGACAAGCATTATTCATTGCAAATGATTTCATACATAATTTTCCATCCCTGCATTTTAAACCAAGTAGCAATACACACCAATCGTAATGAACTTCAAGTGTCCAATGAATGAATGCTTTTGACTACTAAAGCTTGACATGTTTATATCTGTAGAGAGACATAATCCTTTCTATTGTTTGACATGTTTATATCTGCAGAGAGACATAAGAAGTGTTTGGAAAGCAACTAGATCAAGTTCAAATCCATAATCCTTTTTATTGTAAAAGATTTCTATAGCATGATTCTAGCTTGTCACTATCTTCATAAGATTTCAGAATTTTTTGGAACATGGTTGCATCTCTAGTAACTAAAGAACCATCAGAAGTGTTGAGAAAAATAAGGCTAATAAACACAAGAATAAAGAAGACAAGGATTTAACGAGGTTCGGCAATGTGCCTACGTCCTCGGGAGCGATGAGCGGCGGCCACTTTTTATTAATTCAAAGAGAAAGACAAATTAGGGTTATAAATACAATGCATATTTATAAAAACCCCCCTTTACAATTTATAAATTTATCATGTACCATACTGCGAAGGCGTTGCCCCCGCACCCTCAACCCACTTTCTGCGAAACTCCCCAATTGGACAGATGTTGTTGCTCCACTCCGTTCACTAGCTACGCTCCTCTCCGCTCGCTCACTCCGCTCCACTCCAACATCTGTCCGTTATCTAGTATGAGCCATACCTAACAAATCTCCACCTTGGCGAATATCAAGCCTCTTAGGAGATTAAACCATGGAGTTTCACACACACCAAAATGGGTTGAGCTACCTTGCTTGTCTAGCAGCAATCAACATTCAACAAGTCCAAACAATGCATGAACTTGTTGATAGTAACCGGCTTGGTCAAAATATCAGCTGCATTCTCACTAGTATGAACCTTCTGCAATAGTATCTCACCAAATGCAATCAACTCTCGAATCTTGTGGAACCTCACATCAATATGCTTAGTTCTAGCATGATACACTTGGTTCTTAGCCAAATAAATAGCACTTTGACTATCACAATGCAACTGAACTCCACCTTGCTCAACACCCAGTTCCTTCACTAGCCCAGTAAGCCATAAGGCTTCTTTCGCAGCTTCAGCTACTGCCATGTACTCAGCTTCAGTTGTAGATAATGCCACAATAGACTGAACTGTTGATTTCCAACATATAGGCCCTCCACCAAGAGTAAACACATACCCAGTTGTAGACCTTCTGTCATCCAAATCACCAGCATAGTCTGAACCCACATATCCTATAATCACAGGATCATTCTGCTGACTACCAAGAACAATTTCATGTCCTATAGTACCCTTCAGATACCTGAAAATCCACTTGACTGCTTCCCAATGTTGCCTGCCTGGTTTACACATATACTTGCAAACTTGACTAACAGCATGAGCCAAGTCAGGACAAGTATATACCATAGCATACATCAAACAACCAACTGCACTGGCATATGGAACCTTTGCCATGTCTTCAATTTCCTTATCTGTCTTAGGACACTGTTATGAAGAAAGCTTAAAATGATTTGCCAACGGAGTGCTCACTACCTTTGCTTTGCTCATCTCAAACCTGTCTAACACTTTCTCAACATAGCCTTGTTGAGATAGCCACAGTTTTCTTGAGCCTCTATCTCTGTAAATCTCCATTCCAAGAATTTTCTTTGCAGCACCTAAGTCTTTCATGTCAAATTCCTGGCTCAACAAAGCTTTCAAACCAAGGACATCATGCATGTTCTTTGCAGCAATCAGCATATCATCAACATACAGTAACAGAAAAATAAAAGAACTATCATCAAGGCTCTTAACATAAACACAACAATCATACTCACATCGACTGTAGCAAATATGAATCATGTAGGAGTCGAACCACTTGTACCATTGTCTTGGAGACTGTTTTAACCCATACAACGATTTCTTTAACCTGCAAACCAGATGCTCATGTCCAGGTTGAGTGAACCCTTCTAGTTGCACCATGTAAATCTGCTCCTCTAGATCACCATGCAAAAAAGCAGTTTTTACATCCATCTGCTCTAAATGCAAATCCCAACAAGCCACTAATGCAAGTACAACCCTGATTGAAGTATGTCGAACCACAGGAGAAAAAATTTCATCATAATCTATCCCCTTCTGCTGTAAAAATCCCTTTGCTACCAATCGAGCTTTGAACTTTTCCCCTTCTTTTTCTGATACTGCTGGTTTCTTTTTGTACACCCACTTGCACCCAATAGCCTTCTTTCCCTTAGGAAGCTGAACTAGCTCCCATGTATGATTTTTCTGCAAAGACTCTATCTCCTCAACCATCGCACTCATCCATTCCTTTTTCTCCGGGCTAGTGATAGCTTCTTGGAAGGTAGCTGGATCATCACTAGTAATGAGAAGTGTAAAAGAGACCATGTCTTCATAACCAAATCTGCTTGGAGGCTTTACATTGGTGCGTCTCTGTCTATCTCTGGCTAGATTATAATTTTGCAGATCATCTGTATTAGAACCACTAGATGTTGGATTTAAACTTTCAACTGCTATTGAATGAGGTTCTAAATCCATCTGCAATGTATCAGAACTGGAACTGTTTTCTGGCACTTTTTCTTGATGCTGCTGCAACATAAACTGCTCATCAAAAACTGCATCTCTACTGATCACCATTTTCTTTGCAACCAGATCCCAAAACTTGTATCCTTTAACACCTTTCTTATAACCCAGAAAGATGCACTTCTTGGATTTTGGATCAAGCTTTGATCTTGCATCACCAGGTACATGCACATAAGCAGGACAACCAAAAATTCGTAAGTGATCAAAAACAATTGCATTACTTGTCCATACCTCTTCTGCAACCTTTCCACCCAATGATGTCCGTGGTGATCTATTGATGAGGTAGCACGCCATACTCACAGCCTCTGCCCAAAAACTTTTAGGAAGCTCGGCATTCAGTCTCAAGCATCTTGCCCTTTCAGTCAAAGACCTGTTCATTCTTTCTGCAACACCATTCTGCTGGGGTGTCTTACGCACTGAAAAATGCCTCTGAATCCCATGCTCCTCACAAAATTTCTGAAATTGCGAATCTGTGTACTCTGTGCCATTATCAGATCTCAAATACTTGATCTTTCTACCAGTTTGGTTCTCCACCTCGGCTTTCCATTGCTTGAATTTGGCAAAACCCTCAAATTTCTGTTTCAAAAAATACACCCAAACTTTTCTAGAAAAATCGTCAATAAAAGTAACATAATATTGAGATCCTCCCAATGACAATTCCCTCGCAGGCCCCCACACATCAGAATGAACATAATCTAGAATCCCTTCAGTTTTGTGCTTTCCAGTCGAAAAACTAACTCTAGACTGCTTTCCAAGAACACAAAACTTACAAAATTCGAGCTTGCAGCTTTTAACACCATGCAACAAATTTCTTTTATGCAATTCAGTCATCCCACGTTCACTAAGATGACCAAGACGAATGTGCCATAATTTTGTATTATCATCATATGACTCAACCGAATGAACTCCACCTACAACTGTATTCCCTAACAGTTTGTAGATATTCCCTGCAGTTAGCTTTCCTTTCATCACAGTTAATGCACCCTTAACAATTTGAATAGTTTCCCTATCCTCATCTGCCTTAGGAATGAAACCATTCTTATGCAAAATGCCCAAGGAAATTAGATTCTTTTTGAAATATGGTATATGCCTAACATCATAAAGTGTTCTAACAGTACCATCATACATCTTAATTCTGACTTCACCAATACCAACAATATTGCAGCATCTATCATCACCTAAATAGACAGAACCAGAATAAGCTGACCTGTATGACAAGAACCACTCCCTGTTAGGTGTTATATGATAAGAGCATCCCGAATCCAGAATCCATGCATCCATGAACTGATTTGTTGAAACTGAAAGCATATCACCATCACTGCAATCTGAATTGTCACTCTGCACCACATTTGCAGACTTGGATGATTCATCACATTTTTCATCAATCTGCTTTTTCAACTTTGGACAGTCTCTCTTCATACGTCCTGGCTCCTTGCACTTGAAGCAATGAATCGTCTTTCTGCCCTTAGACTTTGATCTGAAATTTCTTTTTCCAGAGCCCTCCTTCTCTAACTTCCTTCCACGATCTTGATTACCCTTAACATATAAACTGTCACCATGAGAGCTTTACACTGCACTTTGCTTCCGCTAACTATGAGCCAACAAGGCTGCAGTAATCTCTTCAACTTTGATTGTTTCTTTCCCATATGTAAGAGTAGTCACCAGGTGTTCATAAGAAGGAGGTAATGAACACAACAGAATCATTGCTCTGTCTTCGGCCTCAATACTCACATCAAGTCGAGCTAAATCTGTAATTATTTGATTAAAGATATTCAAGTGTTGCGCCAAATCAGAACCTTCCTGCATCTTCAGCCCATACAACCTTTGCTTCAGATACAGTTTATTCGTTAGGGATTTGGACATAAACTGTGTTTCCAACTTCGTCCATACTTCGCCTGGAGATTTCAGATTCATTACGTGATACATGATCTCATCTGCCAGGCATAGCCGTATGGTTCCTGCCGCTCGCTGCAGCAGTTCTTCCCAATCTTCAGCCTCCATATTATCTGGTTTCTTTTGCCGCAAAGCCTTTAGAATCCCTTGCTGCGCCAACAGATCCTTCACCCTTGTTTGCCACAATCCGAAATTGCCAGTTCCATCAAACTTCACCACTTCGAATTTTGCACCGGACATAGCCATCTCAACCACGCTCTGGTACCAATTGTTGAGAAAAATAAGGCTAATAAACACAACAATAAAGAAGACAAGGATTTAACGAGGTTCGGCAATGTGCCTACGTCCTCAGGAGCGATGAGCGGCGGCCACTTTTTATTAATTCAAAGAGAAAGACAAATTAGGGTTATAAATACAATGAATATTTATAAAAATCCCGCTGTACAATTTGTAAATTTATCATGTACCATACTGCGAAGGCGTTGCCCCCGCACCCTCAACCCACTTTTTGCGAAACTCCCCAATTGGACAGATGTTGTTGCTCCACTCCGTTCACTAGTTACGCTCCTCTCCGCTCGCTCACTCCGCTCCACTCCAACATCTGTCCATTATCTAGTATGAGCCATACCTAACAAGAAGCTTGATGAATAAAGTCAGACAATGAAACAACTCTAGATATGTATCACCACAACCTACACTGGAATAAATAGAAGATGCAAATGTTCTTCCCACTGAAAAATTTTGGCCAGGAATATAACCATAAAATGAGACATTCAGTAGGTACAAATGCACCTTTGAAAAAATACAATGCTCAATACGATGCCCAATACGATGCTCTCAACAAAGAAAAGATTTTACACCATTGAAAAAATACTTCAAAGGCAATTCTTAACCTTTCAATACATATTAAAAGCATGAGAAGTATAGCAAAAGAAATGAACAACTAATGTATTCACAAATTACTCTTGACTAGTGTTTTGGAGTGAAAACAAAGAAAACAATTGATAAATAAAAATCCAGGAGTCAAACAAAAAGAATTCACAATAGATAAATCATTCAAAAAAAGAACACTCTTTGTAATCTCAATGCTGTTTAAAATTAGAAGATAAACTCAGAAATTCACAAGAAAAGAGAAAGTGGATAACCATAATAAAAACTAATCTAAGCATTTAAAAGCCGTAGATAAGGCACACAACAATCTCTGATGATCCAAAACAATGATGTTTTGGTACACTTCAACAACCACAAACAAATCCAAACAAGAAAACAACCCAAAAATCGCACCTTGATCATCAATTCCACAACCACAAACACCATACACAAATTCAACAAACAAAACACATCAAAATCCAATCTTATCCAGGATTAAATGCTGCAAAATGTGCCATAAAAGAATGAATAATTGCTTAAACTAAATAATATTGGGCAACAAACTGATCGTGATCAGAACATAGACAAACACAACAACCTTTAGATAAAAAGCAAGGCCTTTTTTTTGGCAAGAAAAAGGCGGAGGAGGCGGCAAGATCGGGCCGTGGGCTGCTGCTCCGGTGGAGAAGGCTGCGAGATCGGGCCGAGACCGTGAGGAGGCGGCGAGATCGGGCCGAGACCTTCAAGAGAGGGCTTGGAGAAGAGCCGGCCGAGAGAAAGAAAGAGAGGATGGGGAAGGCTTCTTTGGTCATGAGTGTTGCATTATAAAAATATTCCAGTCTGACTGGAATATTTTTTTATGGCATATTTCCCACTTTATGCTATAATTCTATTGTGTAAAATAGCTACCCAAACACCCATTATGCCATAATCTTGTCAAAATATTATACTATGCCGTATTGTATGGATTATGTAGGATTTTGGTGCTACCCAAACAGGGCCTTAATCTTAACTGGCTTACTGCAAAATTTCACTATTTTTGCAGTTGTACCCTGTAAGATATAGCCTTTGAATGTAGGTGCTTCAGGTATGAATTCTATGCGAGCCTTTAAGCGTTTTTGATTTATGTTATGGTTCTTGAGTATGATTTAGACAGATTCATATAAGAAAGTTGTAGAAAATGATTTTTTTTTCTTTGGCTCTGCAAAATTGCAAAAATTTTACGGCTGTAGGTTATGAGATATGATTTTATTAGTAAACTATCTCAGATGGGATGTCTGTGCAGAACATCAAGATTGATGGATATTTTTATGGTCATAAAGATTGAATTGGTAAGTTGAAAAATAGAAAAGTTGTTTATTTTTAAGTCATCTGATTGTTAGTAAAATATCGCTAACTTTAGAGCTATGGATTGAGATATATACATGTTTTAAAAGGGGTATATCGGAATTGCAAGTCTGCAGGAATAGCTTGGCATTCAAATAAAATGTTGTGCATTGAGTAGTGCTCTAAACCATGTGAATTTTGGTTATGTCATAGCCTTGGCTGTCTAATATCTTTAGAATTTATAATTTGGTGATTTGGGAAAAGATAGACAAACTTATGTCTGATTTAGTAATCATGGGTTATGATAGAATTTTAATATGGCTATTTAGAGTGGTTAAATGCTATTATACCCTTGAAAATAACCAATATTTGGGAGAGCAGAGTGATAGCTTGACCTTTTGCATTTATATCCTTCTTTCAATTTTCTTGCTTGTATTAAATAGGTTTTTGATATTCTTGGAAATTATTCTTAAATATAGGGTATTCTGAAGAAACTTGTTCAATTTGGGATTTGGAGTTTTGACCATTAATCAAGTAAGTACCCCGCATATAAATTATACTATATTTATAAACTCGAAAAGTTTTAGTTTTCCCGTATCTTTGAAAGTGCCAAAAAGAAAAGAAAAAAATTATTATATTAGTATATATTATTACTGCTGCTAGGAAGCTTTGATATTTAATATTATTCTATTTATAATTTTTATTTTTATTCATTAAATTATGTATTATTGAAATTCTGTGAGATATTTGTTTTCTTAAATAAATGAAAATATTTTTAGTGAAATTGGGATCATTTGAACCTTGGTATTTCGACTTTGTTGAATGTTTGGATAAGAAATATTTTGACACAGTACTCATAGTCTCCAGATTAACTTTGCAATAACCCTGTCATTGGAGGTAAACACTGATCATGTCGACATGTATTTTGTTCTTGAAACTATAGTTTCCCATCGCTTTCCATCTATAAAAATAACAGCCTCTGATAATTCTAGCTCGAGTCACTGAGGGTAAACAAATGAGCTCTGGTTTTCTAGTTCTAATCACCGAGGATAAATATATGAATTTTGTTATTTTGTTTGGCAATAGTTGTTTAGAGAACCTATATGCTCAATTTTTGACATCTGTGTTTATTTAAAATAAATTTGATTACTAATTTTTTATTTTGATAAATTATGATTTTTGTAAATGATCCCTATATTTTTAGTTAGTTCTTACAGAGCTTGACAACTCATAAATGTTGTTGATATCTCTTTTCAGATCAGGAGTAGAATTGAGTGGTAGATAGCTTAGCAGGGGTAGTTGGACAATTCCCGAATAATTAGCTTGTAATAAGTTCCGTTTATTGTGGGTCTAGGTTTATTTAAATAATTTTACATTATTTTTTAAAACACTTAGTCTAATTTTTTGTTCTGTTTTGGATCAAGTTTTGAGGTTTTATATCTACTTGGCTTCCACCTTGTAAGTGCACAGCTGTTTGTCAGTGTCTCGGGTCCATTGAGCGGAGACTTGACATAGGAAATATAATATATCACAAATTATAGATTATGGTGTAGGGTTGGTAGACATATAAATATCTATAAACGAGACCGCTGTCTAGGTTGTCGGTCGTCCAAATTACCAAACCGACATAGGAAAGAAAGTAAAATATTTGAGAGGACTGGATGACACCGAATTAAAAACATGCACTGACGAGGTCTTTTTGTGCGGCGAACTCAGTCAATAAATATATCACATGCGTTTGTTGAATCATTAGTTCTATGTAGAGTATATAAGTTCGACCTGCCCTTCGCTGCATTATCAGAGCTAGTTAAGTTCGACCTTCGAAAATAGCACCTGCAGACCAAAGGATAAAATAATAGCAACAAAACCAGAGAAGATGTCATCCTCGGCTGTGTCTGGCGGGGCTCAAGAGTCCAGCCTCCCAGTGAAAGAGATCCCCGGGAGCTATGGCATCCCCTTCCTAAGCCCCATCAGAGACCGCCTCGACTTTTATTACTTCCAGGGCCAGGACGATTTCTTCAAGACCCGCATCGAACAATACGGCTCCACCGTGTTCCGAGTGAACATGCCCCCAGGGCCCTTCATGGCCCAAGACCCGCGTGTCATCGCCGTTCTCGACGCCAAGTCATTCGACGTCCTCTTCGACGTCTCCAAGGTGGAGAAGCGCGACGTCTTCACAGGCACCTACATGCCCTCCACCTCCCTCACGGGTGGTTACCGTGTCTGCTCCTACCTCGATCCGTCCGAGCCCACCCATGCTAAGATCAAACAGCTCCTCTTCACCCTACTCGCCTCCCGCAAGTCCCACGTCATCCCGTCCTTCCGTTCTTTCTACTCGTCTCTATTCCAGACCATGGAGTCCCAGCTCACAGCCTCCCCGGGTGCCAAGTCCGACTTCAACAAGCTCAATGATGTAACCGCCTTCGACTTCCTAGGCGATGCTTTCTTTGGGGTCAGTCCGTCCAGCACCAACCTCGGCACTAATGGTCCCTCCAAGGCCACCAAGTGGCTCTTCTTCCAGCTCTGCCCCCTTATGACCCTCGGTCTCCCCAAGATTTTGGAGGAGTTATTCCTCCATACTTTCCCACTCCCACCATTCCTCGCTAACTCCGACTACAAGGCCCTCTATGCTTACTTCAGCTCCGCGGCTGCTCCGGTGCTCGACACTGCCGAGACGCTCGGGCTTTCCAGGGAGGAGGCGTGCCATAACCTTCTCTTCGCCACAGTCTTCAACAGCTACGGCGGCGTCAAGGTGCTCTTTCCGGGGATCCTCAAGTGGCTAGCGCTGGCTGATCCGAAGTTGCACTCACAACTGGCCAAGGAGATCCGATCTGTCGTCGAGGCAGAGGGAGGGAAGGTGACGCTGGCGGCCATCGAGAAGATGGAACTCACAAAGTCCGTCGTGTATGAAGCCCTGCGCATGGACCCTCCAGTGAAGTTTCAGTACGGCAAGGCCAAGCATGACCTGGTGATTGAAAGCCACGACGCGGCGTATAAGGTGAGCAAGGGGGAGATGATCTTTGGTTACCAGCCCCTTGCGACCAAAGATACCAGGGTGTTTGAGAATGGAGGCGAGTTCGTCGGGGACAGGTTTGTGGGGGAGCAAGGAAAAAAGCTTCTCAAGCATGTGCTGTGGTCCAATGGGCACGAGACGGAGAGCCCGACGGTGGAGGACAAGCAATGCGCAGGGAAGGACTTTGTGGTGCTTGTGGGGAGGCTGCTCGTCGTCGACTTCTTTCTCAGATATGATACTTTCACCGCGGAGGTGGGAACCCTACTACTAGGTGCTCAGGTCACGGTTACCTCTTTGACCAAGGCTGCCTAGCTCTTTTAGTTAAAATAAAAAGGTGCTTTAGTTGCAACTTTTGCATGGTTGTTTAAACTATGTGGTAAGTAACGTGTGAGGATAACTTATCCGAATAAGCTAGGGCCATGCTACTAAAGCCATGCTTGTCATGACTTTATCCGGTAATCAAGTCATTTTATTTTTAAGTTAAATAAATTAAGGAATAATGATGCTTGTAATTGATGATATATAATTATATATAGACGTCCGCAGTTAACCACGATTGTTTTTTTTTTTTATTTAGTTTTGTATTGTGGGTATTAATAGAAATAGGATTCAGTGGTTGTAATTTATTTAGTTCCTATACAAACAATTGAATGAACGGTTCAACTTTTACTATGCACTGTTTATAAATACAATAATTCGAATAATGTTTATTTAATTTTTATTGTGCACTATTTTAGAAGCACAGTAATTACTATTTATTCATAATCAAGAAACTGTTGGATCACAATCCAACGGGCTAAAACAATATCCATAGATTAATAATCTATGAACGTTCACATAGGATTGATTCTCATATTATATACATTGGAATTTGCACGTCGTCCATAAATTACATAAAAAAAAAAAAGCAAAGTAAAGGCAAAATATTGAATTCTATAACTGTTGTTTAAATTTTATAAATTATTATATTTTTCATTTAAATATTTTTTTAAAATGAAGTTAAAGCGATAACTATACATTACTAGAGTGAAAATGTATTTTTATTTAACTGTGCATTTTTTTTATTTTTTCCTTTTATTTTTTTTTTTTTGTTATTTGTGGTTGTTTTGTACCCGGTTTATTTCCAATTTAATACATATGGTTTATCTAATTGTTTGCAAAAAAATATTCAATAAAAAATAAAATATATATATTTAAAAAAAATCTAGAGATAAGGGGACCGAAATGATAAGAAGAAAAATAATATAAAAGAATTTCAAAAAAAAAACGCTTCACATTCAAAAACAAAAACTGAGTCAAGCCTTGGTGCATCGGTACGGCCCGTTTGTTCTTTGTTTTTTTGTCGAAACAAAAAAAAATGAATAAAATAAGGAATTAAACACAACGGCGTTTTGAACGATCAAACAAATCGGAAAAAAAAAGATTGGGCGTGGAAAAAAAACAAAGAGGAAAAATAGGAAGAAAAATAAAAAGAATAAAACGAAGAGATGAAAAAAAAAAATAGAGCAACCAAGATGTAACGAAAAAGAAAAAGAGAGAAAAAAAACCTAAGGAGAAAAGCATCACGGTTGGATCGAGTAGAAGAATTCTTTGGAGGAGAAAATCTATTTCTGAATTAGGCATACATAGTAAATAAAGGAGACAGAGTCTGTTATGGAAATATTATATATCAGTTATCATGCCAAAATTGCCATCTAATTGTTTATATCAAATTGACATCTATCATGTCCAAATTGCTATCTATTGACATCATATATATCAAATTTAATATATATGATTTATCCAAATTTTTTTTAAAAAAAAGAAAATATATTTTTTGGTATATGTCAGTTAGTGTTTTTTTTCACTTAAATCTCAAATTAAATAATTAGTATGTTTTGTCCTATAGTTTCTGGTGTTTTGTAAAAGATCATATACAAATATGATTTTTTACTAACATTTGTTGGATGTACAACGCTGAGAATGGTAGAGAATGAGAATGGACTGCATAATAAATAAATAGCCGTCCAAGATTTTGGTGGGGGTTAGTGGGGGTTTGATTTAATTAAATAAAAGTCATTAATTTAAGTAATTAATTATAATAATTAATTAAATAATAATTAACATGAATTAGTTGACTAGATAAGTACAATAATTAAAGTGTAATGACACTTTCTTGATTGAGATTTAATTATATAAAAAATCATTTATTTAAATAGTTAATCAAAATAATTTAAAATAATAATAACAAAAAATAAGATATTTAATTTGAATATTTAATTATAATAATTTATCCAATAATAATATTCATGTAAAAATATTATTTATCATTAAATATAATTCACTATCTTAAGGATAAAAAAGTAATTTTAGCACATTCTCTCATTCTATATATTTTTTATTCTCAATGAAATATATTTTTAATTAAACATAATTTTCATTGATATTTTTATCCTTGTAATCTTATTCCCATTCCCATTTCATACTGGTTTGGTGGTGACATTTCTAGATGACGTGTTTGAACTCGCCAACCCTATTGCAATTGTTTGAAATGCCTTTTTACCGTACCTTTTTTTTATCTTATTGCAATGAATAATTGACTGGACCAAGCCAAACACCATTTCAATTTTTCTAGTTGAATTTTTCTAGTAGTTACATTTATTTCAAATTATATGAACCATTTATTCACATGCAAATGCTGAGAGATACCACATCCATATAAAAGAGTAACAATTCATTTTCATCCTAAATAAAAGGTTGAGGGTTTAAATCTTTTTCACAACAAAGCTTAACTCATTGTTTGGTTCATAGGGGAAGGAGTAAGAAGCATAGGAGAATGAAGGGTTTAAAAAAAAATTATATTTAATTCAGCAGTAGAGGATGTGTGGAAGGTTAATTAATTAATTTATTTTTTTATTAGGAGGAGTGAGAAGTGAGGAAAGAGGAAAGATGTGACATGTATTTTACCAATTTGCTCTTTTATATAAAATTAATCATAATATTTTTTTTATAGATATCTAGGATTATTTTGTACAAACTTTGTTAATATTTATATTAATTTTAGTAATAATATTATTTGTATAATAATAATAATAATAATAATAATAATAATAATAATAATAATAATAATAATAATTATTATTATTATTATTATTATTATTATTATACAAAAATGTGGGGGTCCTTTATTCTTATCCGGCCTTTAATTAGGATTGACCGGTTAAAAATCATGGGTTACAAATCATATTTTAATCATTTTCATATTTTATATGATTGCATATTCATGACATCTATTAGGGGCAAGCTCCTAATATTAATTACCTCAGATAATGTCGTGGGAACCTCCGATTAAGAAATAAGTGTTAATGAGAAATGACTGAACAAACATAAAATTAATTTTATTATTGATTTTAAAGAGCATGTGAGTACATAATCATGAGTGAGAATACAAAAGTATTAAGAGAACTATTTTTTTATCATACTATTCAAATTCTATTTTTATTTGCATGACTTGGCTAACGCTTTTGACTCATTTACTAAAAACATATTGGAAGACCCTTTTAGCTCGGAGACTGTGGTTTTTTTCGATTTTTTTTATGTGTGTTTGCATCTTCACACGTCGCATAACTCTCAAGTTGCGGCCACTCTACATTTATGAGTTGCCTACTTGATTATCTTTAATTTTTTTTATTTGCTAAAAACTTCGAGGTTTATGCTTGTTAAATCTTCAGTTCTTTGACTTATGGAACTTCTTAGGTTTTTTTGACTTATTCATGTCTTGGGACTTCAAAGTTGCATTTATCATTTTTATGAATTGTTTAGGTCTGGACTCTTCCATGCTTTTGAGCCTCAACCATCATATCATCAAGTTGTGACTCCAACATGGTTGGATCGTTCACTTGACAATTTTAAGCTTGATTTTAGAGTGGATTTCAAGCTGTAATTATAACCTTAATTTACGTTGACCAAGTCATCAAAAGATTTCTCCAATTCATCCCCATGAATGTCTAATATTTGACTTCATAGAAAATTTCTATAGATTTTTATCAACAGTTCTCATCACCCCTGCGAGAGTCAAACATAGGACCTCAAAGTGGGTTTGATGAAAAAACTTCGAGTGGTTTCCATCATCCCTGTGAAGGCGAGCATTGGATTTCACAATAGGTTTGAAAAGATCACTTCAAAATTTTTCATTACTCCTATGAGTGTCAAAAATGAGACCTCACAATGAGTATAAAATTTCATAAACTCACCCCAATGAGTGTCAAGACCCCATGGTATGCTTCAAAGAAATTTTTTTACTCCCATGAGTGTTAAGGCCTCATGGTAGTCTTCAAAGATTTTTTTTTTTTTTTTTTTTTTTTTATCCATCCCCATGAGTGTCAAGACCCCCTGGTAGGCTTCAAAGAAAATTTTAGTAATTTTTTTCCCACCCCCATGAGTGTCAAGAGTGTCAAAACCTCATGGTAGGCTTCAAAGGAAATTTTTGTAATTTTTTTTTATCTTCTATTCACCCCCAAGAGTGTCAAGACCACATGGTAGGTTTCAAAGGAAATTTTCATAATTTTTTGTCTTATCTCCTATTCACCCCTAAGAGTGTCAAGACAACATAGTAGATTTCAAAGGAAATTTTCATAATTTTTTTTTTAATCTTGTATCCACCCCCAAGATTGTGAAGATCTCATGGCAGGCTTCAAAGAAAAATTTCATGATTTTTTTTCCTTATCTTCTATCCACCCCCAAGACTGTCAAGACCTCAAGGTAGGCTTCAAAGAAAGTTTTCATAAAATTTATATCTTCTATATATCTATCCCCTAAAGTGTTAAGATCACAAGGTAGACTTCAAAGAAATTTTCATGACCCCCCCCACCCCAACAAAGAGTGTCAAGATCTTTTCATAAATTTTTCCTTATCTCCTATTCACTCCCAAGAGTGTCCAGACTTGAAGGTAGGTTTCAAGAAATTTTATAAAATTTTTTCTCCACCCCCAAGAGTGTCAAAACCTCAAAGTAGGTTTCAAGAATTTTTTTTTTTTTTAAAAAAATTTCTCTCTATCCCCAAGAGTGTCAAGACCTCAATGCATGTTTCAAGAAATTTTATAAAATTTTCTCTCTACCCTCAAAAGTGTCAAGACCTCAAGGTAGGTTGTAAGAATTTTTTTTTTTTTTTTTTTAATTTTCTCTCTACCCCCAAGAGTGTTTTTCTCTCTATCCCCAAGAGTGTCAAGACCTCAAGGTAGGTTTTAAAAAATTTCATAAAATTTTCTCTCAACTCTCAAGAGTGTCTAAGACTTCATGGTAGACTTCAAGGAGGTGCTCATAAAATTTTCCAAAATGAGTTTTTGCAAAAATACCCCATATCAGTTAGAGTCACTATTTTCTCCCTATTTCATATTCATCTCATGCCATTTTTACACATCAACCTCTGATTTTTTTTTTTCTCTTTTCGTGAAAGTTCAAGATTTATTCAACCAAACCCTTAAAGCTTCACATTCCCCCCCCCCCCCCCCCCCCCCCCCTTTTTTTTTTTTTTTTGGCAAACAAATCTTCCATTTTCTTCATTTTCACATCTTTGACCACTTTTGCAAATAAACCCAAATTTCTTACATCTCTCACATTACACCTATGAATTTTGCAATTGAGACCTCGAATTTCCATATTTTCACCCATTTTTAATAAAAAAATTACAAAGAAACCCGATCTTTCTACATTTATTTATTCATTTATACTTTTTCTCTTGCAAGTTTCACAGATACGCCCCCAAACTCTCATTTCCTCTCTCTTTTTTTTTATGTAATTTAAAACATTCTAATCTTCACATCATGGCATAAATATCTTCTTTCCACATTCATATCCAAATATATATATATTTCAACACTTCTGCACTCTCGTCATTCTATACTTAACACCTACCATTAGTACCCGTCTACTTCACATGACTTAATAATAATCATAACCTATGACAAAACACCAATTTTGCAAGATAATAGTTGTCACCAATAATCATTTCACATACACCCATTCAGGAAAAGATTCTAATTGTCATCACCTTATGAACTCACTCAAACAAACTACACAATGGAATTTTAGTAGTGACTTTTAGAAAGATACCATGATAGTGACAACATAGAGCTGATGTTTTTCTGCATCAAATGGATGAAGGATTTGCCATGGTGTTTAACATTGTCATGCTATAATTCTATAGTGATCCTTTATTTACAAACTTAAGATGGCACTTAACAAGTAGAATCTTGAACTAATCTCATTCTCTATATGGTTACTTTGAGAATCTATGGTAACTAACATGGATGATGATGATGATGATGATGATGATGATGATGATGATGATGGTAATGATTGGCAAGCATGACAACTATGATTTTTTTTATGATGCCATCAATGGAACAGGGGATCAAATGAAACAAACATGAGTTGTTGGGGGTTCAGTAGAAGGGTTCATGATGCAGAACCTGGAAATGAGAAAGGGGAGACAAGCGTCAGGCACAGCAAACGCAGCAACAAAGAGAGACTTGGAAAGATGTTTGGAGATTTCAATTTAGCCTAATGATTAGAACATTAGTCATTTAATTAGTATGGTAATTAGTTAAGGTGTGATTGATTGTAATTACCAACAAATCTAGCTAATTAGAAAGGGGTAGGCTAATGAGGATCGTGTCCTGGCCTGGCACATGTTTGTTACAATGCCTCAATGAGGTTGTTACTAATGATTGTATGAGATTCTTCTATAAAAGGGAGTATGATGAATGAGGAAATCAATGAAGATTTGTTTCTCTCTTTCTTCTAGCTCTTTCTCCTCTTCCTCTCTCTCATCTTCCTTTCCTCTTTTCCTTTCTTTTCCTCTGTTTCACTGAAAATTCCGCGCGATCTCCCATCAATTGGTGCTTTCATTGACCCATGACTGAAGGAATGGTTACCCGTGTGTGAGCGCTGGACAAGCAACTCGCATCCATGGCGGAGCAGCTCGCTCGGCATGACTCTGTTTTCTCCAAGATGGATTCACTATGTTTGATGGTCCAACATCATTCGAAGGCGTTTGAAGCCATACAGAAGAGTACCACTGAGTCGTTCGATCTACTGCGCACTTTGATGGCTTCTCAGCAGGCCGTCATGGCAGAGATGATGAATAAGTTACAGCAACTAGATCGCACCGCTCATTCCATCGCATCGCAACCTCCACTGCTTCCACTTCCGGCATCTTCACCCTTACCTGTTTTCCAACCTCACACTCCATTTACTCCATCACCACTTCAGTTATCAGCTTCTTCACCCCATCATTGACTACCAAAGATTGAGATCCTATTGTTCTCCGGTGAGCACATCTTGAGTTGGGTCTTTCAAATCAACCACTTCTTTCATTTTCATCAAACATCTGAGGATCAGCAAATTTCCATTGCTGCATTCTATTTGACTGGGTAGGCTTTGCAATGGTTTCAATGGCTACACTTGACCTCTCAATTATCTCATTGGGATGATTTTGTCCGAAAATTAGAGCTGCGATTTGGGCCATCCTCGTTTATTAATCATAATGTGGCTCTATTCAAACTCCGATAATCTTCTACAGTCAGTGCATACTTGGGTGAATTCGAGTGTTTGTCAACTCGGGTGACTGGCCTTAGTGAGTTGAAGCTCCTTAATTGTTTTCTTTCTGGTCTTCGGGACGAGATTCAGAGAGAACTATTCTTATTAAAGCCTGAAACTCTACATGAAGCAATGGGAATGGCAAAATTAGTGGAGGATAAGATCAATGCCTCTAGGCCACCCATGGTGAAGATTTAGTTTCCACGACCACTGGCATTACCACCACCTCCGGCATTACATCACGCAGCATTACCACCACCTCCGCCGGTGCATCATGCTGCTTTATTACCCATCAAGCGGTTGACTCCGACGGAGATGGCAGCTCGCTGGACGAAAGGGTTATGTTTCAATTGTGATTCTCCATTCACTCTGGGCCACAGCTGCAATCCTGCACTATTCCTCTGTTTGATGGTGGATCAGGAATGTGTGGAAGCACCGGATGGAGATTCACCACCGGATCTGGACACAGTTATGCCTATGGATTGTCCTATCGAGGAGTGGCAAGATGATGGACCAACGATTTCTCTCCATGCTTTGATGGGGCACTCGGTGCCATTTATATTGAAATTGATAGGGTCGATCAATGGTCATAAGGTGATCATTCTAGGCGACGGCGGATCCACAAACAATTTCATACAATCGCGTCTAGCATTGCACTACTGAAGATTGGGGACGCGATCTTCACCATTTACATTGAATTCCACTTGGCACGACCCGCATCTTTTCGCAAATAGGATCCGGGTGGAGCTCAATTGTATCAGCTGTCAATTGAGCCATTGCACTCACATGAGTCAAATCCAACCGCATCAGTGGGACCTAATACTCCTTTCATCTTCCACAATGGGTTAAGTGCCCTTCTTCATCGTTTCAGCGATGTTTTCCAAACGCCCACGGGATTGCCACCAAGTCGCACTCACGATCATCGGATTCCCTTACTTCCGGGAGCTGCTCTGGTCAATGTACGACTGTACAAGTACCCCCATTTTCAGAAATCTGAAATTGAGAAGCTGCTGGGCGAGATGCTTCGGGAGGGGGTCATACGGCCTAGCACTAGCCCGTTCTCTTCACCGGTGCTCTTGGTGAAGAAGAAAGACGGGATGTTGCGATTCTGCGTCGATTACCGTGCTCTGAACGTGGTCACAGTGAAGGATAGGTTCCCCATTTCGACGGTCGATGAGCTATTAGATGAGATCGCCGGAGCTATGGTTTTCTTTAAATTGGACCTTCATTCCGGCTACCATCAAGTCCGAATCTATCCACAAGATGTAGAGAAGACAGTATTTCACACTCATGAAGGGCATTATGAATTCCTAGTTATGCCCTTCGGCCTATCCAACGTGCCATCCACATTCTAGTCGTTGATGAATACGACATTCAGGCAAGTGTTGCACAAATTTGTTCTAATTTTTTTTTATAACATTCTTGTCTACAGCCGGGACTAGGATTCGCACTTGCTTTACTTGGTGGAGGTGTTTGGACGGCTTCGGGATCAATAGCTGTTCACGAAGCTTTCGAAGTGCGAATTCAGCTGTTCCTCTATTGGATATCTGGGCCATGTGATTTCAGGAAGGAGAGTCACAGTGGATCCTCAGAAGATTCAATCTATCAGAGAATGGCCATTACCGACAACGGTGAAAGCTTTGAGGGGGTTCCTGGGACTTTGCGGGTACTACAGACGCTTTGTTCCTCGATTTGCTTCTCTGGCGGCACCACTAACTGAATTTCTTCGGAAGAATGCATTCATTTGGGATTAGGAGGTGACACAAGCTTTTTAAGCGTTGAAGGAGGCGATGACGACCACTCCAATGTTGCAATTGCCGAACTTTGGCATTCCCTTCATTATTTAGACCGACGCCTCTGGCACC
This sequence comes from Dioscorea alata, assembly GCA_020875875.1. NCBI lineage: Eukaryota > Viridiplantae > Streptophyta > Magnoliopsida > Dioscoreales > Dioscoreaceae > Dioscorea > Dioscorea alata. Next base: position 15,597,035 of record CM037017.1, read on the forward strand.
GGGGTTGGAGCGGTTCTCTTACAGAAGGGACACTCGGTGGCTTATTTTAGCAAGCAACTGTCTCCCAGAATGTAGGCAACATCCACATATAGCAGAGAAATGTTTGCCATAACAAAGGCGGTGAAGAAGTGGCGGCAATACCTGTTAGGAAGACGGTTCAAGGTTCAAACCGACCATCAAAGTCTTCAGCCATTGATGAACCAGACAATTCAAACTTCAGAGCAGCAGAGGTAGTTGTGCAAACTCCTCGGATATGATTTTGAGATAGAATATAAGCTGAGAAACTTAAATAGGCCGGCGGATGCATTGTCAAGGATGAACAGATCTTCTTTTACTGCTTTGATGGCCAATTCATGTCCCCAACCGGCACTGTGGAAGGCTTTGTGGCGAGCCTATGCAACGCACCCAGAAAACAAAGCAGCTCATTAAGGCTGTCAAGGAGGAACCAGGACAACACCCTGATAGCTTCCCCGCAAGTGTACAAGATAGCCAAGTAATACCCTGTGAGTGACATAGGGGTCATATTCCACTGGGCCCAAGGAAGTACTATTACTCACTCTTCATCTATTTTCTAGCCTACAACTCAATATAAGTGAAGAAGAAATAAAGCAAACAAACTAATTTAAGCTAATCCTATGGTCTGGTAACTAGCACACGGATGTAAATAAACAAGGGAGTGTCAAGCATGAGAAGGGTGTGTTTGGACAAGGAATCCACCTAAGGTTGTCATTAAGTCCTAAACTAGGATGTTATAAAGATGCGTTGACGATAGTTGAGACCTAGAGACCTCGTGAGTAGATTATCCCCGATCTCTCAGCGAATAACCCCTGATCCCATACGAGTGTTAATCAGAATCACTCCGTATTAACCCACCTACGATCGCAATGAGCTCTGTGAAGTCTCTAATAGGAGTAAACCTACTATTCTTCGGCTTAAACCTAGAAATGGAGGGCTACCAACACCCGATCTCTCGGTGTGTCGGCACAAGAATCCCCTTTCAATCTCTCCTAGATCTAGTACACGTGAGCAGGTCACATCTACGCATACAACTCATAAAAGAATTATGGATTTCTCCACAAATGTAATTCTAGACATGAAAGCATGAAAGATTGAATCTCAAACAACCATCAAACTAAATTAATAACAACATCCAAAGTTCATACACAAGATGAACCCTGGGGACCATCCAAATCCAAACATAATGATAAGTTAATCCCTCATGACAAGAGATACTTATACAACATACAAGGAAGACAAAAACATAAAAGAAGTAATGAAAACTCCCTCAAGGTCGTGATCCCCTTGAATGGATGAAGCTTCACAAGGTTTGTCGATGATGGCTTAGATCTTCACTCCAACTCCTTCTCCCTTGCTCCTCTCCCTCTTGGTGATGATGTGTGCTTGTTTCCCACAAAGATCACCGCCGGAAGATGGTCGGAAGGCCCCAAGGAGGTGTGGTGGTGGCAGCCTCAAAGGCCAAGAGAAAAGTCCTCCTCAAAAGCCCTAGAAATCCCAATTTATACCCCCGAAGCATACGGACCATGAGGGGGACGTGAAGATGTAGATTAGGTCAAGGAAAACCCCAAATCCCGAGCCTCATGGGGTAGTTAACTGGATAGTGAAGCCTAGGCAAAAATTTCTAGAATTTCTTCACTGGGTCGCAAACTGGGCCGTGAGAACTAGGCTAAGACTTCTGGAAATTTCTCATGGAGTAGCAGACGGGGCCGTGAGGCTTAGGCAAAATTCTCAGGATTTTCTTCCTCGAAGACCCCCAGGTGCTATAGTAACTGCTATAGTGCATATGCTACAGTAGCCTTGCTGCAGTACCGCGACCTGGTTTTTCTTCTCTTTTCTGCCCAGAATATGTGCTCGTGTTCTCCGTGGCTCGTACATGCCCTACAAAGCAAATAATACTCGATTAAGCACAAAACGGGCATCTATTCATACAAAAAAATACATGCTAAGTGAATAAAATACGTATACTGAAATACATACATTTAGACACTTATCACACCCCAACTTCCTATTCCGGGATGGTATTCTCTGGTTCAAGAGGCGCGTCTGGGTTCCGGAAAATTCAGCCCTGCAACCTTTATTGTTGACTGAATTCCATGCCACACCGACAGGGGGTCATGCGGGCATAAACAGGACACTGATGCGCTTAGCGAGTGTCTTCTATTGGCCCAACCTCAGGCGATCGGTCCTGCAAATTGTAACACAATGCTTGGTCTGTCAAACTACAAAGTCCTTTAATCAGGCTCCACAAGGATTGCTGCAGCCGCTACCAATACCGGGCAAGATTTGGCAATCGGTTTCAATGGACTTCATTGTCAGACTACCTCCTTCTAATGGCAAAACGACGATACTCTTAATGGTTGATCGGCTCTCCAAGCAGGGACATTTCTCCGCGTTAGGACCACGCTTCACTGCTCCTCAGGTCGCAGAGGTATTGGTGAAAGATGTTGACACGACCTTTTGCGTGTGTACCGCAAGTGCACGGCCTTGTCGAAGTAATAAAATTACCCCGGTGAGTGGGTAGTCGAATCCACAGGGAATAGGGATTTAAAATACGAGAAATTGCTATTCAATCGTGCGATATACGAAAAGAAACAATGATCGGCATGATGAGTGAGTTTATGAAAATTAGTGTAGATGCAAGGCAAGTAAATAGAAAGATGAAAGAGAGAAAAGTGCAAGCAACGAGTAAAGAGAGAGACTAGCAATAAGTGAGAATAGGGTATCTGGACAAGTTACCTCTAGGACTTATGCTTCTAGTGTAAGACTATGCTATTATACTTTCCTATTGATGTTAATTGAGTCGAGGAAAATCCTTAAAGACACGGTCCCAAATCTAAGGTCAACCGTGACTAACCCCCAACACTATGTCCCGGCAATAGGATTCATGTCAACCCTTCACTCTGTTGATTGCTCAACTAAGCCCCAAGGGAGTATTTCTACCTAAGCCTAACACTACGTGGAATTGCTTTGAGCTCTAGGGACTCCTAGTGATAAAACCTGTTCCTATGTGCAGTAGTTCTAACCCTTTGGTCCAGGAGGAAGAACCGTAGTCTAAATTAAGCCCCAGTGCGTAGGATTCACGTCACCCCAAAGCCTTGGGAGAGTATGTCTTCCTAGTACTTCACTCTATTTCGACCGCTAATAAATCAAGGAATCGGAGGTAGGGAGAAATCACATCGGAAGGGAAAGGGGTACGGTGCTACCTCACAACTCTCCCTCTCAACCCTCTTCAATTTTAAGTAGTCTAATCCTATAGGAGTTGTCACACTTCCAAAGTATAACCTAGATTGTTCTCAATCCTTAGTGTCACGGCTAAGAGAAAACAATAGCACAAGATATCTAAAATTGAAACTCGAATTTATTCATCAATTAATGGAAAAGCATAATAACAATGTCAAAGAAACATAATTATCCTAGAGTTTTACAAGTCCGAATACCCACGAGGGGTTTAGCTCCTCATGGAGCTATACATGTTCATCAATGTATGAAATAAAACACAAACTAAAGACATCAATGAAAACCCCCTTGCGTATGGTGTGGCCGTGGTCTTGTGCGGCCGTCGAACGTCGGTGACGATGCCGATGGCGCGCTCCAATCCTTCACAAAGTCCTCTCCGAAACCCTAGCCGCGCTCTCCAGAAGTTTGGGAGAAAGATAAGTCAAAAAGCTTCTCAAAAAGTCTCCAAATCCCCCTTTAAATAGGCTGAGTGCGGCTTTAAATTTGAAGTTATCGGGGCTTCACACTGCCGTGTGGAATTTCCACACGCCCGTGTGGAGTTTCTGTCTTTCCTGAAAAATTACTTCACACGGCCGTGTGGAATTTCCTCACGCCCGTGTGAAGTCTCTGGCTTGCTGGGAAATCAATTCACACGGCCATGTGTTAATTCCACACGCCCGTGTGAGGTCTCTGGCTTGCTGGGAAATCAATTCACACGGCCGTGTGTTAATTCCACACGCCCATGTGAGGTCTCTGCTTGCTGGAAAATTAATTCACACGGCCGTGTGTTAATTCCACACGCCTGTGTGAATTCTCTGGAATCTTGATTTTCGGCAGAAGTGCACAGTACTTGCTACATTGATTTTGCTACAGTAACGAAGATACATTGCTGCTACAGTAACTCTCCGAAATGCTCCCGAATACGTTGTTCTTCATCGAGGCCATTGAATTGGGCACATAATCAATGGTAGATCGTGCCTATTGCTTCAAGTCTCCTTCTTGGTGAAGTTTTCCTAAGCTACACGAGTTGGACTTGTTGTGAATGTGACTGCCTTTGTGCCCCTCCAATGGAGGTTGGCACACACTCACAAGTCTAAGCTCGTGCCTTGTTCCTTGCTTGGTCCGAAAACCTTCCAACAATGGCGAACACGACCTAACTTCGTTCTTCTTTCCCAACTTAGCTCCACGAACCTACAATGCACAAGAATACACAAATGCACACTATTTAGTGATAGAATCTGATAAAAAGTATGTTCATTGTAAGATAATAACGCTTCGCGTTACTACAACACAAGCACTTATCAGATGTCATCAAGCTTTATGAAATACTGGCACAGATTGTTTCCGACCGTGACCTGGTGTTCATGAGCGAATTCTGGCGTGAGCTATTCAAAATTCAGGGGACACTATTAGCGACGAGCAGCGCCTATCATCCACAAACCGATGGCCAGACGGAGGTCCTTAATCGGTGTTTGGAAGACTACCTTCGGAGCTTTGCCGCCGACAATCCTCGCCAATAGACACACTATTTACCGTGGGTTGAATGGCACTACAACACTGCGTGGCATTCGGCGATAAGGATGACTCCGTTTGAGGCTGTGTTCGGGCGATCACCTCCCTCCTTGGCAGATTATGTTATTGTTGACTCGACGGTTACGACCGTTGATGAGCTGCTCGCCGAACGAATGACCATTCTCCAAGACCTGAAAGAGAATCTCCTCAGAGCTCAACAGAGGATGCGTGATCAAACGAATTTTGGGAGAACGGATGCTGAATTTCAAGTGAATGATTGGGTTCTACTTAAGCTGCAACCATATAGACAGATGTCATTGGTTCGCTGGTCTTCAAATAAATTGGCGCACAGGTTTTTTGGTCCGTTTCAAGTGTTGGAACGGATAGGCGCTGTTGCATATAGACTGAAGTTGCCAGACACTGCAAAGCTGCATAATGTTTTTCACATCTCCAAATTAAAGAAGTTTGTTGGCGACCCAGCTGTGACAATTAATCCTCTTCCACCAGATTGTCTTGATAAGAACCCAGTTCTATAGCCGACAGCAATCCTCAAGCGCCGGGAGATCTTAAGGAATGGGAGGATGGTTTCTCAAGTGCTGGTGTAGTGAGGTGACCAACTAGAAATAGATGCTAAGTGAGAGGATACGGTGGATTTTCAACGGGCTTATCCTGGGTTTTCCCTTGAGGACAAGGGTCCACTGGAGACGGGGGAATTGATGAAGAACCTGGAAATGAGAAAGGGGAGACAGGGGCAATTGATGCAGAACCTGGAAATGAGAAAGGGGAGACAAGCGTCAGGCGCAGCAAACGCAGTAACAAAGGGAGACCTGGGAAGATGTTTGGAGATTTCGATTTAGCCTAATGATTAGAACATTAGTCATTTAATTAGCATGGTAATTAGTTAAGATGTGATTGATTGTAATTACCAACGAATCTAGCTAATTAGAGAGGGGTAGGCTAATGAGGATCGTGTCCTGGCCTAGCACTTGTTTGTTGCAATGCCTCAATGAGGTTGTTACTAATGATTGTACGAGATTCTCCTATAAAAGGGAGTATGATGAATAAGGAAATCAATGAAGATTTGTTTCTCTCTTTCTTCTAGCTCCTTCTCCTCTTCCTCTCCCTCCTCTTCCTTTCCTCTCTTCCTTTCTTTTCCTCTGTTTCACTGAAAATTCCCCGCGATCTCCCATCAGTTCATTCTCAAAATGAAAAGATAAAATAATTTTGAAGAGAAAGAGATAATTTCCATTTCTCTTGTAACTTGATTAAAATTGTTGAGCTTATGGGTGGTATTCAAAGAGACATCGTGGGCATAGGAGGGAAACATCGGGATTTTTTTTTGGGTAAGATTTCATACATGATCTAACCCACATGATACAAAGAAATTCTATAGAAAAAGCATGCTTGCATATCCTCACGAAAAGGGTTATGTTAAACATACATGCACATATGTATTCAAGATAGCTTGGACGTATGGCATATGGTTTATAAAAAAAATTATGAATTAGCAGGACTGGCCATCATCCAAGCATGCATTGTGTAAACTTGGGTTTAAAAAGGAAATACTTTCTATTGCTTCTATTATATGATGTATCCTTCTTCTGTGGAGATGAATCTCAGGTACATCGGTGGCGAACTTCAGCAGAGTAAGCTCACACCTCGCTGTCTGTAATACTTTGACGAAACTCCTTTTCCAATCCTCCCTTCTTCAAGCTATGGAGGTCTCTCAAAAGGATTCTTTTTTTCCTTTTTTTTTTACCCCACCTTTGTTCTCCTTCCACTTCTCTGAGCCCTCTTCTTCGCCCTATCTTTTTTTTCTTCAAATTCTCTTGGTCCTTTTTATCTTTCTTCCTTTCTTTTCCCTTTTGTACTCTTATCTTTTTTTTCCCACAATATCGCAAACCCTCCATATGTTATGAGATAGATTTTTTTTCAAAATTTCAATTCAATTTTTTTTTTAATTTTAAACTTTTTTATTTTGAATTTCAAAAACTTTTTTTAATTTATTTTAAATCAACTCTTTTTTTACTTTCAATTTTTTTAATTTTTTGAAAAAAAAATCCTCATATATTCTCTCTTTCTTTGGTATTTTTAATTTTTTTTTATTTTGGCCCTCCTATATCTTTTTATTTGATTTTTTTCTCTTGTTTTTTATTTATTATTGAAATTTAACCAAGTATATAAGCATAGTGTTAGTTTGTTACTCAAACTTTTAAAAATAACAAATTGAATCTAAATTTTTAAATTTATTTATAAATTCTCTCATTATGATGATTTTCTCATTATATTTGAAAGTGCATAATATTATCAAAATTAAATTTAGATATATATTAAGAATCGTAATTAAATTAAAAAAATAAAATATTATAGAACAAATATAAAATATAATGTCATAATAATTTGTTAGTGTTATGCCCGAGCTAATCATTTACCCAACAATTTACCTAACATCTATTTTCATGGTGATTATTTGAAAATAATACCTTAAATTTTCTCTTCATATTTATATTATTAGTTTGTTGCTTAAACTTTTAAAAACAACCATCTAAATTTTAAAAATTATTCATAAATTCTCTCATTATTATGATAATTCTCTTTAACAGTGCATAATATTATCAAAATTAAATTTTGGATTTATATTAAGAATCATAATTAAATTAAAAATTAAATATTATAAAACAAATATAAAAAAAATAATTAGTGTTATGCCCGAGTTATGCTGCTTTTGCACAGGATGGGAGAGATAAACATTATAATCATGTGTTAAAAATAATATTCACATCGACATAAGTGTGATGATTTTAATAATAATGTTCGAAAATTGAAAGTTAACCAAGTATATTGTTACTCAATCTTTTAAAAACAATACATTGAATATAAATTTTAAAAATTATTTATAAATTCTCTCATTATTATAAATTAAAAATAACACATAGACAATGAAAATCAATCAACGTGTTATCTTATATAAATCAACTTGTTATTATTATTATTATTTAAATTCAATTCGGTAATTTGAATAACGGGTAAACGGGTACTCTGCGGGTATACCTGTACCCTGCGGGTAGGGGTAAAGGTATGATTTTTTTTACCCTGAAGGATACGGGTAAGGGTAAGGGTATGGGGTAGGGGTTACGGCTACGGGTAGGGGTTTTGGCATACCCTACCCATACCCTACCCGTTACCATCCCTACTTTCTTTGGTATTTTTATTTTTATTTTTGGCCCTCCTATATCTTTTTATTTGATTTTTTTTCTCTTCTTTTTTAATTGATTTTTTATTTATTATTTTTTATTCAAATTCTTTATAAATAAAATAATAATATTATTATTAAACTAATACTATAATTACTCATTTTTTAATATTTTTTATCATTTTTATATTATTATTTAAAAAATATTATATTTTTACTAATCTTCAGTTGACACATTAAAAAAGTAAGAGAAAAAAAAATCATATGAAAGATGAAATTAGGTTTTAGAAGGACATTATGATAATTTCTTAAATTGATGAACGGTAATTCGGCATTTTCACAAAGGTTTCAAGATTAAATTTCTTTTTATTAGTCTCACCTAGGGGTGAGCATTATTCGGAAAAACCGAATACCAAACCCAAACCAAACCGAATAAGAAGTTTGGTTCGGTTACCGAACTTTTTTTGGTTTGGTTTGGTAATAAATTTATTGATAATTTGGTATTCGGTTCGGTTTGGTTTTTTTAAAAAAAAATCGGTTTACCCGAAACAGAACCGAATTATATAATATATATATATATACACACACACACACTAGGCTTATATATAATTAATATATAAGCCCATATGCGAATTGGATTAGTATACATGTAGAACCAAATTATGAATTAATAGTTTAATTAATTTACTTATAAATCATTTCAAAACTTTTTTTTTATATAATTTCGGTTAAATAACAAATTTCGGTTAATAACCGAACCGAACCGAAATATTTCGGTTTGGTTAATTTCGGTTTTTATCTTTATTCGGTTCGGTTCGGTTTTCATTTTTGAACAAACTCTGGTTCGGTTAACCGATAATTCGGTTCGGTTCGGTTACCGAACCGACCGATGCTCAGCCCTAGTCTCACCCCCTCCAAAAGACCATGATTTGGAGGGTGGGATATGAGGGATTTGGAGGGGTAAAACACCTCTTGAAACTCCTTTTCCCCCTTACTCCCCCAACCAAACACACTTCACCCCTCCTGACCTCCTTCTCATCCCTCCAAAACCCCCAACCAAACAAAGGGTAAGAGTTGTGGATTGTCCATAGGGTTTTTATAAAAAAATATCCCTAAGATGTTGAAAATTAAAACCCACACATATGCACCTTCACACACAAATTATGGGTTGCTTTGTTAAATAAGCATCTTAAAATTCTATTTTGATTTTTGGTTGATTTACGTTTTATTTTTTAAATGTAAAAAAATATATATATCAATCCCTAGAAAATCAATTCTAGTTCTTTTGTTCTTTGATTGACTTTTGAAAAAATAAGTCGTATTAAATATATATTTTAGGAAGGAGGCTAAGTCTATCGCTTTCTAACTTTAGGAGTGCCATGACCTTCTTTTTTTTTTTTTAATATAAATTTTTTGGTCATTTTTATTTATTTATTTTTTAGTAGGATATTTTGCGGTGATTAGTTCACTATTATTTTATTGGTTATATATATATATATATATATATATATATATATATATATATATATATATATATATATATATATGCAAACGTGATCTAATTACATTTGACATCACCGAATTTCACTAAAGATTAAAAAAAAATTAGGTAACAAAACTAATAAAATAAGAATAAAAAGGTGAAGACAACAAAACAAAACCCAAAAAACAAAATACTTCTTTAAATTCAAAGAAAATGACATTTTGAAAATAATAATAAATGTTTTAATTTTTTTTTATCAAGCCAAAACAATAATTTATTGATCAATACAAACTACAATACAAACTCAACAAGGTTATGACATAAGTAACCACCAATCATAACCAAATCTCAAACACGAAAAACAACCTTGATAACCCTCAAAAGGCACTTATACATGAAACCCAATTCAAACCAACAAATTCACCCAAATTTACTATTATAATCTCGACTAATAATAATAAAGGATGACAATCCAACACATGCTCCATGGTTTTGATAGGTAGGGTAAATACTCTCTTTATGGGTTTGGGTTTGGATATGTATAGATAAATACCCGCAAATTTGTTTATTTATTTAAAAACTTAGAATGGTTTGAAATTATAAGAGGGATTGCCTTAAAAAACAAATCAAAGTGGGTCATAAAATATAAATATATTATTTACAAGTTTTGAATGGCTAGCATTACAAATGTATCCTTTAGAAGTACTAAACGGTTAAGATTCATCCCTAATATGGGAGAAAACCCCTAGATCTCAAATAATGTTGTCTCCGTTATCACATTGGTTGCCCACATCTCACCCACCAATTTTCTATTATTTCATCTTCTCACTCATAGCCTCTTCTCATCCTTTCTTCCAGTCCTCCGCAAGTTTTATCTCAACTTTCTCCATTGCTCCACCACAAAGCTTTATCACCAGTTGAATCCTCACCAAAGATTGAGCACAACCACTTTAATTTTTTTGAGGAACCCTAGTTCATCGTGTCTTCACTATGTCCATGAATGTATTTTATTCTTTTTAACTGTCACTAGTCAAAGATGGAAAAACCCTTGTGGAGAGTAGCTCTTTCAAGTTTCAAAGGAATCCTAAATTAGCCATATAATGAGGTAAAAGTAACTTATTATTGGTGTTAATTTGACTTTACAATATATATTTAATTATGGTTACTGTATTTTTTTTTTTTTGGGGAGATTATGGAAAATGCTAACATATACTCGCAACTCAATCACTTAGTTGGGTTGGAGGCTTGTTTTAATATTTTACTATTATGTGAAAGTATTATATTATATTTTAATTTGGTACCTTATTTTATTATATTTGATTGTAATAATTATGTTGAATGTTTTTGAATATAATTTTGTACTTTGCCCGATATAATTTTAATGAATGTTTATATTTTATAATGGGATTTATATTTTATTAGTTAGTAAGGAAAAAGTATTTGGAGAAATTTGTGATTACTAGAGGCATTTTATAGATAAGAGGCATTTTCTAGTAAGTGTTTATAGAGTGGGAATATAATACTCCCCAAATAGATAACTAGGAAATATTACTAGAAATATGATTACTATTTGAAAAGGTGGTAATTTCACATTCAAGGGGAATATGACTTTTGTCCCCTATTATACCCCTTAACTCCACTATAACTCTCAAACTACCAACATTTAAAAATTCATAAAATAAAAAAATTCAAATATTTAGTCGGAGATAAAAAATGAGATTTTTTTTAAATGTGAAATAATTAAATTGGAGGAAAATATTTATATTTATTTAAAATAATTAAGTTTGATTTAAATATTAATTTTAAAAAATTTATTTAAGTTTAATATTAATAAAAAAATTAAAATTAAAATTGTTTAATAATAACAATATTTATTATTAAACAACTTCCATGGGTAAATATTATAAACTCTACTTTATCTAACACTTATTAAATAAAGGTATTTTAGTAAAATGATAATCAGTAACGTAAGATTTTTACCTAATCAATTATGGTAATCTTATATTTCAACCAAATTACTATCTTGTCAACCAAATTAAAATTGGTTATGTTCCCATCAACATAACTTAAGAATCCCATTTTTCGATAATTCATTCGGAGTACCCTAGCTCTTTGCCCATAACTTACCTTTGTGTGCCAATTGCTAGCAGAAGACCTAGGAAACATGACTGGGAGAAACTCATTGCGGTGATCAAATCTAGACTCAAAAATTGGCAAACGAACTTGCTCTCTTTTGGGTGGCAGACTCATTACAAATCAGAAATTAAAAATCTAGTAAGTTCTCTCAAGCCGGAATCTTGTTACATTGCCTAACTCCAAGATTTTCAATCTAAGAATCTTATTGTCCCAAAATAGCCATATTAATTTTTTGGAGATAAGGCCCTTCCCAAATAAGCTGGTTAATGAAGCGGTGCAAGATTTCCTTAAGAGACATGTTTATAATAAGATAACTTCTTTATTAAAAAAAAAAAAAGAAAATATATGCCATAAATGTAAGATTATCTCCATATAGATCATGAATACAAAACATATCAATTGCTAGTAATAGGAGTTATTCAAGAGTAATGCTGCTAAAACAATTGCTTTTTAGGCCACCCAATTTTGCACGGCAGGTGATTAATTTTAGAGTCTTAAAAGTTTAATTTCAGAGGCATCCCAATAATTAATTATTTATTATATAAAAATTGATATGTTCACTTTTATAATGTTTACAGTTTTATAATCTCGACTTAATTTTTTAATTTAGAATAACAAATTAAATAAAAATCAATACCATATCTTATTTTAACTAATTTTTTAAAATTCCTATTTTTTCTTTCTATTCTTTCTAAGTTACACAGGGGCGGAACTAAGGGGAGACTAGCAAGGGCTGAAGCCCCCCCCCCCCCCCCCCCCCCCTTTGACGGCAGAGACGCCACTTTTCAGGCAATATAAAATTTTATGGTTAAGTTTTTTCTATACTTGATTTAATGTAAAATAGACTATTTAAACACACAAAAGTGTGTAATGTAATTAAGCTTGAGTGGTTAGTGGGTGTTGTCATAAAGCATGTGATTCTAACTTACCCAAGTTCAAATCCTCCTTGGGCCATATGTTTTTTTTCACATTTTATATTTTTAATTTAAAAATTACTAGGATTTCAAAATTTTAACAAAAAATTAAAAAAATCTTATATAAAAATTTTAGTAAGTTAAAAAAATTTAAATTGATCATGAGACTTAGCAAATATAAAGAATATAAACTAAAGATGTATTCTTATTAGTTGAATTATTGAAAATATGATATATTTGCTATAGATAAAGAATATAAACTAAAGGTGTATTCAAATTTTTATTATATTAACACATTATTCTTCATTTAAAATAATTATTTTGTTGGATTGTTTATTTATTTATTTATTTATTTATTTATTTATTTATTATGTTTTGCCTTTAGGCTTCAGCCCCTCCTACCATCGAGTCCTGATTCTGTCCCTGTCTAAGTATGTCCTATTTCATCATATGTAGGCAATTATTAAAACAATTTTAACTTATATTTAGCTTTTACCAAAAATTTGAAGACCTAGTGTTGAAATTTTGCATTAGATCTTTCTTTAATTACCTTGAATTGCCATTGCTTTCAAGATTTTTTTTTTTACAAGATGGATAAGCCACTCACCTCATCCTCTTGGTACCAAACAAAAAAATAAATCATGCTGCCTTCCATTCCCAAAATTATACTCCACTAGTCATTTATCAAAATATATTCTAAATCAAAGTTGATCAGATGTAGTTATCTCAAATGTCAACTCATCTATGATCTACAGACTTCCAAGTAGAACGAGTGGTGGAATAGATTACATACATACATATATACATGAACATTTTCAAATATTTCATGTAACAATATATAATAAAAAAAACAAATTTTGTAACTATGTGATAATAATTTGGTTGACTAATTTTTCCCCTCTTTATATAATTGAGTTGAAAATAATTCCATTAACTAATATTAACTCTACGGGGGTGATACCTCATTAGCAAGTCCTCTCTCTCTCCTTCCTTTTGGATCTCACATTAGTTTAATTCTAATTCGGATTTAAATTATCTTCATAATAATTTAAAATTAAGTAGGTTTAAATAATTATAGTGGTCCTAAACATTATCATTTGAATCCTAAGTTAATCCTAATTATAAGTAGGCTAGTACCATGGGTCCCTAATTTAACGTTCTCGTGAATACCTAGCCCATCAATGGAAGAGATTGATATAGATTAGAAGAGCCTTTGGTTTCTTCAAAAGCAACCCTTTGTTTCTTCAAGTGCAAATCTAAGTGTTTTCGTTGTCCTATCTAATTTGCTATGGCTAGAGGTAAATGAATTTTCTTCCTTTATCAATTAATTGTTTAATTAATTCATACAACATATCAAATATTGTACTCTAAATTTTATGATATGATAAATTATATACTTAGATGCCGTATGTCATACTCTAATTATTTCTAACATCTCACTCTTGAGCTTAAGGGCAAAGCCAGAAATTGCAAGGAGGGTATGAATTACAAACTAAAAAAAGCAATTAATGGAATTTTTATTAATTAAAAATTCAAAATAATACAATAAGCACAATACTTTAAAATACAAAATCAAAATGCCTCCAATGATTGCGAAGGGAGAATTGAATCCTCTGATTTTGCATGATTTGAAAACGTTACAAAATTATTTCTTCATCAATTTTATCAAACCTTTCTCACTCATTATTGCACACCATCATGTCTTTTCACCAATTTTATTTCGCAAATCTGTTTTGATGATGTTCATTGCTGAGAATGCTTTTTCAACTGTTGTTGTTACCACCTGTAAGATCAACACTAATTCGATAAGGTGATAAACTAATGTAAAAGTCTTGCATGAGTTCTTTCATAGTCATAATCAAGCCCATTGCATTAACATGTTTTGATCTTTTTGTTGCAAGGCATTTGACAATTAATTAGTCAACTCAACACTTTTAATTATTAGATGCAAGATAAATATAAATTCAAAACTCTCCATCCTTTGTATTGTACTACCTCACCTTCAAGTTAGACCTAATCCTAGGGGTAAATTGAAAATTTTAGATCTTAGTTAAATTAGGATAAATTTAAATTCAAATATTAGTCCTTATCCTACTAGGACCTTTACATTTGTAGTGAATTATTTCTAGATAAATTAATTTCAAACTAATTTAGTTAAATTTGGGGTATAACTTAAATTCAAATATTAAATCTTGATTCTAGTAGGACTAATACATTGGTGGTGGTGATCATTAAAGATAGAGTATGGAATTTTGCTATTTAGAAAAACCCTAATCTCTCAACCTAAGCCCTATGTTCTACAATTACCCATTTCTCTCTCTTCTGACTCTTCTTGGAGCAAACTTTGAGCAAGGATCCCTTTCTTTTCCTTCTTAGATTTGAAGATTCAAGGTAAGATCTATCGTCCTACCTTCTTTATAATAATTTTTCTGGTTTTGGCATCATCATGAATCTTCCCACTTGATTTTACTGTTTACTTGTGCTTTGATATGAGATCTTTGAAATAAGTAGATTTATATTCTTGAATTTATGGATTTTGATAGATCTAGGAATTTATAATCAAATATGGGAGATTTCTTCTTGATTAATATTTCAATTTAGGGCTAACATTTTATAGAATTGTTGATCTTTCATTAATTCAATGTCTGATGAGCTCTATACATTAGCTTGGATAATACTGCAACTCGGTTGGTATTGTAGTAAATGGTTCGTTACTGTGGCACGAGATGTTGCTGTAGCACCCTGGGAAATTTTCAAGATTTCTCTAATTTTTCAATGTTAGGCTCTTTCTAACCTTAATTGAAACTAGGATGAGTCAATCGAAATCAATGGCAAGCCAAAACAAACCCTAATTCTTTATGCATCGCATATATAACTTGAATTGCTCATATTTCTTTTAAATGCATATTAAAATTTTGCATTCAATTGGATTTACTCTTAGGTTGGAAAACCTAAAGTGAAGACAAGGAGCTTGCGAAGAAGTGCCGCAATTAAGCTCTTAGATTTATGGGTCTAAGCATTATAAGTGGATGTCCTTCCCTTAAAGTTATTTTCAAAAATAGTTCTTTTTTTCCCTATTTAGTTTTTAAATGACTATGTTACTATAATATACTATGTTATATCAAATTTCTTTACGTGGTTATTCTTGATTTATGATTCACTATGGCTTGATTTAAAAAGGTCTTTATTTCAATTACATTGACATGTGATATTTTGAATTTTGGTGATTGTGAGTCTATGACTTTGCTACTGCAGTGGTCGTCTCCATGGACCCATCTAGTAAGACATTGCGCTATAGACTGGATGACATCGGTTGCCCATTCAGGATGCTCGAAGAGAACCTGAATTGGATGTGGGTGAGTATCACCACTGATTTTGAGACACCATGCGTCACCTCATGCGTGGTCTCAGAGACCAACGCCAAGGTGGACTTGTTTTCATGTTTAAAAATGTGTTACTGGCCTTGGTGATCACACACCTAATCGCAACAGCGGTTTGGTTTAGGAATTATTTCTCAGCCGATTTATAATTTTTGTTTGATTATTATTATTATGGTTATTATTTTAAAACCTTGAGTTGAACTTATTACATTATGGGGAAAAAATTGTTTATCAGTATCATTTCTTGTTTCAAAATTATTCCTAAAATGGCTATCTAAAATGTAATATTTTATGATATTAAATGATATTTCAAACAAACTTAATAATCACTCACTGAGTAACTATGTTTCTCATTCACTTTATTTTCCGTTTTTCCTCAGGTAGTGATTGATACTGTGGTGGCGTTAGGGCGTTGTGCTGGGTCGCTCCACTTTCCTTAGTTGTTATTAGGTCATATTATATTCGTATATTCAGTTATGTTAGTTGGATCCACTAGTATAATAAAAATCTTACAGTTTGTCAATTCTCGTTTTGTTTTCAAAATTTTCCCGAATGCTACACTTGTTTTCTATGTTATTTTAATGTTACATTTTATGTGAGTTTTGCATATGTATTTACTTGTGATGAAAGTTACAGTTTTTTTTTTTTTTTTTTTTTTGCCTTACGATGTCTTGGGGTAAGGTGAGTGTTCATGTCACTCATTTCGTGATATCATGGCGATCTCCACATGCTCGACAGCGAGCCAGGGAGTGACATGTATTAAAACCAATATTATACCTCTTTTTTCTACAATATTCCCATCATTACACACATTCTCTAACACCTCTAACGCTGATTTCCACATAGTTAATATGCGGATTTAAGTTGTATGATGTGAGCCTTATCAAGTATCACCTGGTCTTATAAGATTAGTCTCTTAATGTTAGCTTTCTCCTAAAAAAAGGTGCATCTCTCTCTAATTCCTCCACAGTCTTATCATGGTATTTTTAAAGCAATGCATCTATTCTTTTACAAGAAGTACACACATTGTTCACAATCATACTGATAAAGCTGCAGAAATCACTAATAACCAAAATGTTTATAGCAATAGAAACAACAACCAATTACAATTGCTAATGGACATAAAAAGCAAATGGATCTTCATTTAAAATCAATGTCTTCGCCCCATTAAATTGCATTTCATATTTAAGGCTCCATCATATCCCTACCCTCTCAATCTAGAAAATGGATAAACCACAACAGGTAAACAAACCACCTAAAGTTGCCATTAATGAAGGGACTAAAGTATCATTAATATGTTCAACACTAAGAAATCATTCAATTACCTGCCCTTGCTTGTTCACAAACCTCGCAGTTAAAGGTATTTGCTCCTATACCATATTTGTTATGAGACTCACTAAGAAGTATAGAGAAATGACTATCTCCATTCTCATCAACAATGGCTCACGTGGTCTTTTCTGCATAAGCTTTCACCAACTCTTTTTGTATTCATGGAGAAATCATTTGACTATTTCCAATATCATTTTCATTAATCACACAACAAACACTTTCAGCTTTCTTTCCATACCAATGTAGCATCTCTGGAAAGTTGCCTCTATCTATGGAACTAGAAGAAAAGCAAGATGCTACAAAAGAAGAAATCTAACACATAAAACCATAGTGACACGAACTCTATATGCAATCTCCATTTCTCTGTTATGAGAAGAGAACATATACAACACGCTTTGTTTCTGGTTTTTGAAATCCTCACAATATCGACTTCCCTTATTGTGACTGCTATTAACTCCACTAACATGATCGATGAAAACTTCCACTGCCTTCTTCCAAAACCCTGTTTTTGTGAAGGCATCACTCCAAAGTTTATAACCCTTCAGTTGCTTACAAAGATAACTATCATGTATCTGAATTTTTGACCCGAATTTTTTGGGTACCCGATCTGAAAAATGGGTGGGGTACCCAATCCGAATTTTTTAGATGAAAACTGGGTCGGATACGGATTGGGAGAAATTAAAAATTGGGTAAACGAATCTGATCCGGTTTTTACTTTTTAGTATATTCTTATATTTAGATACATAATAATTTTAAATTTTATATGGTCTAAAAATTAAAAAAAAAAATCCAAAGCCCTCACATCTAAACCCTTTAAGAGTTATATATATATATATATATATATATATTAATAAATTTAAATTTTAGAAGGACTAAAAGTAAAAAAAAATATCCAAATGCCTAATATAATAACTTAAAGAGTTATATACTTATATACTTATAAATTTAAATTCTACATAGATTAAAAGTAAAAGAAAAAAAATCCCAAATCCCTGTCTCTCAGTCCCCAACGGCCATCATCCTGCCTCTTTTCTCTAGTCTCCATCTAACTCTCTTCTCTCTCTAGCAATTAATGATCATTATTGATGAGACATTTGATGTTTTCGAAGATTTTTTAATGACTAAGATTGATAAAACTCTTTATTATTTTTGCTATGACTTTTGTTGTGTGGAGAATAATATAAGAGTTTAATGCCCTTTATAAGTTATAAGTTATTCATATTTGTTTTTATGTAATGTTGTTATATAAAGTAAATCTATAGAGTAGATAAAACTTAAATTTAGATCCGGATATCCGATATTCAATCTGGTTTAAACCGGGTACCCGATTCTCGGTACCCGGTTTAAACCGATTCGGATACGTGTCAAGTTTTTACATATCCGAAAAATCGGGTATCCGATTTTGCTCACCCCTAAAGATAACAATTGAAACAATAAGCTGTTTTTTTCTCCACTCTATATTCCAACCACTTAAATTTCTGAAACCTAATTGCTTTAAAGCTTTATAAATCTTTTCCTAATTGTTTTCAAGAAAAATTGTGCCAACTGGTTATTATAGACTCATCAACAGATACCCCCTCCTTATTTGATCTCTGTTTCACACATCATATTCCTCAATTGGTTTTCAAAGTCCTAGATTGGCAATAATATCATTCGGATAAAACTTAACACAACTTTTCTTTTGAGCAACATAAGTTAAATTCGTTATTGATTTAACACTTTTTGGTATAGGTATAAAAAACCACTCCATATATATAAAATTGATTAAAATAAATTAAACTAGATCATAAATTTATAAATTTTCTGAAACAAAATATATTAAAAAGTTATTAATCCCATTTCACATAATCATAATTCATAAATTAATCAAACCAATTATATTAACAAAGTATTAATTCAAATTATTAATATCCATAAATTTTTAAATCAAAACTCCTAAATTAATAATCCATGTCTAAACTAAATCTATTAACAAAATTACAATTCAAATAATTAATATCTATAAATTTATAACTTATAAAATTAATAGACTAATCCGATCAACATAATTAAACCTAATTATACAACTCAAATAATTAAAACCACAAACCCGAAGACTGTTAGCTCCAAATCAATTTCAATTCATGAAAACAAAACTCAACTCAAGAATGGGGAAATCAAATAAAAAAAAGACTGCACTAATCACAATTCCATTATGTAACTAGTTGGGAACATGGCATGGGTGCCCCAAACTAAAAATTTTAACTGACGATGTTGCAATTCATTTTAATTTATTTGCAATTTGAACCCATCTAAATCACAAATTTTGCTTTTAATACTCCTCAAATCCCTAAATCAATCCGCATTAATCAATCACAATAATTATTTCAACAAAATTTACCAAACTTTTTAAAAATCACGAACTTAGATCCCCTCCAAGTGATCATCAAGAAACTACAAACACATTTTAACACATTATCCTCTTTTGAAATGATGAATTAGTAATAAAACAGTTGAACACACATAATGAAAATAATCCATAAAAAATGAAGCACATTCCTCTTTGTCCAATGATCCCCGAAAAACATCTCACAAATGAAAAAAAAAATTAGCCAACTCACACAAAAAAGAACAAAGCTTCACTTCCTCGGACCTGCTGAATGACCGAAATGAGTTAACTACCATAATTCTTCAAGGCTACTCATTCAGCACCCATCATGAGCACCACATGAATGGAATCCACTACCAACAATAAAAATCCAAAATCAACTAAGAATCAAAGCACAAGCAACAAAGATAAAATCTGAAGACCTACATAATCAAGAGTCAACAAAAGTTCATCAATCTCCCATTGAATAATAATCAAAGAGGCGAGATATACTCTGGATCTATACGATTGGAGCTTCATCGAAGAGATAAAAAAGACAGGACTTCTAAGGATAGATTAAGAAATGGAGGCATGGGGACTTCGTGCTTGACTACTTGCTTTACACCCATTCCCCCCCCCCCCCCCCCCCCCCCCCCCCCCCCCAAAAAAAAAAAAAAAAAAAAAAATTTGGGGGGGGGGGGGGGGGGGGGGGGGGGAATAGTGATTGCCTCTATTTGGGCAATGAAATGGCCCCCTAGAGGGGTAATCATTGTTAGTGCAAAGGCACTTTAAGTTGGTATAATTTGACACCTAGTCAAGGTGACGTAAAAAACCTATCAATGGTAAGATTTGAAGAGATACCTATCAATGGTAATCATTGGAGCTTAATTGAAGAGATACCTATCAATGGTCAGATTTGAAGAATATTGAAGATATGATTTGAAGAACTTTAATAGATTTTGATGAAGACTATTAAGGGTATATTTTGAAGACATGCCTAATTGTGGCATGATTGAGCTGATTGATTGAAGATCTTTGATAGAAGATTTAAAGACCAAACTTGGATGAATTGAAGATCAAGTCTGGAAAGTTTCTTGAAGACACACAAAGGCGTGTGCCCCTTGCCAAGGGACTGTGTGGTGAGGAACTGAGGAGGGAGGTTAGTTGCCGGTAGTCATGATCAGGTGATATGGCTGCATCGACTCGGATTAAGCATGACTAGGTGGTTGATGTGTCTTGAGGTCATTAGCAATGGAACCAGAACTCAGTTAAGCCAGCAGTCAGGGCCATGTTGCAACATATGTTACAACAGAAGTTGCAACAGCTAATTTCGGAAGGTTCTAAAGTTAGTAGCCGCGGAGATTCTAAAAGAGGTATGCGCCATATTTGGGACGTTGAGGCGTCTATATATACTACCTTGGTATGAGATTTGGTACGACTCTTGAAAGAGGGAGTAGGGAGGCACCTGACAATCTAGAGAGGGTAGTATTCTTGTTTGTGTGAGAGAGTGACAAAGTGTTTGTACTCTTCTTTTATCATATATTTTAGTGAATTGTTTATCTCTAGGCTTGGCCCCCCAGACGTAGGCGAGTTGACGCCGAACTGGGTTACCAACTTCTCGTGTCTCCTTCTTGTTTGGTTTGTGTGTGCTTTTCTTTGAGTGCTGAGTGTTCATATAACCCACAAACCTTAACCGGGGGAACTAACAATCATTACTCCCATGTGCATACCCAAACATCGGTATGCACATGGGCAAGTAAAGATTCTCACTTAGAGGAGAGTTATGATTGTCATCCAAACACCCCGATAAATCTAAGTTAGATGAATTGTAGGAGGGCAGAAGACTTACACGAATAACTGAAAACTGAGGTTGTCAGACCTGGACTGGCCCGGTTGTTTCAACCAGAAAAATCAAGAAACGACCATGTGGCTAATCCTGGCATGGCCCTTTGAACCGGGTGTACGGAAATCCGATGTTAATTCGATGAACCGGCTGGTTCGACCATGAACCGGTTGACTCGACTAGGTTAACTAGGTTATAGTATTAAGCAAATTTAGGTGTTAGGGCTTATTTGGCTTTTTTTTCATGGTTTCTTTGTAAGGTTGAAAGCCTTAAAGACTTCAATCCTCCTCCATAGTCCATCCTAGTAGGCCTCACTTGAGCTTGACTACATCAAACTCCGGTGATGCTCCCCACCAACCTTTTAAAGGCACAAATTTGTATGATGTTTATTTAGATTATGTTTGGCATTTTGAGAGATTTTTTGAATGATTTGTAATCTTGTGCCATGCTTTGAAAATCCTAGCAAGACTCATAATTTTTATGTTTTGTCTTTTTTTTTTTTTTTGTCTTGTTTTAGATCTCCTTACTCTTGATTTCTTGAGAAGAAGCTTGCCGGCTCACAGGTGTTGCTCACTTTGTTAGATTAAGGAAAATAATGTTTTTTTTTAGAATTAGTGAATTACTTGACAAAATGTAGTTAGATTTTGAATTATCAATATAAATAGATGCATGATACATGATGAGGATTATCAATATTTATGGCATGGGCATTACTAATTAGAAAGGCTTCATAATACATGCAGCAAGACCCCTGCCGAGGCACTCATGCCCTCAGGCTCTTGCAAGCGACGCAAGCAATGGATCGCCAATCAAATATTAGGCTTGCTTATTTGATTTCATAGAGATTGTAGAGTGGGAATTGTCTTTTGGTATATTAATTATTTTTTCTATAATTTGGCTTTTTCTCACATTTATAAGACATCATCTTTGTAGATTTTAGAAAGGGGTGAACATCTAAAAAGAGTCTTTTGTAATTTGCTCATGACATACGGTAAGTTGGTAAAATTTTTATTTTTCATTGTTCATTTTCCTTTTAAAAATGTATGAGTATATCATGTACAAAATATATTGGAGATTACATATTTCATAAACATGTATCATAATAGAGATCACACTATAAATTGACAACATATATTGGTTGGTTTTGTTATGTGTAGGATCCAAAGGCCGGCAATACACAATCATCTAGTTGTTCAAGTGGCAATGTTCATTTGAAGACTGATCCTGCTTGGGACCATTTCAATGTGTCTAATAATGCACAAGGAAAAAAGATTTTCTCTTGCCTTTATTGTGGATCAAAATATCAAGGTGGCAGAATTAATCAAATGAAGTATCACCTAGCTTCCATTTGGGGAAATATTCCAGCTTGTAAATGGCTGGGTTTCTTATTTCATCAAAATAAAAGGAGAAGGATTCATTTGATGATTCATATGAAGAAGTTAAAGAAGATGATGTTCAAGAGATTAATCCTCCAATGAAGTCACAACAAAAGACAACAACAATAGAAAAATATTTGGGAAAAAGGAAGGCCAAGGATTCCATTGAAAAATGTGTGGTTCCAAGGATAACCTTGGAGTCTCAACCAGGAATTAAGAGTGCATTTGCTAACAAGCAAGTGATTCAAAAGGCAAATATGGCTTTTGCACGGTGGTTTTATGACTCATGCATTCCATTTAATGCATTGAAGTTACCTTATTTTCAGGCAACGTTGGATGCCATTGCTGGGATTGGATCTGGATATAAAGGGTCATCTTATAATGGTATAAGGACTCATTTACTGAAGAACTGTAAAAAGGAATGTCAGTTGCTTGTTGATAACTTTAGAAGCAATGGGGCTAGTTGTGGATGCATGATTATGGGTGATGGTTGGAGTGATCAAAGACAAAGAACTTTGATTAATTTTTTGTTGTATTGCCCTAATGGCATATCCTTCATAAAATCTATTAATGCATTGGATATCATTAAGGATGCCACAAATTTGATGAATTTGTTTTCAAAGATAGTCGAATGGGTTGGGCCATCAAATGTTGTACATTTGGTGATAGATAATGCTAGTAATTATGTTGCTGCAGGTATGTGATTTTAAATATTTTAGCTTGCCTGCTATTTTAGTAGATATAGATTTATATATTATTTATTTAACCATGCTTCTTTCTAACCTAGTTTGATATATTTTGTTATCATTATAGGAAGAGTAGTGCATGAAAAATATAATCACATTTATTAGTCTCCTTGTGCCGCACATTGCCTAAATTTAATCTTGAGAGATATTGGGAAGATGGATCATATGGTTGAACTTGCCTCACGGGCTTCTAAGGTAATCATTTTTATGTACAACCATATTTATATGTTGAGTTGGTTAAGAAAAAGATTGGGTTGGAAAGAACTTGCGTGCTCGGGAGCAACTCGTTTCGTTACCATTTTTATCACTCTAAAAAGCATTTATAATCATAAACTTGATTTGCAAGCTTTGGTGATAGTGAAATACTATACTTGCCATAGATTGTCCAAATCCGCCATGGGTAAATTGGTTAGTTCTATTATTTTGGACAACAAATTTTGGGAGATTGCTTGTTGATGGTGAAAATAGAGGCTCCAATAATTAAGCTACTTCGTGTTGTTGATGCCCATGAGAAGCCCTCTTTTGGTTATGTTTACGAGGGGATGCTTTTTTTTTATTAGACCATTTTTTGTTTATAATTGCTAAAATGCCCTCCTTTTAGTTTTTTAACCAACTTTTCAAAAAATTGTTACTATTCTTTTAATTTATTAATTTAAAAAAAACTATATATTTTCAAAAATATATATATTATTATTGTTGTTGTTACAATTGTAATTACTTTTCTGCATATTTTTTAAAACCTAGTTTTGTTATAATTTGTGTGAAACTTGTTTAGTTTAATTTTTTTTTAAAATCTATTTGTATATAATTTTTTTTAAAAATCTTGCTTCCCATGGCTATAACTGTGTTTTGTATACGAGCATAATTTTTTCTTAACTAAAACTAATTAATATTATTTAATATTGGATAGTGCATAGTGTTGGGAAAATTGAAAGCCGTGTCTTGGATACCACTGCCCTGAAAGAGAAATTCCGGCACAACCGAGGTGCAATCGAGATTGCCGTTTGCCTCCCAAAGTTAACACAACTACCCCCAGACACGTGCACTAATGGCAAGGAGTTGGAATAACAACCAATTACCCATAAGCCCAAGCCAAAAGAAAAGAGAAAACCCCTTGGGAAGAACAAGTTCCATGTCCTATTTAAAACCCAAATCTTATCTTATCTTTTTATTTTAAAATCTGAATATTGCAATTTAAAACACAGTAATCCTAAGAAAAATCTGATTGTTATAAAAAAAAATGTGTAACTAAAATTTGAAAATCAATCATAACACATAAGCATTATCAGTTTGTTGAACAATTCAAATTATAGTAGGACACATTTTAAACCAACCAACAGATTTTTGAAAGGTATAATACCCAAATTGGTCCCTCTACTTTTCTCTCTCTTCCTTTTTGGTCTATCTACTAAGAAATGCTCCCTATCAAAATAATCTATACCTTGCTTTTAAGTATAGCCCATAACCACTAATCTAGCTTCGAACTTCTCAATTGAACTGTTCGATCTAATCTTTATCTTAAAGATCCATTTACACCAAATAGGTTTGCTGCCTATAGGTAAATCTACCAAATCCCACTTGTGGTTCATAATAATAGAATCTAGCTCGATTTTGATGGCTTCTTTCCAAAAACTAGAAGCTATTGAACTTAAAGCTTCTTGGTAGGTTTTAGGATCGTCATCAATTAAAAACATAAGATGAAAATTAATCATTAATCTTATCTAGGTTTTCCACTAGGAAAGCAGATAAGAAATCAGACCCAAAATTTTTCTCAGTTTTCCTTCTCTTACTTCTCCTAAGTTCATATCCAACTGGTTCAGAAGTAGAAGGAAAAGAGACAGATACCTGTCAGCGTTTGAAGTACCAATGGAAGTGTTAGTAACCTTGACCGTAGGAAATGTATACTCAAAGAAGTCTGCATCTCTAGACTCACAAATAAAATTGCCAGTCAAGTACATGAATCTATAAGTTGCAATGTTATGAGCATAACTAATAAAAACACAATCAAACGTTTTGGGTTCAATATTAGGTTTTTTAAATACCGGATATGCAATCTTTGCTAAACACCGCCACACTTTCAAATAGTTTATGTTAGGTGCAAAACCCTTCCATACATCTCATAGGGTGTCTTATCCAGCTTCTTGTGAGGGACTCTATTAAGAATAAAACAAGTAGAAAGCACGCCTTCCCCCACATGTTATCAGATAACCTAGAACTCAACAACATGACATTCATAATTTCCTTTAAAGTTCTATTTTAACATTTTTCTATGTCATTTTGTTGTGGTGTGTATGGTGCACTAGTTCCATATATGATGCCATGTAATTCAAAAAATTCTTTAAGAAAATATGTATCATACTCACCACCTCTATTAGACCTTATTCTTTTTATCTTTCTGTCTAATTGGTTTTCAACTTTTGCTTTATATTTTAAAACATTTCAATAGCCTCATCTTTTGATTTTAAAAGGTAAATTCTTGTATACTTGGAAAAATCATCTACAAAAGAGATATAGTATTTTTAGACGCCTCTACTCATAGTGTTTAAACTCTGCCAAGTCAAAATGTACCAATTCAAGCAATTCATTGAATCTAGATGTGACAAGTTTAAAAGGCTTTTTCGCAAATTTTGCTTCCGCACAAACTGAACATTTAAAATGATCACTAGCCTCAAATGCATTGATAAGGTGCAAGTTTTTAAGCCTTTTAATGGATGCAACATTCACATGTCCTAATCTACCATGCCACACATTAATAGTCTCAACAATATAGGCAAAACGGGAAACATTTTCATTAACAATAGGAACACAAATAGTGTTCAAAACAAAAAGACCAAGCCAAATACCCCTTACCAACAAAGTTACCATTTTTAGTGATGATCACCTTGTCAGCCTCAAACACAATCTTCAGCCCACCCCTGTTCAGAAGATTACTAGACACTAGGGGTGTAATCGATCTAGTTCAAGCCGAGCAACAAGCTACTTGAGCTCGAGCTTAGTTGAAAACTCGGTGCTCGATACTCGGTTCAAACTCGATCAAGTTTTATTTATGTAGCTCGAGCTCGACTCGATACATAAATCGAGCTATTCATGCTCGCTTGGTTAAGCTCGATTAAGCTCGATAAAAGCTAATAAGCTCGATTTGATCATAGATAATTTTATACTCGAATTCGGGCTCGAGCTCATGCTCGAACTCAATTATATATATAAAACAAACTAACATATAATATATATACACATAAATACAACTACTCGATTAGGATCGTGAGCACTCGAGTCAAGTATTAAGATGCTCGAACTCGGCTCGCTCGACTACTCGTAGAGATGGCAATCTATACCCTACCCGACGTGTACACCCGTACCAGGTCAAAGAGGGTAATACCCTCTTTGACCTGGTACGGGTATGGGTACGGGTATTACCCGTTATTTTTTTTAGCAGGTACGGGTCGGGTAAGGGTATATCTCTACCCGACCCATACCCTTACCCGTACCCTTACCCGTTGAAGAGGATACGGGTAAAACCCGTACTTGTACCCGTACCCTTACCCATTGAAGAGGGTATGGGCTATATATTTATTAAGTTAAACATTTATCCAATAATTTACCTAGCTTCTTTTCATTGTGATTAATTTGAAAATCATACCTTAAATTTTCTTTTAATATATTATTTTGGATATTATTTATTTTTTATATTTATATTTAATAGAGTATAATATTATTAAAATTAAAATTTTGATTTATATTAAGAATCACAATTAAATTTAAAATTTTAAACATTATAAATCAAATATAAAAAATAATGTCATAATAATTTAATAGTGTTATACCCGAGAGAGATAAACTTATGTTAAAAATAATATTTGCACCTGCATAGTTGTGATGATTCTTATAATTTCTTTGAAAATTGAAATTTAACCAACTATATATGTATATTGTTAGTTTGTTTCTCAAACTTTTAAAAACAACAAATCGAATCTAAATTTTAAATTTTATTTATAAATTCTCTTATTATGATGATTTTTCTCATTATATTTGAAAGTGCATAATATTATCAAAATTAAATTTTGGATATATATTGAGAATTGTAATTAAATTAAAAAATAAAATATTATAGAACAAATATAAAATATAATGCCATAATAATTTGTTAATGTTAGGCCAGAGCTAATCATTTACCCAACAATTTACCCAATATCTATTTTCATGGTGATTATTTGAAAATAACACCTTAAATTTTCTCTTAATATTTATATTGTTAGTTTGTTACTCAAACTTTTAAAAACAACAATCTACATTTGAAAAATTATTTATAAATTCTCTCATTATTATGATAATTCTCTTTGACAGTGCATAATATTATCAAAATTAAATTTTGGATTTATATTAAGAATCATAATTAAATTAAAAATTAAATATTATAAAACAAATATAAAAAAATAATGTTATAATAATTTACTAGTGTTATGCCCGAGTTATGCTGCTTATGCACTGGATGGGAGAGATAAACATTATAAACATGTGTTAAAAATAATATTTGCACAGACTTAATTGTGATGATTTTAATAATAATGTTTGAAAATTGAAAGATAACCAAGTATATTGTTACTCTCAATCTTTTAAAAACAACATATTGAATATAAATTTTAAAAATTATTTATAAATTCTCTCATTATTATAAATTAAAAACAACACATAGACAATGAAAATCAATCAGCTTGTTATCTTATATAAATCAACTTGTTATTATTATTATTTATTTAAATTTAATTCGATAATTTGAATAACGGGTACCCTACGGGTTTACACATACCTTGCGGGTAAGGGTAAGGGTATGATTCTTTTTACCCTAAAGGGTATGGGTATGGGGTAGGGGTTACGAGTATGGGTAAGGGTTTTGGCATACCCTACCCATACCCTACTCGTTGCCATTCCTAACTACTTGAGCTCGACTCGACCCTAAGCGAGTCGAGTTCGAGCTTTCCCCGAATCGAACTCGAGTAGCTTGTGAGTAGTAGTGTATCATTTACACCACTACCAGATACTAAGTTCCTTCGCAAGGAAGGAACATATAAAACATCATTGAGTGCAAGAGTTTAGGCAGAAGTGAGTTTTAGAAAAACCTTCCCTTTCCTGAGTACATCAGTGGTGGTAGGGTTGTCCATGAACACGCACTCCCCATCAATAGCTTCCTGGAACTCGTGGAACATCTCCTTGTTAGAGCAGAAGTGCTTAGATACCCCTGTGTTAAGGATCCAATCTAACTTGTTCTCCACCATATTGGTCTCAACGACCACAACAGCAATGATGTCTTCTTTCTCAACGAGGTTGACTTGTGGGGTAGCTTGGTTGTCACACTTCTGGCCCTGCTTAGGTTGGTCTTTGCGTTGGTAATTGGTTCCATCAAGAGACCCAAGCTTTGACAGGTCGGGAAGGGCCTTTGCGGTTGGTACAACCATAATTGAAGTTAGGTTTTCGCTTTCAGATTGTTGGGAAAATTGAAAGTTGTGCCGTGGATACCACTGCCTTGAAAGAGAAATTCGGCATCATCGAGGTGCAATCGAGATCGCCGTTCGACCCCCAAGGTTAACACATCTACCCCACATGCTCTCGTGGTAAGAAGTTGATATAGCCACCAATTATGCAGAAGCCCATGCCAAAAGAAAAGAGAAAAACCCTTGGGAAGAACAAGTTCCATGTCCTATTTAAAAACTCAAAGCTTATCTTATCTTTTTATTTTAAAATCTAAATATTACAATTTAAAACACACATGATCCTAAGAAAAATCCGGTTGTTATAAAAAGCGAATGTGCAACTAAAATTTGAAAAATCAAAGCACTAATTTAAACTAACTAGCAGAAAATCTTTCTAATAGTCATTCCCAATACATAGATTAGTTCATTGTAATTATAATAGCTATATATTTATTTTGTACCTTTTTTTATTTTTTTTACAAGGAATTAATCATTTATAAAATTATTTTTTTACTTTAAATATATATTTATGGACTTTGTTAGTGCAAATGCACTTTAAGATTGGCATAATTTGACACCTAGTCAAGGTGACATGGCAAGCATGATGACGTGGCATGACGTGGAAAGAAGAATGACATGGCAAGAAGACTTGGCTAGGTGGAAAATATCATGGGAGATCTTGGAGAAGTTATTTTAGGCAAGAAAATCAAGCAAGCAACAAGATGATATCAAGATTTCATCAAGACCATATTTAGAAGATGTGATTGAAGATTAAATATGGGTGAAGCTTAAATGAAGAAACAACCTATCAATGGTATGATTTTGAAGACTATTGAAGGCAAGATTTGAAGAACCCTAATAGAGATAATATGAAGTCTATTAAAGGTATGTTTGAAGATGCGCCTATTGCTGGCAAGATTCAGCTGATTGAATGAAGATCTTTGTTGAAGATTTGAAGACCAAACTTGGGTGAAGTGAAGACTAAGTTTGGCAAGTTTCATGAAGACGCACATAGGACGTTCGCCCCTTGCGAGGGGGCTGTGTGGTGAGGAGCTGAAGAGAGAGATTAGTTGCTGGTAGGTCGGATCAGGTGATCGGGCTACATCAACTCGGATGGGGTGTCTTGAGGTCGCTTAGCAATGGAGCCAGAATTCAGCCAAACCAACAGTCAGGGTCATGTTGCAACATATGTTATAACATAAGTTGCGACATCTAATTTCGGAAGGTTCTAAAGTTATAAGCCGCGGAGATTCTAAAAAGGGTATGTGCTATATTTGGGACGTTGAGACGTCTATATATACTACCTTGGTCTAGGATTGGGTATGACTCTTGAAAGAGGGAGTAGGGAGGTACCGGACAATCTAGAGAGGGTAGTATTCTTGTATTGTGAGAGAGTGATAAGTGTGTTTTGTACTCTTCTATCTTTTACCCCTTTTTAGTGGATTGTTGATCTCCGGGCATGGCCCCCCAGATGTAGGCAAGTGGATGCCGAACTGGGTTACCAACGTCTTGTGTCTCCTCTTGTGTGGTTTGTGTTTGCTTTTCTTGAGTGCTTGAGTGAGTGAGTGTTCCTCTTAATTCATAAACCCTAATTGGCGGAACTAACAGACTTATTTTCAAATTGTATGTATGCTTGATTACACAAAAGATGAAGTTCTGGTACAGGGGGAATCCGATTCCCACTGTAAAGATTTTGTATGTATGATTACGTGAAAACCACAAGTGTTTTATATTAGTATCACCTAAAATGTTTATTTGTGTATACAAAAGCTATTTTGGTTATAAAGAGGAACTAAAGTTTAAATGAAAATAATTTTTGAATATATTTTTAAAATTTTCTAAAAACAAATAGGTTTTCAAAATATGCAAAAAAATGCTTTTCATTTTATTAATAGTATATTTTAAAACTAAATAGATTTTTAAGAAAATAATAAGTTTTGAAAAACAATAATAATTTTTTTTTAAATTTGGGTTAAAAAGGGATAAGAAGCCATTTTAGTAATTATAAAATAAAGTCAAATTAACAAATAACCACACTCTAGGGGGGTGTTTTTTTTTTTTGAAGAGTGATGGCCGGAGAGCATGCATATAATGGTGTTCGGAGAATTTTGATAATTAAAAAAAATAAAAAGCGAACAATTTAGAAGAACCCCTTAATATATTTGGAATTATTTAAGGGTTTTATTTACAATTTTTATTTTATCCACAAATGAGGGTTTTGTTTACAATTTTTATTTTGTCCTTGAAGGAAGAGAACAAAATGACATATGGATGATCTTTGGACTATTTTGATAATTAAAAAAACTAAAAGGGGCCAATTTAGAATTAACCCCCTACTACATTCGGAATTATTTGAGGGTTTTATTTATAATTTTCATTTTGTCTTTGAAAGAAGAGGACAAAATGACAGAGATGGTGTTTGGGCCATTTTTTTTATAATTAAAAAAAAATATAAAGAGGCTAATTAGAAGAAACCCCCTAATACATTCGGAATTATTTAAGGATTTATTTACTATTTTCATTTTGTTCTTGAAAGAAGAAGACAAATCACATATGGATAGTGTTTAGGTCATTTTGATAATTAAATAAATAAAAAAGGGCCATTTGAAAAGAAACCCCTAAAATATTCAGAATTATTTGGGAGTTTTATTTACAATTTTTATTTTGTCCACCGAGGAAGAGAACAACAAAATGACAGAAGGATGGCATTTGGGTCATGATTAAAAATAAAAAATAAAAAGAAAGATCAATTTAAGAAAAGACCCCTAATATATTCGGAAATATATCAGGGTTCTATTTACAATTTTCATTTAGTCCATAATTCAATCGAAGGAGGAAGAGGACAAAATGGCAGATTGGCAGTTTCAGTGAAAGACGAGGTTTTTTTGTTTTTGCGAAAGGGGAACATTGGGCTGTGTGTTTTGGTTTCTTGGTTTGGCAGACGGCTATAAAATGAACGGCGAGAGGCATCTCCGGCATTGTGGAGAACAATGGGATTCAATGGTGTCATTCATGGTCCTCTTCCACCGCAAGCCCATCCTTCATCCTATGAAGGTGCCATGGAAGCGCTTTCATCTCTTATTACTGTTCGGAAACGTGGTGATGGGTCAAAGAGGGCTGAAAAGTTTGATTTGATGTTCAAGTATCTGAAGGTAACTTTGGATTCGGTCACTTCATCATTGGATTCATGATCTTGAAGCTCTTGTGGTTTGATTTGATAGTCTATTTCAATAATTTTTTTTGGTGAATTCGCTTAATTTGCTAATCTATGTTGATATACTCTGTTAGAGTGGACTTTGAGATGATTTGGAGAAGAAAGATCATTTTTTTGTGGGACTTTAATAGCATTAATTGTTTCCATAAGTAGGTTTGATCAGTTGTGGATGATTTCTTTTAGAACATAATGTCATTGAAGAAATATAGTTTTCTTGGAACTTGCTTTGCTATATGGTCTCGAAGCCTTTTTCTTGTAAAAGCAACTCTTGTGGTTAAATTTGATAATCACTTCATGATCAAGGCTGTGTCAATCAAATTTTTTTTTGTGGATTCACCTAGTATACTAATCTATGGTGCCTCCACTGCCCCCATTAATTATCTGCCCATGAATCCAATAGTAATTGTCTGTCAGCATTCTTACACTGGTATCTCCACCACCACCACCACCACCACCATCATCATCATCTCCATAGTCTTTACATCAAGAGAAGGGCACTATGTATGCATGTGACTGAGAAACACTAATATTAATAACGCTTAAACCTTTTCCCTAATCAGATTAAAACTTTGTCCTAAGTGGTCTTAAAGTTAAAATGGGGGCTTACATTGGATTTTTAGGTTACACTATGTGCTCACAAGTTGGGTTGGTAAATCAATTCAAGTTGCGTCAACAATCTATTTTGCCTCATCTCTATGTCTAACTAAATTCAATCCATCATATGTAAATCATTATCTGATCCTGGTACACCATCGGATTTGCTTCTATCCTAAACCCTATCTTCCCTGAAAGCTTCATCCCCTCTTTTTGTCTCACATACTCGCATGGAGGAGCTCGGTTTTTGGAATGAATGATGTGTCTCACCCCCACATGTGAATGGTTGGAAGGCATCAAGACAAAGATATAAGGGTTAAGGGTACTCCCTTCAAGGGATAGGTTAGTGATATAGATGGGCAATGTGTTTAAAACTTGTTGGATGGTGACCTTGAGCCGGTATTGGAAAAGTTGGCCATCCCTCGAATCAGGCCCAAAGACATTTTCATCAATAGTTTATTATGATCACTAAACCAAAAAGCAAATAAACCTAGGGAATCATGGATGTGGATACACCTATATAGCCCTATCTCTAGATGTTAAAAAACCTTAAGGACACCATGTGATTTAGTTCAGGAATTCAAAAACAACAAATAAAAACTCTAGAACTCATGCCCTAAACAAAAGAGTTAAGGATGTGAGAGTGGAAGAGGCCACCATGGAACATCGTATACTAATTCCTTAGATATAACAATCTATAGCTATTCCCCCAAGCCTTCTTCTACAAGAGTATAGAGATGGAGGCTACTTTAATGAAAGTTGGACTATGGTTTCAATTTAAGATGAGAGTTTGGTAAAAACGAAATGCAAATTACCCAACCGTTCCTCAAACCTTAAAAATTATGAAAATGCCCTTAATTTATAATGCCAAATGGTTAGGGTATTACATTAGTATTGTTTACTAGTTTCCTTTTCTGCTACATATACTAGTTGCTTATCTTACCTAATATCTTGAAACCATCCATGCTACTAATCCTTGTTGGTTCCTCGTGAAAGATGGAAGTAGTTTTGCCACGCATCCATAACATCTAGTTAGAAGTGAGAAGCACAAAACCTTCTAACACAAAAGTATCCCATGGCTTCTTTCATTTTTTTATAATGGTTTTATTTTTATTAATGATGCAATATAGTACGGTGGGGATGGGGAGTGCCCTCCTTTGACCTTGTGGCCAGATTTCTTACCTCATCTCCAAACCTGGCCAGTTTTATGATAGGGATTTGATTGTAAAACCCATCCACAAACCTTATGGGGACCACTCCAATTCCCCGTGGGAACGGAGATCCTCAACTCTGCCTCCATCCCACTTTCTATTATCCAATTAATTTATAATTAAAGCCTTAATTAATTATTACTAATAAACAGTGTAAATTAATTGATTCTATTAATCGGGCTTTGCAAAATCATATATGCTATGCATTATAGTATGTATTACATGTTATATAAAATGTTAAATTTAGGATATGGATAGGGATCTGGGCGAGGAGTTGTTTCCTTTTCCCCAACCAATCCACAGCCAAAGATCTTGGCCCTTGATCTGTCCCCAGTGAAAACCAGAAAATTTCTTTTTTTTTTTTTTTTTTTTGGGCCAGGTGTTCAGTTACCATCACTAACTCTTATAATACTGCCTCATAAGGACTATAGCTCAAATCTAGCATTCTCTCTTGTTGCATGAGTTCATAGTTCTTTTTTCCTTTCCTGCATGTTTATTTAATTTTTTTTTATGAAGTTTGAACATATTTTCCTAGTTATTCAGACCTTGAGCCACTTATAAATTATAACATCAAATTTTATATTCAAGCTGCAATTCTTCCAAAACTCATACAGATTTTGCCTGAAAAAATTTCTTAGCTTTGACAGGTATTGGGTTTGGAGGATAAGATTGATGGGCTTAAAATAATCCACGTTGCTGGAACTAAAGGAAAGGTAAGTGACTTAGTTTCCATGGAAATCCTTACATGGTAGTAATGGTTTTTACAGGTATTTTCTTTAAAATGATCATTCGCTCATTATCATTATATTATTATTGTTGAGTTGTTAGCTGTACAAAAAGGATACTTTCTATTTGTTACATAAGAAGAAAGGAAAATACACTTGTCTTATAGGTAGGCACATTGCACCCCATAAGAGACTGATTTACAGCTATATATCAATGTAAAAGAATTATATCCCTATAATAATGTTTGTGCTTGAAAATCAGGTAAAACTTATGGCTGTCTTATCCTTGAAAAACAGCCAGCAAATTTCTGAAAATCAGGGATTCTTCTACACTCCCTCTTAAGCTGGTGAATGGATATCCTTCTTTCTAAGCTTGCTAACAATATCTTGAAACACAGTGGTTGGCATGATAAAGTAATCATATCCCTATAATAATGTTTGTGCCTTAAAATCAGGCAAAACTTATGGATGTCTTATCTCTGAAAAACAGCCAGCAAATTCTTGAAAATTAAGGATTCTTCTACAGTGGTATTATAAAAGTATGGTTTTACAGGTATTAATTGTTGTGTCATGATAGATGTATCTTTTACCATTATGAATTGATTTATGGTAGTGAACAGCTTTTTATTTCAAGTCTTTGCCACTTCTCTTTAGCTTTTTCTCCATTCGGTCATTCAATGGTCATTGATTTTTTTTTAAAAATCTTTAAAACATAATTTGGCAAAAGGCCTTATGGCTGCAGCTATTTCACATTGAAATATATAGAAATTATCTTTTCAACTTAATTTAATTGCGCATATGGATCTTTCTTAAATTTAATTGCAGTAATGGTCCCTTTGATACAACTTTTATCTAATTTGATGTTGAACTAGTGATTATTTCACTATGTTCATTTTTTTAATGTTTAATTTACCGAATTATGTTTCCTGTGTTTTGCTTTTTCCTTATGGTATATCTTAGGAAATCAGTACCTGGATGCCAAATTCAGAAGTGGCTACCTTGTGTACTGACTTCCCTGATAAAGAAATAAATAAGTGAACTGTTAGATAGAGTGCTCTTTATTGATTTCTAAGGAATTGATACGTGGATATCTGTCTTTGGCTATGGTATCCCTAGTGCTTACTTCTTGTGCTAGGGGTATTTGCTAATTTGATTTTGTTGTTTAATCCTTTGTTTCTTAATTGTCTCTTCATTTCTTAATTTGTTGTTTAGTCAAGAAGTAAATATTTTTTCCTAAGAAAATGGAACAGATTACATAGGAGACGTTGGCATATGGGTTGTTCACATCATTAAGCTCTATTTAAATAAGCTGGTTGTGGTTGCACTCTTTTAGATAGAGCCTTTCGCATATATATATATATATATACATAAATATATATATATATTTAATTTAATACTTTTATAAAAGTAAACACAAGGTTTATGCTGCATGTTCATCTAAAACTACAAAATGCACATAGTGATTTATTTTTGGTGTTCTTACTTGCTAAATTGCTTGCAACCTCCTCACTTTTCGAAAATACCGCATAGTCCCCCTCCTTAATTTTATTTTGCTTGCTGCCCCTTGTGTTGGTTTTTCCAGCTAGGAGTTGAGAATAGTTTGGGATTATCCTCCAAAAACTATTAAAAAAAACACTAAACATCAAGTAAAAGATGAGAAGCAAGGATTTTTTTATCCATTCCGACTCACAAGTACCTTTCCATTAGGCTCTCTCCAGGGAGGAGGAAGAAAGAAGAGGAGAGAGAGGTTCTCCGGTCCGAGTCTTCTGAGAGAGACCTGTACTCAGAGTGTGGGACTTTAAAATTGGCTCGAGGATCACTCGGAAATTAAGACAAGAGAAGTAAGAGAAGTAAGAGCTTCTATTCCAAACTATATCCCATTACATAAGAGACCCCTTCCTTATATAGAGGAGGTCTGATTCTTACATGACATTGTTTACTCTTGAAAGTACACATAGTAAGGGCAAACTTTTGGAAAGAAATAAATATGAAAGCAGAAAATACAAAAGTACCCTTCGAGAGGGTGATGTGACTGTTTATTTCTTTATTAATCAAGAAGATTATCAAGATCTTCTTCATTTTCTCCAATAGGAATATCTTATTCCATTATGTCCTCATTTTCATAAAGTGCTCCTGGCAGTAGAGGCCATAATTTGAGAAGTCTGTCTTTCAATCCTGCTAAGATCCAAACTTTTGTTGTCTTAGTTTCTCCATATAGTTCCCATTGTGCATTTGGTCCATAGTTCAAGACTTTATAATATATACATACATCTGGATCTTTTGTTTCAAGAGCATATGGAGTACTATAATGTACCCGATGTGGTTCTTGTCTGCTCAGAAACAAATTATGTGTAGCAGGTCTATATTCACTAGCTGTGAATTGAGGAATATCACTTATTATATGTATATAAGTTTGATTATTGTGATATGTCTTTATCAATTCTGTAATTGTCAGCCCAAAAAAGTCAGGTACTTCTGTGGTTAATGACAGAAGTAGCACCATCCCATTATTGAACAGTTCTCCAACCATACCTTTGAAGAAATAATCTTCAAACCTGATTTTGGCTAGAATTATTGGAGGATGTTCAAGTGCATTCTGTTGCTCTGGTCCACAATATTGTACTGTTGTGAAACCTCTGATGTTTTTTTGATTGTAGATAAACTGTTGCAGTCTGAAAAGATTTGAATAACAGCAAAATTTTGCTCTATTTAAAATATTCTACAGGATTGGTTCTGGTAGGCCATTTATCCATTTCTTTCGAAATGACCTTTTCAATTCCATGAGTGTTGTAAATCTGTTGAAGGAATTTGGTCCTTCTGGGATTGGAGATCCTAATTTTAACTTGTTTGGAACTGTTTCCATTCGTTTTGCGAGAGATACCAATGTTACTTTGGGAGGTATATTGATATCTTCATAAACAGGTTTTCTGATAGAGCTTTTCTCTTGTTCTCCTGGGCTTATCTCTTTTTCCTTTTCTTAATTACGCAACCTTGTCCTTGAAAATCAAAAAATGATTTTTCTGCTGCTGTTTTGGAATAAAATCCTTGCCATCCTTGTGGTGTGTTTCGTTTTCCAACTCTCTGTCTGGAAAATCTGTAACTTTTTGTTATAAAATGGCCTTACTAAGCATCCTAAATTTGGGATGTAATTCCTAGCATAATTTAGTATTCCTAGGAATTGTTGTAACCCTTTTAGAGTTTCTAACTTTCTGTCTGGAAAATCTGTAATTTTTTGGATTATATGAGGCTGTAATTTGATTTTTCCTTCTCCTATTTCTAACCCAAGAAATTCAATACTATGAACTCCTATTCTTATCTTGGTTTTGGAGAGAATTAATCCTTGCTGTTGTACTTCTTTGAAGAATATCTTCAAATGTTGTACATGGTCCTTAATATTATCTGAAAAGATAAGAACATCATCAATATAAACACAAATAAACTCGGTGTATTTCATAAAAATGTTGTCCATTTTTTTCTGAAATACTGATGGTGCATTCTTTAGTCCAAAGGGCATTACAAGCCACTCATAGTGTCCATGCGGACAAATGAAAGCAGTCCATTCAATACTGTCTTGATCCATCAGGATTTGATGAAACCCTGATTTCAAGTCAAATTTACTGTAGATCAATTTTCCTTTGATCTTTAAAAGTAGTAAGTCTATACTTGGTAGAGTATATTGGTCTTTATAAGTATTATCATTTAATCTCTTATAATTATAGACCATTCTACTCTTTCCTCTAACCTGTTCAGAGTGTTTGTTTACAATAAAGGCAGCAGTTCTATGTCTACTCTTAGATGATCTAATGACTCCTACTTTGAGCAATTCTTCGATATGCATTCGGTATTCTTCTAAGAGATGTGGAGCTGGTATAATAGGCTTGTCCTGTATTGTTAAATCAGGATTTATAATATCTAACTTGCAATACACCCTATTCTTTGCCCAATGTTTTATAGGGTCTAATCCTATATGCTGTAAATTTTCTAGTTTTTTGAGTAATGGATTGATCTCTTGTTCGTAATCTGTTAATCTTCCTGTGTCATAAGACAGAAGATTATATACTTCTTGAGTATTTGTATCAGTTTCTTTATGGAAGAGTGTTTCTTCCATTAGCATAACATTTGCTCTTGATTTATCAGTTAATACTGTTGGAGTTGTTTGAATAATATCAAGCTTTCTATAAAAAGTGATAACTCCTTGGCATATATCAACACCGCCTTTAAAAGAATTTATGAGACTGTTTTGTTGACTAAGAACCTTGAAGACAAAGTTCAAAGGTTAGAGACAACAGTTTCTAAACTTATTGAGCTAGTAAACAAATTATTATGAGTAAGGACGACCCAGAGTTACAACAAGTCCAACAGATTATTGATAAATCTCTTTATTCTCCTTTTGTTGGTTTCTCTAGTAGTTCTTCTCAAGTTGCTGGAGCAAAACAGAATAATACAATTATAGAACTTTTGCTATCACTTCATAAGAAACTTGACATCTTTCTTGCAAAAGAAAGACATGATAAATTAGAAAATTCTATTGAAAATCTTAGCAATAAGATTAAAAACCTCAATTTAGGGGCAAGTACAGAAGAAAAGCCTATAATTAAGGCCAGTCCTAAAGGGATTTACGTTTGGAAAGACCCTAAAGAACAACTCCAGGAATACAAAAGGTCTTTAAATGGCAGAAGACAATAGTTTATATCCATGGTTGCCTAGTAAAGACATTATCAGAAATTATAAAGGAAATCCTTTCCAAAAATTTCACAGAAAAACAAATGGGAATAAGGTTGTGATTGAACAACTTATTAATCCCCAACAACAATTAGAATTAAGCAGAAATAAAAAAGCTGACTTAATTCCTGCAGAGACTCTCTATCAACATGGTTTTTGGGAAAGATCTCCAAAGGTCTATCAACATAGAAGTGAAGAGATCATTTCTTGTTGTTCTGAAAACCAACAGATACAATTAAATTTCTTATCAAATGAGTCTCAAGAAACTCTTTTAAAACAGGGATACCCAATAATCCATATAGGATTAGTAATGATTGGTGTTTATTCATTACACAGGCTAAATTATGGTTCCAAAATATTAGTTGCTTTAACAGATTCCTCAGATACAATACCAGAGAAAGCAATTATAGGAACAATGGAAGTTGACATGAGTAAGGGACATGAACTTTGTTATATGGCCCCAAATATGTCAATGACCATACAGGATTTCTGTAAATATTTTCAAATATTTATTAAAACAAAGGGTTATGATTCAATGGTACCCAACAGAAAAAATTTATTAATCTCAAAAGCATTGGTTGGAAGATTAGGAAATACATCTTCCACTGCTTACAAGTTGTCCATTGATAATGTATTAGTACATCTAGAAACAAAGGGCATCAGGGCTATTGCAGGAAAAGCATTCTCTTCAGAGCAGTTTAATGGAGGAACTTGGGATATTGATCTTACTCCAAAAGCGCAAGCTCCACAAGAAATAGTTTATTGGCCTACAAAAGGCAAACATCAAGC
The DNA here is from genome assembly GCA_020875875.1 of Dioscorea alata. Taxonomy (NCBI): domain Eukaryota; kingdom Viridiplantae; phylum Streptophyta; class Magnoliopsida; order Dioscoreales; family Dioscoreaceae; genus Dioscorea; species Dioscorea alata. Next base: position 15,637,251 of record CM037017.1, read on the forward strand.
ATCATTCATATTCTCTGATTATAAAGCATCTTCTTCTAGACAGATGGATGAAGAATCAGAAGAAGAGAAAGAAACGTTGCTTTTTATTACAGATGAATTATGGACAACAACAGAAATAGAAGAACTTGAAAATGACTTCCTCTGTGACATAGAGTATCCCTCTAACATGGAAGAAGAAGAAAATTATGCTGAAGACAATATACTTCGATTTCTGGATCCTTCGAGGTATTACTGTCCACAAGATTATCTCCCAATAGGTATTCAACAATTAGATTCCATATTACCAATATTTACTGTTGAACCTTCTTATGATGAAATCGAGGGAGAAGAATATGAGATTATAGATCTCGACAGAATTACAAACAAAGATGAATTTTGTCCAATTATAGAACAAATAATTGACAATAGTATCTTTGAGGATCTTTTTGATTCACAGTTTACTGAAAGATTATTAATGAATGAAGCCCAATCCAATAATGATCCTAGTACATCATTTCCACAAACTAGAGTAACTGGAATCCCTTCATTTAGCCCAGCACCCATGCAAACTCAAACACAAAGGCAACAATTGCCTATTGATCTTCCAACACCAAATAGAACATACACAGCTGCTAGGCCTTATCTACCTGATAGAATTCCCACATTACCTTCTGCAAATGTTAATAGTGGATCAATGTTAGTTATCCCAAACATAGCTGCATGGGAAGATACTATTAGAAGATGGGAAAGTAACACAATTACACATATGTCCACCAAACAATTTGTAGACAATATAGAAAAGGTGATGTACGTAGAAAACCTTTTAGGGGAAACAGTAAAATTATATTTTCAAAACTGGAGACAAGCTTTCCCTGAAAGTTTTCAACAGTTAGTAAATGGTGCAGATGATACTGTTAATATTACTACCCAAATAAGGCAAATAATCTTGGGTTATGATGAGTACAGAGGCCAAGTAGAAATGCAAAACAAGGCCAAGGAAAATATAGAGAGACTAACCATCTCTAACATGGCTGACATTGAAAATTACTCCAACACTTTCTTGGCACTAGTAGGAAAAACAGGAGAAGCATTTCTTAATGCAGAACTTAGTGCTAAGTATTTTTGAAAATTACCTCCTCCGTTTAACACTAAGTTACAAGAATTATGGGATACAAAGTATCCAAATTTCCAGATAGGAATAGCTCCTCGAATAGACTTTACTTATAAAGTCTTACAAGATTTATGTAGAGCCAATGAAATGGCAAGGCAAGCAAAAGATTTTTCTTTTTGCAGAAATATTGAAATTCCAGGCCAATTCTCTAGAACGAAGAAGCCTAGAAAACAATTGCATAAATCTAGAAGATATACGGGAAAAAATGCAAAGCCAAATCAGGTCAGGAAATTTCGCTTTGATAAAAGAACAAATAGACCTTCAAAATGCAAATGCTATATTTGTGGAGAAGAAGGACACTTTGCTAAAGAATGTCGAAATGCCAGAGTAGACAAAGATAGATTAATGATTTATGAAGATCTGGAACTTGACAACCAATGGGATATCGTCAGTTTAGAAGATAATGAAAGTCCAGATGATTCAGATATTTGTTCTTTCTCTGATGATGAACAAGACCAGCAAGAAAGGTCAGATTTTATTTTTATGATAAAATCAACAGATTTCTATGACTGGAATTTAGAAAGAACCATCAAACAACTTTCACCAGAACAACAAAGATGCCAACATGAATGGGAGCATTATGCAGAGGTACCTTACAATTTTAACAAATGTTATTTCTGCTGTCTCAAGCCAGCACCGCGAAATAGAACAAGGTGCACACAATGTTTATTGTTATTATGCACAATTTGTATTAAAATAAAATTAGGGATAGAAGTCCCAGTAGGTCCAGAACCTCTACCAAGATCATTGACTGATCACAGAATTCTCATTCTAGAACAAGCACAACATATCTCAGATATTGAAGCAGAAAATAAATATCTGCAAGAGAGAATTAGCTCACTACAAGCTAAACAGACATCTTTAGAAACAACTTTAGAAGCTATCCATATCTCTGATAGAGTATTGGTAACAGAAACACCAGAAATGGTTACTGCCTCAGTAATCAATAATTTATTAAATTTTATAGTATTTATTGAGGTAGAGGGAAAACGATTTTCTCTTAGAACAATTTTAGATACAGGTGCTACTAAATGTAGTATAGTATCAGGGGTTTTACCCCAACAGTGTCTAGAATCAATGGAAAAACCAGTATCCTTGATAGGATTAAATAGTGAGGAATTAACAAATAAAAGAGTTAAACCAGCAACCATTATTTTAAACAGGGAAAAATATCCTTTACCCCTCACCTATGTTATTCCTCCTATCACAGATAATATTGAATTCATTTTAGGGATGAATTTCATAAATTCTTTTAAAGGCGGTGTTGATATATGCCAAGGAGTTATCACTTTTTATAGAAAACTTAATATTATTCAAACAACTCCAACAGTATTAACTGATAAATCAAGAGCAAATGTTATGCTAATGGAAGAAACACTCTTCCATAAAGAAATTGATACAAATACTCAAGAAGTATATAATCTTCTATCTTATGACACAGGAAGATTAACAGATTACGAACAAGAGATCAATCCATTACTCAAAAAACTAGAAAGTTTACAGCATATAGGATCAGACCCTATAAAACATTGGGCAAAGAATAGGGTGTATTGCAAGTTAGATATTATAAATCCTGATTTAACAATACAGGACAAGCCTATTATACTAGCTCCACATCTCTTAGAAGAATACCAAATGCATATCGAAGAATTGCTCAAAATAGGAGTCATTAGAACATCTAAGAGTAGACATAGAACTGCTGCCTTTATTGTAAACAAACACTCTGAACAGGTTAGAGGAAAGAGTAGAATGGTCTATAATTATAAGAGATTAAATGATAATACTTATAAAGACCAATATACTCTACCAAGTATAGACTTACTACTTTTAAAGATCAAAGGAAAATTGATCTACAGTAAATTTGACTTGAAATCAGGGTTTCATCAAATCCTGATGGATCAAGACAGTATTGAATGGACTGCTTTCATTTGTCCACAAGGACACTATGAGTGGCTTGTAATGCCCTTTGGACTAAAGAATGCACCATCAGTATTTCAGAGAAAAATGGACAACATTTTTATGAAATAGACCGAGTTTATTTGTGTTTATATTGATGATGTTCTTATCTTTTCAGATAATATTAAGAACCATGTACAACATTTGAAGATATTCTTCAAAGAAGTACAACAGCAAGGATTAATTCTCTCCAAAACCAAGATAAAAATAGGAGTTCATAGTATTGAATTTCTTGGGTTAGAAATAGGAGAAGGAAAAATCAAATTACAGCCTTATATAATCCAAAAAATTACAGATTTTCCAGACAGAGAGTTAGAAACCCTAAAAGGGTTACAACAATTCCTAGGAATACTAAATTATGCTAGGACTTACATCCCAAATTTAGGATGCTTAGTAAGGCCATTTTATAACAAAAAATTACAGATTTTCCAGACAGAGAGTTGGAAAACGAAACACACCACAAGGATGGAAAGGATTTTATTCCAAAACAGCAGCAGAAAAATCATTTTTTGATTTTCAAGGACAAGGTTGCGTAATTAAGACTCTTGCTTCTGAAAAAGAAAAAGAGATGAGCGCAGGAGAACAAGAGAAAAGCTCTATCAGAAAACCTGTTTATGAAGATATCAATATACCTCCCAAAGTAACATTGGTATCTCTCGCAAAACGAATGGAAACAGTTCCAAACAAGTTAAAATTAGGATCTCCAATCCCAGAAGGACCAAATTCCTTCAACAGATTTACAACACTCATGGAATTGAAAAGGTCATTTCGAAAGAAATGGATAAATGGCCTACCAGAACCAATCCTGCAGAATATTTTGAATAGAGCAAAATTTTGCTGTTATTCAAATTTTTTCAGACTGCAACAGTTTATCTACAATCAAAGAAACATCAGAGGTTTCACAACAGTACAATATTGTGGACCAGAGCAACAGAATGCACTTGAACATCCTCCAATAATTCTAGCCAAAATCAGGTTTGAAGATTATTTCTTCAAAGGTATGGTTGGAGAACTGTTCAATAATGGGATGGTGCTACTTCTGTCATTAACCACAGAAGTACCTGACTTTTTTGGGCCGACAATTACAGAATTGATAAAGACATATCACAATAATCAAACTTATATACATATAATAAGTGATATTCCTCAATTCACAGCTAGTGAATATAGACCTGCTACACATAATTTGTTTCTGAGCAGACAAGAACCACATTGGGTACATTACAGTACTCCATATGCTCTTGAAACAAAAGATCCTGATGTATTTATATATTATAAAGTCTTGAACTATGGACCAAATGCACAATGGGAACTATATGGAGAAACTAAGACAACAAAAGTTTGGATCTTAGCAGGATTGAAAGACAGACTTCTCAAATTATGGCCTCTACTGCCAGGAGCACTTTATGAAAATGAGGACATAATGGAAGAAGATATTCCTATTGGAGAAAATGAAGATCTTGATAATCTTCTTGATTAATAAAGGAATAAACAGTCACATCACCCTCTCGAAGGGTACTTTTGTATTTTCCGCTTTCATATTTATTTCTTTCCAAAAGTTTGCCCTTACTATGTGTACTTTCAAGAGTAAACAATGTCATGTAAGAATCAGACCTCCTCTATATAAGGAAGGGGCCTCTTATGTAATGGGATATAGTTTGGAATAGAAGCTCTTACTTCTCTTACTTCTCTTGTCTTAATTTCCGAGTGATCCTCGAGCCAATTTTAAAGCCCCACACTCTGAGTACAGGTCTCTCTCAGAAGACTCGGACCGGAGAGCCTCTCTCTCCTCTTCTTTCTTCCGCCTCCCTGGCGAGAGCCTATTTCTAAGCAGGCTAGAATAATAATGTGGTTCTTGTCTGCTCAGAAACAAATTATGTGTAGCAGGTCTATATTCACTTGCTGTGAATTGAGGAATATCACTTATTATATTATTGTGATATGTCTTTATCAATTCTGTAATTGTCTTTATCAGGTCTCTCTCAGAATCCCATCCTTGAACACAAGCCTAAGTACTTGAACTATCACATTAACAAAAACTGATTGTCATTTGAGAAAAAGATGTGAGTGAAAGAACCCACATAAATGAATTTGATCCATGTGCCGAAAAGAAAGCCAATGCTTTTCTCTCTCCATATTTTTCTAACCTAAAGTTCTGCATTGATTTCAACCAAGAGTTGTATAACTATGGACTTCATCACAAGTATTAGAATGATTCTATAATTTTTAAAATCTCTTAGGGAATATATTTGAATTTTTAGATTGAATTTGCAATCTGAAGCTTACCATTATTGTGAACACTGAGTAGTTAATGCTTCCCTTAGTGTAGTGATTGAAGGGATTATCTTTGTTGTCCACATCAATTAGCATGGTCCAAGCGTCAGAAGTGGGGTTTGCTCTAGTATTGTTATTATTTTCATCATTTGATGCTTGTTATCAATTGTTCTCTCACCAACTCTCTGACTTGATGTTATGTGCTAACATAACCAGTTCTTGCTCAGACCCTCAAACCATTCTCTGAATTATTCTAAATCTGTTTTCTTTGCTTTCATGCTCTGATGTTAGGGAGATAACCCATCCTTTTTTTTTTGTAAGTCATGTTTGTGTTAGTGAAGTTCTAGTTACCAAAGTTTTGTTTCTATTCAGAGCATCATCCATAAGGAGCCTCTTGAAAACTTTCGAGATCCATTATATGCTGTTCTCCTGATGACAATAAAAGTACTATCAGATAGGATTTGCAAATGATAATAAAGGAACTTTCTTACAATTACAAACATAAGTTCAGTGTCCTATTTGCACATAAAAACAGACTAGTGGGCATAAGAAATCCATCTGTCTTACTCTAATTATCTAGTACATTTACTTCTGATGTGGTTTCTGCAATTGGCGACGTTGTCCAATGGAACCTGCACTAGACATGAGCATCTTCTGTGTTGCTTCATATATATTTGGTGAAACCAATTATTAATGTTATACTGTGGATTGCTTAAAAAGTTTACACTCGTATTCTTCTCCAAATTCTGCTTTTCCTGATAGGAGTTCAACTTAATGATGAGGACTATTTTATTCAAACTTGACAGTTTAAATGTTCTAATATATATATATATATATATATTACTATTATTAATCTCCCACATCTTTCAAGTTTTCTTCTTTACGTTTTGCTAAAGATGATTCCTGTGGTCAACAAGCTAATCTGTCCTACCCAGTTTGCTGTGCCAAGGATATTAACTTGACATTAAGTGTGAGGGAGCCCACATTTACATAAAAGAGTATTTTTTTCCTTTTCACCTAAAGCTACCTCTGTCATGAATTAGTTGTGATCTGTGAGAAGGAAAAGGTCAAAGTATCCATTAATTGGTTTGCATCTCTATGCATTCTCCTCTTGCTTCCTAAGGAAAACTACACACTATACTCTGGTATTTGTCTGATGAAAGGGACATGTTACTGTTTTGGTTTTCTTCCATAATAACATCTGAAAGGCTGCTTGATGGGGCAGTGAAATGTCGTTGATATAAGGTGTACGGTACATAATATATATATATATATATATATATATATATATATATATATATTTTAACCTAGTTTATTCATAACCTGGAATTTTTACAACTATATCAAGAAGGTTTTTTGTAGTTTTTTTTTTTTTTTTTTTGTTTTTGGCTAAAATGTCAACTTTCATCATCATTATTATTTCCTTTTAGTCTAAATAAGCCTGGCTGGTCATGTTCCATGGTCTTATAGCAAGGGAATTTCAGGGATCAACATGCACATTTTCTGAGGCTATATTGCGGCATTGTGGTTTTCGAACTGGGCTTTTCACATCCCCTCACTTGATTGATGTCAGAGAAAGATACCGTATTAATGGGTCAGTATGTGTGGATGATTTTCTTTTTAAAAATGGAAACTTTCATTAACCTGGCAAAATAAACTTCATGTGTCAAATGCACTAGACCTCACCACCACGCATTCTTTAATTTTTTTATTTTTTTTATTTTTTTATTTTTTATTTTTATGTTGTCACCACCATACCTTCAATCTGTAGGCTACAAGTGCTTGGTTTCCCTGTGCTTACCTAATAAAAGCCATTAATGTCACTGTCCATGTACTTTCCTATCGAGTTGTCTCAACAGAAGGCTCAGCCAAAAGTTGGAATGGATTTTGTAATTGGTTTTCCCATGACCAACATTAAAAGTGGGATTTGGATGGGCAGCTTTTGGCATGTTGTGGTAATCTGTAATGCTACTATGTATATAAAGACCTCATGATATGTTGGCAGTGGGATGATCCCAAGTGCCATATTTGCATGTTTTCAGCTCATGCATAAAGTTTGTTGGACTTTTCAAGTATCATAGTCTTGTTTAATGTCAAGGGGATTGGAACTAGGAACACATGGGCCATCTAATAATTCCATTATAATTTTTTTTTTGTTTTGTAAAGATTGTATTTGCAATTTTTCATTTGCCTATAATAATTACCAGATGAAATTTACTACTAATGATGCGTTTCTGTGCCATTTAATAACTAAACTATATTTTACATTTTTGGGCAGATTTTAGTATATTACCTGAATCCACATCTTTGTTTGCTTGACTCACCTTCACTTTTTCATTATAATTTTTTGTCATTAATGCAATTTGTCAATTAACTTTCAACAGATTGGATATTTCTAAGGACAACTTTCTGCGTTACTTTTGGGATTGTTGGCACCAATTAAAGGTCCTCTTTATTCTCGATTGAATTTTATTTTATTTTTTATTTGTGGTAGATAAGTTTATTTATATATTTCTTTGTTAAAAGGTAAATAAGTTTATCTTATCACGAGTAATTAGGAAACAATGAATTAAATCTTGTGACAGTGTTGTTGTTGTTCACCAGAGAAAGAATAAAGCAAAGGTGATAATAGGGCATTAAGACAAAGGCTGCTTGCAGCTTTGACATAAATGCTTATTTAGGGTATATAATCTATAATAATTGATTTTAGTAAAGTAATGATGAATGCTTATTAATTCAATTTGGGATAGTTTCGTTTTAATGTTATCAAATACTGTATAGGAGTTTGCATATTATATGCAAATTTATCCACTTGGCACATTTGATCTGAGATCCATGTGCTTGTGTCTGTGTGTGTGCGCGCAAATTTATCCACATGGCACATATGATCTGAGATCACATGTGCTTGTGTGTGTGTGTGTGAGAGAGAGAGAGAGAGAGAGCCAATTCCAAGATTCTTCGATTAAACATCACTATCTTTTAGGGCATTGTTGTGATCAAGGCAACAGGTATACCATACCATCATGTTATGCAGCCTTTCAAGCAGCAAGCTAAGCGCCTCGTTTCAAATGACAAATTTAAGTCCAATATTTTCACAAATAGCTTATATTCCCCTTTTTGGAATCTCTTCAAGCGTATGAAAGAAAGGATAAAGCCATTCCTATTCCCTGACTACTTCATGCTCATTTTTGTCCTTAAACGTTAAGAATATGTGGTATGATTGCTATATTTTCCTTTTCTTTTTCAGCTTAAAAAAAAAATTCCTAAGCCTCCTGTTGTCCTGCTTGGTACAATGTTTATTATATGTGGTATGACATTGAAGACTTGGCCTACATAGTAGATGGCATGACATTTTAAACAGAACACTTATGCCACTTCATCTGATGCATATAATAAAAGAATATTTTTATCTTTTAGTATTGCTGGCATTACAAAACTGTGCCACATCAGCATCCTTTGGAGCTTTGTCCATTTTCAGTCACGTTTGGCTGCTCCGTCTAAACTAGACATCCATTCAGCTTGGCATGTGCATTGCTTTGCAATTGTAACCTGTTCTTCTTTGCCTTCAATTGTCGTTATGTCCTGGTTTTGGGAACCTGCCTGACCTGTGTGAGCTCTTCCTATCATCGTTATATACTGTTATTCTGTGATATAAACAACAAATAATAGCCTTCTTAATATCTCATCCTAAAATTTGATGAAATAGGTTCTACATTTTTCTTCCTTTTTTTCTGTGGCAGCGGCAGTAAAGTTTTGGTTCCATATGTTTAATGGTGGTTTGTTTACTTATTCCACTTATATGGTTCATTAAAAAGAAGGCTATTGAAAAGAGTAATAACTCTATATCATTGTCCAATGCATCTATTTTGGTTGTGTAGTTACGGATGTATGTCAGAACCCCCATGTATCACAATTTAATTATTCCATAGGAAAAAGCAAGTGTTGCCTTTTTCGGTGTAATCTTTTCCACTATATTTTGGTTGTATGATGTATACATGTAGATTTTGTGAGCATACTTGTCTCAACTTTAATGTTGTCCAAGAATAGCTAAAGAAGTGGAGAGCAATTTCCATCCAATTATTTTTCATTTTCATTTATGCAAACTCTTTTGTAAATATCTATGTTACCTTAAACCCGCTCTATTGTGTATACCTGTTTTTGCAGGAAAAAACTACTGATGTCCTACCAATGCCCGTGCTATTTCAATTCTTGACTCTATTAGCCTTTAAGATATTCTTATCTGAAAAGGTCAGCTTAATATATTTGTTTACGCTTCTTGATTAATGCTTTCCCATTGGTATAAATCAAATTCTTATGGAGTGGCATACAGATATCCAACTTAAGTTAATGTTTGGCTCGACAATAACTTAACCATCCTTATACAAGAATAAACTAGTTTGACTAGCATAGTAACTTTAATAACTATCTTGTATTGTGTTACAGAAGTTATTCAGGAATAACATTGTATTATCCCTTTAGCAATGTTTATCCATATCCAAACACAAGCTGACAACTTACTGCTGTTTTAACTTTTATTGGTAGGCATTGTTTTAAAGATAGAGGTTTGGTTTAGGATTTTAAGTGTTATCGAAAGGCTCATTTGCCATTCGTGTGTTCACATGATTAATATAGCGTATCTTGTGAATAAATGTAACCTTTCTTTCCTAATGTTCTAAATGTTCAAGGCAATTACATGTAAATGTCTTCATTGTTAATTTGATCTAGTTTGCGTGATCAAACTGTGAACCCCTTAATGTTGCGAACATGCTTGTGCAGATCAGTAGTTTATGTATTCTGGTCTTTATTCTTAAGAATGCTAAAGCTGGTTTGTGCTTAATTTCATTGGCTAACAAAATGATTTTTCATAATATCATCAACTATATCATTCAGATTTGAGAAGCCAATGCAAAACTTGGTTGATTGTAGGTTGATGTTGCTATTCTTGAAGTTGGCCTTGGTGGTGGATTGGATGCGACAAATGTGGTAATTCTCGGTCTTGCCTTACCTTTATTGTATGCAAGTACGTCATCCATTCTTAAGACTCTGATTGGCAACAGATTGCCTGATCTGTAATATATCTAACATTAGGCATTTCTCTTCTTAGCCTGCTTTTGTTGGCATACCTTTCTGTACTATATGTTTTGTCTTTCAATTTTTAGGTTTGACTAGTCCTGTCCCCTGTGAATAAGATCATCAATTCATCATGATTCAGTAGATTTTCCAAGTGCTTAAGTTTGTAACTCATCTAAACCTTTTATCAACAGCTTGAGTATAAGGATCCTTTGATTTGTTTCTAACTGTCTTACATCTCTTATGCCATCGATGGAGTCCTTCTTAATAGCATTGGTGCTACATTGCAGGTTAGGAGACCAGTTGTTTGTGGCATAACGTCACTGGGGATGGATCATATGGAAATATTAGGTACAACTGTACAATGTTCTCTAAAGAAATGCAAGACTTTAATAATAATTTTTTGTTCACCTTTTCCTTTCTACTTAATGAATGAGATTTTTCTCTTCTATCAACATGAAACGATGCTACCTTTCTCAACTAATTTACTGTTTTAAGTTTAAACAGTTGTCTTTTTGCAGACTTACTTGTTAGCGAGTAAAGTTGGATATGCAAATGCATCTTAGATAGAAAAAGCATCATTTATAATCGTAATTTCGTGAATGAATATTTGAAAACTTTTTAGTTGGTGTCTGCAAATGATTAACAATTCAGTTATAATTGCTTGCCAACGTATATTACTGAAAAATGAGATCTATGGTGATGATAAATGTTCTTTCAAACTAAATATATAACAGCTGGTAGTTAAATAAGGCATATTATCTATTTCAAAACCTTGTATGTATGCAATCAGAACTTTTGATTTTTCTTGTATGTATTTCCTTCAACCTTCATGGTCAGCTTTAAAGCGTGTAATGCATGGGATGCAATATCTTTCTTTGATTGCTATGATCTCTACCCATTTGTGCAGAAATGCTAGTTGAATGTTCCTCTATTTGAGACAGTGGTTCAGAACCATATTTTTTAAAAATTGGGGATGTGCAATCATTTGGTATTGTTCTTGGTTGGTGTTATAGGATCACAATTCAACTGGCATGGTTTTTTTTGACCAAATTCTAAGCCCATATTGTGAAGCATGCTTAACTATGTTAATTTGCTTAACTTTCTATTATTGGATGTGATTTTTGAAGTTTGAAAATTTCTTGGGCTAAAAAAACCTGACATAAAATTTTTTCAGGAGATACCCTTGGAAAAATTGCATCCGAAAAGGCTGGAATTCTTAAGGTAAATATTTGCCAGCAGATTATCTTAATTTCGAGAGATGCTAGCAGGTTTTGATACTTGATAAATTATTTATTACAATAGTTTTGTTTTAATTACTGTACACTGCTTTCTTCTTTTGAAGTATATTAACATACATTAAATGTGTTTCATGCATGTGAAGTCTGGTGTGCCTGCATATACAGTTCCTCAACTTTCAGAGGCTATGTCTGTTCTGCAGGATAGAGCTGCAACACTGATGGTAAATTGGCATTCTCTGCATGTACTATAGTTGATCTTTTCTTTCGCTTCAATGATGACGAGAAAATCCCAAACTTGCAACCACTTATAGGTTGGAGAATTATAGCTTATTTGAACAATTAGCGAGGAGAAAGTAGGTTATAACTCATTTTGCTCTAGATGATGGCGAAGTAATTTGCTTGACATTTCATCATATGCTTCATTTTATTTTCAAATATCATTTTTATAAAATATCTATCATTAAATTTTATGTCTACGTTCATAAAAATAATTGGAACTTCTCCTTGACTGATAATGCTTTCATCCAACTGTTTTATCATTCATAGGTTCATCTTGACATAGCACTGCCACTTCAAGAAAAAATGTTGAGGGGGTTGAAGCTTGGATTGGATGGCCTTCACCAGTTCACGAATGCCAGCCTTGCTGTTGCTCTGTGTAGATGTTGGCTTGAACAGACTAAGCATCAAACCTTTTTTTTAGATGTAAGTTGATCAAATCTGAACCTACTTTTTTATTGTTTATTTTTTATTATTTTGTGGAACTCTTATTCTGTGTGGCTCTTTGCTCTGTCATTTGGACAACCTTTATAAATCATATAAATAGCTGGAAATACGCAAACTTCATGTTGGTTATTGCCTTGAATTTTATCATGCCAATAGATGATTTGATCTATATGTCTGTGAATGTAATGAGACAACTTTATTGAGAAGAATTGCCCTCTATATATAGAGAGTCTGCAAATCATAACAAGAATTATATGATATGGAAACAAATCATAAAGAAACTAAAATAGAAGAAAATTACATAGTATGGAAGAACTAAAACGAGAAAGGTTTATAAGAAAGTTTCAACAATAGGAAAAGATAAATAAGGACACTCTAATAATAGGAGACTCTAACAATACCCCTTAAGTTGGAGCATATGGATCCATCATGCCCAGCTTGGAAGTAATAGTAGCCAAATAGGAGCAGTGAAGAGCTTTACTAAAGTTGTCTGTTAACTAATTTTCACTAGTCAAATGAGGAGTAGAAATTTGGTTGTGAAGAACAGCATCTTTAACGAAAGTAGAATGTTGACAAGTAGCCAAATGAGGAGTAGATTTTTTTCCAAATAACAGCATGGTAGAGTGTGACTGGACAATTACTTGGAAAAGAATACCAGACATGTTTTCCAAATTGACGTGATTCACACTCTAAGACTGCAAATGAGACAAATGAGGAACCATTCTCTTTATCTTTTTAAGACCCAGATGACTCAACCTATGATGAAGATGACTAGGAGACTGTAATAATGCAAGCAACTGAGGACTGAAGGTTATGAAGTCCATGTGACTCATTTCCTGTACCAATTATTTGCCCTGTACTCCAGTCCAGTTACATGATTGGAAGCGCCAGAGTCCAAAATCCAGGGACCAACAGACGAGGATTGAGAGAGATTGCTTATAGAATTACTAGTATGAGCAATTGTGGCTGAGAATGAGGCCAGTGATGCCTTGTATTGCAAGAACTCCTTATACATGTTGTTAAATAACACATTCTACTTTGTGTTCTTGGGCTTAGGCTGTTTTCCATTATTTGGAAGATGAGTCATATTGACTGATTTTTCTGAGAATCCAATCAGTGACTAGGACTTTTCTTGAGTATTGCCAAAGCATGTACAGTCAACCTCCTTTGCCATTCCCAACGCCACGACCACAACCTCTGTCTTCATGATATGCAAAATTAGAAAGAAGAGTAGAAGATTCTAGGCTTGCTTGGAATCCACTTCCCCCTGGACTAGGGAAATGTATGAGACAGCTGATGAGATTCTCCGTTGAGGGAATGTCAAGGGCAACAAGAATATGACTAATATGACTTTGAATAATCTCATATTCCTTATGAAGGCCATGGAGAACATAGATCATGCAAACATTATCAAGTTTCTCAATCATCATCTTCATTGAGTCATTACCGATTATGTCATATGTTCACAGGGCTCAGTCAGTTGTGAATAAGTTTAAACTTCTTATGAAGGTCATGGGGAACATAGATCACGCAAACATTATCAAATTTCTCAATCATCTTCGTTGAGTCATTATCTGTCATAAGAAGTTTAAACTCATTCACACCTGACTGAGCCGTATTAACATATGACATAATACCCTCCTTTGACATTTGTAGGGTGGCTAAATTAAGAACATCATAAAGTTGCTGGATATCATTAGAATAGACACTATGAGCTTTCTTACAAATATTATAGCAAGTAGTGTAGGAGCGATAATGAACAAATAAGGAAGGTTCAATGGATTGCCATAAAAGAAAGACCAACTTATGCTCTGCCTGCTCCCAATCATCATGCAACTTGGCAACAATGTCGGAGGGCTTCTTGGCTAGGTGATCGTTGTGCTTTTGACCAAGAAACCAGATCTTAATGACGACTGACTAGTTCAAATAATTTTTGCCATTAAGTTTCTCTGATGTTATAGTGGGATTGCCAGAGAAGCAAAAGGATACAAAGCCCTTGCTGGAGGACACAGAACCATTAGAATTATCTTGAGAGGAACCCAATATAGAACTCATGATTAAACTGGGTCACAACGGAGTCGGGAGACGCAGATTTGCAGGGCGAACCAGGTGGTGAGGTCGTCGGAGTGTGATTGGATGAGCCTTGGACGACTAGGGCTCTTGAGACTTCTGATTGGACCTTTGGATCCTAGCTCTCTGGTATCATATGAATGTATGAGATAACTTTATTGAGAAGAATTGCCCTTTATAAATAGAGAGGCTGCAAATTATAATAGGAATTATATGATATGGAAACAAATTATAAAGGAATTAAAATAGGAGAAAATTATATAATATGGAAGAAACTAAAAAAGGAGAAAGGTATATAACGAAGTTCCAATATTAGTAAAAGATAAATAAGGATATGTGCATATCATCTTAATCGATTTTTTTCTTTAATTTTCAATGATATACACCACTTCCAATCTATGTCGAACAAGTTTATTCTTTAATCGGTCCTTCCTAGTAACGCTTGGCAGCCATCTTAGCATCTTATCTCAACCACACCCATCCTTTGAGTACGTTGTTACTGAACTGCGCAACATTCTAACCCGTACATTATAACTAGCTTAACCATTGTTCTATAGAACTTATCAGTTTCCTATTCTCTTGGATTATAGAGCTTAGATACCGAAAGCTAAGACTTCTATTAACTTAGTATCATCCATCCTAACTTCTCTCTCATTTCTATGTGCCTTATTATTGAAATTACTTTTCAAATATTCTATTTTTACCCTATTGAACTTGAAGGTTTTATTTTTTAAAGTGTTTCTTTGTATCTTCAACTTAAAGTTAGCATTTTCCTTACTTTTTACTAATTAAGGCCACATCATTGGCAAAAAATATACACTAACGGATCTAATCTTGAATATACTTAGTCAACTCATCCATAACATAAGCAAACAGATAGGGCATAATGCTAAACCTTGATATAGATCCATAGCAATGGAGAAAACTCTAGGCTCTCCCTGTACAGTTCGAATTCTAGCGGTAGAGCTATCATACATATCTTTTATAAAGTCTATGTACCCAGTAGTAACATTTCTTTTCTAGAACCCATCAAAGCATCTCCCCGAGTACCCCATCATTTATTTATTTTTAGATGGTAAAATTCCCATTTTAGTCCCTGTACTTATCAAAATGTGTCCTTTTAGTCCCTTTAATTTATTTTGTGCCTTTTAAATCCTTTTACTTTGTGATTTGAGCCAATGTAGTCCCTCAAGCATAAATTGGGGGACTAAAATTGGCTACATTTTGATAAATATAGGGACTAAAATTGGCTACATTGGCTCAAATCATAAAGTAGGGGGATTTAAAAGGTACAAATTAAACTAGAAGGATTAAAAAGGCACATTTTGATAAGTACAGGGACTAAAATGAGAATTTTACCTTTTTAGATCAATAAAGACTTTTTTCTTTTTAATAAAAAATTTCCAAAGATAATTTTTTTTTATAATAATAAAGGCAATATTAATAAATTCAATGATTTTTAAATTCAAAGAACCAGAGGGGGATATAATAATAAAAAAAAATTAAATGGTAGTTGGGGCAGGGTTACCCAGATTGTTGATCCATCACTGCCTCTGATTACAATGTGGCAGTGTTGCATGCATAGGATTAGTGTTTCTTGTCATTTAGTACAGATCTATAGGTAAACGATGCAATAGCCTTATCCCCTGTTTCATATTTTGAGGAAGACATCAACACAGTATAGCATTCCTAACAATGTTGATATGCAATATTTCCTTATCTATTTCTATAGTTGGTCCAACTATATATATATATATATATATATATATATATATATATATATATATATATATATATATATTAAGTAAATGGTATATTTGAGATGGCTTTTCTCATTTTAGTGAAAAACAGTATGTTTAAAGCATTATATAATAAACAAATCTTAATTTCCTTATTTATAAGAGATGTTTGATGTTATTGACTTTGAATAACATATGCATGAAAACAAGACTTTGTATGCTAGTGTAACTTATTAGTTCATGTCTTGCATCAATATTAACCAATTTGAATTATTTTTGTTATAAATTCACATGTAGGCTTTTGATCAATGATCGTGATCATTTGGTGAGGGACCTCTACTAATTGAATTACAAATTTTTGTTTTCCCTAAGTGATGACTACATTTTGTGGCTGCTTGCTTTGATATTTGTATTTCTAATGGTTGAAGTTTAAATCAGGATAATTTGGATGCGGGTCTGCCAGAACCATTCCTGCAAGGTCTTTGTGCTGCTCGCCTTCAAGGGCGAGCTGAAATTGTTCATGATATACCAGAAAAATCACTTCAAATGCCGGATATTGATGAATGCTCTAGCAATTTAGTATTCTACTTAGATGGTGCGCATAGCCCTGAGAGTATGGAGATTTGTGCAAACTGGTTCTTGGATTCTGTGACTGGGGAGAAAAATTCTCTGAAGAATAACTTAATGGATGAGTTTAATCCCCTGAATACTGTTGTGAATGGAAAGATGTGCTACCCAAATAGATCAAATAAGATTTCAAAGAGGGTATGAATTTTCTTTTATTTTATAAATTTTCTTATATATTCCAACCTATATTCCAAGTCATATTTCCATTTATATCAACTTATGTCATTAACACAATGTGTTTTGTTTCAAATCTTCTCCAAAATGATAACTAAAGTGTTTGTAGCTTACATTTACTTTTTTGGCTGGTTCTATAGATTCTTTTATTCAATTGCATGGAAGCGAGAGATCCTGAACTTTTGCTTCCGCAACTTTTCAAGATTTGTGCTGGAAAAGGTATTTGCCCTTGAAAAAAAAAAAAATCTATTGCCATTTTTCTCTATCTAATTAGAACAATATTCTGATGGAACAGTCCACCAAACCATGTCAAGAAGGATGCCTCTAGATTTTTTTTTTCTTTTCTTCCGGGTTTTTTTTTTTTTGGTTTTGGAATCTTTCAATTGTTGTTCTTTTATTCTTTGCAATGCATTTCTGAGGAAAGCCATTTTATGTTATGACATGATTTTTCCCAATTAGAAAAAAATAATTTGTGAAAAAATGTAAAATTCATATGAAGGTTTGAATGAAAAGCTATTGGCCTCACTTTCAAACACAATGAAAGAAGAATTCAGTCTTCCAAAGAGTCATGATTATTAACCAGGAAGAACTTTCATTGCCATAATACTTGGATTGCCTCTTTGCTAGTTTCTTGTCAGTCGTCACCCTTCTATCCAACTTCATTCCGTTTTCTGTGCATAGTCAACACTAATTTGAGAGTGTGCTCACTTGTTGCTAGCATCCTGTGACCCATTTCCGCAACATTCTTGAACTGGCCACCATTAATGAACTCCAGGCTTAATGGAATTTTCACTTCAGAATTTAAACTGTAACTTGTTCCTATTAATACTATTATTTGCTCAGCATTCTTTCTATACTGTAATTTTTGTTCCCGTTGAATGTTAAATTTATTTCTCGATACTATATCTTTTAGTTGATGCATTGGTCTTGTCCATTTGATGTCTTTCTTTTAGCTCAATTGACTCATTCCCTTGAGTTTCTATTGCTTGATTACGTAGTTGATAATTAAAAGCTTTTGGTGAATTTGGTTTATCTACATTCAGTCTTTAGCTCAAGTGTAAATGTTCATGACATCCGCTCATTAACTAAATTGTTAACTGAAAGTAGTATTAAAAAGAAATTGATTCTTATGTGTATTGGAATCAATTGTGCGATAACTGATTTAGCAATTAGAAAATTATTTCTTAAGTAAATTTTAAATATATCTTATACCTTATAATTCAAATATATGGATGCCTTCATATGCTACCTAGGTTGGATCAGTTACAAGTGTATCAACCAGTGGGTGTTCTTGTAAAAGTTTCATTGGGCATTCCCTCAAATATGAATTACACTGGAACTTTTCTTTGAAGAACAAGTTTTTTTGACAGCTTTTTAGCTTTTTAGTTTTTTGCTTTTTTGCTGCCATTTTGTCACAACAATATACATTTCTTCTGTTCAAGTAGAGATCTCCATTATCCAAGTTATCAAGTGAAATACCTTAGAATAAAAAAGAGTCTAGCAGGTTCCTGCCCTAAATGAAATAAGGCATAGAATTCAATTTCCATTCTTGTGGTTTTCTTATTTGTGTTCCACCAAAGGTTCTAATACATACTTCTGAAGGTTGATAATTCGAAGAAAATTATAATCATATTCTTGGTAACATGGCTTGAAGTGACAGGTATGACTTGATTGTAGAGATTTTAGTAAATTCATGTTTGATTTTCTTTGTAAGTACAAAAATCATGTAAATCATGTAAATGATAAAGAGGAGGTTGAAAATCCTTAACTTTGATGAAGTAGGGATGTGGCAAGATTGAATTTTGAGGTGTTTATTTGGATGTTGCTATGGTATGAATTCTGTGTTTATAATTTCGGGAGACAATTTCTTGCTAAGTTCGATTTTCTCTTGCAGGTATCCATTTTTCAAAGGCTCTTTTTGTTCCTAGCATGTCAATATATCATAAAGTTGATCCTGGGTTATCAGATAGAACACTTGAAACTTGTATGGATACATCGTGGCAATCTACTCTGCAAAGGACATGGGAAAAGATGATCCATGGAAGAGGTGATTGTAGAAAAACTATTTTTTCATTGATACGATTATTCTTTCCAAACCTACAAAATATAAGCACTAACAAAAATATCAAATTAAATAATAAGTTGAGGATAATGACCAATCTAAGTTGAAAAGGATAATATGTAATCAAACAAACTATATAAAATAGTTGGCTCACTTTAGCACTAGACTTAAAACTTAATAATTAAACAATTAATTGAATTGAAACTAGACTACTGCTTGGCTAAACTTCCTCTGTTTTTTTCCCCTAGTTATGGTGAAGTGAAACACAAATGTTTAACTAAGGGAGCGTTAGGATTGACTCTAGCACTTGCGACTGCTTCTGTGCTAGGATTTAAGCTTAACTTGGACTCAGAAATATCAACTTAGCGAAAATAATGCTTGTCATGTAGCTTCATTATGAGAACACAGGTGTGGTAAAATATTTTAACCAAAGGAAATAAAGAGTTAGAATAGCAAAACAGTAGGCGCCTGATTGTACATTACATTCTGTTTGATGTATTCTGAGATTTTGTCCCTGAATTCCACCTGTCTGGTGTGGATTTTTCATGGTCATAATTTTCTTCCTTAATTGTGCATTTCATGTCTTATCAGATAATATCCCTGAGAATGACTCCAAGTTACAGAAACCAGATAGTTTACCGTCTTATGATTTCTTGCATGGGAGTTCAGAAAATTGCAATCCTCCGGGAAACAATGTTACATGTAGTGCAGTCATTCCATCATTGCCTCTGGCAATAAAATGGTTAAGAGATTGTGTCAAGGAAAACCCTTCTTTCCGGCTTCAGGTAAAAGTCCCCTTCACCATTTGTTTTTCCAATCAAATGGCCTAAGTTGGTATTATAGTTGACTGCATTCATATTTATTTTTAAACATGCATCCATGCTTGAGATATTGTCTTTTGTAAGGCCAGTTTGGACTATGGGTTGGAAGATGAATGAACATTAAATGTAGAAGGAACATTCAATTTTCATTTAGTATTTAACGTTTGTTCTGATCCGTACATTATTTTATTAATTTAGAGGATAGACACTTTCATGAACTGACAAATCTAAAAGTTTTGTGATGGAACCCTGCTTGATACATAGGGTGGGCAGGGCTATATGCAATTTTGAGAAATTATTAGGGTATGCTTCTGAAAGGTTATGATACAGACTTTGATAGATGCCAAATCTTTTCATTATCCATAAACTATTCATTACTGGTCAAGCTCAATGTTTTTGATGTATTTTCAGATCATAAACTAGTCAGAAACACATTTTGCTTTCTAATTTTTTTTTTCTGCAACTTTGAAAAATCTAGAGCTTTATTTCTGTACTTTGTTGAATTCTTTTTCTTCCTTGCAAATTGATAGCTAATCACCTTAATAAGATTAGCTTTGAAGAAGTCCTAGCATCAATTTTTCCTTAAAATGACTTTTGGACAAGAAGTTTATGGAGATCCATACGTATAGTCTATCCTAAGATCAAACTTTATATAATCTTACTTTCATAATTAAATGAAAATTTTTATCAGAGCCATTCTTTTAATTAATATGTCAACTGTAAAATTTTTTGAGCGAACTCTTTCAACATATTATCCAACAAATTAACTTCTCTGTAATTTAAGCCATTAATTTTGCACTTTATCCTTTTGCATCAAACTTATCTTGACTGATAAACAGGTTCTTGTGACTGGTTCCTTGCATCTGGTGGGGGATGTTTTGAAACTTATACGCAGATGATGAGTAATGATTTAAAGATTACATTTTAATTCTTTATCTTGAATTTGCTTTCAGTGATATTATTCTAAACCATTGATTTTTCTGCCATGATATGATACATGGTGGCACTGTGGCAGTGTCATGCCATAAAACTGTATGTTTGACATGTTGTACATTGTGTTCCATTGTTTGGGAATGCGACAGTTATTTTCCATTCAGATATTCATTTTGATTCATTAACTTGTTCTGGTTGTTGATGTTTCCTGTTCGGCATTTGTTATTCATTTGCTGCAAATTCCATTTGCTTTGTATCATTGAACTGAATTGCAGGTTTGTTATTCAGATAGAATGACGATGCCTGTTAGATGTAAATCCAATGATACTCTAGGGGCATCCCTAGATATTAGGGACACACTTATATATTTCTACATTTGTTGAACCAAATTTTAGGAAACTTAACAGCAACTAAAAGTTCAGTCAGATGTCATTTTCCTTGCATGGCTAAGAAAATTAAAACAAAGTACATTGTTTGTTTATTTGTTATTATTTTTTAATTGTTTATCTTGTAAACTAAATTGTATATGTGGTTTGTGTCATATTATAGTGAAGGTTAAGTTCAATGTTTCATATTTATCTTCACTAACATGGTTTTGATACAATACTGATATTTGGTAGGGACTTACCCTACCTACCGATAATTTTATTATTTTAGTCAATATTTTAATAATTAATTTTAAAATTGTTATTATTAATAAATATATATCGTTAATCATAAAACTTGTAAATTTTTTTGTATAAATTACTTACGTCAAAGTTTTGTCAGATTACAATCAAAATTTATTGAAACACTTATTCGGAGAAATATATTTTTTTTATAAAACTTTCAGTATCTCAGAAATTGATGAGTAAAAACACCAAAGATATACATAGAGGTTGCATCATTTACAAACGTTCGTAGATACATTATTTCAACGGTGTTGACAATAGTATCCTCAGTGCAGAGAAATTCTCATCCAAACTGCACTATGAGATCGATAGTATTACTGTGAGATGAATAATATTATTGTAAAAAGTGGGCTAAATAGTATTTTGATTTGAATCGTCCAATTATGATTATCATAATAACTCAATTAATCACAGTCATCCAACTCTATTTTTACCGGTGCGAACAATCTTTAAAAAACTAATAGGCTATCTATTCACCTGTTTACTCTATTTTTACCGGTGCGAACAATCTTTAAAAAACTAATAGGCTATCTATTCACCTGTTTTGGTTGATGGTATGACTCTATTTTTATAAGTACGAACAATTTTTAAAAAACGAATAGACTATCTGTCCACCCATTTTCATTGATGCTATATAGTTTGTCTATTGTTACGATTAATGTTGTTATATTAAGTTGTCTTTAAAGCCTATGGATGTCCACAGTTGATATATAATGATATATATATGTAATATAATTTTATCATCTCTTTCGGTATGAGTTTCTAAAGGGTGCTAAAAATTGTACTTATTTATGCATTTATGTATTTGTTTATTGGTTTGTTTAATTAAGATTCCAAGCCACTAACCAAGATAGCAACCTTGTGGCATATGGCTTAGGTACAAAGATGAAAAGGACATTAGTGGGGCATGAAATTAGTGGGACTATGAAAAAGCGTAGCTATTACTGTCTGAGTGATGCAAAAGTGCTTCTTAATAGTGTTTAGATTGATTGATGCCTTTTATTTTTTCAGTTATTTCAAATTTTGGTCGGACAGCACATTATGTCCGCTGCTAAAAATCCAAAGTATTCTCTACTTATTTTATAATTGATTTGATTTGAACATAAATTTTGGTCGGACAGCACATTATGTCCGCTGCTAAAAATCCAAAGTATTCTCTACTTTTTTTTTTATAATTGATTTGATTTGGACATATATATATATATATATATATATATATATATATACACACACAAAAGAAATATATATTATTTTTTTTAAAAAAAAAATTATTTATTAAAACAAGTTTGAAAAATAATTCTTGTGTAAATGATTTTCTCTGACCATGTTAGAGTAAATATTACTGTAGATCACTTAATTATATCCAATTCTCACCTTGGTTACCGAATTTTAATTTGTACCAAAATGGTCATCTCATTTCAATTTAGTTTCAAAAAAATATTACCCAAAGGAATCCGGTGAGATTATGCAAACGTGGATCGCGGCAATCCAACGTGGTCACCGGATTTCTACATCACCTGTCCCAATGGCCTTGCCACGTTGATTAAAATGCCACTATGATCCATGTCATGCCATTGGGGCGGGTGATGTGATAGCATTTAATCCATATGGCAAGGCAATTGGGAAGTATGATGCGGAAATCTGTCGACTACATTGGATTGCCGACGTCCACGTCAGCATAATTTCACCGGATTCCTTTGGGTAACATCTTTTTGAAACCAAATTGAAATGAGGTGACCATTTTGATACAAATCAAAATTTGGTATCCAAAGTGAGAATTGTGCATAATTAGGTGATCTACAGTAATATTTACTCGACCATGTTAAAATAATTTCTATTTTTCCTTCATATCCCTTCTCTTTAAAAGCAAAATCAATTTCGTCCCCGGTGTTACTTTTGTCAGTTAATGGGGGAGGAAATTACACAAATGCCCATGTACCAAAAACCAAAAAGTAACTTTTTTCCCTCCATGTCAAATCCCATTTAATGTAAAGCCATAAAATATATTTTGTCAGAAAGGAGGGGATATTTTACTCATTTTTCTTCTCATTCTTGCTGCCATTTTTTTTGTTGGGTTTACCATTCTTCATCTTGGTCCGTTGCCAAAGCTTGAAGTGAAATCCTGTACGCGTAAGAAGTTGTTGTTGTTCTTTTTCTTCGTCTTCTTCTTGTTCTTCTTCTTTTCGTTCTTGAACTTGTTCTTTTTGTTTTTGTTGTTATTGTTCTTGTTCTTCTTGTAATTATTGTTGTTATTTTTGTTCTTGGCCTTCTTCTTCTTCTTCTTCTTCTTTTTTTTGTTGTTGTTCTTCTTCTTCTGGTTTTTTCTATTGACCTTGTTGTTTTTTATTGTTGTTGTAGTTGTGCCGTGATTCAACAATGGAAACTTACTCTGTCGTGGCAAGATTCAAAAGAGAAGGCCGTGTGCTACAATTTACCGTGTTAAGTTCATGGGAGTTGGTCATGGGTGAGATATGTGCCCATTGGTCCCTAGATGCTTCTCAAGTGAAAGTGAAGTTTGTAACGCTTGACTCATACAAAACGCTTTGCCTTATTGAGTCTGACGTGGATTTTCAATGCATGTGTCATATATACCATAGCTTCAACAAGTTCGTCGTGGACATCATTATCGAGGAAGTGCGTGTTTCTGCAGATGGAAACTCGGCCACCTTGATCCCATCGTAATAAAACAACGACCTCTATTAGTTGTTAATTGTGTTATACGTGTTGTTGTTTTCCATATTTCTGCCCTTTTGAATGTTAATAATTTCGTGTGTTATATTATTACTTTTTGTGTATAATATTGGTTTCCTGTGTAAAATATTGGTTTCCTGTGAAATATTGGTTTCCTGTGTATAATATTTGCTTCCTGTGTATAATATTTTGTTTCCTTTGTATGTTTGGGTTTTTTCAAAGCAGGGAGTCCTTGTCGAACAGCATAAACCCCACTAGCGATACTTTCCTTTCTCAACATAATTCTTCTAGGGCGCTGAGAGTTAGCGGATGTACCGATGCACACGATGGTTCCACTTTGCAAGTAGGGCAACGGTTTGAGAACGCAGATCATTTTAAAGATTGCCTGCGGTGCAGAAAAATTTTGACTTTATGTTAATAAAAAATGACAAAATCAGGGTGACTGTAAGGTGCACTACTCCGAAATGCCAATGGTGAATGCATGCTTCTAAAGAGGGAATTCATGACACGTTCCGGCTGAAGACAATGCAAGCAACTCACATTTGCGGTGGAGGCATTGGTACGACAGCGCATCGATTAGCAAGCAAAAAGTCGGGCACATAGGAATCCGATATACCCTGTTCCTGACAATCACAAGCCATCTGGTGAAAACCGTGACCTACGAATTAGGCCGCCAATATAAAAAAAAAACGGCCAAGCCGTCCAAGAAGGAAAAAAATAGAGTCACAAGCCTTCAACATCCGCAAACTATATTGTAGCCGGTGCCATCAAGCTGGACATGATCATCGATCCTGCAACGCTGTCATAACTGACTGACAATGCCACACCTAACGGTAGCATACGATATATACGCTTTCCTGTGTATAAGTTTGTGATTATGTGTATATATACTCGTTCTTGTGTATTATTTCGCGTTTCTATTTATTTTGTTGCGTTTCTATGTAAATATCCTCTTTCCTGTGTATTATTTTGCGTTTTTGTGTATATTCGTGTTATTATTCAGAGTTTCTGTAAGGATATCCGTATCAATATGGATTTTCTAAGTAATTACATAACCAGGTTTTCAGTTACAAAGAAATATATGAAATATAATTTCAAGGTATGGGAAATTAATAGAGAAGTACACATGAGACCTGTTATCATCAGTGTCCCTCCAAATGACAAAACTATATAGAGAAGTACACATGAGACCATAAAATTATACATAGGAAACAAAAAATATATATAGCAAACAAAAATAATATACATAGGAAACTAAGTAACGTACACTAGGAAAAGACAAATATACACAAGGAACTACAAATATACATACGTAAATAAAAACAATACACAGGAAAGTAATTATATACACATTAAACATATTTTATACACATGACATCATAAATAATCACATGACTCAACATGATAAAGACATGAAACATACATCATACGAAACAAAAACAATACCTGTCGACACGTGTGTTCAGGTAGATGGTGATGACTCCTCGTTCGAGTTCGTTAAGCTTTGCAAAACCCGGGTAGGTCTTCCTCTGTGGAAAGAAACCTGAGTCAGGCTTCTTCTGATCCTTGTAGTAGACCTACCCTTCTGCTTTAGTCTGGTATAGAACCAACGCAAGCGAATCCTTTGCCGGTTATCCTTCCGCAACCTGGTCAGTGATTCAAGTAGCGTGTCGACAGTTTGTAATGCTTCATTATATGCTCTAGAGACGTCACTCGAGGTGGAAGTCTTTTCAGAAGGCTTGTTCTTCTTTGGTGGTAGAACCCTCTTTTTAGGAGCTCTCTTTGCCCACATGTACTATTAAACTATATTATAAATTATATGAATATTATTTTTTATAATAATAAAAACAGAATTTTATTTAAAATTTTAAACTACTTTAGCTGTTTTAATTTTATTTTGGTATAATTAATAAAAAAATTAACTTAAAAATTCTTTAAGAATATAAACACAATGATATAAAATTTATGATTGGTGATATTTTTTTAGAATTTAGATATAATGAATAAAATAATTTTAATTTTTAGAAGTATATATAAAAATATTAATTTGAAGGATATATATATATATATATATATATATATATATATATATATATATATATATATATGCATATGTTTAGGGGTATATATATGTAAATAAATTAAATTTTAAGGAGGAATATATGACATTTATTTATTTATTTATTTTACGATGTACACGTGATTAGCTGAATTTTTATAGGTATATGGAACAAAAAAAAATTTATTAAATAAACACACATTCATTTTTCAAACTAGCCCTTAACCATTTTATTAATCAAAATATAATTCCATTGAGGACAAAAACTTGACTTTATTTATTTATTTATTTATTGCACAAAAAAGATCAGCAGCGGTTCCCAAGGAAAAAGAAAGGATCTATGAGGAAGCTGTATACTTTGAGGGATTATATGGGAAAAAGTAAAGTTTTCAGGGATTTTCTGGTACTTCCCTATAAATTTTATTTCAAATATCAAAATATTTATCCAAAAATAGCAATTTCATAGTTTTTGGCAGAAAAAATGTTATTTTTTATTTTTGAAATCTATCTAAAATATTAGAAATATGTCAATATATAATTAATTTATTAAATAAGTGGTTTGACTGGTTTCCATCGAAAAGAAATAAAAAACACATTCTAAATATAAGAATTATATTTAGATTTCCGTTGAAAAGAAATAAAGAAGACAATCTAAACAAGTTAAAGGCACCTTATATATTTCTTATATTAATTGTGCCATTTCCAATGTTGTTTTATAAGAATTATTGATCAATATAAATTCAATAAAATTATGATTAGAGTTGGATTTTTCTTTTTGGGTCACATGGAGAAGATTGTGTTAGTTGATGTGATTTACTTTGTTTATAACTTTATTAAATTTCGGTGGATGAATACTTGGCATGGGGAACATATTACTTGTAAATCAGAATTTTTTTTTTTTGCATCTTTTTAACATTTTTAAAGATTACATCAGAAGATGCAGAGGGACAAAGAACCCTGCCATTATATAAAAGATAAAAATAAAGTTTAAAGCATAATTCCAAGTAAATTAATGAAGATCTTGTCCTTTTATCAAAAACACAACTGGAAAGTGTCCTTATGAAAGCTAAATAAAAATTAAACAATAAGTAAAATATAATAAAATAAAAGAAAAAGAATGCAATAGAAGCAAGTTTTAGAAAATCAATTAGAAAATTTTGTTTTGATCCAATTTTGAAAGACCAATAAAAACTTTTTATTTTGAGTTTGCTCCAAAGGAAGATAAATTTTTGGAGAAATATAAGGGGCATAATAAAAACTAAATAGGGAAAGTAGTATAAAACATTTATCGTAGGATCACCCTCTAAGCTCATCATATAAATTTAATTGAATATGGCTTTCCATAAAATGTTATATCTAAATTATTTATAAGATCAAGTATGGAATTATGTTTATTCATCTTAAATCGAATATTTGTTTTTATTTTTTCTTCTTAAGATTGGAAATCTTGCATTTCATATATTTATATGATCAAGTCATTGGGATTCCAAAATAGTTAAAAGAGTGCTTCTAATCATTGCTATTTAACTCAAATCTATTCCAGAAAAAATTGGAGATATTGGATAGTTTGTCAACATAAACAAAATAAAGGAAAGAACTTTGAAATGATTTCAATATTGAACTTTGTTTAAAAAAAAAAGGTCATTAATGATAGGTCTGATGCATATACTTTAAATAAATTAAAAAAAGCAGTGATGATTATATCAAAATTTGGGGTCACCTCTAATACTAGTTTGTTATAAATAAGGATATTATTATCAATAAATTAGATTTTTCTTTAATTGGACACTAAATAGAAAAAACTTCATAATCATCAAGTACCATCCGGTTAAGGTCAATCTAAACTGAGTAATTCTATAATTTTTGATGAATAGGTGACAAATTCCCTTGTTTAAGAGATTGCCAAAGGGACAGGCAGGTATTAAAGTGCACTAGTTATAGTGTCTTATAGACCTCTTAAAAAAATCTTCTTGTCCTGCAACCATGGAGGGTGAAACCATTGTTTCTCCCACAGGGGACCCACACCCAGGTCCTTGAACAATACTGATGAACAATATTAGACCCAAGTATACAAGAATAATACCGTCGGGGGAAGGATTTAAACTCTTGCCCTCCCCTTAGCACTCTTGTGTCATACCATTGGACTTTCCAATGGTATGGCAAGCATTAGATACAGAAAATTAAAAAAAAAAAATAGAATACAACAAAGTGAAATAAGGTAGTTGATTGGTTCAATTCCGGTATTCACCTATAATAATTCCTATAGTGACAAATAATAAAACTATTACTATGTCTATATTTATTTATTTTCTTCCAATTGTAGGATGACCATAAAGTTTTAGTGTGGTTTTTCTAATAATGGGACCCTTCCTCTGTTGCCCTATGATGGTGCCTATAAGGTTCATATTTACTCTTCTTACTATAAGGGAAGCGAACACTGAGACCTAGCTCTACTCAAACCTTTTTTTGATTCACCATAACATTACCTACTTGTCCTACCATTGGTCTACTTGTCCTACTATTGGCAAGTAATTTTGGATATTGAGAGAGCTCCCTAATTCAATTTAAGTAGCAATATGAGATATACTCTAGTAGAAAAATGTTGAGATAGTTGCAAAACCTTAAATGGGAGTACTCTCACCCCCACCCTTTCCCCTCCTCTGATACAATCATAACCTAAAATGATGTTTCTTGGGATGGGGATTCGACAGTTAGTGGATTAGGCTTCATCATTATTGCTAACCAAAGTCACGTTCTTCTTGCAGGAGCTATTGGATTGCAATATGCCACTTAAGCTGAGATAGCTGCAAAAAACTTTGCTCTGGACCAATGCCTTTCCAACAATTGGAAGGTGGATAGGATTCTTTGCAACTACCCTGGTGTGAGCCATACCCCAAAATATTCCAAAGACTTTGCTGCCTAGAGATATAAAGCTGAAATACAAAGATTGAAGCAACTTTTAAATTACCTTCCTGATGTGTCTCTTGTAACCATAATGAGGGAGGAAAACCCAATCATAGATGATTTGCTCAACTTTGGTAGAAGGAACCTCCAGCTTTCCCTTTTCTCCAAAAGATTGGATCGTCCTCGTTTGCTAGATGATCTCTACATGTCTTTCAATTTAGTTTTCTAAATGTCTGTAACTGCTTTTTGCAAAAAAAGTAAACAATAAAAAATAAAAAGATTGAGAAATGGTAGCAAGTGATTAAGTTCAATAATTTCTTATAGAAAGTTATTTAATATACAGACATGACTCACAAAATGAGAAGCACCTCTTTGGTGATTGAGGAACTGGATTGGGAAAAGAGCAATATTAGTTGTAAGATATCTAATAAAAACATATATGGAATTATGATCTTATTCAAAGAGAAATTAAAGATATAAAAAATTTGAAGTATTTATTCTACTATGTTAAGCATGAAATATAATAAACTTAATAGATAAAGAATATATATATATTTGAACTATGATTCATACTCACTATTCTGGCTTCACTATATACTAAAACAAAAGGTATCTATGGAAATCAAGCAATTATTTCCTTTCAAACTTATTTTTATCAAAATGTAGTTCTTTCTATTAATCTTATTGAGTTATTCCATCCACAAATTAAAGCCTTTAACTTATTTATTTTATTTTACTTCAGTAAAAGTTATAGAAAATTGTATGAATCTTTGCATTTATATTCATTATGTTTAAGTATGATGAGAATAGTATTCCACTTGGTTGTTTCATATATTTATAGTGAAAAGAGTTAGAATAATCTTAGCCAGATATTCATATAATAAAAGAAATAAAAAAAGAATGATTGCGTTGTGACAAATATGAATTCGAATGAAATTAAGTTATTTGATTAAACATCCTGTAGTTTAGTAGTCTTAATTATATTGAATGTTTTTTTTCAATTGGTTAAGTATCCAGTTTCTGGCCACTTATTTATGGTACTTGTTGGTTTATTGAATTTGCTTGATTAATTTTTCATAATTTGATTTTGATTGTTATGGTAGTACAAAGATGAAAGATTGAGTCCTAGGTAAGTAGACCTAGTTTTAACAATTGGCATAGTAATAATAAAAAATGGCTCCTTTTGCTCAGAGAATGAGAAAATGGCTAAACAAAAACATGTTATTGCTATAGGAGCTTGATGGATGCAATGTGTGCTCACCAAATACAACCACAAAATGCAAGTACACGTATTGATCAAGTAATAAAATGTGTTATGAATAGCAAGATGTCAAGCCCATAAAGGCTGGAAGTACTAGTACTAGCTTCTCCTCTGTCATCTAACATAATAATTCGGTATAGTTGTTAGGAAATTAAATAAAATGGAATTACAATAAAGGCTAAACACTTATGCATTAAATATTGGCAATCAGTAGTTGAGAAGTACCGGGGCATGGATCCCGTTAGGACTTCAATTATAATTGGACTTTATATCGGATGAAGTTTATATTGTTTTGAACAGTGGATACCCTAAATAATGCTAATAGCTTACTTAAGGCTATTAGCACATAATCTCATACAAAGATCGTTTGTAAAAAGTATCTTTGTAAAAATAGTCAAAAGTGCCTTTGTAAAAAATATGGGTTATTATGTATAAGAGTAGTCAAAACCTACTCTAAGGTGATGTAGCATGTCTTATCACATTAAGTGGTTTCATAAAACCAAGGCCAACCATGGTTTTAGAATAGTAATCTCTCCTATATAAAGAGAAGTTTGTAACCATTTTGAGATATGAATAAAATTATTAGCATTTGAGTAATCTCTTTGTGTAAGCTTCTCATCTCATCCTCATTCTAACCTCTTTCCTATCTTCCTTTGCACCACTCCGATAACCCTCACAACTCCGTAACTGTAAGAGAGCACAACAAATCCAACCCCTTCATTGTAAGCATGCTCTCTAAGTTTTATAAACCACTCCTAACTTAAAAAAAAAAAAATACGAAAGGGGTCATCAACATCATCAACATCTAGAATAACTTTAAAATAGCCAAGACATTTCCACCCAAGAAAAATCCACATTTCTAAATGCTCTCTGAACTTAAAAGGAAATTTCACAAACTATAGTAATTGCTACAACAAATTAGAAATTACCAAATTGACTTCCACAATAACATTTACAGTAAACATTAATAGGCTGGGCTAAAACTACTTACCAACATTTTAATGGTCTTAGCTCATCAAGTGAGATCATAGCCTTTTGCTTACTTTGGAGACTAATAGTGTCACACCCCGACCCGCGGTCGAGCACGTGGCAATCTCCACGATATTTCGAAGTAAGTGACATGAACTCTCACTTTATCCCAAGACATCTTAAGGCAGAAAAAAAAAACATGATGTAGTTTCCATTACAAGTAAATACATATGCAAAATTCTCATAAAACGCAACTCTAAAATAACATAGCATTAATAAGTGTAGCATTCGAGAAAATGTTGAAAACAAAGCAAGAATTGATAAACTGTAAGCATTTATTACACACTAATGGATCCAACTAACATAACTGAACATAAGAATATAATATGACCTAATAACAACTATGGAAAATGAAGCAACCCAACACAATGCCCTGACGCTATTGCACTATCAATCACTACCTGAGGAAAAATGAAAAATAGAGTGGATGAGTAACATAGTTATTCAATGAGTGGTTATTAAGGGTGTTTGAAATATCTTTTAATATCATAAGATATTACATTTCAAATACACAATTCAGGAATACTTTTTCAAACAAGAAATGATACTGATAAACCAATTTTCCATAACGTAATCAGTTCAACTCAAGGGTTTTTTTTTTAAATAATGATAATAAATAACAACAACAACAACAATAATAATAATAATCAATTATAAAATTCAATATCATAAATCCGCCAAGAAAATAGTTCCCAAACTAAACCACCATCGTGATTAGGAATGGGACTGCCAAGTTAAACAACTTTAAACATAAAAACAAATCCACCTTGGTGTTGGCCTCTAAGTTCATACGTGAGGTGACGGACGATGTCTCAGAATAATTAAGGGTACCCACCCACTTCTAATTCAGGTTTTCTTCATGCCTCCTGAAATGTAACCAATGTTAGCCAATCTACCACGCCGCCTCTAATGAAGCCGGACCGTGGAGATCGCCACTACAGTAGCCGAGTCATAGACTCATAGTCACCAAAATTAGAATATCATATATCAATGTAATTGAAATAAAGACT
Source organism: Dioscorea alata (assembly GCA_020875875.1). Lineage (NCBI taxonomy): Eukaryota > Viridiplantae > Streptophyta > Magnoliopsida > Dioscoreales > Dioscoreaceae > Dioscorea > Dioscorea alata. The sequence goes on from CM037017.1 coordinate 15,669,716, forward strand.
TTTTAAAACAAATCATAGTGTATCATAACTCACGAAATAATCACATAAAGAAATTTGGTATGGCGTAGTATATAGTAGCAATACGATCGTTTCAGAAACAAAAAAAAAAAAAAGGAAATACTATTTTGAAAATAAGTTTTAGGAAAAGCCATCCACTCACAGTGCTTAGATTTGTAAGTCTAGAAGCTTAATTGCGGCACTCCTCTACAAGCTCCTTGTTTTCACTTGAAGGTTTCCAACCTAAGAGCAAATCCAATTTAAATGCAAAATTTTATCTAAAATCATGCATTTAAGGGAAATATGCAAACTTCAAGTCCTATATGTGATGTATAAAGAATTAGGGTTTTCTTTGGCTTGGAATCGATTTCGATTAACTCATCCTAGTTTCAATTAAAGTTAAAAGAAACCCAACATTGAAAAATCGGGAAATTCTTGGAAAAATCCTATGGCGCTTAGTAACAGTTTGTGCTATAGTGTCATGCATATGGCTTCTATAGTACAACTGATCTACAGTCCCAGGCTAGTTGCTCAGTCACCGCACTACAGTGCACTATGTTTACTATAGTACAAATCTCTTATGAGCACACAAGTCATTGAATTAATGGAAGAAATAAAATCAAGAGGGAAGATGCATGATGATGCCAAAGCTAGAAAAATATTACAAAGATGGTAGGATGGTAAATCTTACCTTAAATCTTCAATTCTAAGATGAAGGAAAAGAAGGAGATCCTTGCTCAAAGTTCATTCGAAGAAGAGTGCAGAAGAGAGAGAGAGAGAGAGAGAGAGAGAGAGAGACGATTAATTGTAGGACATATGGCTTAGGTCGAGAGATTTGGATTTTTTTATAAATAGCAAAATTCCGAGCTCTCTATAGGGACCACCACCACTAATGTATAAGTCCGAGTAGCATCAAGATTTAATATTTGAATTTATGTTATATTCAAAATTAAACTAAATTATTTTGAAATTCATTTATCTAGGAATAATCCACTACAAATGTAAAGGTTCTACTATGATAAGGACTAATATTTGAATTTAAGTTTATCTTAATTTAACTAAAATCTAAAATTTCCAATTTGACCCTACGATTAGATCTAACTCGAAGGCCAGGTATTACAATAGTAGTTGAAGAAGAATCAATAATTGAATACTCCATCATCTCAATTCCTTTATGGGCCACTATAATGAGTAAAAGGATCCATGTTTCTTGCTCGAAGAGGAAAGAATTAACCTTGGATGACCTTGACTGAGAGCTTGATGAAGTTGAATACATGATTAACATCATTTGAAATTCCATTAAAGATTCACACTTTCTCTAAAATTCGGCCACTAACAACACAAAAACACTTTTCCCTTTTTTCACTCGCTTTTTTTTTTTTTTTTTTGGATTTTTCTTACGAAATAAGATAACAAATAATTCTAAAATAAGTAAATGGCTATCCCTTTCTTCAATTTAACATGAGCTGTAGTTTGTTTCTGTCATTAGTAAATATTAATGTTACAACTGATGTTATAAGACCAGTTTTGACTTGCTTCTTGACAAAAATTGAGTTGGCTCTTAATGTTGCATTTTGTATTGTAACATATTGGTTCTCGTGATTTGTGATAGGTTCTAAATAGTTACTATCACTTGGAACTACACTTCTCAGATTAGATATTTTAATCCATACCTTTTTAACTTTCTATTTCTTTCAGTCTTTCTTTTAATGGACTTCAATGAGAGTTGCTAATATCCAACTAGTTTTCCTTTAACTTTAAACACCTTGCTCTTATGTGGTAGATAACATCATAGTAATAACAAATAGGTACAACCCTCCCATCATTCTCTTTGAAACCAGTTTTTTCTTTTTATTTATCTAAATCAATAGTTGCTTTCATAAATGTCATGCCCTGACTTGTGGGCCCGCCACGCGACAACCACAGGGACAACCGAGGAGGTATACCACATCACTCTACCCTCGAGTCACCTCAAAGCTAACAAAATCTTTGGAATCAATGACACTGAACAACAAAATGACCTATGCAAAATATAAGAGTCATAAAATACAGCACTAGCATAGGGGAAGCAACAACAACAAAACCTGATAATGGAGTTTGAGAAAGGTACTGACCATAAATACTACAAGGTTTACAAGAAGGAAAAACATACAAATCATACAAAATAGAGTGCCACACACACCAGTGGATCCATTTCTTTATATAATGCAAGATGCTCAAGAAGAAGCATACATAACACAAAAAGAAAAAAGAAGATAGACAAGACAATGCTCAGCACTTCACCCCGCCGCAACTCCACTAGAAGCTAAAGCTTGGAAGAGAGAGAGAGTGGGTGAGTAACCTAAGTCACTCAATGAATGAGTTAGCACAATTTTAGAAGGATATAAAAACAAATCAATAGCTTTTTAATAACCAAACAATCATAATACACAAATATCATTTTGATACCTTTTTAACATTTAAAACACTAAATAACACGAGATATTAAGCCCCGTGGTTCAAAAACCCAAAATATAAGTTTACACAATGTAGTCAAAGTTTCAAAGCTTCTCATCAAGTATATAGCATACACATGTACATAAAACTCATAATGAATACAAACCACCAATTGAACAAAATAAAGTTCTAGCTCTAACAAATACGAACTTTGTCATAATACGAGCTTTAAAGCGTTAAGACATAAAACTCAACATCAGTTAAATTTTTCTCAAGGATAAACAGGAGATCACATCTTGAAAATATCATTTATATCAACATTATAATTTTATCAAAAGGGTAGATTTCAACTCGAAGAAATGAGTAATGACCACAAAACACTCTCTAACTTAGCCGCCATAGCGAATAGGTTGAGAGCCGTCAAAGTCTTCATAACTTTAAAGGAGAAGGAAATGGGTCCTCCAAGCCACCTCTAAAGGTTGGCCAGTGGGGACCCCCTACTGCAGCAAGTGGTTGCAATCCCATCACCTTCAACATCCATCAATACATACATATCTCATTAAAGGGTCCATAACCATGACAATATATAAATATAGGGAATGAAATCCCTAACCACAATTTTTACAAGCCAATCCACATGGTCCTTGTTCAGGACAATAATTATAAATCAGAAATAAGCATCATTTCCATATAAATCACTACCACAAGTATAACATGTTTATATGTTTCAACTTCATTTCAAACCAGAAATACCAATGCAACCATAAGCCTTTTCATCAAACAACAAGAGTTTCATTCACAAAATAGAAAGCATAGAAATTCTTTTTAAACCAATTAAATCAACAGTTTAGTACAATAAGCTCAAGGATTACTCTTAAATCATAACGCAAGCTTTATAAATAATTTCAACTCAAAACATAAGTATAATTTTAAATACATTCACTCCAACATCAAGAGTTTCATAAAATTGATAGTATAGACATTCCTTTCCAAACAGGTAAAAAAAAAACATGATTATTTTTAATATAAAACAATATTAAGAAATTTCTTTCCGAATCGATCAACATACCGTTGCAAATAAGATAAATCATGAGTAAGTCTCAAATCAAATAATGAAAACACTTAAATCATTCTACACTACAAGTGGGCAAGATCGAACCAATGATTCAATACTATAAACACATGAATTACTTTTAGTCAAACAATATGAATAATCAAATCATAATCTAAAAGAATTGTACAATCACGAATCCCACTCACAAAATAGGCTATTTAACCCCTGTGGTGTTACACCTCCGCCAGTTCCTTGCCTCGCGATGAGCCCTCACCACTTAACCAACCAACACACGCACACACACACAAGAAACACACAAGAATTAAACAAAGAAACACAAGAATGAACCCCTAGGTTAGCAAGCAACGCAACACTAACAAGCTTAGGGTTAGCTCAAAACTGACTTCCAAGATTTCCAATGGCTTTCTTAGGGTTTGAGCTTCAATCTAAATCAAAGAATTCCAAGAAACAACTAAGTTTAACCGATGCTACAATAATGCTACCATGCCCAAGCTACAAGATTCAATAAACCTATTAAACAAAGGTTCAAGGATACAACAATCAAAGAATCAAAGTAAAGAAATTCAAACAACTCAATTTCTCACAACAATGAACAAAAAGTAGAACATGGGTATGGTAGCATGTTTCATGTTTCAAGGATATAAGACCGAATGTCCTCTCAATCATATTTCTGGCACTAGCATGTTTCATGATGAAAAATTCTATAGGTGTTACTGATTGATGTCCATCGGCCCAGGAATCGACCAAATAATAGAAACCTAATATGCACACATGTTTATTGTTACATAACATTTTATTAAGAAAAATAAATTAGAAGCCAATTATAGCACATTTTACGTACCATTTGGAACCTTTAATCCATTGGGCGTTGTGACCGCATCCCTAAGAACACGGCCATTGTGCGCTGAATCCTCCCAACCAGATAGGACATATAAATTGCGTGTCTTAACTACAGACCGGAATACATTGGTGGTGATTTCAGCCTTTCTTGATCTATATCATGGGCAGTCAACTCTAGGCACATTTACTTGTATATGTGTTACATCCAGTGCTCCAAGATAATTCTATGTTGAGAAAAGAATTATTACTTACAACTCAACCACTACTAATAAAAACACACACACACACAAAATTACTATTGCCTTGAACCATTTCCACCTGATGTCATTTGAATTTTCAGAAATAGTTTCAGGTTTCTTTAGCAAAACACCATGCCACAGAATGATAGGCTTCAAAACAACATGAAAATAGCGACTAGTTGTTTCAGTTGATCGCACGAAGTTAAACTTAATTACCTTGTTTTTAGCATGATGTGCCACAATGATTAGAAACATTGGGACCATCTTCTCTACCATAACATTTCTTGTGCCCCGTAGTCTACCAGTGGTGCTTAGAAGTTGACATAGTTTATGAAAACAACAGTGGTTCATGCATAGTTTGTCGATACATTTAATGTCACTTTCGTAAACCACCCGGCTCAAGTACTTATATTGTTTACATCTTCTATTCGATGTTGACTCAATTTCATATTGGACTATTTTATTTATATTGTTGTGTTCCTTTCTTGCACACACAGCTATCATAAGGTGTAGAACATGAAAGTAACACATGTACATTAGAAGCTCCTCAATCGCATCCATATCTTAAATAGTAGTTATCCAAAAATTGTATGAGTGTCTAAAATATTCTAAAATTCACTTAATTACTATTTTACAATAGAAAACTTGATAAGCATATAAAATATCAGTACTATTGTTTGAATTGAATGCATCTGATTTTGTGGAATGTAGATAACAGTTTCTATTCTGTAGATGGTTGGAATGATAACTAGTGTACTAAATTAGCATTGACATTTGCTTAAGGGGTTGAGTAATTTAATGTACAATTTTATAGTGCTTTGTTGGACACATTTACAGAATTGTGTATTCTTTATGACTAAAATTGTAGTGGATGGAAAATTTAATGTGCTTGTTAAAGACATACCAATAGAATAAGAGTACTTGAATGCTTTTATAGAGTAGTGATGTAGCACAACCTAAAGTTGTCACACGGTTGGTTTTCAATATTAGCAGAAATGAACCTTGCAAACAAGTAAATGTTGATAAGATAAACTATGTTGTAAGAAATAAATGTTAGTGGAGAAATTTGTCAGCAATTGTCAGAAATAAAATGTAACGGTTCAAGGTTTGCCTTGTATCACAGCATGTAAACAAATGATAATGGGTGAATACTGATGTTAATCTTTCGCGTTTTATAAATCTTGGATGTTATAATTAAATTCTTTATTGTAGTTCAAGAAGATAGTATTACAGTTCTTGTTCTCCCTCACCTGAGCTCTGATAATACCACTTTTGTCATCTTGCTTCGCTTTCTCAACAATAAATTTATCTCTCTCTGATTCTTGTGTAGCCACTTGTTTAGATTCAATTGCAAGGGTGAAGTCCTTTCCAAAGCTCAAGGTGGTAATGGATACATCATCAAGTCCAATTTTGAAGTTCCTTGTCCTTCTGTCGGTATCCTGTATATTTCCCTGCTCACAACCTAAAAAAAAATCAAGATCCATTAATCTATCTCCTTGTGTGACATACTTGTTATGCCCCATTCTGTATTGCATCAAAACCATAAGCAAATGACAACAATCAAATGGATAAGCAAATTGATATCATTTTTTAGGGAAGACATCAATCAAATAGATAAGCAAATGACTTCCATGAGCAAAAGAAACACAATGGCATTGACTTAACATTGCCAAGAAGTCATTTTACAATTTCTCTTTAATAGGAAACACTTAAACCCACTAACATGCACTGTAACCTAGTATCTGGCATGATCAAAAGTGTCATAAGGAGAAGCATGGTCCATAAGCTACGTCCAGAATTGAGGACAACTTTTTATATATTTTTTCTTTCATACTTCTTACTTCCCATCGGATATCTTGACCTAGAAATAAAATAAAAGAGAAGCCCGCTAGCCATCGATCCATCCTTTAAAAAGAATAATAAACAACTCTAGGCATTTTATTCAATTCAACACCAGATCTACACTAGGAAAACTGAATGGATGATAGCTTGCTTTAGATCTTATTAAAACAATTATAATCACAACAATAATAACCAATATATTAAAGCCAAATCCAAGATCAAATCAACACCAAAACAAGAAGCCAAACCCAAGATGAAATCACCACCAAAACAAGATGGTATGTTTAAAGCCAAATCCAAGATCAAATTAACAAAAAAAGAAGAAGAAAAATTAGATCACCTACTGCAACCCAAAAGATCAAGCTATTGGAGATAAGCAATTTGAGGAGATGGAAGAAGTCGATAGGAAATGGCCGAGAGAGGGAGATTGTTTGCAGTGAGAGAGAGAAGCTGTGAAATTTGGGAAGAAAAAACCCTATCGTGCGATATTGGGCGGACAAAGAGGACGAACCTGTAAATTCCTCCTAATGGAATACTCATTCCGCCAATATTGGGCGGAATGGTTATCCTCCCCTGCAATTGGTTGATAAAATCTTTATAGATGGGAATGGGTAGAGATATCAGGCCGTGGCGGAACCAAGGGGGCCGAGCGGGGCTTCAACCCCTCCTTGGCGTCGAGAAGGCCGTTGTGAAGTTGTGTTGCTTCAGACCTTGCCTAAGTGGGAAGCCTCCTCTGAGCCCTCTCAAACTCAAGTTCAGGCTGTTTAGCCCCTTGCCTAGTTGCCATGGGCCTTGCCGCCTTGGAATTACAAGTTGGGTTGTGAATCTTGTGATGTGCTCCGCAACTCCAGAGTCCAGAGTTACACCAATTGAAGAAAAGGCAGGCTATAGGAATGGTCCGAATGGAATGAACTCAATGAAGCAAGGATGAAGATGATGCTGAAGACTGAAGAGTGAAGAGTCAAAAAACTCAAAAAGTCATAGTCAAAGTCACACAAGACTTTAAGTTTGGATCCAAAATCAGGATCCAATATGGTGACTATTATCACCTTATCGGGTCGTTACTTATCGGACTTAAACTGAACTACTGAAGTTCGATCCGAATCCAATACCCAAATTGGCATACCCTCAACAGTTCAAAATCAGGTCATTGCTTAAAATCTCTCTTTTCTTGATGATCATTCATTCATTTGATTGTGAATTTGTGAGGCTGAGCAGCTGAAAGTCTGAGCAAGTCTGCAAGAAGTGTTGGTTTGCTTTTTATTTCTTTTTTTTTTTAAGTTTTTGTTTGAAACTTTGAATTGGGTTTTTTTGGTTCTGATCATTACATTGATCAATGATCACTTTGTTTTTTAGAAATTTAATCCAGAATCCAGATTTGGCTTTTAGAGAAGAAAGATTATTTGCAATTATTTGTAAGTTGGGTTCATTAGAATCATTACATTCATCACCTGGTTTTCTTTTGCAAGCAATTATTCATTTATTTGTGAGTTGGAAACTTGGAATCTGTTGGATACTTGGATTCCATGTTGTAAATTTGTAATTATTCATTTGAATCATTTCTTGCAATGAAACTTATGAGTTATGATGATGAATTGATGATTGTGAAATGTGAATATGTAGTGGCAGTAGAACATGAGTTTGAAGATTGAAGCTCATTTGAGTTGGTATACTTAGTTTTCTAGTTTCTACCAATTGAATGCTCAGAAAAAAAAAAAGGATATTGGAAAGTTGGAATTGTATAAGATTTAAGGTTAGTGTCTAGTGATGGCATCTTTTTTATGGCATTTTGGGATGGATTAAACTTTATTTTTCTCTTTCAAGTGAAGATTGTGAAGCCATCTTTATTCATTTAGACTTCCTACAAATATTTTTGGCATCATGGTCTTGTTGGTGGTGGGCACCATGTCATTATAATGTTTGCCACCAATTTAGACTTTTGCAGCTTTGCTGTATTAACATGAGTTTTTCTTTCTTTCTATATTATCTTTTCTTTATATATATATATATATATATATATATATATATATATATATATATATATATATATATATATATACCTTCCACAACATACTCACTGCTAATATAATATTTGTCTAGCTCCCACAACAATACAACATTGTGTATTATGAAGACATAAAAGGCGATCATCTTTGTCAGCTGAACCAATATAATATAATCCAACTTGTACATATAATATGCTTCGCTTTAACTCTTTCTGGGAATATTTTTGTGCACCATGCCATTATAATGTTTGCCACAAAACTAGACATCTGAACACATTCAACAAATCAAACATTATAATCAGTGAGGTGTAGTTGTGATTTTTAGATGAGCATGAGCATTGAGCAGTCACCCCATCCTATTTGAATCCCAACAAATTAAACCATCAGATATTTAATTATTAGTGCATCAACAAATTTTAGATAACCTGCATTAGTGATGACACATTCATGGTATGTTAATCAGTTAATGGATTCTTACTTTGATTAGAAATACAACTTAATTTTAGTCAAAAAGTGAATGCAACTATGCAAGTGTGAAGTGTCTATATTAGACTATATATGTGAATGTGAAAACTTCAAACCTCAAAGCTGACTAAGTCTCTGATGTTGTTGTTTGGCATGGTTATGTTGTATTATTATTATTATTATTATTATTATTATTATTATTATTATTATTATTATTATTATTATTATTATTATTATTATTATTATTATTTACATGTGTTGTTTGAAGTAGGTTATCATTATTATTATCATTTTTTTATACATGTTTATTTTGTCTTTGGATAGCATTATATACTTTCAAAGCCAATTGGACATGGATAAATTTTTAATTAAACGGCCGCGAAGTGAAGAGTCCTCTAGTTCTCCAAAAGCACCACTAGCCTTCGAATCAAGCAAGAAAAACACCAATGTGAATTTCAATTCGAATGACATTGTTAGTGACCCTGGACTACGAAAGTCGATTGAAGACTTTGAAGTTGGGGTTAGAGATCAAGTTAGAAGGGAATATTTAACTAGAGGTCCTTGTCAACCAATTGGCCATAATTTCCCACAAAAAGAGTATGGCAAACAAAGGATGAGTTTTCAAGATGCATGGTTTAAACAACATCCATGGTTGGAGTACAGTGTGACCAAAGATGCAGCATTTTGTTTTTGGTGTTATCTTTTCACACCAAGTAGAGGAAACCGGATACGAGAAGATGGATTCACTAAAACAGGGTTCAATAATTGGAGAAAAGCTTTAGAAAAATCCGTCGAGCATGTTGGTGCTATGAACAGTGTGCATAATGATGCAAGAGTATAGTTTCAGAGTTTCCAAAATCAAAGGCAGAGTGTGTCACACCAATTGGCTACACATTCACATGAGATGGAGGTTGAATACCGCACTCGTTTAACTGCTGTTTTAGATGTGACACGTTTTCTCTTGAAGCAAGGATTGGCTTTTCGTGGACATGATGAATTCTCGAGCTCATTAAACAAAGGCAATTTCCTTGAGCTACTAGAATGGTCTAGTCTGCGGAATGATAAAGTTTTTAGGGAAGTTAATCAAAATGCTCCTGGAAACAATCAAATGACTTCTCCAAAGGTTCAGAAAGAGTTAGCAAATGCTTGTGCATCGGAGATTACATGTGCTATCATTGATGACATTGGAGATAACTATTTCTCCCTTATGATTGATGAAGCTCGGGATGTGTCAGTGAAAGAGCAAATGGGAGTTGTTTTGAGATATGTGAATAAGAATGGATGTGTGATAGAGCGGTTCCTCGCTATGGTTCATGTGTCAAATACCTCATCCATATCAGTGAAGAATGCCATTGACTGTCTATTTTCCAAACATGGGTTATATCTTTCAAGACTGAGGGGACAAGGATATGATGGAGCTTCAAATATGCGAGGTGAATTCAATGAGTTGAAAGCACTTATCCTTAGAGAAAATCCATATGCATGATATATCCATTGTTTTGCTCATTAGCTCCAATTAGTGTTGTTGTTGTTGCAAAAGGCAATCAAATTGTGAGTGATTTTTTCCAATATGTTATGATGATCGTTAATGCGAATGGAGCATCATGTAAAAGGAGAGACCAACTTCGACAACATCACCATGATAGGTTGGTTGAGCAATTGGAAAGGATGGAAATAGTAAGTGGCAGAGGAAAAAATCAAGAATCCAGTTTAGCAAGACAAGGGGATACTCGTTGGGGATCACATTACACTACTATTCTCCGTCTAATGTCAATGTGGACTTCAGTGTTAGAGGTACTACAAAACGTACATGATGATGGTGTTTCTAATGATAATAGAGGTATAGTAGCAAGTTTGATTGAAAAAATGGAAAATTATCAATTTGTGTTTGTGATGTATTTGATGAGGCGTTTATTGGGGATCATAAATGAGTTATCTCTTGCCTTACAACAAAAAGATCAAAATATTGTTCAATCTATACGTTTGATTGAAGTTGTGAAGACTCAACTTCAAAACTTTAGGGAGACAGGATGGGAGACATTTTTGGAGGAAGTTAGATATTTTTGTGAAGGAAACTCAATCCCAGTGCCTATTATGGAGGATAATATGCGAATCCGTGGTCGTTCGAGAAGGGAAGGGCAAGTCATTACTCATTTTCACCATTATCGTGTTGAAATTTTTTGCGAGGTTAGTATTTTTAATATTTATTATGCTTTTGTAAATATCACTAATGTATTGTTTTAGTAATGTTTATGATTTTATTATTGTTATGATGTTAGGTTATTGATTTAATTGCACAAGAAATGCAAACCGTTTCCCAGAAGCTAGCACAGAGTTACTTCTTTTAATGTCATGTCTTGATCCAAGGGATTCATTCTCCAAATTCAGCATCCACAAGTTACTTCGTCTTGCAGAACTTTATCCTGAAGATTTCACAATAACTGAGCGCATGATGTTTGAGGATCAACTTACTACTTTCATTTACGATGTGCGGAATGATGACGATTTTATAGATATTGGGGACTTGGGTGGCTTTGCTAGAAAGATGGTTGAGACAGGTAAACATGCTATTTTTCCACTCATTTACCGCTTAATCAAATTGGCGTTAGTTTTACCTGTTGCGACAGCTACTGTTGAGAAGGTGTTTTCAGCTATGAATGTTGTGAAAACTGACTTGCGCAACAAAATGGGGGATGAGTGGATGAATGATAGCCTTGTTGTCTATATCGAGCTGGAGGTTTTTGCAATTATTGATAATGAGATGATTCTACAACATTTTCAGAAAATGCAAAATCGACGAATGCAACTACCTCCTCTTAATCGCATACCTCGCATTTCTGGCAATGACGCTGGGGTTGGTTCTAGTTCAAGCGTCCATCGATAGCTATTTTATGCTTTCATCAGTTCATGTCCAACTTATGTATTCAAAGTATGGTTGTTTTAATTAAAACTTATATTATCTCATTATTTTATATTTTAGACAAATGTTTTCGTAGATGTAATTTCTTTTTTACATTTTGAATTAGCCCCCCTTCTAGTGAATCCTGGTTCCGCCACTGATATCAGGCAACCAAAAAGTGGCATGTTTTTATGTAAGTAATGAACCCTTGTGGAAGGGCTTCATTGAAGCCATCCAAATAGACCCTAATGTAAAGGTTGTAGTTGATTAAATGTATATGGTGATATCTAAATCAAGAGATTTTGTATGAATTGTATGATGAGATGGCATACACACAAAATTCTTAATTTATAAAAAATATATTAGAGAAGTTGATCACAAATGGAGATATTTACACCCAATTTCAAAGGTATCCTAATAATTGAAGACTAGAGTTATATATATAAAGTTTTTCCCTATATGAATTTTTTTTAATTATTTATTTGATCTCCAAATATTGTAATTGATTTTATACCCCGAAAATCCTAAAATTTTTAATCTGTACCTCTCCTCTGCCAAATTAATATGAATTGTTGCATTTTAATTATTATTAAACTGTATTCATAAAATGCTCTTAAAACTTTGGACATAATAATTTTCCTTTTAATATATTAGAGAATTCAAGTATTTTTTTAGTTCAACGTTAAATAGTGAATTGATTTAATGGGAAGATTGCATGAGAAATTTTTTTAGTGAAATAAATAATTATAAAAAAATAACAATCTAACAAAAATTATGTTTTCTTACCTCATGTTTTAATTTTTTTTTTTTTGGATAAAACTGAGGTAATCTGACAAAACGGAAAAGTAGATGGAACTCCCACCATTCATGGTTTAAAGGGTTTTAGTTCTCTCTCTCTCTCTCTCTCTCTATATATATATATATATATATATATATATATAGAAACTTTGACCTGATTGAATGTGCTACACCTGACGAAAGAAGTTGGTCGTTCGGGAGCGTACTTATGTGATGTCCTCCAAATAATAATAATAATAATATATGTATAATGGAGCTCCCACCATTCATGGTTTCTTAGTGGAAACAGTTGAGACTCTAGACATGCTGTTCCATGATTGTAGACAATCTTGAGCAGTTCACCAAGTAAGTAATTACTTCTTCTAATTATTTTGATTTGTAGGACCACATCAAAATATAGAACTCATGTATCAAAAAATGGGATTCATGTATTTATAAAAAAGCCAAAAAGGAATAGAAAGAATAATTAATTTATATTTGATTTAATAAAGCTGTTGGCATAGATGGACATACCCTCCAAGGCAAGGTCCCCCTAGCAGAGGTTTCAATAGAAAAAGGATGGCATGCTTGTTCTAGTGGTTGTGCATGGGGCATCAACAACCAAGACTTTGTGGTCCCTCTATGTAGGAAACCAAAAAAGGTAATGGTCCAAAGCACTAAGATTGAAGAAAGTTACCAAAATGGGGTGAATGTCATGAGTTCTTGAGTTTTTGTTTTTGGTTTTTTATTTTATAATTGATTAGTTACCTTAATCATTAGTTTTTTTTAATAAAGTGAACAAGTTACTCACCTCAACCAATGTTATGAGAAGGAGTTCATCCTTCAACCTCTCACTTCTAAAAAAAAAAAAAACATATATTGGGATATAAATCTATGTAAATTTAATTATTAATTTTTAAAAAACTTTCAACATTGATTTTAACTGTTTTATTTATTTTGTATTATTGTGACGTCCACGAAACATACTGGTTCTATATTGATGCAGTAAAGAATATGATTTTGTGTATGCAAGTCACTTATCCATATTATAATTCTAGACATATGTATTTATTCTTAAAGCAAGATTAGCAAAAAGCAATATCTTGACATTTATTGAACAAAGGTAGTCAGAATGAATGAGAAAACTATCATCTTTACATCAAAAGAATGGTAACTTTTTCCATTGCTAAGTGAAAGTTGTTGAGAGATCAATTCTCTCTCACAACATTAGTTGTGGTGAGAGCTTATCCGCCTTACCAAATTAAAAATTTTTTTTGGAGAAAATAAATTAAAATTTAAAATCTCTCTCATAAAAATTGAATAAAAAACTTTAAATTTATGAATAACCTGTCTTAAAAATTCGAAGTTTATAATTATGCTTGTTGTGAACGTCATTGTTTTTTTTGTAAATTTCTCTATTTTAGTTTTTTAGAATTAGTTTTATGATTTCTACAATTTTAAATTAAAAAAAGGCTCATTCTCTCATTTAACAAATGTATGAAATTAAAAAAATTTTCCAATTTCATTTCAAACCTTGTTATAATAGAATTGCAAGAACTCCAAATGGCATGCATACCAAATGGCACAACAAATCATCAATCACTATCTTAAATTTTATTATTTTATTAACTATTAAGTTTGGCTACTTCTTATTACCTACCCAATTAATTCTAAATGGGACAAATTAATTGTATGGAAATTAAGTTTATGTAATTTAAGTTTGATATTTTTAACAAACCAACCTAATCATTGAAATTCTTTTGGCCTATTTAGTTTTCAGATTATTTTTCTATAATATTTTTCTAAAACCATTAAATTTAGTGGTAAGCAAAACACAAATGTAGCCTATTGGGTAGAAGACTAAGAAGGACTGATTGGTCATCTCTGATTGGCTCTGTTCGCGCTAGACTTCTAGTTTGGAAATCTTTTTATTTATCCTTAGGAGGTCGCTTAACTTTACTCAACTCAGTACTTTCGACAATTCCAGTTTACTGGATGTCTATTTTCAAGCTCCCTACCTGGATACTGAAAGAAATTGATAAAGTCCGTAGGGACTTCCTCTGGGAAGGCCCGGATCTGGGGCCTAAAGGAATCCGACTGGTTGCTTGGAAGAGGATATGTAGACCTCGAAATATAGACGGTTGGGGTATTCTCAATCTTTAGGAGTTTAACAGGGCCCTCCTTGGAAAGTGGTGGTGGAAACTTTCCACTAACCTTTACAGCTGTTGGCCCAAAGTCTCAAAATTTAATTATCTAAATAGAAATCCACCTGGGTTCCTTTTTCAACCACTACCCAGGAATAAATCTTTCTTTTGGGCTGGAATTCACTCAGCATGAGATCTTTTTCTAGCTTGGACTTCCAAGTCAATCAATAATGGCCACAACACTTTTGTTCTGGTTTGATAGATGGCTCTTGGGTAGAGCTCCAAAAGATCTCTGGCCATCTCACTTTAATGATTGCAAATTCCCGTGGTTAACTATTCATCAATTTTCACAGCAAATTTAGACTCCTGAGAATCTTTTCCATAATCCTTCCACTACCGACTTTTCCTTTCTTATTAGAGCAATTCCAGACTGTTCTAGGGATCATGAGAATCTTTTTAACTTGGACTTTGGAAAAAAAGTGGATCTTTTTCAGTCAAATTCTTCTATAAGTTACTAATTGATAGAGGCATGCGTTACCCACTCTATTCCCACTTCTGGAAAACCAAATGTCCTAGTAAAATTATTTTATTCTGCTGCCTTGCCAGGGAGGACAAATTACTTATTCTTTTTAACCTTTCCAACAAAGGTTGTAACTCTCTTATCGCCACAGACACATGTGTTCTTTGCCACAAAACCACTGAGAATATGGATCACCTTTTTCTTCACTATGAATTCTCAATTAGAATTTGGTCCTTCTTTGCTCAGAATTTTTAAATTCACACACTACCTCGCTCAACTTCCGAAATTTGGACTACGTGGATAAACTCCTCGCCTTGTCCAAACCGAATTCTCTGGGACTTAATTACACGAGCCATCATGTGAAATATTTGGATAGAAAGAAATTGTCGCATATTTCAATTACTTGCTCTAACTAATTACTATATTTTGATTAAGATTGCTAATATGCTTCTCTCTTGACTTATAGCTACTGCGGATTACCATGAAGCTTCCCATAAGATCAAGCGCTCACTCAGCTTCATCAGCGTTAGGACCACCAATCAGTCAGACGATTCTGTTCAGTAGCTTGCTTCGAAGTAGGTTACTCCATTCTCAACCCTTGGAGACCTATATATGCTTCCAGACGGCGGCTCTCATCTTCTAGACTTCTACCTCGCCTTTCTTTTCATGTTTGTCTGTTGTTTATTTTTGTAGTCCAGCTCCTTATCTCTGGTGAGGGATATCTGGCTACTCTTTTACTTTAGTGTGATGTGTACTCTCTATCTTCTTGTTTAATAAATTTGTGGTTTATCCACTTTTATCAAAAAAAAAAAAAACACACACACACACACACACACACACACAAATGTAGCAATTTAAGTAAGGATAGGAAATTAGCATTTCTTATCACTAAGAAAGCACGCGGTTTGTACCCTAAATTTTAAAGGAGAAGACAACATAGATGTGATCGGAGTTAAGAAGGGTATGGAGGATGGTGTTGCAGAGGAAGGTGTGCAGGTGGGGGTGGACGAGTAAAGGGAGATGGCATAGGAGAGGAGGATTGCTTCTTGATGGTACACTAGGCAGCGAAGGGTCAGATGAGAGACAGGGGAAGAAGAGATGGGTGAGGGCTTGGACAGGGAGCAAGGAAAGATTGCGGGAGGAATGGATGGCATATAGAACGTGGTGGGGGAGATGGGAAATGGGGAATCATTGTGCTAGATTGGAGGTGGTCTTCGTTCCGGTGGAGGTCAAGGATGTGATAGAGTTATTGAGATGATGGCTTCATAGTCATCCTCACCCTCACACTCACTGTCATTGCTGGTTAGACGGAGGATGAGTAGTAAACAAATATTAATTATTTTTAAAAAGTGTATATTTGCAAATGTCTCAGAGGTATTATTATTATTATTATTGAAAACCACATCAGCATTTAAAAAAGCAATTTTAGCGTACAGAAATGCCAAACACAACTGCCGTCTTTTTCTGGATTAAGATTTCTCAATTAAAATTATAAAGAGACTCAATTGGCATAAATCAGAGGAAAAAAAAAAATTATAGTTAAGCACATAAAGGGACTATTCTTAGAGTTACATCTAGAGCTTAATAGTTAAATTGAATGATAGTAACTTTTTTTCAATCAGAGGTGAGAGATCAAGGGATCAACTGCTTTTCACAACAATCCAGGTGAGTGGTTTGCTCACTTTTAAAAAATAATGAATTGACATAAACTTTAATAAATTTATAACAACGACATATGAAATCACCATTTTTTATAATTTATAAATATTTTAAAAGATTTCACAAAATATATGCTAAGTCACATGTTGAAATCATCCAACTTTAATTTGAGTGAAGAATAAAATACCATCTCTAGTTGGGAAAAAAGAAAAAAGAAAAAACACTTATTATTATTATTATTATTATTATTATTATTATAGGAAAAAGAAAATTCACAATTAATCAACACCACCTCATTTCTCTCACACTAATCACACAACAAACCAATTCAACCGACCCACACTCAATCTCCGTCCTACAAATAAGTAAATAAATACATAAATCAAAGCTAAGAAGCTCCCCATGGTCCCACCAAAGAAAAACAGTCTTCATTCCAAAGTAGCCGTTGGCGGACCCCCTCTTCTCCCTCCATTTAAAAATAATCTCCCAAACCACCAACTTGACCTCCTCCTCCTCCCTTTTACCTCTTCTTCATCCCTCTCAACCTCCATCATCCATCCATGGCTTCTCCTTCTTCTTCTTCTCCAACTACACCACTCCTCTTGAAATCCCCAAGCTCTACAAGTGACTCAGACTTTGAAAACAACAACAACAACAACCATCATCATCATCATCATCCATGCAAAGTGATCATCCCCATGCAAATCCACAAACCGGTGGCTATCCTTTCCGGCCATGTCGGTTCCATCTCCTCCCTGGCCCTTTGCGGCGAGTTCCTCCTCAGCGCTTCCCAATCCCACGACATCATCGTCTGGCAACACCCTGACCTCCGCCGCTTCGCCACCTTCGGCCATGGCCACGGCTCTGTCAAATCCCTCCTTGCCCTCTCCAACCACGTCTTCACTGCCCACCAAGACGGCCACATCCGAGTCTGGAAACTCTCCCGCCGCTCCGAGAACCTCTTCCGTCTCCTCTCCACCTTGCCCACCACCAAAGATTATCTTGGCAACTTCTTGAAGCAGAGCAACTACGTCCAGACTCGTCGCCATCACAAGAAGCTTTGGATCCAACATGCTGATACCATTTCTTGTCTTGCTGTTCACAATGGTGTTATCTACTCCGGTTCATGGGATAAATCCATTAAAGTTTGGAGACTCTCTGATTTCAAGTGTTTGGAGTCTATAAAAGCTCATGAAGATGCAATCAATGCTGTTGTTGCGCATAAAGGTTTGGTTTACTCTGCTTCAGCTGATGGGAAGATAAAGATATGGAAGAAGGATGAGAAGAAGAGCTTCTTGCATTGTTTGAAAGGAGTGTTGGAGAGGAACAAAGACGTGTCGTGGAACTCGGTGATCGTCTGCGAAGATGGGAGGAGGAGGTTTGTTTATGGTGGAGGGTCAGATGGGAGTGTTGTAGGGTGGGAAGAGGATGAGCAACAAGAACAAAAGGAAGGATGGAATTTGGTATGTGATATTAACAAGGCTCATGAGATGGCAGTGTTGTGCTTGTGTTCAGTGGGAGAGATGGTGTGTAGTGGTTCAGCTGACAAGAGTGTTGGGTTGTGGAGGAGGGAAAGGGGTGGTGGGTTGGTGAAGGTTGGAGTTATTAGAGGACATGAAGGACCTGTCAAGTGTTTGCAAGCTTCAAGACTTGGTTTTGGAGGAGGTGGTGAAGGTGGTGGTGGATTCATGGTTTATAGTGGAGGGCTTGATAAGAGTTTGAGAGTTTGGTGGGTGTCAATGGAGTCAAGTGAAGTGAAGAAGGACAATGACAAGAAGAAGGATTTGAGGAGTTTGTCATACTGAGAGTTGAACTAGTTCTGTTTTGCATTGTTTTGCTTCTCAGTTTTAGTCATGGGAAGCATTGCATGGATATTTGATTCTTATATTTATAATTATACTTGAAAAACAAGAGATTGTGAGATAGGGAAATGAATTTGTGATTAAAGAGAAGTTATATGTGTTTTTTCTGTTTTTTTCATAATTGTTCAATATTTGTATTTGTGGCTTTCAATGATTTATGTTAATAGTGATTTTGTCTGGAATAAATGTAATCTTTTTTGGCATTTGTGATCATAGTAATGAAGATTTGGTTGTGTTTATGTGCTTCTGTAATATGAAGAGATGAGTAATTTAGTTTATGAAACTTTGTTGTTTGTCAGGCTTAGAACTTTTACTGAACCTCAGAGAACCTCACAGATTATACAAGCAATTAAAAATAGAATCAAACACAGTGTTGGCAGTAAAAAAAAAAAAACATTCTAACATGCAAACTCTTCTATCATATTTGAAACATCATTAAGAAATTCACATTGTTTTCTAGTCTTTTTTTAACAATAGAAGGTTCATTTGACCAAATTGAAAGTTTGGCAATGAAGAAACCAATACCAACCCTCAGAATTTAAAACAATATTTGTTCTTGTTTTCAAAAGTTGAAGGCAAGAACACAGGTTGTATGTAGTGCATTGTTTATATATGAAAAGAATTCAAAAGATGAAAGCGTGGGGAAAAGTATTTGAAGAACAATGCTTTTTTATTTTATATTTTTTTTATTTGGTTTTCTTATGTCCTTCTAGAGTTGCCAATGTTTAACAAGTACAATGCCAAGGAATTGGAATAATAGTACAATTAAAGTGCGAATAAGACGCAAGTGTACCAGAAACTAGAGCATAATGGATTGATGGAAATGGAGAAGTAATTGAGACGGTATTGCAAACTTATGTAAGGTGCTACATGTAAATTACTAAGTAGGAAATTAAGGAAAGGATTAGTATAACTCAAAGGTATCTTTTACTTTGCGGAAACAGGAATGTGAATATGGAGAATGAAACTTGGTGGTAATAAGAATGGTAATAAAAACTATGTTTGGTTGTAAGCATGATTCATTGGAAATAAAAAAAAATAAAATAAGATTATGTGATAAAGTTACTATTTTGGTCTTAGTGTAAATAAATTAATATTTAAATATTATTTATGATAATTTGTAAGAAGGTTTATATATCTTATGTACTTAAATTATCATAAAAAATAATTAAATAATTCACTTCAACTATTATTTTAATTGTTATAATTAAGTATTTTAAGCATTTTGTGTGTTGATTTTTTTTAAATAAACAAAACATGGCTCAAACTTATTCGTTCTTAAATAATTTAAATATTATTATTTATCTTAATTCATATAATTAAAAATATATATTAAATATATTACATAAGTATTGTTTCTAATTTTATTTATTATAAATAATACATTTTTTTAATATCTATGATAAAAGAAAAAATTTTAGAAGCTAACGCTCCCTATTACCCCAACAAAATAAAAAATAAAAAAAATTCACGGGAGCAATTATGAGAATGGGTAAATTAGTCAATAGCCTTCAATTCCTCTCTGTTATCCTCAAATTTGGGGTGATGAAAATCAGCCCTTGATTCCCTCTTGGGATTCTATTCCCATTCTTATGCATATCTAAACGGGTGTTGTTTTAGAAGTATGTGTCTATTCCCATTCCAAGGGAATAATAACCCCAATCAAAAAAGACACTAAGGGTCTGTTTGTTTGGGGGTATTTGATATAACATGTAATTGTAAATACCATACTTTTTAAAAACTGATGTTTGTTTGGAGGTATTTGCAAATCCAAGTGTAATTCCAAATAACCCAAAACCCACATTCAGTTGTGTTTTGTATTACCTTGAAACCCACCGTAATACTGATTACAAGTAATTGAAAAGCTGAAGAAAGTGAGAAACCCATAATTTTCTTTAACCAACAACGTTCTTGAGAGAGTGTCTTCATCCACCAGATCTGGATGTGAACATTGCCCTAGCGGCCGTCATGCTCTTCGCCCTGCTCGTCTCCAGAACTGCAACAACATCAACAACATAAACAGGGCTAGATCGATGCAGTGAACACCGCCCCCATCGCCGGTGTGCAGTCAAGTTGTTGCTCTTCTCCGCCCATCACCGTCGTGCAGCAAAACCCTTGGTCCCTTGAGCCACGACCTGTTTCTTCGAATTAACCAGTTGATTTCTCACAAATTGTTTGTTTGTTTTCATTTCCTCAGCACGAGCCTCCGCCTCATGGCAAAGCATACGAAAACCATCATCAAAATCATCATAACAAGTGCTTAGGTGGATGTTTCATCTTTACTTTGGTGATTTCTCACAAATGTCAATTTCACCTTTGCTTTGGTGAATCCTTGCTTTGGTGAATCCTTGATTTGCTGACTTTTTTTGTTTTGTTTTTTGAAAATTGGCATTTGGTCAAATGACCAATCTATCATTGCTATAAAAATTTGTGTTTGATATTGAATACCATCAGTGATGCCTTTTAATTGTCATTTTTTCCCACTCTTTCTTGCAGGTATTTGGACTTGGCAACCAGCAAGCTTTTTATTTTGGAGGGAGTGGCAGAATTCCTGGTAAATTGAAGAACTTTTGTTGGCTAGGTTAGTTAGATCTGCTTGTTAATCTTTTTTTTTTCATCCATTACTCATATTAAAATCTAGTTGGTTTGAGGACTGAGGTTATCTTTTTTCTCTTCATCAAGTGTATGTTGCTGTGTTTTTTTTTGGTTATATTAATAACTCATAGGCATTTTCCTTATCACAAATTTACTACTTTTATTATAGCATAGCAGGTTAAATTTATCCATAATCATCTTCTATTTCCTTTTCAATTGCTTTAGTTATCATGGAAAGGTAAATTATATGTAAATATAAATTATAGGAAGCTCCACATAGGACACATGTTTTTTTTCCCAGTATTGATTATCACCACTTATTAGTGGTGATAATCAAGGGCAGGATCATGAAACCAAGTTCGGACAGCATCAGTGTGCATAGCATATCAAAGTGTCTTCCATCATGTCAATAGTAGTATTTCTCAAAAGAAATATGTCATATGCCATTGTATTTAGCTACCTAAACAGTTCGCCTGCACTTCGCATCAGTTCTTTCTACTCAATTGCATGATATGATCCCTAGATGAATTCCATACCGATCAACAATATTATTCATTGAACTTACAGGTTAAATTTTTTTGTGATGGCATGTTAGGAAGAACCGAATATCATAAGTATCATAAGTAGAGAATGCAGTCACACTGGATGAGTATAAGAAATATGAATTAAGAAAGAGATGGTAAAATTGACATCATTGACATTCAATCTCTAGCTAATGGTTCATTTACATGAACTAACTCAGCATTTTTAATGAACAACTGACAGGTAAACAATATCAAAGATCGTGTTGATATGACGTACTATAATTGGGTCTAGATGATTTACAATAAAAGATGGCGAAATTGACCCATCACCAAAATTTAGTGGCTTGATCAGTCAAACCAGCCTTGACTTTATTGCCTCCAATCTTTTCAATTGCTTTAGATTATTTTTGTTGTTTATTTTGTTATTAATATTCCTTGTTAGTGTGCAAAATAGTGTGTGCTAATTTTGAGTTTCACTCCTTCAACTATTGTATGCTTCTAGTGTGTTAATATACTTTTGGTTTATAAAAGCTGAGACACTATTTATCCATTAATAAGGAAATAAGGTCACAATGGTAGTGTTTGGATTCTCACTGAAAGTAAGCACAATATAAACACATAAATAATACTGATTAAGGATTGTGATATTAAAAGTTTCATAATGATTTTTGTGGTGCAAATATTTATACTAGTGATATTAAAGAAAGGATCTATACTAGTGACTAAAACAAGCATGCAAATATTTAATTAAAAATAAGAATTATGAGTGGGTTTTCAAGATGGGATGAATTGTAAAGATTCACAATTAAGGCACGTGTTAATGAGAACAATTATGGCACATGTTAATGGCAAATATTTGATTAAACCAAGGATCTATACTAGTACTTATAATATTTATTTTCTGTGAAAAGTAATTGCAATGGTGTTGATTAAACCAAGGATGTATACATGGAAATTGACTTTTAACTATTATTTTAGATGGATCATCGCAATGGTGTTGATGAATTGTACCTATTACAAATAACGGTTTTAGCCGTGGCATATGCTGTGATGTTACATGTGCGCAACAAAAGGCGTCGAATATGTAGAGAACCATCCCGTGCAAGACTACATATAAGGGAAACCTATTTGTCAAGGTTGGTAAATGGGAATGATGCCACTAGTATAAACATGGTTCACATGGACAAATTTAGATTTTTTAACCTTTGCACAATACTACGTGCAAAAGGTCATGTGCGTGATACATTACACATAACTGTGGAGGAGCAATTGCTTATGTTTCTACACACTATTGGATATAATCAGCGCAATTGTGTTATTGCCCACAATTTTTTAAGATCAAGCGAGACAGTTAGTAGATATTTCCACCATGTCTTATTTGCAATCGGTGAACTACAACATGACTACATACGACCACCAAGTACGCAATTGCTTCAAAATTTTATCTTCTAGGCCTTTTTTCCCATTTAAGACACAAGTAGAGCTCGTGTTAGCATGTTGTGTTTTACACAATTACATCATTAGTGGTGGTGAGGATGAATTCATTCCAACCGAGGAAGATTGGATACCACAACGAATTTCACAAGGAACTGCGAGGGAGCAAAGAGAAGAAGCACAAGAGTGGACTGCTCGTCGTGATCAAATTGCAGCTTAAATGTGGGCGAATATGTAGATACTTTCCAAGTCTAAGTCTATGAACTAATGTAGTATTGTTTTGAAATTGCAATTTGTTTTGTTATTGTATGATAACGCTTGATTTAAATGTGTTTGGTACTCTGATTATGATATGTTAAAGTACGATAACGCTTGACTTAAATGTGTTTGTTACTTTGATTTAATAATGTTATTCTATTCTAACGTTTCAGTTGTATGTATCCGTTATTTTTATTTTATTATGTTATTATATGGCAACATTTAACTTGCATGAACAAGTAGAATAGAGGGACGCAATGAGTCTGAATGCAGCCACGCCTTGTCAGTTAAGAAATCCACATCAAGGCCATCAGGGACCAAGAGATGGACACCGGCTGAGAGTCGCTATTTCATATGATTCATGGCCAGCCAAGTTGAACAAGGGCTAAAGGTAGACAAAGGCTTCAAACCACAAGCAATTCAAGGTGCAATTCGAGCTATGAAAGATATGTTTGGTGTGATAGTCACAGAGGGAAATGTGGGAAATCATTTGAGTACAATACGGAAGCGGTGGGCAAGGATTAAAAAATTGAAAGACATGAGTGGTGTGGGTTGGGACAACAACCTTAAAGTCATTATCATGGGCGAGGCTGAGTACAGAGACTACATTCAGGTATTTCTTTTTTTAGCTGAAATAGTTTTTTGGTAATAAATTATAATGCTTAGAATTTGTATTGTGCAAGTCCATGTACAAGATGAACCATATCTGAATAAGCCAATAGAGGATTATGACCTATTGGAGATTATGTGTGGCAATGATCAAGCACATAGTCATTATGCTATTCAAAGTGATGGAACCCAAATTGGCACAAATATGGACTTTGAGACGGCGCCAGGGCCAAGATCCCCAGATGACAAATTTGTTGATTTGTCATTCGGAGATGCAGACGCACATGACGCCTCCCAATTTGTTAATACTCAAGCTGGCGCTTCTGAACATACATCAACAACTAGTCCTCAGAGAAAGAAAGGTAAAAGCAAGCGCAAAGCAAACACTGATGATGAGCCACTTCGCGAGTTGGCGACCACCATAAACAAAGCATTTGAATCAGTTAGATCGAGCCAATTGCTTACTTTTACAAAAGAACTTTCAAAACAATGTATGAAGCTGAAAGAATATGGCTATTCTACACGACAAATTCGGAGGGTATATGAGCATTTGATGATGGATGATGCACGAGCTCGAATGTTCTTTGGCATGGCTGAAGAAATGCGCAAGGATTGGTTGGAGGAATTTTTTGAATCATTTGGCTGATATTCTTGAGTTGTGGAGATGGTAAGAAATTATGTTTTTATATTTTCATTGCAAATTTACTTGAACATGGCACCTAAAGTGTGTAATTTGTTTTACTTGCAGAATTTGGTCAACATGAAAGTGGATGAATCTTATTCCTCCTCGAGATGACTTCTTTCTAGTGGAAATTTCTCATATGAATTGTTATGTGTATGTTTGACTTTGTGGACTTCTAGAACTTATGTTTGTATTTTTTGACGTTTATGTGTATTTCAAGACTTTTATATGTATGTTTGTAAGAGTTTTTATATGGAGTTTACATGGAGAATTATATGTATTTATTGGACTTATATGAGTTGTTGTTTGAAATGAACATGTGTTTTTGATTTGTTTTCATATGTTATTGTCTTAAGGTACTTGTTTGTATATAATAAATTTTTGTATTTCATAGTGATGTTGTTTCAAAAATTATAGATTGTCATGCTTGCTTTGTATTTCATAGTGATGTTGTTGCAAATGTACTCATTATTTTGATCAAATTATACCAATAACAATTGGAAATATATGAAATATCCATGCAAATGTTTAGAAAGCATATATGATAAATTTTGTACTTACATTTTTATGATTAATAATAATTGGTTCTTAATAATATGTTCAATAGTTTAGAAATGTTTAATAATATGTTTAATAAGCATATATGATTAATAATATGGTTAATAGTTAAAATTAATTGAAATTATTCCAAAAATAATAATTAAAATTCCATATTATTGTAAACTATAATAATATGTTCACAAATTAATTTAATAATAAAATTATGATTTTTTTAATTTTCTGATTTTTTATTTTATGTATATAATAAAAAAAATGAGATGTTAAACATGTGGGGTAATCTCACCATGGTGAGCATATACCTTAAATACATCAAACCAAACACATTTTTTACAAATCCAGATTTATAAATTCTTCAAACCAAACACAAAATTCTAAAATCTTGCATTCCAGATACATCTAAACAAACACTGGATTTGTTACTTCACTGCATTTTCAATTACAGGATTTACAATTACACTGTAATTGAAAATCCACTGTCTTTTCAATTACAGCTAACCAAACGCACCCTAAGTGTTTGGATCGCAGATTGAGAATGGGAATGAAAAGAATGGTAATGGTAATGGATGGTAATCAGATGAAACTGTGTTTAGCTGGTAGAAAATTTCATTAGGAATGGGAAAAGAAAAAAAAAAAACAAGTATATGGTAAAGTTAACATTTTGTCCTTAGTGCAATTGAATAATATTGAAACATTACTTATGTTAAATTAAATATTATGGGAGAAGGATATTTGTGTCAATTCCCTTTATTTCCCATCCATTACCCCCAAATTTGGGGGCAATGAAAACCAACCCTTTATCCCTAGACAGGGAATCCATTCTCATTCCTTAGCTTCCCCAAACATGTGCTTCTCGTGGGATGTGTGCCCATTTCTATTCCTGGGTAATCAAAACCCCGATTCAAAGGCACACTACAAAAGGAGTTCTCTCGGTATAATAGCAATTACCCATCATATTTAGACACAGAAAGAAATCTATTTTTAAAGGTTAATACTCTTGCATGTCTTGGCATTCTATTACACATGTGAAAAGATTCATTTTGCTTATATAGAGTAGTTATAAATTATTAATCTGCATTTATGTAATTTTGTCTTTTTAGAACTACGGATAAATTACCCATAAACCATGGATTGATTGAGAAGAGAAATAAAATACCACACTTTCCCTAATAATAGGGGTGATCTATATATATATATATATAGGGGTTTTATTTTCTCTCCCAGTCTTCAATGGAGTTTAATAAGAAAAAAATAGTGGTTCACAAATCAAATTTTAATTATCTAAGATTTTAGATAATTGTGGCTTTATGACTCTATTAAGGGCAAGCATCTAATGTTTATTACACTAGACACTGTCATGGGAATCTTTCTCTAATTAAAAAATGTGAATGAGAGACAAATGGATAAAATGAAATTAATTGGATTAGGTAAATGAGTACACAACTTGATTAAGAGTACAAAGACGCAGAACTCACTTCTCCTAACTCTATTTTCCTAATTTTCTTCTATCTTCACATGATTTGAACATATTAGACTCTTTAAACAATGACCACAACACTTCAGTTTCTTCCAACACTTTCGCTGAAAAAAAAACATGTTTGAATTTCTCTTTTGACTTTTTTGACTTTAATCTTCTTCGAGTTTTTTTGAGTTTGTATTTTCAATATTATTTGGATCTCAAATAGTGACCTTTCCATAACAGTGAGTCATAAACTTGATCTTCTTGTGAATGAATGTAGAGAGAAGGAGAATGAGAAAGACGCCACACCTTGAACATGAAGACTGGATCGAAAATCAGAAAACAGTTGTGAAGAGAGACCCATGGTCATGATGTCGGCAAACTGATGCGAGGAGATGTCGATCTCAATGCGCTTGGTCCGCTTGTGTTGTACGGGGTTAGAGGACATGTAAACTGCACTGACATTGTCTCAATAGACGACGATGGCGGAGGAGAGAGGGGTGTGAAGCTCCTGAAGAAGCTGATGAAGCCAACAACACTCTGCAACGGCGTGTGCAACGGCCCGGTATTCCACCTTTGCACTTGAGCGGGATACAGTAGCTTGACGTTTAGAAGACCAAGATATCAAGTTGTCACCAAGAAACACACAAAAGCAGGAAGTAGAACGTTGGCTGTCGGGGCATCCAGCCCAGTCAGCGTCAGAGTATGCCGTAGAGTTGTCGAGGGAGATGCATGCAAGGAGAGCCCATAGGACAGAGTGCCTTGAATATGCCGAAGAACACGCTTGAGGAACTGGAGATAAGGTTCCCGCGGAGCATGCATATAGAGATATATTTGTTGGACTGCGTATGCGATGTCCGAACGGGTTAGTGTAAGATACTGCAGGGCACCAGCTAGGCTCCGAAACTCTGATGGATCACTGACAAGTGCACCCTCATCTACAGAAAGCTTAGCATGAGTATCCACAGGAGTAGTACAGGGCTTACAGTTCGACATCCCTGTATGCTGAAGAAGCTCACGAGCATACTTCTGTTGAGAAAGAAACATTGCCTGAGGAATGCGGGTGACAGAAATCCCAAGGAAATAGTGTAGATCACCAAGATCAGACATGGAGAACTCGCAACCAAGAGAAGAGGTAATATCCCGCAGAAGAGATGTTGAAAAGGCTGTGAGGATGATGTCATCCACATAAAGAAGCAAGTACGCAGTAGCTGAGCCTCGGCGCAGGACAAAGAGAGAGGTGTCGGCCAGGGAGATGGTGAACCCAATAGTGCCAACAAACTGAGCAAAGCGCTGGTACCAAGCACGAGATGCTTGCTTGAGACCGTACAGAGAACGCTGTAGATGACAAACATAAGAAGGTCGAGAAGAGTCCATAAATCCGGAAGGCTGCTCACAGTAGACAGTCTCATCGAGGAAGCCGTGGAGAAAGGCATTCTTGACGTCTAACTGATGAATTGGCCAGGAACGTGAGACGGTAAGACTGAGAACTGTCCGAATGGTAGCTGGCTTCACCACTGGGCTGAAAGTCTCATCAAAATCAATACCTGGCTGTTGAGAGTAACCACGAACAACCCATCGCGCTTTATAGTGAGGTAGGCGGCCATCAGCATGAAACTTATGTTTGCATACCCATTTACCAGTAACAACATTGGCACCGGTCGGTCGTGGGACTAAGCACCATGTCTTATTTTTTCATGAAAGCCTCATATCCTTTGTTGGCCGAGGAGCAAGGGCATGCAGTGGGTTCCTATGCATGCAAGCTGGTGGCTGAGTAGCCGAGATATCCTGTAAAAAATCAAGAGAAGCAGTGGACGAACGTGGCAACATATCTGCAAAAGGAAAGGTAGCCTCATCAAACACAACATGCCGGGAGATGATGACCTTGCGAGTGACTGGGTTATAACACCGGTAGCCTTTGTGGGAGTCAGAGTAGCCGAGAAAGATGCAAGCAGCGGAACGTGGTGCAAGTTTATGGGAGGCTGTGGCGGAAGTGTTTGGGTAACAGAAACAACCGAAGACCCTAAGATGGTGATAGGAGGGAGGTCTTTTGTAGAGAAGTTAAAAGGGAATGGAGGAGTCGAGGGCAGTGGTAGGTCGTCGGTTGAGAAGGTATGTAGCGATAGCAAGGGCTTCTGCCCAGAAAGAAGGTGGTATGCATGCTTGGATGAGGAGAGTGAGGATAATGTTGTTAATGTTACGAATGATACGTTCGGCTTTCCCATTTTGAGGAGAGGTGTATGGACAGGAAAGGCGTAGTAAGGTTCCATGGGAAGCCAATAGTTTGGAGGTACGAGAGTTGACGAATTCTCCACCGTTATCGTCTTGAATGGCTAGAATATTTTTGTGGAACTGAGTACGGGCATACAGGAAAAAGTGTCGAAATATGTTAAAAACGTCACTTTTACAGCGAAGAGGAAAAGTCCAAAGGTAGTGAGTATGGTAATCAAGATTAACTAGGTAGTATTGGAAACCCGACAAGCTAGGGACGGGAGAAGTCCATAGATCGCAGTGTAAAAGCTTGAAAGGGTGTCGAGAGGAAGAAATAGAACGACTAAAAGATAACCAAACATGTTTACCCAATTGACATGCATAACAAAGAGTTTGATCGGACTTATTACATTTTGCTAGTTGAGGAGCAGAAGATAAATTACGTGAACCGGGATGGTCGAGACGACGGTGCCATAGATCAGTGGAGGCTGAAGCAAGAAAGGTGGAGAGGGCCGGGCTCTTGGAGGTTCGGATGGTGTAGAGATCACCTTCACTAGTGCTGCGAAGAGTCTCGGTCTTGGTACGAAGATCCTTGACAGAAAAACCAAAATGGTCAAATTCAATAGAGCAGGAATTATCATGAGTAAATTGACGAACAGAAAGAAGATTTTTGACTATATGAGAAACAATAAGAACTTTATTTAAGGCGAAAGTACGATTAGGTGTGGGAAGAGAAGTGTGACCGGTATAAGAGATAGGTAAAGGTGATCCATTACCAACAGTGATGAAAGGAGGTGAACGAAAGGGTTTGGGAGAGTTGAGTATACCAACGTCAGAGGATATGTGTGAAAAAGCGCCGGGGTCCATCACCCAGTCACCAGCATGGCTACCACATGGCTGCATAGACATTGCATTCATTGCTGCGAGAAGGCCGGTAGAGTCCTAAGTCGGCGGTGCAGGTTGGATGGCGAGTGGCGTAGATAGCATAGGGAGGCCTCCTGCTGTGAAGGCCTGGGCGCCGTGGATCGAGGCCCAAGAATGCCGGCCACACCATTGCGCCAAGAGCCCCCCAATTGGGTAAGTAGTAGGGTGGTGGTCCACTCCATGGGTTGAAGCAAAACCACGGCCTGCCTCCAGGAGCGCCCGGGAGACCGTTCAAGCCGCCGGCGTTTGTGTGTCCATTGTTACGCGACTTGTTGGAGGATTTATTCCACTTCTTTCCCCCTCTGGAGGACTTGCCGCGCCTGTCGGAGCATCCGCCGTTGCCAGATTGGGAGTCGGAGGAGGTTCCGGTTGTGGAGGAAAACATTGCCGTACTAGTCACCACAGCGGCCTCATGGGCGGCCTTTGTCTCCGCCATGGCGAAGATAGACCTGGTGCGCAAAAAACTATTAAAAAGGATCAATTACGGGAATCAGTTGGGCGGTAGAGGAGAACCGCTTGTTTAAACCACGAAGAGTGCTAAGGACGAGAGCCTTGTCGGACACCGGCTGCCCGACATCCCGCAGAGCGTCGGTAGTCTTCTTGATTTTACGGCAGTAGTCGGCGATGGTCATGTCCCCTTGGACGATGCTACGGAATTCCGCTTCAAGGAAGACGACGCGACTCTCCTTATTGTTATGGAAGAGATCCTCGATCGTTGTCCAAGTCTCGCGCGCCGTTTGATTGGGCTCGACGATGATCTCGAAGATCTTCTCGCTGATCGAGCCGTAAAGCCACGAACGAACGGTGAAGTCCTGCCGCCAGTGAGGTTCATCGATGATGGGTTCGATGGTTCCGTCGATTAAACCCAACAAGCCGTACTTGCCGACAAACACCATGAAAAGCGTGCTCCATTGCGAGTAGTTGGAGCCGGTGATGTCCAGCGTGATGGGGACATGGGTCTTGATGGAGGTTACATTGATGACGGAGGCCATGGCGTCCGTTGTGACCGAGGAAGAAGACAAGCCGGTGGCGCTGGAGGTGCTCATGGCGAAAGGTAGCAAGTAGAAAAGGAAGAAAGAAAAGGAGGATCAAGATGATACCATGTGAATTAATGTAGAGAGAAGGAGAATGAGAAAGACGCCACACCCTGAGGCGCTGGAGTTGTATTCAACTTATACAAAGAACGAATCATCTATACATGGCAAACATCTATGCATGGAATGACTATACAAGGAAGGTGCTACGTAAAGGCAGGAGATGATGCCGTATTATCTTTCGTGTCGAGAGGAAGAAATAGAACGACTAAAAGATAACCGAACATGTTTACCCAATTGACATACATGACAAAGAGTTTGATCGGACTTATTACATTTTGCTAGTTGAGGAACAAAAGATAAATTACGTGAACTGGGATGGCCGCGACGACAGTGCCATAGATCAGTGGAGGCTGAAGCAAGGAAGGTGGAGAGGACCGGGCTCTTGGAGGATCGGATGGTGTAGAGATCACCTTCACTATTGCAGCGAAAAGTCTCGGTCTTGGTAGGAAGATCCTTGACAGAAAAACCAAAAGGGTCAAATTCAATAGAGCAGGAATTATCACGAGTAAATTGACGAACAGAAACAAGATTTTTAACTATATGAGGAACAATAAGAACTTTATTTAAGGTGAAAGTACGATTAGGTGTGGGAAGAGAAATGTGACCGGTATAGGAGATAGGTAAAGGTGATCCATTACCAACAGTGACGAAAGGAGATGAACGAAAGGGTTCGGGAGAGTTGAGTATACCGACGTCAGAGGACATGTGTGAAGAGGCGCCGGAGTCCATCACCCAGTCACCAGCATGGCTACCACACGGCTGCATAGACATTGCATTCATTACTGCGACAAGGCCAGTAGAGTCCCAAGTCGGCGGTGCAGGTTGGGTGGCGAGCGGCGTAGGTAGCATAGGGAGGCCTCCTGCTGTGAAGGCCTGGGGTGCCGTAGGTTGAGGCCCAAGAATGCCGGCCACACCATTGCGCTAGGAGCCTTCCCCCCCTCCCCTCCCAATTGGGTGACCAGTAAGGTGGTGGTCCACCCCATGGGTTGAAGCAAAACCACGGCCCGCCTCTAGGAGTGCCCAGGCGAGCGTTGAAGCCGTTTGTCTGTCCGTTGTCACGTGACTTGTTGGAGGATTTGTTCCACTTCTTTCCCCCTCCTGAGGACTTGCCGCGCCTGTCGAAGCGTCCACCGCCGCCAGACTGGGAGTCGAAGGAGGTTCCGGCGGTGGAGGAAAACAGTGCCGTACCAGCCACCACAGCGGCCTCATGGGCGGCGTTTGTCTCCGCCATGGCGAGGATAGACCTGGTGCGCAAAAAACTAGGAAAAGGATCAAGTAGGGGAATCAGTTGGGCAATAGAGGAGAACCTCTTGTTAAAACCACGAAGAGTGTTGAGGACGAGAGCCTTGTCGGACACTGGCTGCTCGACATCGCGCAGAGCGTCGGCGGTCTTCTTGATTTTACGGCATAAGTCGGCGATGGTCATGCCCCTTGGACGATGCTATGGAAATCTGCTTCGAGGAAGACGGCGCGACTTTCCTTATTGTCACGGAAGAGCTCCTCGATTGCTATCCAAATTTGGTGTGTCGTTTGGTTTGGCTCGACGATGATCTCGAAGATCTCCTCGCTGACCGAGCCGTAAAGCCATGAACGAACGGCGAAGTCTTGCCACCGGTGAGGTTCGTCGATGATGGGTTCAATGGTTTCGTCGATGAAACCCAACAAGCCGTACTTGCCGACAAACACCGTGAAAAGCGTGCTCCATTGCGAGTAGTTGGAGCCTGTGATGTCCAGCGTGATGGGGACATGGGTCTTGACGGAGGCCATGGTGTCCGCTGGGACCAGGGAAGAAGACGAGTCAGTGGCACTGGCGGTGCTCATGGCAAAAGGTAGCAAGTAGCTAAGGAAGGAAGAACAGGAAGATTAAGCTGATACCATGTGAATGAATGTAGAGAGAAGGAGAATGAGAAAGATGTCACACCTTGAGGGGCTGGAGTTGTATTCATCTTATACAAAGAACAATCATCTATACATGGCAAGCATCTATGCATGGAAAGCACCAATCATTTATACATGGAAAGTATCTATGCATGGAAAGACTAAGTATGGAAAGCATATATACATGGAAAAGATATACAAGGAAGGTGCTACGTAAAGGCAAGAGATGATGCCGTATTATCTTTCCAACACTTCTTTAATTTTGATTCTTAAAGACTTCGATGTGATATGCTTGTGAAGTCTTCAAATTTTTAACTTGTGAAATTCCTTAGGACTCTAACTTCTTTATGTTTTGGAACATCAGAGTTCCATTTGTCATTCATTTGAGAGCTTTATAGTTTAAGTCAACTTAATATGTATGTAGTTGAGTTGTGAGTGTCTTATATCTTCAAGTTACTAGATAACTTTGGCTTGTTTGATTACAGAACTTTTCTTAGATCTCAGGTTGTGACTTCTCTATGCTTATGAGTCATGAGCATAATCATCTTTGAGTTAGAACCTTGAATAACTTTAGCATTTCATGCTTGTGAAACTTTCAAATCTTTGAGTTATGAAATTCTTTAGCTTTTTGATTTCTTGATGTCTTGAGACTTTAAAGTTTGTTTGCTAATTCATTTGAGTTTTTTCAAACTTCGACTCTCCCATGCTTTTGAGAATTTACTTACATAACTTATGAAACTCTTCGGCTCTTTAGCATTTTGATGCCTTGAGACTCCAAAGTTCATTTGTCAATTCATTTGAGTTTTTTTTTAAACCTCCAAAGTTCATTGGTTTTATAAAAGCCCAATTTTTTATTTGTAGTTGTTCTAGTTTTCTTATAGCCGCTATCTATCCGTAATTAGCATTTGGAGAATCTCCTAAGAGTAACAACCTGATTTTATTTACAAAATTATAAGGATGGTCTCCTAGCTCTAAATATCTGGCAAAGTCTTGAGGAAAATTTAATTTATACTAAAACACTAGTAGAAATGTATAATTATAAGGATTGTCTCCTAGCTCTAAATCTCTGGCAAAGTCTTAAGGAAAATTTAACTAAAATCCTTATAACTAGAATAACTACAAATAAAAAATTGGGCTTTTATAAAACCCTTTCTATTAGATTTCATGTATTGTAGTTGTATAGTAGGATGCTTTTATGATACAACGATAGGAGATAAATTGTTCATGAAATTACCAGAACCTCTAGGAACATTAATCTATAAAAAATATAAAGATTGCAAATATTGCCCCAATTAGATAATATTTCGACGAGAATAAAATTTGTAATTGAACAATTAGTAGAAAAATGTACTAAATTGCAAATAACTAAGCAGTTTAAGGGCAAAGGCGAATATAGTTTTTGTAAAAATATTTATACACCTCAATGATATGATAAAGAAAATAAACCTAGGAAAAGATTTTATAAAAATAAACCCACATCTAAAAAGAAGTATTATTTAAAAAGGAGTAGTTCTAGAAAACCTTATTTAAATAAAGTTAAACATGTTAGAAATTTTGATAAAACAGAGAATATAAAAATAAATTAAGTTGTTTTACATGTGGAAGTACAAATCACCCAGTCAGAGATTGTACTGAAAGAAAAAATTATCATAATAAAGAATCAATCCTAATAGATTGTGTAAATGAAGACATACTACAGATAAATGAATATGTTAGTGATACAGAAAGTATATATAGTATAATCAGTTACCTAGACCCTAATGAAATAAAAGAAGAAAAGAGTAGTGATGAAGATGATGAATTCATAGGAGATATATTAGAATCCAATAAAAAATATAGGGACTGGCAAATTAAAGATTTAAACCAGCTAAATCAAATTGAAAATATGTTGGCTTATTTAGGATGAAAAAACTTCCAGCATATCATAGAGGTAAATATCATAACATACATAAAAAATGATCCCAAAGAATTATAGAAGAAGTCCATATGTTAGAATAAATGTTTGCTATACTTACGGATATCATAAAAAGTAATGAAAAAATTAAGGTACTCCAAAGCTTGGTATTAGATAGGCTAAACAATGATATGACATGCATTAGAAAACATAAAAAGAAAATTAGAAAGGAAGTGCCAAAACCCTATTATTTACCAGAAACAATAACTCCTTTAGATTTTTTGGTTACAGAAGCAGAATTAGACAGCCTTGAAATGGGTTTAAATGATTATAACAATTTAATTTTTTTAGATGAATAGAGAATGCAATCATAATTGGATAAAGAATAGTGGTAGCAGTGATAAACCATGTAACTATTGTAGTTTATATCCTTCATTAAGACTATGATATAGATGTGGAAAATGTTTAAAAGAAAGCTGTAAATTTTGCCTAATAGACAGCAATCAATTACCTCAAGAATCTTCTTTTAGTGAGCCCCCTAGGATCAATAGATATGAAACATTAGAATTAAAGATTTTATATCTAGAAACAATTATCCAACAATTACAAGAAAGAATACATAAATTAGAAAATGAAACCCGATAGGTCTATATTATTAATCCTTATATTAGCCAAGATGTAAAAGATACCTATAGAAAACTTTGGGCAAATATGGATCAATATAATGAGAAAATTAAAAAAGAACAACTAATAAAAGAAACTAAAATCTTAAATAAAGAAGAAGAGATTATAACAAAAATAGCCATAAAGGAAGATGATACTAGTATGGAAATAGAAGAAATAATTATAAATAAAGATTCTAATAACAATGAAAATTCTGAAATGTTAAATGATCCAATTTATAGTATTAAAATTCTCTATAAAATACAAATAGATGAATGGAAATTAGACGTTTTAGGGTTAATCGATATCGGCTGCTCTAATACAGTTTTAGATGAAAATTTAGTGCCTCCTCAATATATAATAAATTTATTACCTAAATATCAATATAAAGCCGAACAAATGGATGGAAAATTATTTACTTATACAAAGCAATTGGCTCCTTATAAACTTAGTTTCTTTAAAAATAATCAGCTTCTTACAAACTATTTACATTTTAAAGGAAATATTAGTTTAAGAGATTTTAGCTTAAAAAGAACTAGATTCATCATAGGATTAAATATCTTAGTCAACTTCTTTCATGGTTGTATGATAAATTTTTTAGGAATAAGTTTTATAGGAGTAATTTTCTTGCCTTATGCCTTAGAACTTTTATCTAAAAACCAACCAGCAAAGAATCCAAGTTGTTACACAAATTGTAAAAATAAAGATCAACCTTGTCGAGAAAAACCCAATGAAATTGTTTTAGAATTTAGCAGATCCAGCTTATTCGATGAAGTAACACTTGAACCTCCATTAGGCTAATTAGTAAACCCAAACTTTCTTTACGATCTTATATCCTCTGGACATTTAGATATAGATGATATTTTAAGTAAACTAAAAAAAAAAAAAAGGAGACAATAGGAGAAAACCCATGGAAACATTGGGATAAAAATAAGATAGTATGTAAATTAGAATTAAAAGATCCAGATTTTAGAATACAAAATAAGAAAATAGAATCTACGAATGAAAATATAAAAGATTATAAAATGCATATAGAAGAATTATTAAAATTAGGAGTAATACAGAGAAATACTAGTAGACATAGAAGTCCAGCCTTTATAGTTAACAAACATAATGAACAAGTTAGGGGAAAAGGTAGAATGGTTATTGATTGTAAAAGATTAAACGATAATACTGTAGAAGATGCTTATGACATTCCAGATAAAATAGAACTCATAAACTCTATTCAAACAAGCAAAATTTTTAGCAAATTCGATTGTAAATTTGGATTTTGGCAGGTGAAAATGGATCCTTCCAGCATAGAATGGACAGCTTTTACATGTCCATTAGGATATTTTGAATCATTGGTTATGCCCTTCGGTTTAAAAAATGCTCCTAGCATATTTCAAAGAAAAAATGGATAACATTTTTGGAAAATATAAACAATTTGTATGTGTTTATATAGATGATATATTAGTACATAGTTAAACCAAGCAAGAACATGTAAGTCACTTAAAATTAGTGCTTAGTGAATTTTTAAAACATGGAATTGTAATCAGTGGAAAGAAAGCTCAGTTCTTTAGAAATAATATTAAATTTTTAGGAGTTGAAATAGGAAATGGTAAAATAAAATTGCACTATTTGTACATTTGCAGACAGAAGTGTTGGTATTAAATCATACCTATATGGTTTTGTATGTGTATTTCCTCTATTTATTTGAATATCAAGGGATTTTCTCCTCTTCCTGCCGAAGTTTTTGTTAATTAGTTAGCGAGGACAAGCTACGGCGAAAGTCCATCTAACAAAACTCATGTATTTAGAGAAGGTTCACATTATAGTGATTACTTCTCACAGATTTTTGTTAGCAAACAAGTAATAGTTCTAGCATAATTCTTAAGAGTATCTTGTTATTAAGAGGGGGCTAACAATCTTAGTAGCAATACAAACAGTAACATTCAAAATCTGAAAGATGGAGACTCGATAAGCATCCCTATGTTATCCTAAGTATGCAGAGCGAAAAAAAGGATATAACTAAGGGCTAGTAAGGGCGTAAGACGGTAAGTATGAAGGATCTAAGAAGAATGCGTTCTTGGTGAAAGGATTCTTGCCTTAAACCTCTTCATAACATTATAAACTTAAGAAAAATACGCTTTAAATATTACATATGTTTGATACTATTTATTTATCAAAAAACCTCTTGAAAAATCCAAGTTTATAGTTTTGGATAAAAGTTTATAATTCATATAAAGCTACTAGTTCG
Organism: Dioscorea alata; assembly: GCA_020875875.1. Taxonomy (NCBI): domain Eukaryota; kingdom Viridiplantae; phylum Streptophyta; class Magnoliopsida; order Dioscoreales; family Dioscoreaceae; genus Dioscorea; species Dioscorea alata. The sequence continues at coordinate 15,707,502 of CM037017.1, forward strand.
ACTCGCCATAAGTTTAAGGCCTGGTTTATCCAGTAACTTTGAGCTTTTGGTTGCAGAGAACATTGCACTTTGGCTTGGAGAACAAGAACTGATAGCTTTATGTCAAAACCCCTTGATTATTTGAATTTAGAAATAAGGCACATGCAAAATAAGATTACCTTAGATAATATAAATTATTTCTATTTAGCTGAAAACAAACAATATAAGCATAGAATTCACTCCGAAGATCATCAGTTAAACTTGTTGTGTAATTCATCTTATCTCATCTTACATAATTTAAAGCATTTTCATTATAGTTGTTTTGATCTATTTAAGAAATTAGATATATCACTTGAAAAGCAAAATAAAAAACTAGATCGACTTGAAGAAAAGCTTGAGTATCTTAAGCAACAAAAATATAGTAAGCATTCAGAAAAGACTACACAAGAAATATTATCTGTAGTCAACAGTATTGAAACCAAGATAAGACAACTATCTAGTTCACTCAGACAAATCACTGGAGAATGAGCAAAAATGACCCTTCTCTTATCCAAGCTCTAGAAAACTTGAGTAAAACATAGTTTACACCAACACAAAGCTTCTCCAAAGACTCATCAAATCCTATTTTGGTGAGACAGAATAATACTATAATTGAACTTCTAATCTCTTTGCATAAGAAGATAGATTTATTGACAGAAGCTATCACACAGCCTGTTAAACAACCAGATATTGAAGAAGCTATTAGTAAGCTAACTTAAAAAGTACAAAACCTTAAACTCAGACAGAGTACAGAAGAGAAACCAATAAATAAAGCACCTCCTAGAGTGTTTGCCGTCTGGACAGATCCTAGACAACAGATAGAAGAATATAGAAAGAGATATGGAAAACAAAACTCTTCCTAGTAAAAATATTATTAGGCCATATAAATCTCAAAATTTTGGAAGACAAAAGCAAAAGTCTGTTGTTATTGAAAAAATTCTTAACCCAGAACAACAACTAGACTTAGCAAGGGCCAAACATGCACAATTAGTACTAGCTGAAATTCTTTACAAACATGATTTCTGGGAAACGAAACCAAAAGTGTACCGACACTACAGTGAATAAATAATATCATGTTGTGAAAACACAACACAGATTAATTTGAGTTTCTTATCAAGAGATTCAAAACACGAATTATTATCAAAAAAATATTCGATAATACATATCGGATTAATATTGATAGGCATAAGATGCCTACATAGGGAGGATTATGGATCTAAAGTGACGATAGCCTTAGCAGATGCTTCAGATAGTGTATCTCAAAAGGCTGTTATAGGATCAATGAAAGTAGACATGGCCAACACACATTAATTATGTTACTTTGCACCAGATATGTCTACGACCATCAACGATTTCTGTAAGTATTTTACATTAATAATTAAAACCAAGGGATATGAAATAATGTCTCAAAGAGACAATTTACTAATTACAAAGACCTTAGTTGGAAGGATTGGAAACAATTCTTCTTCTGCCTACAAGTTAAAGATTGAAAGTGTTTTAGCACATCTCGCAACTCAAGGTGTTAAAGCCATAGAAGGAAAAAGATTTTCTTCAACAGAATATGAAGAAACAAACTAGCAGATAACAATGAAAAATGAAAAATCTTCGAAATCACCAGTCAAAATGGATTATTGGGCCTTTACATCTAATCCAACAACTGCTACTTTCAGATTCACATCATACATGCTAAATCCAATCCAAGATACTGAGGAAAAAATTGGAACATGTTTAATTATTTTAGATGAAGAATGGACAAGAGAAGAAATGGAAGAATTACAAGATGAATTTGGATTAGGATTATTAGAACTTTTAAATGTTGGATACAATACACATCCAATATATGACATCTATGAAGAAGATGATGAAGAAACATTCATAATACCCCAACTTTAGTCATTATATGATGAAGAGCCAATTTGTGATAATAGACTTATATTAGAAAAGTTTCAAGAACAAAATAAACAAATCTTTGAATTTGAGTATCCTTGTAGGTTACAACAGAAAGACCAAATCTTAATGGAAGCTGAATCTTCAACTTCTAGACAAACATCAATACCTACAACAAGAGTGTCTGGAACTCCAGTCTTTGGTCCTCCAGCATTACAACTAGTACCAATCCAGCCATTTTCAATACAAACAAACATAGGAAATACACAGACAAAAATATATAGGTATGATTTAATACCAACATATCCGTCTGCAAATGTACAAATAGGGTCTATGTTAGTACTCTCAGAAATTGTGAAATGGGAAGAAACAATGAGGAGATGGGAAAGCAACACTATCACCCATGTAGCTACAAAGCAATTTGCGGATAACATAGATAAGGTAATGTACATTGAGAATTTGTTAGGAGAAACTGTTAAATTATATTTCCAAAATTGGAGAACAACATTTCCAATTGAATTCCAAGCATTAGTTGATATTGCTGATGATACAACAAATGTTACATCCCAAATTCATCAAATTATCTTAGGATATGATGAATATAGATGACAAACAACCATGCAAAACCAAGCTCTATTAGACCTAGAACAGTTGCAAATTAGCAACATGAATGACATTGAGGCATATTCTACAACTTTTTTAGCACTAGCGGCTAGACAGGAGCAACATTCCTTAGCCTTGAAATTAATGCCAAATATTTTAAAAAATTGCCTTCTCCTTTCAACACGAAAATCCAAGAAATGTGGATAGCAAAAAACCCAAATTGGTTGGTAGGAGTTGCACCTAGAATAGATTTTACCTGTAAGGTAATACAAGATCTCTGCAAAACCAATGAATTACATGGACAGGCTAAGGACTTTTCTTTGTGTAAAAATATAACAGTCCCAGGCCAATATAGTAAAAGTTGGCAACCAAAAAGAATACTTAGAAGGTCTACAAGGTACAAAGGTCAAAATGCAAAATCAAACCAAGTAAGAAAGTTTAGAACGGATAAAACAACAGGGAAACCTTCTAAATGCAGATGTTATATCTGTGGTGAACCAGGACATTTTGCTAATCATTGTAATAATAAAATTGTCAATAGGCAAAGAATGGCGATCTATGAAGAACTAGACTTAGATCCACAGTGGGACATAATTAGCCTTAATGATGGAGAAGACCCAAATGACTCTGATATTTGTTCTTTTTCAGATAATGAAGAAGATCAAAAGGAAAGAAATGAATTTCCTACAGAAAAAATCCTTATGATAATTTCAGAACATATAGATTGGAATTTACAAAAAGCAAATAAAAAGCTTACAGAAGAACAACAACAATGTGTTCATGATTGGAAACACTATTCGGAAGTGGATTATGGCAACAACAATTGTTATTTTTGTAGGCTTAAACCTCCAAAATGAGCAAGAACATTATGCTCAAAATGTCAATTATTATTATGTAGATATTGTGCATATATCAAAATGAAGATAGAAGTTCCTCTAGGTCCACAGCCATTACCTTTATCCAAAGTGGATCATAGGAAACTAATATTAGAAGAAGCTCAACATATTAATGAACTAGAACAAGAATTAGCTGGGCTGAAGCAAGAAATACATCTTCTTCATAATCAACTGCAAAGAGAACCTGCTAAAATAATATATGAAGAAACAATACACATGGCATCTGTCTCTGAACAAGAAGAATGCAACTCTTTAGCAGCCGTCCAAAATAATCTCCTAAACTTCATTGCCATCATTGAAATAGGAAGTCAATCATATCCATTAAAAGCAATACTTGATACAGGAGCCTCCTGTTGCTGTATTAAATATTCTGCCCTGCCTTCCTCTTGCTATGAACCATTACCACAACCAATTAATCTCCATGGCCTTAATAATATAGAACAAACAAAACTGAGATTAAGGATAGGAAGTATTATTTATGAACAAAGAAAAATATCCTATGCCTTTAACCTATGTATCTGGAGTCATTTTAGGAGAACTACAATTGGTGGTAGGTATGAATTTTATTCATTCCTTTAAAGGAGGGATGAAAATAGAAGGCAATGTTGTAACCTTCTACAAGAAAAGTGATATAATCTAAACTTGACCTATTATCAATAAATCTCTGGTAATAGACGATGAAGAAAGCATGGTAATGCTAACAGAAGTAGAAGAATATTTGTACTATAACATTGGAAAGCTCATAGATTTTGAAGATAGGATTACCCCAATCATACACAAATTAGAAAAGCTTCAAGTTATAGGAAATAATCCACTACAATTTTGGGAGAACAGCCAGATAAAGTGCAAGATAGATATTATTAATCCTGATTTTGATTATATAGGATAAACTAATAATTCCTTCTCCAGAATATGAAGAAACAAACTAGCAGATAACAATGAAAAATGAAAAATCTTCGAAATCACCAGTCAAAATGGATTATTGGGCCTCTACATCTGATCCAACAACTGCTACTTTCAGATTCACATCATACATGCGAAATCCAATCCAAGATACTGAGGAAGAAATTGGAACATGTTTAATTATTTTAGATGAAGAATGGACAAGAGAAGAAATGGAATAATTACAAGATGAATTTGGATTAGGATTATTAGAACCTTTAAACGTTGGATACAATACACATCCAATATATGACATCTATGAAAAAGACGATGAAGAAACATTCATAATACCCCAACTTCAGTCATTATATGATGAAGAGCCAATTTGTGATAATAGACTTATATTAGAAAAGTTTCAAGAACAAAATAAACAAATCTTTGAATTTGAGTATCCTTGTAGGATACAACAGAAAAACCAAATCTTAATGGAAGTTAAATCTTCAACTGCCAGACAAACATCAATATCTACAACAAGAGTGTCTGGAACTCCAATCTTTGGTCCTCCAACATTACAACCAGTACCAATCCAGCCATTTTCATTTCAAACAAACAGAGGAAATACACAGACAAAACTATATAGGTATGATGAAATACACAGACAAAACTATATAGGTATGATTTAATACTGTTGGCTCTTTTCTTTCCACTCGACCTTTGATTAGGGGTTTTGACCGGATAAAAAATTATGGATCACAAATCAAATTTAAATATTTTGTAGACTTCAAGAGATTGTGGGTTCATGACTTCCATTAGGGGCAAGCCCCTAGTGTTAATTACCCTGGACATTGTCGCAGAAACCTCCGATTAAGAAAATAAGTGTGAGCATGGAAATCAATTGTGGTAACTAAATTTTATTTATTTCAATAAGCATGAACTCATAGACTTCATTGAAAGTACAAGATGTTTGGAATTATCTTGACGCAACAACGATTGTAGCATTTCATCTCCTCCCGACTATTTTGCTGAAAAGTGTGCTTTGACTTTTGTTGACTTTTGGTCTTCGTCAAACTTTGCATCTCGAACATGATTTAGAAACTTGTGAACTGGTATCTTGAATTTGCATCTTGGACTTGATTTGGAACTTGATTTGACTTTTCATGAGCTTCGGCCTTCAGGCTTTTGAAACTTTTTGCAACTTGTGAACTCTTCAACGCTTTAGCTTTGAGGTTGTTGAGCTCATTTGAAACTTGGAACTTGGACATTTTGAATTTGTATTTTTTTTTTATTTGATTTGGATTACGAACTTGATTTGACTTTATAAGTTTCGGCTATCATGCTTGTGAAACTTTTTAGACAACTTGTGAACTCTTCAACGCTTTAGCCTTGATGTCATTGAGCTCATTTGTTGATTTGCTTGAAACTTGGAACTTGGACAATTTGAATTTACATTTTTTTTTATCTTGGATTTGCTTTTTTATTTCAAGTTGTGAATCTCTATGTTGATAAATCACAAGCTTTTTCCAGGTCTTAACTTGTGAAACTCTTTGAGTCTTTCACTTCTGATGTCTTGAGACTCCTAAGCTCAATTGTCGATTCATTTGATTTTTTTTATGTCTTGACTTGTGAAACTCTTTGTGTTTTGAATTCTGATGTATTCAGACTGTTGAGTTCATTTGTCGATTCATTTGATTTTTCCTTCCTTTTTTTTGTCTTGACTTGTGAAACTCTTTAAGTCTTGACTTCTGATGTCTTCAGACTTCTGAGTTCAATTGTCGAACAATTTAATTTTTTTTTTTTTTTGTCTTGACTTGTGAAATTTTTTTAGTCTTGACTTATGACGTCTTGAGAATACTAAGTTCATTTGTCGATTGATTTGATTTTTTCATGTCTTGACTTGTGAAACTCTTTGAGTCTTGACTTTTGATGTCTTGAGACAGTCGAGTTCATTCATCATTGATTTGATCTTTTTTTTTTTTTTTTTGCACATCATCAAGGAGTGACCTTTTGTGTGATGACTTTAGCTTGCTTAGTCTTGGATTGGACTTCAAGTTGTAATCTTAAACCTGATTTCTTTTAATTTTAGCATTTGAGGGCTTCAGCATTTGACGCTTGTGGAGGACTTCGGCATTTCATGCTTGTGGAACCCCTAAAACTTTGACTTGTGCTTTTTTTGCCTCTACTTGGAGAAAAGCTTTCTTTCATTTGTTAAAATTATTTTTTTTTTTAAACTCCCGAGCGTGGCATGTTTTGCACTAGGCCACATATTGGATCAACATCTTCAAGGAAGAATCCTCAATAACCTCTCTATGAGTGTCAAGAGGTAATGAGGGTTCTCTCGAAGAGAGCTATCGCCATGTGTTAGAGTGAGCTTTTCTTCAAAAATCTTCATCAACTCTTTTAGCTTGTGTGATTGTCAAGAGGCAATGGAGAAGCTCTCTCAAGGAGAATATACTACTTCCTCAATCAGAGTACGCAAAGAAAGAAATCCTTCGAGAGCGAGAACATTCAGAGTTAGTAGTATAGTAAGTCAAGATTAACTTCGTTGATTTAAAAAGCAATCTGGCAACTCCTCTTACGCGCAATGAGTACTTGCCTTAACAATTGGCAGATTAGTGTAAGCAACAATAAGGCACAACGAGGCCATTCATATTGGCTTACTCCTCCTGCTTAATCGCCCCATGTTGACTCCTTACTTCGAGTTGAGCTCTTGTTAATGGGCACTAAGCATAATAAGAAAAAAAAAAAGCGGATTAACAAAACTAAGTTTTTTGGATCATGAATCTTCCAAGGCCCCACTCAAGGAATAAGGTAGTATACTACTTTGGGTCACTCCAAAGTTCTGGTCTTTCTTGATTCTCGGTCAATATCCATAAGAAAAGAAGACGAGAAGCAACTTTGTCCACTAACAAAAATCCATTCCATACAAAAGAAAAAGCCCTCAAAATTACTACCAGCACTTCAACGATTAGGGAGTCAGCTGATTCAGATGGTTTAGGAAAGGAACATCGATTCACTAGTTCCAAAAGAAAGTCATATGAGCAGCAATAAAAAAAGAGTCTTTGAGGATAGACCTTACCTTATGGTTATTATTCTTTTATGGTTCACACACGAGACGTGGTTCTGGAGTCGGCATAGCTCTTTATTTACCCATGGGGCCATGATAATAATTATCGTTATACTTCCCGACCAACATAGCCGAATATTAAGCGGTTTGAAGATGGGCTTTCGAGATGGACATTCATAACTATATAATCATAAATAGGAAAAACGCATTACAATAGGTCCGTAGTCGTATCTAGTCCAAATTGAGTGATTTGCTTTAAGGGTCGACAAATCCAGCCTCTCACAATCCCAGGGGAAGGATTGCTGCCCTAGAAGGGTAAGAGTCGCCGTCTTGGTCTAAGCACTAAACCGCGTTCCTGTGCAGTACTACACCCACCCACCGCCCTGATTGATCCTTCATCTACTTTAGACTAGCTTTGCATTACGAAATACCACTCGGGGAGTTCGAGGGAAGAACCCAGAACCCGATCTACGGCCGAATAGCAACTCGCACCTAAGCATACATGTTGCACTTCGAGCAGAACTCAAAGCGATCATAGCGCTGATCCCCTGACCTACATAGCCATTCTCGCTTTCAGTTCGTAGAGTGGATCAAACATGTGTTCAGCTTGATTCGTTGGTGCAGTCACTTCGTCATCTTATAATTTGAAACCGCCTACACAAACAAACAACTGCATTCTTGTTTAGTGAGTCCCTTCAGCTTTGTGTGCTCCTTCGGTTTTGTAGTAGCAAGATCTGGCTTTTGTTTGGTTCGAAGATTGAATCAGTGGTCAGCCTGTGCTTAAACGACGGCATTCCAAGAAGCAACTTCCTATGGTATGGGATGGTTCCCTATTGATGAATAAAATCACTCGAAAAAAAGTAATTTAACCGCTCCGTGGGTAATTGAATGCTCTAAATTCTTTTTTAATAAAGTCTAGCTATAAGCTATAATATAACTGCATTGAACACGCTTCAACAAGACAAATGGAAAAAACATAATAGAACATTCCCCGCTCCATAAGAAAGGAAAGCTTGAATTGGAACGGAAGGCCTAGTATTAGCGATGCGCCCATATGGAGAAATAGGACTTTTGGCTTTGCTAGGACGTTCAAGAACCAAATAGAGCAATCCGCCAAACATATGATGTATGTGAATAAATTCCTATCCTCTATTCTATAGTTGAACCAACTGTCACTGAAGAATCCGTGTCAACGATAGCTATAATAGAAACTTCAGTTGAAAGAAGTCCACTTCCGAAAAAGAAGGAGACAATAGCACCGCTCCCTTTGAACAAAAAAAATCATCGCAACCAAAATGACAACCATTTGTATGGAAATCCGTTCGATAGGAGGTATAGGATGGAACCGAATCCGCTTCGCGAGGGTCTCGTTCGCACGACTAAAAGAAAGCTTTAGCTCATCGACGGCATGCTAAGGCTCTCTCAAGGAGAATATACACTCGCCATGCATTGGACATCAAAACTAGCTTCAAGAGGGTCTTTAAGAGTCTTCAATAGCCCATTCGCTTCCGTGATTGTCAAGAGGCAATAAAGAGGCTCTCTCAAAGAGAGCTATCGCGAGCTAATTTTTTGATAGGTCATTGAACTTTGGTCTTGTTTCATTTTGATTACCAAGCTTTAATTTATATCAAAATGATTACTTATCTTTGATTATGATTCTTCGAAAGGTCACCCACGAGTAACCAGAATCAGTTCGCTGACGTGGCGACTGAAAAATCACAGTCAGCTTAAATAAGACACATCAACAAGTAGCCATATCACATAAATCGTCCCAGTCAGCAAAATAATGCCATGTTAGCATCTTCCTTCTTCCTCATCTTTCACCCTCAACCCATTACAAAGATGAACACCAACGACTAAAGATCTGGTCTCTAGTAACCCAGCTATAAACCTGAAAACATGTCTCAATATATATATATATAATCCCGACACAAAGTCATCACAAAACAACCAAACAGCAATAAAGCAACTGCTATATATATAACCCTAGACGCCCAAGCTCTCATCAATATAATAGGCTGATGAACAACGAAAGTTCAAAGGCATAGTATGTGAATCCTTAGTCATCAAACTCCTCTTGTGTGCTCTTTCTTCTAGTTTCCCTATCCTCTTAGCAAGCCCACACACCTACTATTGAGCCTTTCTCCCCTCTAGAGACAACCTAGTGATTTCTCCAACCCTCCATCTTTTCACAAAAAACTACAACATATCTCCATAATCCTTACTGGTATAAACACTAATATCCTCTTTACAACGACAGAGTAATGCTCAAAAAGCTTCTCATCTAGCCCATCAAACAGCAACACAGCAGGCATGACTATCTTCTTCCTCATCATCTCAGCCAATAACACCATCGCCATGTCTAGATCAACATCAAATAGCTTCTCAGCAACTTTTGTGTAAGCCATCTCATGCCTCTTCTTATTTGCAGCAATGGTTCCACATATTTTAACAAGTGTTACATCTCCATGAACTTTAGCAAGCCTCATCGTATTTTCTGCTTGTATTTTGTTGAGGGCGAAGGATTAAGAAGAAAGAAGACGTTGACGTGGAGTTATTTTGTTAACAGGGATGACTTATATGACATGCCCACTTGTTTATGTATCTCAGTTGAAATGACTGTGATTTTTAGTCGCTACGTCAACAAACTGTTTCTGATTACTCGCGGGTGACCTTTCAAAAAATCATAATCAAAGATAAGTAATCATTTTGATATAAATTAAAGTTTGGTAACCAAAATGAAACAAGACCAAAGTTCAATGACCTATCAAAAAATTAACTCGAGCTATCGCCATATATTGGAGCGAACTTTAAGAGAGTTATTCAAAAGTCTTCATTCACTCTTTCAGCTTGTTTGATTGTCAAAAGGTAATAGAGAGGCTCTCTCAAGGAGAATATACACTCGTCATGCATTGGACATTACAACTAGCTTCAAGAAGGTCTTTAAGAGTCTTCAATAGCCCATTCACCTCCGTGATTGTCAAGAGGCAATGGAGTGGTTCTCTCAAAGAGAGCTATCGCCATATATTGTAGCGAACTTTAAGAGAGTTCATCAAAAGTCTTCATTCACTCTTTCAGCTTGTGTGATTGTTAAGAGGCAATGGAGAGACTCTCATGGAGAATATACACTCGCCATGCATTGGACATCACAACTAGTTTCAAGATTTTTAAAAGTCTTCAATAGCCATTCGCCTCCGTGATTATCAAAAAGCAATGGAGAGGCTCTCTTGAGAAGAATATACACTCACCATGCATTGGACATCACGGTAGACTTCAGGGCCTTGTAAAATTACCAAAATGCCCCTTATTTTTTCTAAAATCCTTTTTTCTCTTTTTTTTTTGCATTTAACCCCCTTACTTTTCATCATTTTTTTATTTTATCAAATTTTGCACATAACACCCAAACTTTCACATTTTCATATTTTTCATAACTTTTGCAATTAAACCCCTCGAGCTTTCATATTTTCACATTTTTTTTACAATTTTGCATATATATCCTCAAATTTTTCATTTTTTTATTTCTCCATAGATTTTGCATAGAAGCCCAATTTTTCTACAAATATATTTTTTACCAAATTTTGTAATTAAGCCTTTTCTAGCAAAACGTCCAAATATCGAACGATAACATTTCTCATATTGCATTGAAGTACTAGCCAAAGCATGTTTGAACTCAGCATGTTAAAAGTTTAAAACTAACTAGAAGAAAATCTAAAGGCTAAGGCATGAGATAGAGGTTTTGATTGAGAAAACATGTTGCCATGTAATACATAGGCATGCTACCATGTCTACAATTCCTTGCTCATTTAATCAATGAGTGCATGGTTTGTAAAGCAATCTAAGGTTTGGGTCTCACCATGACAAAGATTCACGTTAAAATAAAATTTAAACATTTTTGCATGGATGCAATTGGAACACGTATATGTTAATATATATTTGGATGGATTTCTATAAGAGCATATACCTCTTTGAAGATGTAAGCACTTCACAAGCTTCTCAAGCATACCTCGAGATTTGTGCTAGGGCTATAAACATCATCTTGCTTGCCAACAAGCAAATCTGGCGAAGAACTTCATCGACGAGCATTGATCTTCTCAAAACCTTAGGATAGAGATCGAGATCTACGATCGGAGAAGAGAACTAGCAACGAGGCTTCTTGGGTTTTGCCGGGGCGGTAACGGCGGCAGAAGCCATATATCGTCACCACCACGGCAATCACCACGCCAGTTATCTTCGTCTTCTTCTTCTTCTTCTTCTCACTTTTTTTTAACCTCTATCTTTTTTTAGTCTCTTTCTTCCTCTATGTTCTCTCTTCAACTCTCTTTTTCTTCTTTCTTTTTCTTTAAAACTCTCTCTCTCTCTCTCTTTTTTTTTGTTGAGTCTCTCTTCTTTTATTTTTCATTCCACCCCAAATCGCTAACTCCACCAACTCGCCAACTCCAGTGATACGGGAGATTTTTTTTTTTAATTTCAATTTTTTTCAAAATCCTATCTTATCCCTTTCTCTTTATTATTATTTTTTTTTAAAACTCAAAAATTCCTTATCTATATTCCTGATTTTTATTTAAATTTTAATTATTATTTTTTTTACGCCATAATACGTAGCATAAGACCTTTTTATTTGTTTTATTTTTTTCATTTTGGTCCTTCGATATCTTTTTATTTGATTTTTTCTTTTTTTTAATATTATTTTTTTATATATATTTTTTATTCAAAGTCTATATAAACAAATACCAACACTTGCGTCTGCAAATGTACAAACAGGGTCTATGTTAGTACTCTCAGAAATTGTGAAATGGGAAAAAAAGATGAGGAGATGGGAAAGCAACACTATCACCCATGAGCTACAAAGCAATTTGCAGATAACATAGACAAGGTAATGTACATTGAGAATTTGCAAGGAGAAACTGTTAAATTACATTTCCAAAATTGGAGAACATCTTTTCCAATTGAATTCCAAGCATTAGTTGATATTGCTGATGATACAGCATATGTTACATCCCAAATTCATCAAATTATTTTAGGATATGATGAATATAGAGGACAAAAAGACATACAAAACCACGCTCTATTAAACCTAGAACAGTTGCAAATTAGCAACATGAAAGACATTGAAGCATATTCTACAACTTTTTTAGCACTAGCGGCTAGAATAGAACATTCCTTAGGCCTGAAATTAGTGCCAAATATTTTAGAAAATTGCCTCTTCCTTTCAACACGAAAATCCAACAAATGTGGACAGCAAAAAACCCAAATTGGTTAGTAGGAGTTGCACCTAGAATAGATTTTAATTATAAGGTAATACAAGATCTCTGCAAAACCAATGAATTACATAGACAGGCTAAGGACTTTTCTTTCTATAAAAATATAACAATCCTAGGCCAATATAGTAAAAGTTGGCAACCAAAAAGAATACTTAGAAAGTCTACAAGGTACAAAGGTCAAAATGCAAAACCAAACCAAGTAAGAAATGTTAGAGCGGATAAAATGACAAGGAAACCTTCTAAATGCAGATGCTATATCTGTGGTGATCCAGGACATTTTGCCAATCAATGTAATAATAAAACTGTCAATAGGCAAAGAATGTCGATCTATGAAGAAATAGACTTAGATCTACAGCGGGACATAGTTAGCCTGAATGATGGAGAAGACCCAAATGACAATGATATTTGTTCTTTTTCAGATAATGAAGAAGATCAAAAGGAAAGAAATGAATTTCCTACAGAAAAAATCCTTATGATAATTCCATAATATATATATTGGAATTTACAAAGAGCAAATAAAAAGCTCACAGAAGAACAACAACAATGTCTTCATGACTAGAAACACTATTCGGAAATTGATTATGTCAACAACAGTTGTTACTTTTGTAAGCTTAAACCTCCATGCTCGAAATGTCAATTATTATTATGTAGATATTGTACATATATCAAAATGAAGACAGAAGTTCCCCTACGTCCACAGCCATTACCTTTATCCAAAGTGGATCATAGGAAACTAATATTAGAACAAGCTCAACATATTAATGAGCTTGAACAAGAATTAGCTGGGCTGAAGCAAGAAATACAGCTCCTTAATAATCAACCGCAAAGAGAACCTACTGAAATAATATATGAAGAAACAGTACACATGGCATCTATCTCTAAACAAGAAGAATGCAACTCTTTAGCAGTTGTCCCAAAAAACCTCTTAAGCTTCATTGCCATCATTGAAATAGGAAGTCAATCCTATCCATTAAAAGTAATCCTTGATACAGGAGCCTCCCGTTAATGTATTAAATAGTCTGCCATGCCTTCCTCTTGCTATGAACCATTACCACAACCAATTAATCTCCATGGCCTTAATAATATAGAGCAAACAAAAATGAGATTAAGGATAGGAATTATTATCTTCAACAAAAGGAGAAAGAAAATTTAATCCACAAGATTGGAAAATGGTAGGAAAAATCAGAGAGATAGTACAAAAACTACCTCCTCTGGTTTTGTCAAAACCAAACAGTAGAAATCGATGGAAGTTTAGAAGGATGGGGTGGTGTTCTTAAGTGGAAAGCATCCAAAAACAACTCACCATCACAAGAAAAAATATCGCGATATTGTAGTGGCAATTATAAAACATTTATATCTACAATAGACGCTGAAATCATGGCATGCATATATACATTAGACAAATTTAAAATATTCCTATATGATCAAAATGAATTTACCCTCAGGACAGATTGCATAACCACAGTAAATTTTTATAATAAATTAAATAATAAAAAATTAAATATTAATCGATGGGTGAATTTTTGTGATCAGATTACAAGAATAGGACTAACAGTCACCATCGAACACATCAAAGGTAAGGACAACATTGGAGCAGACAGACTCTCCAGAATTATCTCTTCAAGTCCATACAAATAAAATGGCATACTCAAGCAAAGACTTGAAAGGTAAAGATTTACCCCAGTATACTGAAGGTAATAAGGGAAATTTTAGAATCCCCTATGGTCTTAAATTAGATGACCAACAGAAAATCTTTACAAATGCTATATGGAGAGAAACAACTTCAACAGCAAAAGCTAAGGCATTAAATGCCTTATACCATTATTTTTCCAAAGAAGTCAAAAGAGACTATGAATACTTTGTGATCTACGAAGGGAAGCAGATATCTACCATACATGGGGAGAATTACAAAAGGCTGTAGGCAAAAGAAATACTCCTCAAGGTTGGAGAAGCAGCAGAAGACTCCTATCTGCGCTACAAAAAAGAGCATATAGTCGAATAGATAGAAATCCCGGAAGTCACTATACCATCAGTAATTATAAAATTACAAGAAGGAAGTTCTTCACAGAAGTTTATCCAAAAAGAAAGCAAGGTCACTTCATTTGAAAAATTTGAAGTATTAATACAGTTAAAAAAGAGATATAGGCAGAAGTGGCTAAATTGCCTACCTGCTGAAGTAAATCATCTTATAAATGACAAAGTCAAATTAGCATTTTATGAAGATTTACAGATATCTCAAAAGGTAATGTGTGACCTTAATGAAGAAAACATAGATGGACTAGAAATAGTTCAATACATTGGCCTACCAGTACAAAATACATGTGCACCATCACTACTGCTGGCCAAGATACATTGGAATAAATTTAACCTTCCAGAACTAGTAGCTGAGATATTCTTCCATGGAATGTTATTACTACTCAGCCTAGAATCAGATGATGATGTCCCATCATTATTTGGACCCAAACTACAGGATCTCATCCGAAAGTATAAAAAAGGAGGACATTGTGAAATACATATTGTATCTGAAATCCCAAGATATAGAGGCAAAGAAATTCTACCAGCCTCCCATCACATTCTACTTAGCCGGACATCTCCAAGATGGTTGAACTACACCAGTGGACCTTTCAACACCGGAAGCATAAATGAAATAAATTATTATACAAAATATTTTGTTAATTTTAAAGGTCCATCTGATGACTGGGAACTCCTTGGAGAAACCCTAACAGCTAATGTCTGGGTGCTGCACGGAATAGGAGCAAGATGTAAAAGTGTAACAATCATCCCTGGAAGACAGGCTGAAGGATTTGCTGAGATACCAGTTCACCTTGTAGACCTGCAATATGAAATGGAGGTTGATCAAGCTTCAACAAACTAAAGTTTAAAGGAAACTACTAGAACTCATATCCACGTTCTAGAAAGATAATAAATGTACCCCTCATAGAAGGATAAAATGTATATTTCCAAAAGTACCCCTCACTGAACAAATAATGAAAGGGTAACCTATGTAATTTTCTATTTCCAAAAGTACCCCTACTTTAGACAGCTAGCAAGGGTAGCTAATGTAAATATGTTCAAGACTCATCTCTATATAAGGAGCTCATTTGTAACCCTTATAGATATGAAATAGAGAATATAAGGATTCCAAAGTTTGATCCAAAGCCTCTTTCTTCTGCTTTTTTCTTTCGTTACTCTGAACACAAACGTCAAAGGGAAGAACTCGGAAGAATCGCTACTCTGAATACAAACATCAAAGGGAAGAACTCTGAAAAACCTTGAAGAACTTCTTCTGAAAAAACCAAAGGAGGTAGCTTTTGTACTATCTCTCTGATTTTTCCTACCATTTTCCAATCTTGTGGATTAAATTTTTTTTTTCTCCTTTTGTAGAGAATTTGTTATAAAATACTCTTGTACACTTACTTAAGTTAGAAATGTAATTCCTAGTATAATTTAGTATACCAAGGAACCTCTGTAAACCTTTCAGGTTTTCTAACTGTTCATTAGGATATTCTGGAATACTTTTGATGATATAAGGCTGGAGTTGTACTTGTCATTTTTCAATTTCCAGGCCAAGAAATTCTATGTATGTTACTCCAATTTTCATCTTTGTTTTGGATAGTATCAATCCTTCATCTTTGCAAATCTGGAAGACGTGTGTAAGATGCTGGACATGCTGTTTGATATCATCTGAGAATACTAAGATGTCATCTATGTAAACACAAATGAGATCAAAATACTTCCCAAATATATTATCTATTTTCCTTTGAAAGATTGAAGGTGCATATTTTAATCCGAATGACATGACTAATCATTCAAAGTGTCCATGTGGACATATGAAGGCTGTCCATTCAATACTTTGGGAATTCATCATTATCTGATGAAATCCTAATTTTAAGTCAAATTTGCTGTAGAAATTTTTGTCTTTTATACTTAGCAAAAGATAATTTATTCATGGTAGAGTATATTGGTCTTTATAGGTATTGTCATTCAACCTTTTGTAATTGTAGACCATTCTACTCTTACCTTTTACTTGTTCAAAGTGCTTGTTTACTATGAACGCGGCTGTTCTGTGTCTATTTCTAGAGGGTCTTATAACCTTTAAGCCTAATAACTCCTCAATATGTTTCGTGTATTTCTCTACCATTTCTGGAGAAGGAATTATTAGTTTATCCTATATAATCAAAATCAGGATTAATAATATCTATCTTGCACTTTATCTGGCTGTTCTCCCAAAATTGTAGTGGATTATTTCCTATAACTTGAAGCTTTTCTAATTTGTGTATGATTGGGGTAATCCTATCTTCAAAATCTATGAGCTTTCCAATGTTATAGTACAAATATTCTTCTACTTATGTTAGCATTACCATGTTTTCTTCATCGTCTATTACCAGAGATTTATTGATAATAGGTCAAGTTTAGATTATATCACTTTTCTTGTAGAAGGTTACAACATTGCCTTCTATTTTCACCCCTCCTTTAAAGGAATGAATAAAATTCATACCTACCACCAATTGTAGTTCTCCTAAAATGACTCCAGATACATAGGTTAAAGGCATAGGAAATTTTTCTTTGTTCATAAATAATACTTCCTATCCTTAATCTCAGTTTTGTTTGTTCTATATTATTAAGGCCATGGAGATTAATTGGTTATGGTAATGGTTCATAGCAAGAGGAAGGCAGGGCAGAATATTTAATACAGCAACAGGAGGCTCCTGTATCAAGTATTGCTTTTAATGGATATGATTGACTTCCTATTTCAATGATGGCAATGAAGTTTAGGAGATTATTTTGGACGGCTGCTAAAGAGTTGCATTCTTCTTGTTCAGAGACAGATGCCATGTGTATTGTTTCTTCATATATTATTTTAGCAGGTTCTCTTTGCAGTTGATTATTAAGAAGCTGTATTTCTTGCTTCAGCCCAGCTAATTCTTGTTCTAGTTCATTAATATGTTGAGCTTCTTCTAATATTAGTTTCCTATGATCCACTTTGGATAAAGGTAATGGTTGTGGACCTAGAGGAACTTCTATCTTCATTTTGATATATGCACAATATCTACATAATAATAATTGACATTTTGAGCATAATGTTCTTGCTCATTTTGGAGGTTTAAGCCTACAAAAATAACAATTGTTGTTGCCATAATCCACTTCCGAATAGTGTTTCCAATCATGAACACATTGTTGTTGTTCTTCTGTAAGCTTTTTATTTGCTTTTTGTAAATTCCAATCTATATGTTCTGAAATTATCATAAGGATTTTTTCTGTAGGAAATTCATTTCTTTCCTTTTGATCTTCTTCATTATCTGAAAAAGAACAAATATCAGAGTCATTTGGGTCTTCTCCATCATTAAGGCTAATTATGTCCCACTGTGGATCTAAGTCTAGTTCTTCATAGATCGCCATTCTTTGCCTATTGACAATTTTATTATTACAATGATTAGCAAAATGTCCTGGTTCACCACAGATATAACATCTGCATTTAGAAGGTTTCCCTGTTGTTTTATCCGTTCTAAACTTTCTTACTTGGTTTGATTTTGCATTTTGACCTTTGTACCTTGTAGACCTTCTAAGTATTCTTTTTGGTTGCCAACTTTTACTATATTGGCCTGGGACTGTTATATTTTTACACAAAGAAAAGTCCTTAGCCTGTCCATGTAATTCATTGGTTTTGCAGAGATCTTGTATTACCTTACAGGTAAAATCTATTCTAGGTGCAACTCCTACCAACCAATTTGGGTTTTTTGCTATCCACATTTCTTGGATTTTCGTGTTGAAAGGAGAAGGCAATTTTTTAAAATATTTGGCATTAATTTCAAGGCTAAGGAATGTTGCTCCTGTGTAGCCGCTAGTGCTAAAAAAGTTGTAGAATATGCCTCAATGTCTTTAATGTTGCTAATTTGCAACTGTTCTAGGTCTAATAGAGCTTGGTTTTGCATGGTTGTTTGTCATCTATATTCATCATATCCTAAGATAATTTGATGAATTTGGGATGTAACATTTGTTGTATCATCAAATTCTCAATGTACATTACCTTATCTATGTTATCCGCAAATTGCTTTGTAGCTACATGGGTGATAGTGTTGCTTTCCCATCTCCTCATTGTTTCTTCGCATTTCACAATTTCTGAGAGTACTAACATAGACCCTATTGGTACATTTGCAGACGGAAATGTTGGTATTAAATCATACCTATATATTTTTGTCTGTGTATTTCCTCTGTTTGTTTGTATTGAAAATGGCTGGATTGGTACTAGTTGTAATGCTGGAGGACCAAAGACTGGAGTTCCAGACACTCTTGTTGTAGGTATTGATGTTTGTCTAGAAGTTGAAGATTCAGCTTCCATTAAGATTTGGTCTTTCTGTTGTAACCTACAAGGATACTCAAATTCAAAGATTTGTTTATTTTGTTCTTGAAACTTTTCTAATATAAGTCTATTATCACAAATTGGCTCTTCATCATATAATGACTAAAGTTGGGGTATTATGAATGTTTCTTCATCATCTTCTTCATAGATGTCATATATTGGATATGTATTGTATCCAACATTTAAAAGTTCTAATAATCCTAATCCAAATTCATCTTGTAATTCTTCCATTTCTTTTCTTGTCCATTCTTCATCTAAAATAATTAAACATGTTCCAATTTTTTCCTCAGTATCTTGGATTGGATTTAGCATGTATGATGTGAATCTGAAAGTAGCAGTTGTTGGATTAGATGTAAAGGCCCAATAATCCATTTTGACTGGTGATTTCGAAGATTTTTCATTTTTCATTGTTATCTGCTAGTTTGTTTCTTCATATTCTATTGAAGAAAATCTTTTTCCTTCTATGGCTTTAACACCTTGAGTTGCGAGATGTGCTAAAACACTTTCAATCTTTAACTTGTAGGCAGAAGAAGAATTGTTTCCAATCCTTCCAACTAAGGTCTTTGTAATTAGTAAATTGTCTCTTTGAGACATTATTTCATATCCCTTGGTTTTAATTATTAATGTAAAATACTTACAGAAATCGTTGATGGTCGTAGACATATCTGGTGCAAAGTAACATAATTAATGTGTGTTGGCCATGTCTACTTTCATTGATCCTATAACAGCCTTTTGAGATACACTATCTGAAGCATCTGCTAAGGCTATCGTCACTTTAGATCCATAATCCTCCCTATGTAGGCATCTTATGCCTATCAATATTAATCCGATATGTATTATCGAATATTTTTTTGATAATAATTCGTGTTTTGAATCTCTTGATAAGAAACTCAAATTAATCTGTGTTGTGTTTTCACAACATGATATTATTTATTCACTGTAGTGTCGGTACACTTTTGGTTTCGTTTCCCAGAAATCATGTTTGTAAAGAATTTCAGCTAGTACTAATTGTGCATGTTTGGCCCTTGCTAAGTCTAGTTGTTGTTCTGCGTTAAGAATTTTTTCAATAACAACAGACTTTTGCTTTTGTCTTCCAAAATTTTGAGATTTATATGGCCTAATAATATTTTTACTAGGAAGAGTTTTGTTTTCCATATCTCTTTCTATATTCTTCTACCTGTTGTCTAGGATCTGTCCAGACGGCAAACACTCTAGGAGGTGCTTTATTTATTGGTTTCTCTTCTGTACTCTGTCTGAGTTTAAGGTTTTGTACTTTTTAAGTTAGCTTACTAATAGCTTCTTCAATATCTGGTTGTTTAACAGGCTGTGTGATAGCTTCTGTCAATAAATCTATCTTCTTATGCAAAGAGATTAGAAGTTCAATTATAGTATTATTCTGTCTCACCAAAATAGGATTTGATGAGTCTTTGGAGAAGCTTTGTGTTGGTGTAAACTATGTTTTACTCAAGTTTTCTAGAGCTTGAATAAGAGAAGGGTCATTTTTGCTCATTCTCCAGTGATTTGTCTGAGTGAACTAGATAGTTGTCTTATCTTGGTTTCAATACTGTTGACTACAGAAAATATTTCTTGTGTAGTCTTTTCTGAATGCTTACTATATTTTTGTTGCTTGAGATACTCAAGGCAAAAAAGATATTAGATACACCACTCATTAGAAATGTAAAAGCATTACAACAATTTTTAGGGCTAGTAAACTATGCTAGACCCTTTATAAAAAATTTAGGAAAATTAATAGGACCCCTATATAGTAAAAGCTCACTTACAGGAGTTAAAAAATTCAATATCAATGATGATAAACAAGTAGATAAAATAAAAGAATTAGTAAAAGACCTCCCATATTTAAAGTTACCATTAGATACAGATCATATGATAGTGGAATCAGATGGTTGTGAACTAGGCTGGGGAGCAGTATTAAAAGTCAAGCCAAATAAATATTCTCCTAAAAAAGAAGTAATTTGTGGATATTGCAATGGTAAATATAAAAAAAAAAAGGACCTACACATAGTATAGATCAAGAAGTATTAGCCGTATGCTATGCATTAGACAGTTTTAAACTCTTTTTAATTAATAAAAAAGAAATTTTAGTTAGAATCGATTGTGAGGCCATTGTAAAATTTTTTGAAAATAAAAACAGTAAAAGAATTAACCAGAGAAGATAGTTATCTTTTAAAGACGGAATTTTTAATGGTAATTATAAAATTAATTTTGAAAATAATGATCTTGCAGATAGGCTTTCTCGATGTATGTTTCTTAAACAAGTTGTTCTTACTAATAGGTTTTCTAAACAAGTCTTAGAGAAACCACCCTAGCTATGGTAATTCTGTAAGTATAGCCCTTTGCTTGACCATACGCCTAGTTACAGATGGGGATTACTAAACCAGTAAGTTTCTCCGTATCTGTATCTAATGTGAAAGCAAAGCCCCATGTACCAAGTCTTAGCTGGTTCAAACGATTAGATATAACGAGGATTATAAAGCCAATAAGTTCCTCCGAGTTATACGCTAATGTGACAGCTAAGCTTACTTTCCTTAATAAATTATATATCTTAAATTATATATAAAGCCAATAAGGTATGACCCCTCTTTTATTATATATCTTAAAAGAACCAGCAAAGAAGTACCCATTGAGGCAAGTAAGCCGTGTGAAGAGAATAATAGTATCGTAGGTATGATGCCTGAAGGATTATATAATATAATTAGCAGTCTAACTTATCTCGAACAAGGGAAAAAGACTAGAGCTTGGTAACATGAGGGGTTAATATCAGAGGTAAGAGATAAAACAAGGGAAAAAAAAAGGTAGACAAAGATTAATTTAATATATTAACCTTCTGAGTACTGAGTAAGGAATTATATTTATGATGAATTTTCTTTTAAATTCTAACTGTACTTTTATTTAAATTTCTAACTGTAGACTCTCTGTAATTTTAAATTCTAGTTGTAGTTTTATTTCAATTTCTAGCTGTAAATTTTTAAATTCTGTTTCTACTATATTTAACCTAGTAAGTTAGTTATTAATATAAGTTCCCTTGGGTTTTGCTACGACTATAATTCATGGAACTAGTAAGGTTAATTAGAAATTTAAATTTTGCAACTTTAATTTTAGTTTCTACTATGGAATATATAGTATATTTGAAGAAAGCCATAGGTTACAAGAAAAATAAGGACACCCAGCCTGATCTGACCATTTCCTTATTATCTAAAGGGGCCCAATTGCACACCTTTCTGGAATACAAGTACTTCATATTTTAGTCATGAGACCCAGCCTGATCTGGTCATTTCCTTATTATCTAAAGGGGCCCAATTGCACACCTTGTAGATGTTCTTTATGCCTTTCAACCTACTCTAGGGCTCCTTGGGATGAGGTAAAGGTTGGGGCGGAAGCCTTCTCTCCAAGAGAGGGTTTTTGCTATTTCAAAGTTCAGAGTTATAGAAGATAGAAGACAAGCAAGCGTATGAGAAGAGATGAAAAGATATGGATAAGAAAAATTGTTTTCTTATATTTCACAAGGGATATCTTCTTGCAAACACTAAGGGGCCTTATATAGGCTCCAAGACTTGGCTCTTAAGCAACCTTAACTTTGGTTAACATGCTAACCATCGTTAGGTTTACCTAACCATTAGACAAGATAAGACCTTAGTAGAGTACTTAATATTCTCCACCAACTACTATCTAACACTCTTAGCTATCATTCTTAGTACTTGATCACTGTTTCTACAGTGATTCTACTGTTACAAGCTAACTTTCTTATTTTACACAATAAAAAAAAAAACAGACACCGCTTATTTTACATACTAAAAAAACAAATACTGCTTTAGTCCACCAAGATGTTCTTCTATACTTCCATCATATTTTCAAAGTTGAACTCAGCAATGTCATCTAAGTCTTGTGGAGATTCTTCTGTATTTAGACTTGGTAGCATTAAGACTGCACAGGGGACACTGAGTCTTGAGTAATCTCCAAATTTGTATTTCCTTGCCCATGCATAGATCTTTTTCATGTGGTATTCGGTAGCTCGCATTTGAGAGATTAAATTTGGAAAAGGACAGTACATAGGGAACATGTATTGGTAAACGTATACTTTCATCACTTTTGTCTCCAGCACCATCTGACATCTTTGGTTATCAACAATAGTCGGGCAATTTCTTTTCCAATCAGCTGATATGGCACAGGCACGCCATAACTTCAATTGTTTCTTGATATCTCCTGGAACAGTCATATCTTCTATTCTCACAGGAGTTATCATTTCTTGATCAGTCTTGTGATGTCGAAGAAGAGTAATCTTTATGTGGTGTCTTGTTTCATCTGGATACCAGTCATCATAACATGGTGGAATTAAATTTAATTCAAGATTTACGTACCCATCTATTTGAGGTCTAAGAGCTTTGAAGAATTTGTGTAAAAGATGTATTGGCTGCCAGTAATTGTTCATAAAGTTTGCTTGCTCAGGACTTGTCAGCATAATTCTTGATAGGTAGCCATGCTTGAAAAGATTTAATGTTTTTATCTGGACACCATTAATTTCTTGATCTCTTCACTGGGACATGTCAAGTGAGCATTTGAGAACCGTAAATCCTTCTTCACATTGACATCATGTATCTTTGTGTGCTAGTTCTCTGAACACATTTTCTGCTATAGCGAATCCTACAGGAAATATTTCTCATTTCGCCAATTACCTGAAAGCTTCTTGCTCAGAGATAAACTGATTGTATTGAGTTGACATTATTTTCTTGAACACCAGTTGTTTCACTTTTTCAATGTGCTCAGGAAATAGTTCAAGCTTTTCTATTCTCTGTTTTTTTTCTTCAATCAATATTTGTTTCATTTTTTCTGCTTCAGTAGAAATCTCCTGAAGTTGTTGTTGAATCTTTTTAATTTATTCTGTTTTTTTAATTATTTCTATATCTAGACCTTTGATTCTTTTCATGATCAACCATGTAATCAAGAGCTCAGAAAACAGAATCAAAGGTCTAGAGATAGAAATAATTCGAAAAACAAAAGAAATTAAAATTATTCAAGAACAACTTCAGAAGATTTCTACTGAAGCAGAAAAAATGAAAGAAATATTGATTGAAGAAAAAAAACAGAGAATGGAAAAGCTTGAACTATTTCCTGAGCACATTGAAAAAGTGAAACAACTGGTGTTCAAGAAAATAATGTCAACTCAATACAATCAGTTTATCTCTGAGCAAGAAGCTTTCAGGTAATTGGCGAAATGAGAAATATTTCCTGTAGGATTCGCTATAGCAGAAAATGTGTTCAGAGAACTAGCACACAAAGATACATGATGTCAATGTGAAGAAGGATTTACGGTTCTCGAATGCTCACTTGACATGTCCCAATGAAGAGACCAAGAAATTAATGGTGTCCAGATAAAAACATTAAATCTTTTCAGGCATGGCTACCTATCAAGAATTATGCTGACAAGTCCTGAGCAAGCAAACTTTATGAACAATTACTGGCAGCCGATACATCTTTTACACAAATTCTTCAAAGCTCTTAGACCTCAAATAGATGGGTACGTAAATCTTGAATTAAATTTAATTCCACCTTGTTATGATGACTGGTATCCAGATGAAACAAGACACCACATAAAGATTACTCTTCTTCGACATCACAAGACTGATCAAGAAATGATAACTCCTGTGAGAATAGAAGATATGACTGTTCCAGGAGATATCAAGAAACAATTGAAGTTATGGCGTGCCTGTGCCATATCAGCTGATTGGAAAAAAAAATTGCCCGACTATTGTTGATAACCAAAGATGTCAGATGGTGCTGGAGACAAAAGTGATGAAAGTATACGTTGACCAATACATGTTCCCTATGTACTGTCCTTTTCCAAATTTAATCTCTCAAATGCGAGCTACCGAATACCACATGAAAAAAATCTATGCATGGGTAAGAAAATACAAATTTGGAGATTACTCAAGACTCAGTGTCCCCTCTGCAGTCTTAATGCTACCAAGTCTAAATACAGAAGAATCCCCACAAGACTTAGATGACATTGCTGAGTTCAACCTTGAAAATATGATGGAAGTATAGAAGAACATCTTGGTGGACTAAAGCAGTATTTGTTTTTTTAGTATGTAAAATAAGCGATGTCTGTTTTTTTTTTATTGTGTAAAATAAGAAAGTTAGCTTGTAACAGTAGAATCACTGTAGAAACAGTGATCAAGTACTAAGAATGATAGCTAAGAGTGTTAGGTAGTAGTTAGTGGAGAATATTAAGTACTCTACTAAGGTCTTATCTTGTCTAATGGTTAGGTAAACCTAACGATGGTTAGCATGTTAACCAAAGTTAAGGTTGCTTAAGGGCCAAGTCTTGGAGCCTATATAAGGCCCCTTAGTGCTTGTAAGAAGATATCCCTTGTGAAATATAAGAAAACAATCTTCTTATCCATATCCTTTCATCAAATACAAGTACTTCATATTTTAGTCATGAGTATATATATATTCCAGGTTCAAAAAAATAATAATATAACATACAATAAAAAGAGTTGTTCAAAAAAATCAAAGAAAAAGAAAATTTAAAATCAAAACAAAGATTTCAATATTCGGGGACCGAAAAAAAACAGTTTATACTTGGCCCTGAAGAAACATACCAATTCATCCACTCGGGGGGTTGAAAACTTTTTATATTTTTAAATTTAATAATATTTAAAATTTTGCTAAAATTCTTTTTAATGGTAATGGAAAAGGTAATAGTAATGGTAATGGTAATGTGAATGAAAAATGTGTTTGGTTGTAAAGAATAAATATTGGGAATGGGAAAAGTGGGATAGAGAATTATATAAAATTACTTTAATGCCCTTAATATAAGTAATGACATGTTAATATGTAAAATAATTAAATATAAATAAATATTATAATTAAATATTTAGTTAAATAATTTATTTTCACCATTAAATAATTAAATAATTTATTTTAATTATCCTCCTAATTATTTAAAAAAATAAATTTGTTCTAATTATTTAAATTAATTATTTTATTTAATTAAATATTTAATGATTAAAATTTCACTTTAATTATCATAATTAAATATTTTTATTAATTATTTTATTGAATTAAATCTATGTAGAGGCAAAACTGGCATTTCACTTTAATTATTATAAGGTAATATGTATATAAATAACTATTACTCATTTTAATTATTATAATATTTAAATGACTCAATTTATGTTAATTATTTTTTACTTTAATTATTATAATTAATTATTTAAATTAATAATTATTATTTAATTAAATTTCAACTAGGGGTAAAAATGTCATTTTGCTATAATTGTGTTTATTCCCCTCCATGCCTCCCAATTTGGGGGGTAATCAAATTCCTTTACTATGCACCATGCAATTACCTACAGTATCCATTACTAAGTTAATAGTAAAATATCCAAACATGGGTATATATCTCTATTAGCAATCAATCCCATGCCAATAGTGTCCAATCCCCTCATCCAAACGCCCCCTTAAGTCAAAGAAAACTCAACTATTTAATATTTTAATTTTTAAGAACAGGATAATTCCTGGTGAAACTTTCTATATTTTTATACTTTTTATATTTAATAATATTTAAATTTTTACCGAATGTTTTTAAATGTAATAAAATACATTTCAGTCATAGAAAACTAAACTATTAAGATTTTAATTTTTAAGAACATGATAATTCCTGATGAAACTTTTTATATTTTTATATTTTTCAATTTGATAATATTTAAATTTTTGCTGAACATTTTTTAAAATGTAACAAAATACATTTCAGTCAAAGAAAATTAAACTATTAAGATTTTAATCTTTAAGAATACTTGCACACCTTGTATTGTCGTGGGATAAGTCCTTAAACAAAGGAGAAGGGATAAGCATTATATAACCATTTAATTAATATATAATTATATATTATGCTAATATTACTAATTAGAAAAACTAAAATTTTAATCTTTAAACATTTAATTTCTACTAGTATTAATTAAATCAAACTTTGATAAACTAAAATAAAAATTTCCCTCCAAAAACTTTCCTTAACCTCCCACCCCTATCCTCAACTAAAATCATTTTAAAAATTAATAGTGTATTTGCATTGAAGGCTCAGGAAAGAACTAAAGAAAATAAACTCAAGAAGAGTTAGTTTAAAACACAACTTTTGTTTAGATAAATATTGTTAATTTAATGAAAAAACATGAAGAGTTAACTCCGACCTTAATCAATCTCAAGTTAGGCAACATTTTCATATAACCCAAGTCACTATAGAATCTCCACTTGGACTACCTTTAGAAAATGATAACTCAAGTGGATTGAAAAGCATCATATATGGAACTTGCATTCAGCAACAATATCAACTTATATCTATAAATGCCAATTACAGAAACCAAATGACTGTTGTTGTTACCAAATGTTCTTCAAATTGAAGGGAATGATGTGCTAAGACAGTAAGACATCAAGGCTTTTAGAGACAGCTTTAAAAAACAAGAGGGCAAAAGCAAACTTCCAAACAATCATGCAGTATGAGCAAACTTAAAATTCATAGAAAGCAAACTAAGTTCACAGCTACGACAAAACGCTATCCAAGAAAGATTATTGAGTCCCACATGGTTTCTAGTTTGGCGCCCAAGAAAAAACCAAAATATATAATAATAAAGAAACAAAAAAGGAAAAAGAAAATTACGTCAAAGAGTAAGAGATCTCCGAGATTAAATTACCCGTCTTCTAAGCATGTTAGTTATTTTCGGATCCTTGTGGGGAAGTAAGTTGCCTCAGATTGTATTTAGACAGCTCTTTATACTTTTCGACCACGCCCACTAAGCAAATAGTCTGTGAGAGCAAGCAGATTAAGTTTCGTTCAATTATCAGAAAGTTTAATATTGCGTCTTGTTTTCAATTTGTTTAACTTATTACATAAAAAAAAAAATATGAATATTTGCTTAATCAGCTCATTCTGCCAGGTAATACTTTGTCAACAGATTCACTTGACGGTAACTTTTAGATTGTTTTTAAGATTGTCGAGATGAGAGTCAACTACAGACATTCCGGTCACTTGAGCTCAGATTTTAGGCTAAATGACCGAGAACAAAGCAACAATACAACCATGTCAAAAATGACAACAGTTATAATGTTTGAATTTATAATTTATTGAACAAATAGGCACTCGAATTTCAGGAAATATTGCAAGTGCTTGCACAATCACAGCAGAAAAATCAAATGAAAATGTATTGCACACTAAAAAGTAGTGAACCAGCAATTTTAAGGAAACAAGAAAAACAGCCTTACTTACCTTGACAATTTGAACTATGATAGTTTTATCTGGGTTCTTAAGGTCCACTTTATGGGGTTGAGGAACAGATTTTGCAACAGCATTTATGATGGGCATCCTTTCAATGCCAGTATTGGATCGTGCTTCATATAACACTGCAAACTGCATACAACGAAGAGTTAGGGAAAATGCTTCCCATGAAGAATGTTGTTCTTCAGTAATTAATAATGTTGAAAGTCAGTATGTCAATTTACAATCACTACTTTATGCCGAAAAACATAGCTGAAACAAAAATGTCAAAGCCAATATGGCCAGAACCATCAAAGTTCAGCGGAACTATCTGGTTTCTCTGAAAATTATTCACTGTTTTACACCATCGCCAATATCTAGAAGCCATACAGTATGTGAGAAACTATAACAGTTACTACAGTAGGCAATGAAAGATCCTTAGCCTTAAAAATAGCTGCTTCATAAGCAAAGAACAGTATGTCACCCATAACATCACAAAATGCAGAAAAATCTTGTCCATCCAATTGAATTTAGAAAGAACAATGAAAATACTTGTTTGAGAATTTCTTAAACAGTGCAACACCACGAATGGACTTCAAAATGAAATTATTACTTATGTCATAATGATCCTCATGACCACAATCAGAACATTGTCAGTGTCTTAATGATATTTATAATACTCATAATATATTTACGTAGAAATACATAAGCCTATAATGAAATGGCAACAAACAGGCTAGAGAAACACCTTTAGTGGATTTGGAGGTTCAGCTGGAAAATGATGTTCAACAAGCGGTTTAATCGCTTTTGTAATTTCCTCTTCTGAAGCATAACATGCAACTTCAGCAGGTAGAATTCTCAGAATGAATCTGCAAATTATTTTGTGTTACAGAATATCATTAAAGCTCTCAAAAGGTTGGAATCACAACAAAAAATAATAATAATAACCACAACAATAAGGATCTTTCAGAAATTTTTTACCTTGACATGTGTTTTCTTGTGGAAGCAGCAGAAGTCATCATGCGCTGCACAATGCTAGATGGACCAGGAGCTCCATCCTTTTTATGCATTTGTATGAAGATAACACCATTACAACCTGAATCAAGGCTTGCGAAATGCCTCTTCAGAACAAAATATAAGGTGTTAAGGCATAATTACAACAATAATTATACGGTGATATAGCATGATTCTTGAAAGTTTTTAACAGCTGGCAATCATTTAAAAGTGCAGGGAAAACATTACAAAGGACTAATCAAGATCAGGTTTAGACCTGCTACAAGTCCATTTCCAAAAAATACAAAATCCACCAAGTAATCATAATTCATTTCTAATATAAACTTGCAATAATATCATACCTTGTTCCTGTCGCCCAATTCTTTGAGTTCATCTTCTATCAGATCATCTATGCATTTATCTTTAGCTTTATCAGACTCAGCGCTTTTACAATTAAATGAATCGCCTTCTACCCGTTGCTTCTTTACTGGTGATTCCTCACTTTCCTCAACAGATTTCTCAACATTTTGATCATTTTGCTCCTTCACCAGTGATTTCTCACTTTCCTCAGCAGATTTCTCAACATTTTGATCATTTTGCTTCTTTGCCAGTGATTCCTCACTTTCCTCAGCAGATTTCTCAACATTTTGATCATTTGGTTGCAAAGAATCATCTTCATCACTCGAAGAATCAGAATCCTTGAATTTAGTTATTTTATTCAAGGGTTTACTAGGAATAGTCCTGCTATATGTGCTGGAAGTTTTTCCATGCACTAGCTCTTCATAGAACTGCAGATCAAGTTAAGATGGTTAGCTAAGATTAGCTACATCGTTATCAGAACAATTAATGAAAAATATGCAATGATAGACAAACACAAGCATCTGACTAGTATAATCAATAAGCATTGTATGTTAGGTATGAATAGATTAGAGTGGATATCATACGATCCATGATTATTAAATAGAGAATCAAAAATATAAATCATGAAATAACAGTAGACATTTCTTCCAACAACCAAGTTGTGTTGTTTGAGAAGTAAACAAGATCAAAGAATTACTAAAGAATCATTTCTTTCGATAAAATCCTACATCCAAACCTGTACATGGAACTGATGTAAGCATAGATAGTCAGTCCATGCAATTGAAATGGCCAGGTTCCAATCAGTTTGCTTATCATCCCCACAAAACCTATTAGAGGGGACTTCCTGACTCTGTTAAACATCATTTTGAAATCATGTCATGGAGTTGGATACCAACACTAAACATTTAGAATACACTGCCACCAAGGACCTGTCCAAGTATATATATTCCGGACCCATTACACAATATGGCATTTGAGGGCACATTCCACGATCCAAACATGATTAAATTATTATTTACTTTACAACAAGACAACCAGGTGCTCCACACAAAGGTGTTGGATTCAGCATGATTAGGGATGGGTAACTACTTCAAGTACCATAAAAATTCAAAGGGTATTGCCCTTGAAAATTAATCCAGAGAGGAAGATGGACAAAGGGGACAGGAAGTGTTAAGTACTAGAGTAATACGTGGTATTTTCACTTCTGGATTAAGGATTGATGCCACCCTTTTTCCATGATGCCATACTTCATCCACTGATCATCCCATCAAAAGCAATATTGTAAGATATAAATTAACCAAAAAAGGATACAAAAGTTTCTAAATTATCAAATTATTCCCAGATAAATCAAGATATATAACAAGGTTTCATAATTTAAATGCATGTTCATGAACTCCTAAATATTGAGTGCCACTAATATGCCCAAATTAGTGCCACCTAACTTTCATACACCCATCACAGAAGATTCATTAATGACCTCACCAGGCATTTACAATGTATGCACGCCGAGCACTGCTATTTGTCTCAAACAACTTTGCTAATTGACTATCCAAATGATTGACAGTGTTAAACTCTCTATCAAGATCCATAATATCACCAACTCAAGACGACTTTGATGGTTATTATTAATTTGGAATTCTTTGCTACAAATAGCATTATGCATAAAACCAAGTTACACCTAATTCCCTTATCTACAACAGTATGTATAATGGCGATGATCATGATTAGTGTGATGAAATTAAAATATGAAATCAAATTCTGTAAACCAAAAAACTAACTGAAGAGACAATTTTGGCTCCGGTTGGTTTGGAATTAAAAAAAAAAAGAAGGATCAGGTTCAGCTCGCAACATACAAAAGGAACAGTGATTCAGTTCAGATAACATTTGGGATGTATAAAAATTTAGAAATTCAAAGCAAACCAGGTTATTTATTGCAAAAACTTGTGGACTTACAGACTGATACAGTCTAATGGTGTGATGTGATTCAGTTCAGGTTCAGTTCGGGATATAAAAAAAGCCAAGAAATCCAAAGCAAACCAGGTTATTTGTTCCACAACTTATGGACTTACAAGCTAGCCTAGTGGTTATAAAACAAATCAACACAACCTGCAGATCTGAAACCCATGGCCAAAGATAAGTTCAACCTCTATTATACCAAGATACTGCTACTTTGTACAAGTTGAAACTTATTTTATAGGTTTATGCATTAAAGTAAGGTTCTGGTTTCTGCGAGTTGAAGCAACTTCTAACATTTAATCTAATTGAAGAGGTCAGGTGAAGTTATTAATATATGGGAAAATGAAGCTACAGAAAATTATATCAATAAAATAGAACTTATGGATAATAATGTGAACTCGAGAATTGATGCTGGTACAACATGGGTGGTCACCATGGATTTAATTAAACTTTGATTAAATAAATGAATGCTACTCACATTACCAAGATATTGCAACAACAAAGCAAATCAATGTTACTTCTGGTTTTGGGGTTTAGTGATTAAAATAGTTGGCTGCATCTGCTCCATTTGATAATTAGAATTAGTCTCCAAAAAAAGGGATAAATTTAACAGGTAGTGAAGGAGAAGGGATTTCTAGGTTTGTGCACAAAACAGAAAATGTTGCCAATTAACAATCTCATTAAGTAAGATTCTGCCAATTAGGTTTGTGAAGTTGTCAATGAACTATTAAGAGGTTCTTGACTTCTTTCTTATTCAAATTCAAACATGTCAAAGACAAGATTTTGAAACTCAAGATGCGAAAAAGATTTCCTTTTTCCCCTACCTTTTAACCTGAACACACAAAAAATTCATCCAATCATGAAACAAAATTGAAACCTTGCGATCACAGGACAAGCACTGAAGCAAAGATGGATAAAGCAACATAACAAAACAAACTAATCACCAACAGAAAAATGAAAGAAACCCAAGCATCAAATCAAGCAGGCTCACAGTGTCAAGTAGATTAAGAGCTTCATTCGTGGCCTGGCGCTCCCTCCCACCATCACAGGTGATGAAGAAGCCATGCACGCCAGGATGCAACGGGTACGAACCCTTCCTCACTGGTTTCTAGCATCGCAATCCCAACAAAAACCAAAAAAATCCAGTCAAAAACACAAACAAAGGCAATCAAGCAAGCTAACGAGCTACATGATGGAATCAAACAATTGTACCCCATGGGGGAGGTACTTGCGCTTCTTTCCCTTGCCTCCATTGTTATTCCCAGCATTGGAATTGGAATTGGCACTGGCTTTGTTCTCGGCCGCCATTGATTTCCTTCGAAGTAGCTCTCGAGAGTTTGGGAAGAAGAAACAGCAGGAGCACAAGACGAGTGCAGTTTTAGGGCCATCAGTGGTTCTTTTTGCAAAATTATCCCTTTAAAATACTTTTATTGCATAAACGTCCCATATACTCGAAAAAAAAAAAAGAAATTTTTATCTACCGTAAAGTCTTCATGGATGAATATTTGATAAATTAAGAACTTTAATTAATTTTTTTTTTCAAGTCTTAACTTGGGCTAATATGCTAAAATAATAATTTAACTAAATATATCAGCTAATTGTCAACCATTTAATAACCCAATGGTATGACACCAAAGTGTAAAAAAAAAAAATCGTAGGTTCAAATCCTTCCCCCGGTAGTACTGTTCTCTTTATTGTTCATATACTGTTTATCCGGGCCAGTATTGTTCATATACTATTTATACAATGTACATCCGGGTCCAGTATTCTTAAATCCTTTGAGTGAGGGCGCTTGTCGCCTATTAATCAAAATATGATATATATATATCAGCTAATAATTTTTTTAAAAACTTGAACAATGAAAATATAAATTAATAATTTATTAAATATATAGAAAAATACCATAGAACATTTAAGTTTATTTTAATTATTTTTATTTGTAAATTTTATTCTTTTGTAAAACATGCATCAAGTAAATTTTTAAAGCATGATAAATCCTATTTATTGCCACAACATATGCAAGAATGATTCTAGCCAAATATAAATTATCTTCTAATAATTATTCCCAAAACATATGTAAGAGTAAGTCTAGCCATATATAGGAGGTTTTTGACAAATGAGAAAGGATTTTTTGAGTAATTCTCTTTTGCATTCAATCACTATTTAAAACTAAAAACTAATTAATACTTATAAATTTACATTTAAAATATACTTGGAAGTTTGTGTTACACTTCATCTACCAACCATTGAAAACTAAATTCAAGGTATAAAATATAAAAATTCTCTTTAAATTAATAAATTATTCATTAATCGATTTTATAACTCTTGTCAAAACCCCTCGTTATGGGTTATTAAAAATTTACACCCTGGGGTTTTTGTTTATTTAAATTATATTAAATTTAAGTTCGGAAAGAAATCTGATTCCTTCGGGTCAAAATAAAAACACACCAGTTTAAAAAGAAAAAAAAATCAGGGCGAATAAATATACAAAAATTCCAAAGACGATAATTATTTAAGATAAAAAAATTCAATCAAATAAAAAAAAAGATAATTAAAAAATATATAAATGAAGAAAGGATAATTACAAAAAATAAAAAAATAAAAAACAAAAGGGATAATTATAAAAAAAGGTAAAAAAAATCGATCATAAAATTTGGGATTAAAAAAAAAGAAAAAATGTAGAAATTCAAGAATTTAAAAAAATGAAAAAAAGGGTTTGAAAAAAGAAAATAAATAAAATAATAAAACAATTTAAGATTGTTGTTTCGAGTGAAGTTATTGTTTCAACAAAAACAAAAAAAAAAATAGAGAATTTATATATTGTAATTTAACTAATATATAAATAAAATACTTATTAATAGCATATAAATAAGGACACTTAATATTATTCAAATTAATTAGCACCTAACAATATTGCAATTAGTCAAAGAATTTTTGTTCAAAACATTCATGTTCTAAGGTTTATTCCTCATGTTTAGAAATGTCATATTCATTCAATTTTTTTTTTACTAATTATCTATATTTCAACATTCATAATGGTTTTATTAGAAACATTTATTTGCATTTATATTTTAACAAGTCAAACAAATAAGTTGCCATAAATAACTTGTTGAATTATAATATAAGAATTGGCTAAGCTTATACATTGTGAAAATAATATTAAAAATCGAATCGGATTGTGAAAATTTTTTGGTTTTATCCTAAATCAATCATATTTTATCTTTAAAATTTGGATCATATATATATAAAAAAATTCTCTCAAAAAATTAAAATACCAATCATCATAATTTTATTCTGCCCCTATTGGTGGGAAGTGAATACTTCTACAAGAAAGAGGATATGAGAGGTGAAAAAAAAAAAAGAACGAAAATAGAAGATCACTTAGAGGATAGAGGAGAGAGGAGAGAGGAGAGAGGGGAGAGGGGAGAGAATAAGAGGAGCATCTGGATCAAGTATGAAAAATGAATTGAAGGTTATTGTTAGTAATTGGGTGTTAGATTAAAAAAAACAAAATATCACACTACAAGAAAAACATGAATTTGGCCAGATTTATTTGGCACGATTTGATTATATGCTAAATTTGTCACGGAACTTGGTATGAAACAAAAGTTAGTGACAAAATTGGCATATACAGTTACGAAATCATGACAATTTTGTCACTGTATTTAGCACCATTTATATTTTCGTCTAAAATTTAGACAAAAACTCGTGCTAAAACCGTGTCAAAAACCATGATAATCACATCATACCCTTATTTGGTACGGTTTTTGGCACGACGAACCCAAAACCTTGGGAATGGGCCATAGGCATAGCCGACCAAGGCTTATGCCTAGGCCCCGAAATTTTTATTTTTTAAAAAATATATATTTAAAATTATTAATTATTATTATCTTATCTCATAAAATTTGAAATGTTTTTAAATTACAAAATTTAATTTATGATTAATATCCAATAAATTTATTGTTATAATAAAGCTCTATCATGTAAACTTGATAGTGTGTATAGAAAAGTCTAGAAATATGTGGGTCATTCTAGGTTCCTCCACACAAGTCTAGAGAATGAGAGAAAACTCTAGAACTTAGTGGAGACCTAGATATTTTGAAGGAATTGTATAGAGTATTATAGAATGCTCTAGAAGCCCATTGTGGACCATCGGATCAAGTTGATCCCAACTGTCCATTGGGGCACCCTTGGCCTATAAATACCCAAGGGGTCTTCATTTGTAAGCATCCAAGTGATCAAAGAATTTCAAAGCAATACAAGTGTTCCCTTCAAGCCTTCCAAGCTTTCTCATTTTTAGCCTTCAAAGTTCGTTTTCTTGCCAAGGGAGAAGTAAGGCTGACTTGATCAAGGCGAGTGTAATCAAGTGCTGCATAAGACGTCGGTTAAGAAGTCTGAGTCTGTGACACTAGGACCCCATGTTCAACCATCCAGGTGCATCTTTCCTATGAGAATCAGTGTGCTGGTGATCACTGCGTTGTCAGCGACCTTGTTTACTACCGAAACATGTTCCCCCTCGTTGCCAGCTCTTTGCATGCATGCACGTAGGCAGCATATATGCATGATATTCACTCCCTCTCCCACTTTTTCTTTCTTTCTCAAAATGCCATTACCAAAAAAGTTGGAGAAGGCCATGGTGGTGATGGTATACGGTTCCTCGCCACCAACTTCCGACTATGCAACACTCATAAGCCCGCCGGTGAGCCAGAGTTTCTCCAGGATAAGATTGATCCAAAGCACCTTAGGAATCATGTCCACCATGGCAAGACCCCTGAGTTCGAAGAGAAGCTAAAGAAATCTAAGAAGAAGAAGGAACAGGACCCTGCTACTCTTGGGCGGGTACCAAGTGAGAAGAGCAAGCGTTGTTATGTCCTCCAGGAGGAGAGCGTGTTTTCTCTTACTGATGATGCCGTGTGCCAGCCCAAAACAAAAGAGACCTATGCGGTCTAGCTATGACTATGAGGATGGATGGTGATGCAGAACTCCTTACGAAGATCGTCTATGTCATGCTGTTCTCTCATAGAATATATCTCGTTGTGCAACCCAGAGTTTGGTATGCGATTGACAAGCCTAACTCCTACGTGCACGGCAGCATCACAAGCTATGCTCAATCTTGGTAAAACTTTTTATAGTCATTTCTAAGGTCCTCATCTCTAATATGAACGGTGGAGATTGGATTTTGAGCTCATTTGATCATCGTAAAATTTTTTAGTTCAAAGACCATACTTGTCTAGTTCCTTGTCTGCCCATGGTGCTATCAAGTTCATGAACGGCTTATTAAATCATTCTAGATTTAGCTGAAAATGTCTACAAATGTGTATAAGGCCCTATTCAAAAAAGAAAAAAAAAAAAGAAAGGAAAGAAAAGAAAGATAGTGAAGATTATATGTGAAGCTTGAGATATCCATAAAGAAAGTCCAAAATATTTATTGCTAAGCAGAAGATTACAATGACATGGAATTTCATTCCATTTATTAGATTGAGCTAACAAATATATAAAATAACTAATGTCTAAAACTAAAAAGAGAGAAAAAAAATTAGAAAATAAGATGAGTTAAACTAAAGTTATGATTTCAATCTCTCAAAGTTGGTGAGAAGTTCTTCAAGTGATGATGATAAGTATGAATCGCCACTCCCTCCGAGCGCTTCAAGTTTTTCTAAGACAATAGCCAAGGATTTGTCTATTTCTTCTATTGAAGCAATGGACTTTAATAAGTCCAAACTTGAGTTGATGAGGTATATATCTTCTTCTTCTTGAGCTTTCAACTTCTCTCTTTGGGCTTCCAACTCTTGTAGCTTCTTTTGTGTTTAGGCGAGGCTTATCTTAGCCTAGTCGATACTCTGAGTTATCACCATGATGGCTGATTTTTTTTTTTCCTTCAATGACACTTGCACTCGCCATTAATTTATTCTTCTCTTCCATATGGAAATTTTCTTCTTTATCCTTCATGTCTTGGACAAGCTTTGTAATGTCAAGCACTTCAAATACCTTATCCTTTGTGCCTGAAATATTAAACCCAAGCAACATCATAGTTTTATGAAGTTTGATGATTTCTTCCCTTAGGGATTCATATTCATAAGGTTGTAATGATTTTACCTAGTCAATGAAGTTATTTACCCAAACAACTTGTAAGACATGATTTTTATCACTAGATTGGGGATGAGGCTGGTTCATAGATGTGGTTCTTATGGCATAATGTTCCCCATGTTTGAAAGAACCTTTTGAAGGAGGATTATCATTAGCGAAAGTAGCCTTTGGAGTTGAAGCTTCTAGAATGGTTTGAGCAAAAGGGACAACTTCTACTTGAGGGCTTTCCATCGGAGAGTCAACATCAAAGAGAGGTGTATAGTTATCATCATCATGTGCAAAATTTGAGTATATGAAGTCATGCTCAGAAGGAATTGCCTTTGAAGAAGCTCTATGAGAACCTAAAATAGAGAAGTGGACTTCATTTAGAAAAAAATCATAAAAAAAATTAATTAAAATAAAAAATAATAATACGAACTTGTAGGTTCAAACTTGGGTTTTAGGATGTTGACTTGTTCTTCCTCACTCCTATTCAGATCGGGAACTAAAAAAAAGGGAATAAATAAATAAGCAAATACATGATATAAAAAAAAAGAAGGGAAAAATAGAGAAAACAATAAAGATGTACGATGAATGGGTTCTCCATCAATTCGAGTCCTTTTCGAAGAATGCCATGACTATTGGGAAAGAGACATCTTGTTTTCTTTGTAAATGATTGTCTTGTTCATTAAGATGGTCATGATAAATGGTCTTCAAGGATCTATGTATATGAGTTGACCATTGTTGAGCATACAAATATAAAGGGCGCCCTGCAGGCTTTTTAAATGGGATGTAGAATTTTGATCCTGACTTTCTTCGTGCAAAGCGGTGCCAAAAACCCACCAAGAGGCCAATATCTTGAGGATGTTTTGACACTTGAATGTCTTTTAGAAACCCTTGATCGTAACCAAATTGCCGAGCAAATCTATGTGGATTGTATTATTCTGCGAAGATATCATTATTAAAGTATAGAGGAAGTATACTCAAACGAAGGGTCATAAAATATTCTGATTGAATTGTGTTTAGCATCTTGTTGTCATTAGATTCTTTATAGTCTTCATACCAACTTTCACTATTGAATTCATCATAGAAAGATGGGTGCCATTTAAGACATCCTTCATTTCATAACATCCCCCGAGCTATTCTGGGAGTGTAGGTGCCTGCCCCTACACGTGATATGTAGGCCATGCTAGTAATTTCTCTCAATCTGTCTATGTTTCTGAGGCTTTCACTAGGAGCCGT
The DNA here is from genome assembly GCA_020875875.1 of Dioscorea alata. Classification (NCBI taxonomy): domain Eukaryota; kingdom Viridiplantae; phylum Streptophyta; class Magnoliopsida; order Dioscoreales; family Dioscoreaceae; genus Dioscorea; species Dioscorea alata. Next base: position 15,746,359 of record CM037017.1, read on the forward strand.
GGGATGAGGTAGGTTCCTGGAAAGTGGGATGTGATCCAACCATAAAAGTAATGACATGGGAAAGGAACAAAAATATTGTGTGACCCTTTACGCTGTGAAGTTATGATGTCTAGGTTGGTGTGGATACACACCAACACAGCTGAGACTAGAGATAGCTTTGTCCCTTTGGCTAGTTTAGCTGACATTACAAATACTTCAGGATGAATGAAAGAATTCCTACAAGGTATGACAAAATAACAAAGCCATATGCATAGGAAGGCAGTTAGTCAGCACTCTTCTGAGGCATGAGGAATGGGATGAACGCCAACATCTCCAAGTCTCCATTTCCCTTGTGGACTCTTGTAAAAGAAATCTGTCCACTGAACATAAGTAACTTTGCTGGTTTTTATTGCAGTAGAGTCACTGTTCCATTGATAGATGTTGAACAAGTCCTTCAAAATAGAGGGATAGACCTTTTTGGAATAGAGCATGTGGTTTGGAGGGACATACTCTTCATAGAACTCTCCTATAATTAGTAATCCTCCGATGCACCTGAGGTCCCATAGAGAAATTTCGAGCTCTCCAAAAGGGGTTACAAATGTGTTGGTCTTCAAACACCATGTTTTAGTATTAGTTTTCGCAATTGATGAGTCAAATCAGTATGACCCTGTTGATATTGCGATGGCACCTAAAATGCCTGCCCTTTTAAGTGTTTCAGATGACCTCCTTATGACTTCAGAAGCCTATCTTTTGTATTTCGGTGGGTAAGAAGTATAATAATGGAAAAGAGTTCCCCAACCCATATGCTAGCTATGGGATCAGTGATTACCTGATAGCCAAATGTGTCCAAATTGAGGTCTGACGGAGTGGATTCGTATGGGTTTAGTAATATAACTTGATGCACCATTTGTTAGTGAAAATAAGTAGGTGTTAGTTCACCTATCTCACAAAAGGCAACTGATATACTGGTCCACTAATTAAAGTCGCTTCCTAAGTATCGAATTGGTTTTCGTGAGTTTTTAGAATTGATAGGATAATGTCTTGAAATTGATATCCCATTTGGGACTTTGTCTTGATCATCAAACGACTTTTAAAGAGGCTCTATTCGCTTACCTTTTGTAGTGTGAGCCATTGAAAAGAAAAGCTTAAAAAAAATAAACAAATTATTAAAAAAAGGTTTGACTGCAAAATTGAAGGTAGTGTGCTGCGCACGAAAGAAAAAGATGGTGTTCAGATGCCAAAAAATAAAAAATATAAATAAATAAAATATAAATAAAAATATAAAAGAGATGGTGTTTCGATGCCCAAAAGAAAAAAAATAATGATAAAAAATATATAAAGGAATGGTTCTCAGGGACCAAAAATAGAAAATAAAAAATAATGATAAAATAAAGAAGTAAAAAAAAAGGCATGGTCTTTACAGATAAAAAAAAATAAAGAAAAATAAAATAAAAATAAATAAAAATAATGCATGGCTGGTGTACGGTCAAGATGCCCACAAAAATAAATAAATAAATAAGGTGTATTCAAGATGCTGGAAGAAAAAAAACACAAATAAGGAAAAGGTGGCGTTCCATGTGCATGAAAAATAATAATAAAAATAATAATGAAACAAATAAGAGGAAAGACGTGGTTTGAAAAAAAAACATAACAAAATACATATGTACATGATGTTCAAGGTGCAATGACAAAAGTAAAGCTACTGTTTGCAGTATTACGAAATATGTGCAAATTGCTTCTTATGAAAATAATGAATCAAGTTCTTGAGAAAAAATCATGAGTAAAAGAGTTAAATTCTTACCTTTAAGCTTGAAGCAATTGGGATGAAGACAGACTCTAAAGTTTGAGAATCCTCATACCTTCCTCTCTTCATTGAATTGCGTGAGGAAAACTACGAGAGGGGCACTTTGTTTATATAGAAAAAAAGGGAGAATTTTAATTTGAATAAAAATATCAAGCTTATCTCTATTCGGATCAAGAGAAAAATTAAGTCTGAGTTTAAATAAAATGTTGATCCTATTTAGACATGAAAAAAAATTAGGGCTTATCCATGCTTCGATTAAAAAAAAATTATTAAAAAATTGAATTAAATTAAATTTGAGTTTCAAATAAAAGTTTGACAGGATATATATATATATATATATATTTGAGTTTCAAATAAAAGTTTGACAGGATATATATATATAAAATGGGATAACGATAAAAAAGAAAAGAAAAGAAATAATAATACTAATGATCAAATTCATTATCTAACCATCCATCCCATGTGCATGATGGGCCCAGATCCCTTGGCTTTTGTTGAGAAACCATGCATGTAGGTAAGAGAGAAGATTAAAAAAAAAATCCCAAAAAAAAAACTCTTGATGAAAAAAAGGGATTGACAACTATGCTCAGATCCCATTGTATCTTCTCCATGGTGGGACCCGGGGGGAGAGGTTTTTCTTAAAAAAAAATCATGCATGTGAGGAGTCCATCCTTTCTCCAACTTCTTTTTTATCTCTCACAAACTCTCTCTCTCTCTCTCTCTCTCTCTTTCATTTGCTTGACTCTTTCTTCTTGATATCCCAACACCAGCTCTTTTCTTCGATCCCAGAACCCCATGTTCAACCATCCAAGTGCATCTTTGTTTACTGTGTGGTGGTGATCACTGTGTTGTCGGCAACTTTGTTTACTACAGCAACATGTTCCCCCTTGTTGTCAGCTCTTTGCATGCATGCACGTAGGCAGCACACATGCACGCTATTCACTCCTTCTCCCACTTTTCTTTCTCTCTCTAAACGCCATTACCAAAAGAATTGGAGAAAACCATGGTGGTGATTGAGTGAAGCTATCGTGTCTACCGTGGCAAGACCCCTGAGTGAAGATTGATCCAAAGCACCTTAGGGATCATGTCCACCGTGGCAAGACCCCTGAGTTTGAAGAGAAGCTGAAGAAATCTAAGAAGAAGAAGAAGGAACAAGACCCTACTACTCTCGCACGGATACCAAGTGAGAAGAGTAAGCGATGTCGTGTCCTCCAGGAGGAAAGCGTGTTTTCTCTTACTGATGATGCCGCGTACTAGCCCAAAACTAAGGAGACCTATGCGGTCTAGCTATGAATAGATAGATGATGATGCATAACTCCTTGCAAAGATTGTTTATGTCATGTTGTTCTCTCAAAGAATACATCTCATTGTGCAAGCCAGAGTTTGGTATGTGATCGACAACCTTAACTCCTACGTGCACGGTAGCATCGCGGGCCTCATCATCCTTTAGGAGGCCTACAAGGCGGGGGATCCCTAGCCAGTGAATGCCTGAGTGTTATCATCCTCTATCCATGGCCTTAACGAAAAAGTTCCATTGTGAAAATGAGGGTGAAGAATAACACCATGGAGATGATCAATGATAGCAATGGTGATGACACCTAACATGAATCTCGAGGCAGACTTTGAGAAGTTCATCACATGGTAGCTTCTTTGCTTCAATGAGATAGATGAAACTTCATGCAATATATATATAAATATATGCTGATCGTCAACCCCATGAAAATGCTAGAGAGAAAAAAAAATCTTCATCATACATGTGCATCTCTTGGTAGGACCCGTTCCTTTGTGATAAGTGCTTGTGTTATAGTAATGCAAAACGTTATTATCTTACAATGAGCATACCTTTTATCAGATTTTATCACTAAATGGTATGCATTTGTGTATTCTTATGCATTATAGGTTTGTGGAGCTAATTTAGAAAAGAAGAACGAAGTTAGATCATATTCGCCATTGTTGGAAAGGTTTCGGACCAAGCAAGGAACAAGGCACGAGCCTAGACTTGTGAGTGTGTGCCAACCTCCTTTGGAGGGGCACAAAAGCAGTCACATTCACAACAAGTCTAACTCGTGTTGCTTAGGAGAACTTCACCAACAAGGAGACTTGAAGCAATCGGCATGATCTACCATTGATTGTGTGCCCAAATCAATGGCCTCGATGAAGATCAACGGATTCGAGAGCGTTTCGGTGAGTTACTATAGCAAGCTACTGTTCATATTCTGCCGAAAAACAGGATTTCAGAGAGTTCACACGGGCGTGTGGAAATTCTACACGGCCGTGTGAATTAATTTTTCAGCAACCCAGAAACTTCACACGGGCGTGTGGAAATTCCACACGGCCGTGTGAAGTCCCGATAAGTCCAATTTTAAAGACGCGACTCAACATTATAAAAGCCCGATTTTGGAGACTTTTGAGATATCTTTTACCTAACTTTCTCCCCAACTTCTAGAGAGTGCTGCTAGGGTTTCGGAGAGGACTTCGTGGAGGTTTAGATCGCGTCATCGGCATCGTCATCAACGTACGACAGCCGCACAAGACCACGGCCACACCATACGCAAAGGGGTTTTTATCAATGTCTTTAATTTGTGCTTTATTTCATATTTTGATGAACATGTATAGCTCCATGAGGAGTTAAACCCCTCGTGGGTATTCGGACTTGTAAATCCTAGGATTATTATGTTTCTATGACATTGCTATTATGTTTTTCCATTATTGATGAATAAATTCGAGTTTCAATTTTAATTATCTTTTGCAATTGTTTTCCCTTAGCAGTGACACTAGGGTTGAGAATAATCTAGGTTACCCTTTGGAGGTGTGACAACTCCTATAGGGTTAGACTACTTAAGATTGAAGAGGGTTGAGAGGGTGAGTCGTGAGGTAGCGAAGCGTCCCCTTTCCCCTCCGGTGTGATTTCTCCCTACCTCCGTTTTCCTTGATTTCTTAGCGGTCGAGATAGAGTGAAGTGCTAGGTAGATAAACTTTCCTGGGGCTTAGTTGCGCAAGCAACATAAGTGAAGGATTGACATGAATCCTAAGCGCTGGGGCTTAATCTAGACTAGGGTTCTTCCACCTGGACCAAAGGGTTAGAACTACACATAGGAACAGGTTTTATCACTAGGAATCCCTAGAGCTTAAAGCAATCCCACGTAGTGTTAGACTTAGGTAGATATACTCCCCTGGGGCTTAGTTGCGTGAGCGACAGAGTGAAGGGTTGACGTGAATCCTAATGCCGGGACATAGTGTTGGGGTTAGTCACGGTTGATCTTAGGTTTGGGACCGTGAGTTTAAGGATATCCTCGACTCAGTTAATATCAATAGGAAAGTATAATAGCATAGTCTTGCACTAGAAGCATAAGTCCTAGAGGTAGCTTGTCCGGATACCCTATTTCATCCATTACTAGTCTTTCTCTAATTCACTCCTTCTTGTACTTTCTTGTCTTCCATCTCTCTATTTAATTTCTTCCTTTTTATCATATTTGTTTCTTACTCATCAATTCTATTATCACTTTTTCGTACACCGCACAACTAGATAGCGAAATCTCGTGTCTTAAATCCCTATTCCCTGTGGATTCGACTACCCACTCACCAGGGTAATTTTATTACTTCGACAAGCCCGTGCACTTGCGGGATACATGCAAGGGGTCGTGTCACTTTGCAATTTGTTTAAATCATGCACATAGACAAGATCATGCATGCTTTTCTTTTCTCGTCCTTTTTTTTCCTCTCTCTGTGAACGCCATCACAAAAAAGTGGAAAAAGCTTAGGATGAGAAGAAGAACAACGTGGTGGTGACGATATATGGCTTATGCCGCCGTCACCACCCTTACAGAGTCCAAGAAGGCGATATTCTCCATATACTAAAGAAATCAAGCAATACCATGCACGACCCTTTCTTTAATGAACTACAGTATGCATGCACTTTTGCTTAAGAAATCAAGCATGCTTCATCAATCATGCTATGCCCACATGCATCCTTTCTTCTTCTTGGTTATGCTAGTTTGCAAACATGATCCAAAATTAATATCCTTCATGTACTCACGCCATGCATTGTATTGAAGTTCTCTTTCTTGGTTCACATAAAAAAATATATTTGTGGACACATATGCAAAATTGTGAAAATGTGTGAAAATATGATAGCTCGAGGGTTTAACTGCAAAATCCATGAAAATATGAAAGTGTGAAAGTTTGGGATTTTATTTGCAAAAGTTGATAAAATATGAAAAAAAATGATGAAAAATTAGAGGGTTTAAATGCAAAAAAGGGAGAAAAAAAGGTTTTAGTAAAAATAAGGGGCATTTTGGTAATTTCAGGGGACCCCCTTAAGTTTATTGTGATGTCCAATGCATGACCACTGCTCTCCTTAAGAGGGTCTCTCCATTACCTTTTGACAGTCACCGAAGTGAATGGGCTATTGAAGACTCTCAAAGATCCTCTTGAAGTTAGCTATGATGTCTAATGCATGGCGAGTGCTCTCTTCGAGAGAATCTCTCCATTGTCTCTTTATAGGCACATAAGCTGAAAGAATTAATAAAGTCTTTTAAAGAATTCTCTTGAAGCTCACTCCAATGCATAGCGACATAGCGATAGCTCTTTTTGAGATAACCTCCCCATTGCCTCTTGACGCTCACAGGGAGGTTATTGAGGACTTTTCTTTGAAGGTGTTGATCCCAAACGCAGTCTAGTGTAAAACATGCTATACTCGGGAGTAAAAAAAAAAAAGAATGATGTTTTACGAAATGAATGAAAGCTTTTCTCCAAGTAAAGACAAAAGGAAAAAAAAAAAGATTGGAAATGAAATGACAAATGAAACTTTAAAGTTCTAGGATATGAGGAAATCAAAGGCTTAAATAGTTTTACAAGCCAAATTTATAAGGGATCCACAAGCATCAAATGCCGAAGTCCTCAAATGCCAAAATTAAAAGAGATCAGGTTCAAGACTACAACTTGAAATCCAATCCAAGACTTAGTGAGCTAAAGCTATCACACAAAAAGTCACACCTTGATGATGTGCAAGTTAAAGCTCAAAGCATGAAAAAAAAAATCAAATCAATGATGAATGAACTCGACAGTCGCAAGACACTAGAAGTTAAGACTGAAAGAGTTTCACAAGTCAAGACTAAAAACAAAAAAGAAAAATCAAATAAATCGACAAAGGAACTCAGTAGTCCCAAGGCATCAGAAGTCAAGACGCAGAGTTTCACAAGTCAAGACATAAAAAAATCAAATTGTTCAACAATCGAACTTAGTTGTCTCAAGACATCAAAAGTCAAAGACTTAAAGAGTTTCACAAGTCAAGGCCTGAAGGAAGCTTCACAAGCATAAAAGCCGCAACTTTTCAAAAGTTAAATCATGTAAAAATAAAGTTTGTGATTTATCAACATAGAGAATCCACAACTTGAAATTAAAATCAAATATAAGATGGAAAATAAAAATCAAATCCAAGATGCAAACTCAAGATATCCAAGCCTCAAGTTTCAAATGAATCAACAAATGAGCTCAACAACCTCAAGGATAAAGTGTTGAAGAGTTCACAAGTTGTAAATAAAAAGCTTCTCAAGCGTGAAAGCCGAAGCTTATGAAAATTCAAATCAAGTTCCAAATCAAGTACAAAAAATAAAACATCAAATGTCCAAGTTTTAAACGAATCAACAAATAAGCTCAACAACCTCAAGCTAAATAGTTGAAGAGTTCACAAGTTGCAAAATAGTTTCAAAAGACTGAAAGCTGAAGCTTATGAAAAGTCAAATCAAGTCCAAGATACAAATTCAAATATCCAAGATACTAGTTCGCAAGTTTCTAAATCATGTTCAAGATACATATTTCAACCGTTGAAGAAGACCAAAAGTCAACAAAAGTCAAAGCCTGCTTTGGGCAAAATAGTCAGAAAGATATAAAATGCTACAATCATTGTTGTGTCAAGATAATTAAATTCCAAACGTCTTGTACTTTTAATGAAGTCTGTGAATTCATGTTTATTGAAATGAATAAAATTTGTCACAATTCTTAATCGGAGGTTTTTGTGATAATGTCCAGAGTAATTAATAATAGGGGCTTTCTCTTATGGAAGTCATGAACCGACAATCCCTTGAAGTCTACAAAATATTAAAATTTGATTTATGATCCGTCATTTTTATCTGGTAGACACTAATAAAATGGCCGGGTGAAATAAAAGGTGCCGGCAAAGCTGTTTGATTGCAAAAATATTCCATGAAAAACTTTCCCATAAGTTGGTCATGTTACCATTTTTTCCTAAATTTTGTGGAAAAGTTTTCATCTCCCAATCCAAAGAAAACTTTTATATGGAAAACTGAAGAGGCTATTGAAAAAAATAAAATGAGGGGCAATTTGAAAAAAACTTTGTTGGAGATGGAAGTCGTAACAGATATTTTTAAATAAATAAATAACTACTTTAATAATTAGCTTCTTTTCTCATACAATATAACATCGGGTGTTTATTTATTAAAATAATCAAATTAGTACAACAAGTTTGAAAACAAAAGCACATGACCACCCCCCCCCCCCTTTTTCATTCTCTCTCTCTCTCTCTCTATATATATTTTTTTTTTCTCCCCTCTATTTTTTAGGGTTTTTTTATTTTAAAAAAATTAATTTTTTTTTATAAATTAGGTATCTCTCTTTTTATATTTTTATCTCTCTTTTTTTTTTTTGTTCTCTTTCTCTCTTTTGGTTTTATTTTTAATTTTTAAAATATTTCTCTCTCTCTTTAGGATTTTTTTATTTTTATTTCAAAAATCAACCAATTTTTTTAACAAATGAATACCGATAATCTAAAACATAATATTTTTTAAAAATATTTACCAAAATTATTATTTGATCTATTTATATTTGAGTATATTTAAAAAAAAATCTATGTTTTAGTTTTGATTTTTACAAATTAAGTAATATAATATATAAAATTATATTTTTAGTAGATTTTTTTGTAAAAATTTATTATTTGGCATCTGATTTTTATAAACTAAACCAAATTATCAATGGAAAATGTGGAAAATAGTAACAATCAAACAACAAAATAAGAATTTTTCATAAAAAAATTCTTAATTTTCTAGCTTGAAAATAATGTCAATCAAACAACTATTTTTTTTCCATGGCAAAATATTCTATGGAAAAATTTTCTTTTCCACCAATTTTCCATGTTGTAATCAAGCATAACCTTATTTTTTTATACATTGTAGTAATTAAACAAAGGACTATAAGGATATCTCCAGAGTTTTTCCAGGTAATATTTTATTTATCATAATTATTAATAGTAATTCATATTTTTTATTTATACTATGTAATTTATTATTTAATAAAATAATAAAAAATTTATGATTTTGCCTAAGACCGGCCCTGGCCAATGGAATATATAACATTTGGCACGGTTTTGGGTTCACCATGCCAAAAACTGTGCCAAACAATCCAAAACCGCACTTAAAACCGTGACAATCGAATATGTGCATCAAATTTATTTATATTATGTGAGAATGTAGGCATTGAAGAAGACATTCAAGACGCTAGATCATGACGGTAATATACAAGGCGTTCTTGGATCAACGTATATAGGCTATAAGCTTAAATTGGCATACTTTATAGTTATTATTCTTTTTGGGAAAAAAATGTCATACTTTCTTTCGTTTTATTGCAGCACTCAAACAGTTGAGGTATACATATCAAAGACCTCTTATGGATGTAATACTTTTCCAAGTTTCGGTTTGGGTTTGGTTCTACTTTGTATTCATGGTCTTGATTGAATCTCTTGAACAGGAGCTGACTAATCATTTAAGATTACTGCAAGCCCAAGTATCAAAAGTGCAACAGAGGTCAAGGTATATGATTTTGGTAGTCTAACATGCAACTTTTGTTTCAAGATCCGAGACATTTTTTGAGATTTCTCAACATGGTAAAATTTATATCTTCTTATTAATTAACTTGTAAATTTAACGCTTCTCAATTCATTGCTTTGTTGTTGTTCTGAATTTGTGTTGTTAGTTCTCAAGCAATGATATGTTAGTGCTTTTGTTAGGTAAATTTTGGTTTATTTTTAGCATATTTGGCTTGAAATTGAACATCCTTTTGATTTGGATTATGGTTTGCTTGTCTTAGAATTTGGTATGCTTGAACTTTTTTGGTTAAATTGTTCTAAATTTTGTTCTACTACTTCATGTGTGTGATATCATAATGCTTCGGTTAACTAAGATTTTTAGTGTAGATAGCCTGGAAATGGGATGTCTGTGATTTTAAGATTAGGTTGATTGATCTTAAAATTTGGTATACTTAGAATCCTTTTTGCTAAATTGTAAATTTACATTTGAATTTGTTGCTATATTGTTCTAAGTTTGTTCTGTTACTTCCTATGCAATTATATGGTGTTTGTTAGTTAGAACGAGCCTTGATGGGCTTTGTTCATGGATGGCCCGAAGAATAAAAAATCTCACAAATTAAGAATGATGTTAAATTGTTAACACAAGCATTAATATGCATATATTGTTCTGATTTAGGACTATATATATATATATATATATATATATATATATATGAGGGAAGCATAAAATTAAGGAATGAATAAGAAAAAGATGATGATCCAAAGAGATGAAGTCTATTTGCATGGAGTAGGAGCAACCTAAACAATCTCTCTCATTTCTTTAATGACATTAATGGAATATCCAAATGGGATTAAACTCTTCTCACTATGGTTAAAATGATAAGAGGGGTTGACTTTTTTTTTTTCGTTAAACAATGGTATTCCAATAGTGGTCTGGTTGAGCTCTTGGGCATGAGAACAAGTAGTAGTTCAGTTAGTCATTGAGCTTTTAGTAGTCATTATTTGCTAATTTAGTAAAGAGATGATGATGTTGTTGTTGGACTTTATGAATTGGTCAAAGCTTAGGATAATGCTTAGGATGCCCAATTAGTGATTATGTTTAATTAAAAGTGAATTAGGATTGACAAATTTTTTTTAGAGAAAGTTGATTCATCTTCAATGGGTGGATTTGTTGTTATAATAGTCATGCTTATTAATTTATGCAAAGATTACATTACATGAACATATCTGCCACTTTCAATAATATACAAGCATCTGAAGGTACAAGGATTTAGTTCTGAATTCAACAATATTATATCTAACTCCATATTGAAGCTTAGAATCCTTTTTGCTAAATTGTAAGTAGTAAATATTTTTCCTTTTTATATTGTGAAATTAAGGTATGTTTGGTTTATTAAGCGAATCATTGCTGAGCTAATTCATTTACATTGTACTAACTCTTCTATTTGTTGTTCTAGCTATCATAAACTAATTGCCAGCTATCAAGTAGAAGAAAATTGTGGGTTTTAGCATTTGAGTTCATATTTGTGACACTGATAAAGGTATGCCCAAGTTTTAAATTTGATGCTTAATGGAGCATGCAATTTAATAGAACAAATTAATTGTTGCTTTGTTGATTAGTTATTAGTTGATTAAACAAATGATATCAAATTATTTTGATTTTTGCATTTATTCTATTGTCTTGTTGTTCAGTAGTTAAATTTCCTTGTTGGTCAGACTTAACAAACGAATTATATTTTCTTGTTGTATGACATTTGTCGCATGACATTGGTGAATAAATATTTAAAAATATTGTATGTGACATAATTAATGCAAAATAATGACCATATGTAATTTTGTTCATAGGCCCAAAAATGTTGTCAAGAAAGTGGATGTATAATCGAAATCTACCTAGGCGAAAAGGATTGACTGATGAATTTATTACGAGGGTGGATGAATTTATCCATTTGCAGTTAGTCAAGATGACTCTATAAAAATGGAGAGAATATTAGGTGTCCTTGTTTCAAGTGCAAAAATACACGATTTCTAGCTCTAGATGATGCTATTTCACATGTATATCACCATGGGTTTAACGATATAATTAGAATTGGACTTGTCATGGGGAAGAATTGTTCCCAGTTAACGAGGAGCTGAATGAGGATTGTGACCAAAGTGTAGAACATGTGATGAATTGGGGTGACTATGAGTAGATGACTTGGGATAAAAGAATGGTGTATGATTGAGTGCGTTCTCTTGTTCCGCCATGGGACCCATCTCATTGTAATGATGAAGCTAGTCCAAGTGTGCAACCACCATTTGATGAGCCAATTTTTTATTTTCAAATTAATGAAAGAAGTCAATTAACTGATAGATTTTTTAATGTGTTAAAAATTGTTGACTAACCCCTATATGAAGGATGTGAGAATCACTCCCAGTTGTCTTTTGTTATTAGAATGTTATTTATCAAGTCCGATGTTAACATGTCTAAGGCTGATTTCAATTCCATGATTATTGTAATTAAAGAAGTTCTTCCCCCAGATAGTACAATGCTAACTGATTATTATCATCACAAGAAAATTATGAATGAACTGGGTTTGCCCGTGGTTAAAATGTATGCTTACAAAAATAGTTGCATGTTGTATTGGAAACATGATGCTACAGAAGTTTCTTTGCAAGTTTTGTGATGAGCCAAGGTATAAATATAGCAAGAGTCGACGTAGGATACCTAATTACCACACTCATAAAAGAATTGCACAAGCAATACTGAGATACTTACCACTAACTCCAAGATTACATAGGTTGTATGCTTCTAATGCTACAACAATGCATATGACTTTGCATGATACTCATGAAAAAATGAGGGAGTAATGCAACATCCATTTAATACCGAGGCATGGAAACATTTTAATGAAACTTATCCTGATTTTGCTGAGGAACCTTATAATATTCGTTTGGGTTTATGTGATGATGGCTTAGCACCGCATGGGCAATTTTGGAGGACTTATTCATGTTGGCCAATGGTTGTGAATCCTCATAACCTTCCGCCAGGCATGTGTATAAAAAGACATTATATGTACTTATCTCTAATTTGTCAAGAGCCTATCCAACCTTTGATTGATGAGCTGAATAATTTATGGGTTTATAGTGAAATAACATATGATATTTCCAAAAATGAATATTTTCACATGAGGGCTGAACTTTTGTGGATAATTAATGATTTTCCAGCGTCGTATAAGATGCTATCTGGGTGGAGTATTGCAGGGTTTTAGGATGTACAATATGTATGGAGAACTCCAATGCTTTTCATCTACAAAATGGTAGGAAGGCAAGCTGTATTGCTTGTCATCGAATGTTCTTACCACAACATCATGCATACCATAAGAACAAGAAGTCTTTCATTCGAGGTTGTGTGGAAAAGAATGGTATACCACCAAGATTGTCGGGGGATGAAATTCTTTATCTGGTTATGATGTTCCCAACAACAGTGGAGGACCCAATTAACACTCCCCTAGAGTATGAAACAAATCATAAATGGACAAAAAGAAGCATTTTTTGGGATCTACTATTGGAAAACTAATTTGATCCGATACAATCTCGATGTTATGCACTTTGAGAAAAAAATATTTTTGATAATGTGTTTTGTATTGTGATGAATTACTATTTTTAGAGGCATTTTTATTCATAAAAAGTCCTAATTTCTTCCAAATCCTTTAAAAATTTTTCTCTATTTTCAAACCCATAATTATGCATTATTTCTCCTAATAATTTGATATGATAATATTTTATTTGTTGTTTAACACTATATGCTTGACAGATTGAACCCTCAACATGTGTTTTATTCTTTAAAGTTTTCTTTAATTCTTGAAAGAAAACCTATAGATATAAGAATGACAAAACATTATATAAACTAAGCCCAAAAAAATATATTGTAGCCTTGTAAATTAGATTATGGCTTGTATACCTCTCAAAAAGATACATCCATCTATATTGAACACAGCCTCCAATTCTAGCCTCATAAGGCAAATGAACAACAAGATGCTCCATAGAATTAAAAAATGCCAATGGAAAAATCTTTTTCAAGTTACATAAATTCACACCAACCTTTTCTTGTAAATCAATAAGTTTATCAATGTCAAGCACAATAGAACATATAGTCTGTAAATAATAACTTTAATTCCATTAGTGGAGTCCAAATAAACGATGGCAGTAATTCCCTAAAAGCAATCGAAATGAGCCTCTGCATAAACACGCGGCAGTCATAGCTTTTCATGCCATTCATTTTCAATTCATTCATGTTAACACACCTTCCAAGATTAGAAGCATAACCATTTGGAAACCTTAATTGGTGATCTATTCACAAATAAACCTCCTTTATGCTTTGGTTAAAGTGTAGGGTGCTTTAGGAATAGAACAAAATGCACTGTTTGAAAGAACTGTTATCTCCTTACGGTCACAAAGAACTCCAACATCTTTTCATTCGTTAATGTTATCCTTGCTCTTCCATTATTAATTGTAAAGGATTTATCTAAAGTATGATCCATTTGCGTTGGCACAACAAGCTATTCAAGTGAACTAGGTTGACTGCCTAAGCACAAATAAGGATAAGGTTGATTGGTTGGTTGTGTGCAAGACCAAAGCTAGGAGAATGGTTGATAAAAGTTGGCCAAAAAAGGATGGATTTGCATATCAAATGGAGGAAATTCAATCCTTAACAAGTGTCAATGTTATGAAAGAAATTCCTCTTTTGTTTGACCACAAAGCATACAACTTGTTGTTGACTTATCTGATATGTTGTAACCAATATCAGAGGATGAAACCGAGGAAGACGATGAAGATGAATTGACAAATAATGAAGAAAATAAACAATCTGATGATGATGGTGTTGATGACGACGATGATGATGATGTGAATGAAAATTATGAAGAACATGATTTTTACTACACTATGTACTATGAACTTGTTTTTGTCTCTTTTAGATATGAACCTATGTTTTTTTTTTTTTTTTCAAATTAGCTATTATACATTTCTATTTAATAGAAGTTTTCTTTGTAGTTCCATCGTAAAACTCTAATATTTTCATATATTTATCGAAATAATTACTTTGTAGACTACACCACACACTTAAATTTATTGTTTATATTTACATTTGTGTTTCTATATCGGTGGATAGATAGTTTAACTTGAAGAATGATGGATTGCTTTCAACATTCTGGTGCAACATCAGGTTTGAATATCAATTGTAATGCTTACCTTTTTCCAAACTTGCATTCAACTTTAATTTGTAAACGCATTGAATATTTCTTTGAATGCAACTTTTAAGAAAACATGTTTTGTATAATTATTAGATCAAAGCTAAATTAATCATATATGTCCAAATGCCATGGTAAGTTGTTTTTTTTGGTTGTTTATATTTTTATACTTATTTCATTATTGTCCAAGTTTGTTATTTAGTTTCATCATTCAAGATTAATTTATGGTATTCTCGTGATGGGGTTAGTCTAGATGTTGAACTAGTGGGCAATCAACATCGAGTCATGATGGTTGATCCACATCAGGCCGAGGCCAATGCACCCCAAATATTCATCAAAGATCTATTAACTCCATAGTAGTATCTAATACACCTGTAGATTTGGGAAGTCCTCCTTATATACAACCTTCAATAGTTGCCTCAGTTACACAAAGCCCTCAAATTCCACATGTTGAGACTTTTGCTCATGCCACTGAGGACCAACCCATAGCAATGAAGGAGCTCTTTAATAAGTCTATGAGCACTGGCCCCCCCGGGTTATCACCCCAAATAGCCTAATTATGTAAGTAAAATTCCATGTTATGATAATTTATAATTTTGTGTTTAAATTTTGTTTTAAAAAAATTAGTGTTTTCCATTTTAATTGAAGTGTTCTTATATCATGGTTTTTCAAGAGATTATGAAATTAAGAGAGCAATCCACAAATTGGTCAAAGGTTCCTATAAAGAGGCATTGACCGGATGGGGGAAAATGCCCAAATATGTGAGGCAAAAGATATTCACCGCTTTTAGGGTAAATATCATTTAAAGCATTAAATTCATTAATGCTTTTTAATTATGTATGTGAACTATGTGAAACACAATAACTTGGTTAACCTTCTTTTTTCCTAGGGCATTTCAACCATAAGGCGAGTGAATGATTGAAGAAAATTTGTATCTGGCACATAATCTTTACAAGGCTCCATTTCCATGGATGGCTCATGAAATTTGGGAAGGTTTACAAAGGCATTGGGAGTTAGAGAAATTTAAGAGAATAAGTGAAATGAATAAATAGAATAGGGCAAAAATTAAGTTCCTCCACCGTTATTTACTGTGGTGGATCTGTCAGTAGTGTTGTACAACGCCTTAGACTAGTAATGCCCTAATTCATATAAATACCATTAACATTGTTGTTTATAATTTACCCTAATTTTTAACTTATCTTTAATATGTTTTTCTCTAGACGGAGGATTTAGGTAGAGAGTCAACACTGAAAGAATGCTTTATCCATACGCACAAAAAGAAAGATGACACACTTGAGGTTGGTCATGCCACACAAATTATTGTAAGTATGAGATAACTTTCTCAAAATAAATGCATTTGACATTAAAGTTAGGGGTTTAGGTTTCGTGTGAATGGTAGGGATTGTTGTTTTTAAATTTTATTTTTGGAATTTAATTAAAAGCATTGAAATCTGTGATTTTATTGGAATATTTGCATAAAACTAGGGTCATTTGTTTTCATATACACCTCATTAAACATAAGGGATTTATTTGAACTTCTCTATTATTAATTCCTTAAGTTTACTCATAATTGTTAGAAAATAAGTTTGGATATTATATTATTAGTTTGCTCTATAAAAGAAAATTATAAGTATAAAACCTGGATTAATTTCATGTATTTATGTTAAAGGCCTTTAAACTAATTTGCATCGAATGGCATTCAAATGGTTTATATATAATAAGATGAGCTAAATATATAAGTACAGATGTGTCATTAGATTTTCTAACAAAAGTTTTTGTTATTGATATCTATTGCTAATTGAAATGATAAATATATGAGGCAACCGCTCATCAGAGGTTCTGGAAAAAAATATAATCGACCTTTATGTCAATTTGCTAGAATTTGTCATTTAATAGCAGTCTGCTATCAATCTTGAAGCAAACATCGTGTAAAGATTAGCTCAGTGTTTAGCATGGTAGTGCTATTTGTTTATAAAAATTTATGCCTAAAAATCTTTTATGTATGACTCTTCTTTGTCAACAAGCTGAATAGCTTGGTAATCTTTCCTTGGTAATAATAACTTAATAGCTCTTCCTTTGCAAAGTGAATTCCATTCTATGTCAAATTTGCCAATACAATCTTGATTTCTGAGTGATCTATCATGATCAAAATATGTTGATAGCAATGATCCAAAAGGATAGTTGTCTCAACAAGATAGGTCAAAATCTCATAAGGAGAAATATCTTGGAAATTTCTATGTGCATCTAGAGCTACCCCACTCTAGGTTCAATGATCAAAATATTTAGTCCATACTTATCTCTCACCGAAGTAATCCATGTAAGAAGCACATCTCCCCCCCCCCCCCCCCCCCCCCCCCCCCCCCCCCCTCCCAAAAAATATATATATATATATATAAATTAATTCTTCTAGGTAACCAATTTTAAGGAATCTTAGTTGAAGTAAATCACCTTAACAATTATAAGAGAATGCAAGATGGTTGGAGAAATCTATCAGAACAGATTTTAGATTGTTGATCTATCCATGGCAATTAATGCAGGGTTACACTGGTGTCTCTCCCGCATCAAAGATAATCAATTGAAGGCAAACCTAACCTAACCTAACCTAACCTAACCTAATATAATATCAACTTGTCCCCAAAAAAATCAATATCTAATATCAATATCATTAATGAAGTTTCAAGAAAAAAGTGACAACTATGAACAATTATAGTCCTATAAATCACACATAAAATTAGAGATCTCAAGGGACACAAGAAAGCACCTGATTCTCAAAGGACACAAAATTCAAGCACAATAATCAAGATTGTTGGGTCTATGAAAGTGAAATATATTCACAAGCTGGTGTTAAATGTTTGCTAAAGTTTCATGAGTTCTTTACAAAGCATGGACGTGTAAAGCATTTTTGGTCTATTATTAATCGGGTTAAATAATTCATTGGTGAATGAACTATAATGAATTTATGAGTTCATTGGGTCAAGATTGCTAAACATGCTTGGGATAAAGTATTATTTATTTCTATTTTATTGATGTTGAGATATGATAATTCCATTAATCTTATATTTTTTGCACACCCAATTGTGCATATATAATGTTGTAGGACTTTGTTCATAAGACATGATATTAAACCAATGGACTACTTACAACAGAAACATAAATGAAAATATAAAAAAAATGACTTTATAGGCACATGCAAATGATAAGAATAATTTGCATTAGAGATAAGTAGAATAAATATAACCAATATATGTTTTTTTTTTTGTAAGAATGATTGCCTTTTGAACACACATGATTCCTTTTTCCTCTATTTATAACCAATATATATGGATTTTTTTTTTTTTGTAAGAATGCTTGTACATGAATTTTGGATAATATAATTTTGAGTAAATTTGTGAATTAAATTATGAAGCTCAATAAATTTGATGTTTGCACGATGATTGTTGCTGCCCAAGTCCCTTATTAATTTGGAAGGTAGTTCTTTTGATGTTTAGGCTTGAAGATCAACTTGGCATTCATCAGCTCATGTGAATATCTAGCATTTTTCCTTATGAAATACTTCATCCATTTCGTCACAAATACTTGCTATTTCTTTACTCTTGCATTTTCTTTTTTAATATATATATATATATATATATATATATATATATATATATATATATATATATATATATATATATTTGAAAACCTTAAATATTGTAACCTCTTAGTGATAGGATTCCTATATGCTTTTTTATCTGACTGACAACAGTTATGATACATTTAATATTATTGGTGGAATTTATCAGTATTTTCATTTGTCTTCATCTGCTTTTAGGAGAGGATTATTGTCATTTATTTAATCTAGAAGTTAACTTTTAAGGAGTTTTGTTAAAGCAAGTTCTGCTTCATGTATTTGTTAAAAAATGTTAATAGATGGTGCTTGCTCTCATAGTTGTGTACGCAATGTTTGTGGAAATTATATTATGCAGGATGATGTTGTTGTTTGTATGCTACATGGCCCTCGAGCACCGACAGGAGACTCACAAATACATTCCGATGAGCACTCTCCAATGCTGAAGAGAGTCCGTATTTCTCCATGTATAGATAATTCTCTTAAAGACTTTGAGGATGATGTAGAGGCTTTTTGATAATGTACATGGTTTATATTAAGAATTGTTTGGAATTATGTTAGATTGGACCTTATTGTTGTCATGTTATGATTGTAATAATAATTTTTCTTATTTTACAAATATTGCAATATATATTTTGATGAAATTAAATGTAGGTTCTATTATTAAATAAATCTATTTGTAATTTTTTTAAAATTAAACTGTGCCAAATTCTGTGACAAAAACCATGCCAATAATCTTACTAAATTTAAAACCGTTCCAAAATAGTGACAAAAAATGTGCTAGCAACTATGTTAAATTTAAAACCGTGCCAAAAATCATGACAAAAAATGTGCCAAAAATTGTCTCCGTGCCAAAAACCATGACAAGATCCACCGTAACAAATGAAACCTTGCCAAATACCTTGACAAAATTGATCATGCTAACAACCTTGACAAAATTGATCGTGCTAACAACCTTGACAAAATTCATCGTGCCAAAAATTGTGACAGCCGACATCATGCCAAAATCCGTGACAAACTAACTAGTGTCAAGAACCATGACAACATCCACCGTGCTAATAACAGTGCCAAATAAACCGTGGCAAATACCGCGGCAAAATAACATTGCCAAAAACCATGACAACATAAAAAAAAAAAAAAAAAAAAAAAAAAAAAAAAACTATGCTAAAAATTGTGACAACCTAACCATGCTAAAAACCGTGCCAAAAATGGTGCCACAAAACTCTACCTAAAATTGTGACAAAATTGACGGTCTAGTAAAATCATGACAAAATTTGGTACGGTTTTACTATTCCATGATAAATTATATGTGTCACACATACTATAGGCACGGTTATGTTTCTGTGACAAAATCAGTTTGTCACGGTTTTTTGGCTCATTTTTGTGCCAAATTCCTGTTTTTCTTATAGTGAAACATTCTTTGTAAGTGCTAACATTGCTATAAAGAAGAGATATTTAAAAATAATAATGCAGTGATTTTAGAGATATCAACTCCCTATCTTCTTGCATGCATGCAGATTAGCTATTGTACTTTTTTATGATTAATTATACTATCCATGTAAATCTAATGTTAGAGTTTAGAAATATCATATCTATCTCTTCCCAAGCATGCAGGACCATGATTAGCCTCCGTATATTTCTATATTTTACACATGCATGTAAACCTTACTTTTTGTTAGGAAGTACAAGACAATCACAACCACAAAATTTGAGGGTTTTTTTTTTTTTTTTTGAATTACTGTAGCACTAAGTACAGTATTATAGAAAATAGTATTAGTACATAGCACTTAAGCATGGTACTATAGCAGCCATGCTATTCTCAGAAACTCTAACCTAAAATTAGCATAGTCTCTAGCACCGTACTACTGTCCATGCAATTATTATGAATTTTTGTTATTGCAGCACTATTACTATAGCTGTAGTACTGAGGGAAAATTCAGAAACCTATAATTTGCACAGCTTTTCCATGATGACGTGTTGCTGCCCATGCAACCCTCAGATTTTCTTGGTACGATAGCTCTAACACTGTAGCACTAAGTGAAAATTCAAAAATCTATAATTTGCACATGCTGAGTAGGATTACTATAGCACAGTGCTAATTTCTGAATTTTTTAGGACCTCTATTCTTCTCCTTTTTTAGTACAAAATTAAATCAAAATTGCACACTATGAAAAATGCAATCAAACATACAAGCAAAGAAGACAACTTAGTGTGGGAAACCCCTTCAATTTAGGTGTGAAAAACCACGTGACCCTAAAGCCACTTAAACCTCTTTTTAACTATGTCAACAAAAGGATAACAATGTCTTCTCTACATTCAATTAGAGGGATACAAGTTTAGAGGCATCAACACTCAACAAAATGCTTTCAAAGGACACATTTCATCAAACACAAGCATGGACGATAAAACACCAAGAAGTTATTAAAAGAAGGATCAAACCGGATAGATAGCATGAGCTTCTTGCAAGAATTCTCTATCTAAAGTTTGGGTGAAATATGGTGTTGTATCACTGTCCAATCGTCTTATCCTAGCTTACTTTCTCTACTTCTATACTTCTTCTTTGTTTCACCCTCATATGAAAGCCTCTCACTTTTCTCTCTTAATTTGAATAGTAACATCCTCAAACTACAAGATAAACAGGAATTTGGCACGACAGATTTGACACAGAAATGAGCCAAAAAACTGTAACAAATTGATTTTGGCACTAAAATATAATCATGCCTATAGCATGTATGAAAAATATAGTTTGTTACATAATAGTAAAACCATGCCAAATTTTGTCAAAATTTTACTAGATCATGCCAATTTTATCACAGTTTTAATCGTGGTTTTAGCACCGTTTTTGGCATGATTTTTGGCATGGTCTCATTTGTAACGTTTTTTTGGCATGGTTTCGTTTGGCATGGTTATTGGCACGGTTTATTTTGTCATGGTTTTTGGCATGATTATTGTCATAGTTTCATTTGGTATGGTTATTAGAATGGTTGATTTTGTTATGGTATTTGGCACGGGTTAAGTTGTCACAGGTTTTGGCATGACTTCCATTGTCATGGTTTTTTGGCACAGTTTTAATTTAACATAGTTGTTGGCACATTTTTTTGTCATGTTTTTTGGCACGGTTTTAAATTTAGTAAGGATATTGGCACGGTTTTTATCATGGAATTTGGCACAATGTTATTTAAAAAAAAATTACAAGTAGAACTTGCATTTAATTTCATCAAAATATACATTGCAATATTTGTATAATAAGTAAAAATGTTATTTCAATCATAGCATGAAAACGTTAAGGTTCAATCTAACATAACTGTACAAAACTCTTAACATAAACCATGTACATAATAAAAAACCCTATACATCATCCTCCAAGTCTTCAAGAAAATTATCAGTAGACAAAGAAATACGGACTCTCTTAGGTATTGGAGAGTGCTCATTGGCATGTGTTTGTGAGTCTCTTGTTGGTGCTCAAGGGACATGTGGCATACGAGCAAAAATAGGCATGCTAGAAAAGCCAATACCTTTCCAATGAAGTGCGGCAAGCAATGATAATTCAAATAACTCGCAGCGAGCCATCTCAGCCTGTAACAATCATTAGCCTCAGCTTGAGACCTAACAAGCTCCGTCTCCCATTTCTTAACTCTGTCTCAAAGTTGTTCAGTTGATTCAGAAGATCCCAAGTGTGGCTTTAAGTGGATGAAGACATCTGACTAACAATATTACCCTTTCTACCACTCTATTACGACTCTTGATGGCTATCTCATCCCATAATTCATCTTGGTTAGTAGAATTCCCATCCACCCCTTGATTACATTTATCTATTATTTCTTTATCAAATTTCTCCTGCATCCATTAAAAAATAAAGAATCTTATGACATGTGATTAGATTTCCATGGTAAACTATGTAATTTTATTTTATTTTTTAAAAAATTACATTATCAAGACTCAAAATCCATAAAAATTCAAAGAACAAACTCATTTTTCAAACAAATAAAAAAACCACATGCTTAAATGCAAACATTATCTAATTTGGAGGATATGACATTTGACTTTAAAAAAAAATGAAATGTTAAGAGTAAAAACACAGCCAAAGAGGAACAAAGTCCTAGAACATGCTTAAACACATGCTTATTTCAATGAATTATTTCTATTCAATATGGAACAAAGTCCTACAACATTATGTATCCACAACAAACCTTATTGACTTGCTCATAATACATGATATTAGAGGGAATTGTATTTTCAAAACTCTATGAAGTCTATTGGTTTAATATCATATATTATGAACAAAGTCCTACAACATTATATATGCACAATTGAGTATGCCAAAAATATAAGGTTAATGGAATTATCATATCTCAACATCAATAAAATAGAAATAAATAATAGTTTATCCCACTCATGTTTAGCAATCTTAACCCAATGAACTCATAAATTCATTATAATTCATTCACCAATGAATTATTTAACCTAATTAATAATAGACCAAAATTAGTGAAGAAATTAATGTCACGCACTTATAAATAAAAACAATATATAGCAAACTAATCTAAACAATGAAGGGATTAATAACTTATTAACATTATCTTTGTATAGTTCATGTACTGGTAAATAGCATCAGTTCCAATAAAGCTTAGATTAACTCTAATTGGGCTCAAAATTATAATATGGTTTCAACCATTGAGTGTGTAACAAGGTTTTAATTATTACTTATGTGAGAGTGAGTTAAAAATACTGGGTCATAAACAAAGGTCCCTAGGGAGACCATGCCATTTTCTGTGCGTATAATTATTGGAGAGATAACAAATTGACAATACACGTTCTAAATGGGTGCCTAAACTACCACAGAGAAACCAACCCATTTTCAGTGAAGAGGATATACAAATGAAGCTGGTCCCATAGACCACACTGGCATGCAAACACAACCAAAAAAGAGAAGTTCAAATACCATGAATAATTATCTTCCTTTTGTCCCAGGAAATAGAGCTAATCAGTGATGTTAAACTACCTTCTTGAAGCTTTATGGAAGACAAGAACTAGCACTACTTCAAATTTTGTTATATTATTTAGAAAGCATGATTAATCTGAAATTTCTGAGATTGAACCTTTTTTTTTTAGGCGTGTTCTTATTCACTATCATTAAAAAAAAATTCTAAATGAGGCATTATGTTTTTTTTTTCCCCGGTTCATTCATACATGTGATATCCATTTAGGTTTAAGATATAAATGTTTTTCAATATTCAACTTGGAGCATAGCGAATGGTCTGAATGAAATGTTTGTCTTGAATTTATTTATGATATTCTGAAACACATGCCTATGTTATATAATATGTATGTTCTAACAACTTGTTGTGAAACATGCATGATGACAAGCATAAAACAAATCTAACGTTAGCCCTACCTAATACTTTGATTATTATTCTTGATAAGCAAGGTATTAGTGGCCGACAAGCTAAATTATATTATTAAGTACAACTAGCTATACCCACCCACTTGATTTTCTCTAATATGATTAATTACAATTTATCTCATTAGTGTGAATAAGTATCTGGTTCCCCCATTTGCAAGATAAAATCTCAGTTAAGAAGCAAATCATTGTTTTAAATGTTTGAGTACACTTACCTTCTTCAGTTTGTCGTCTTAGATTTTTCCTTTATAAAAACATACATATACACCTTAACAATGACCTCACATATCATGAATAATTTAACTTGAAACAATCACAATATTAGAAAATAAAAAAATCTAATAAAAAGTTCAAAATATAGAAGCTCAAATAAATCCCTTATGCTCAACATAGATGTATATGAAAATAAATGACCCTAGTTTCAAGCAAATATTCCAATAAAATCACATATTTTAATGCTTTTACTTAAATTCCAAAAATAAAAATAAAAACAATAATCCCTAACATTCACATGAAACCTAACTCCTAACTTCAATTTCAAATGCATTTATTTTGAGAAAGTTATCTCATACTTACAACAATTTGTGTGGTACAACCAACCTCGAGTTTTCTATCCTTCTTTTTTAGTGTGCAGATAAAGCATTCTATCGATATCGGCTCTCTACCTAATATCTCCACTAGAGAAAAACATAATAAAGAAAAGTTAAAAGTTAGGGTAAATTATAAACAACAATGTTAATGGTATTTATATGGATTAGGGGCATTACCAATCTAAGGTGGTGCACAGCAATACTGACAGATCCACCACGGTAAATAAGGGTGGAGAAGCTTCCAATTTCTACCCTATTTTGTTTGTTTTTTTTCACTTATTCTCTTAAACTCCTCTGACTCCCAAAGCCTCTGTAAACCTTTCCAAACTGCAAGAGCCATCCAGAAATTGATCCTTGTAAGGATTATGTGCAAGATACAATTTTTTCTTCAACCATTCACTCGTCTCATGGTTGAAATGCCATAACACTGAAGATTCATGTTGCACCTCCCACATGTGTATAGCCTAGGAAAAAAGAAGGTTAACCAAGTTATTGTTTTTCTCATAGTTAGCATACATAATTAAAAGCATTAATCAATTTAATGGTTTAAATGATATTTACCCTAAAAGCGGTGAATATCCTTTGCCTCACATCTTTGGGCACTTTCCCACATCTAGTTCATGCCTCTTTATAATGATCTTTCACCAATTCATGGATTACTCTATTAACTTCATAATCTCTTGAAAAACCATGATATAAAAACACTTTAATTAAAATAGAGAATACTACTTTAAAAAAAAAATTAAATACAAAATTATAAAATTATCATATTATGGAATTTTACTTACATAATTAGGCTATCTGGGGTGATCACCTAAGGGGGCCCAGTGCTTGCAGGCTCATTAGAGGGCTCCTGCATTGTTATGGATAGCTCCTCAATGGCATGAGTAGAAGTCTCAATGTCTGAATTTGGAGGGTTTTGTGCAACTGATGCAATTATTGAAGGTTGTGGAATTGGTGTCCATGGAGTCATTATCGTTGTTACCTAAATATTTGGATGTATAGAAGGAGGCATTCACAATTCTGTAGGTGTATTAGATACTACCGTGGGGTTAACAGATTTTTGATAAATATTTAGGGTGCATTGGCCTCGGCCTGATGTGGATCAACCACCACTACTCAATGTTGATCGACCACTAGATCGACGTCCAGATTGACCCCGTCCTGAGGCAACTATAAATTAATCTTGAATGGTGAAACTAAAAAACCAACTTGGACAATAATGATATAAGTATAAAAATATAAACATCTAAAAAAAACTAACCATGCCATTTGGACATATATGATTAAATTAGCTTTGATCTAATAATTCTATTGACTTGTGAGATAAGTCTTTTGCAAAGGTTTCACTAATATTATAACTAACTAAGCAATCCTTTTGAAAGATATATAAAATATGATTCAATGTCCAACTTAATACAAATACAATGTCTGCCGTAATACATGCATACTACATTCATTATGAAAATATTAACACATGACATGTGGGGGAGCAATATTGATTGTGCTAATAACAATTAATTTCATATTATACAATACATATTTTCTTTAAAGTTGCATTCAAAAAAATATTAAAGTTGAATGCAAGTTTGGAAAAAGGTATGCATTACAAATGATAGTCAAATTTGATGTTGTGCCAGAATCTTGAAAGGGATCCATCATTCTTCAAGTGAAACAATTTATCCACCTACATAGAAGCACAAATGTGAATATAAACAGTAAATTTAAATGTGTGTTGCATCTCTACAAAGTAATAATTTCAATAAATAATTTCAATAAAACTACAAAGAAAACTTCTAGTCAATAGAAATATGTAATAGGCAATTTGAAAAAAATAAAAAAAAGAGGTTCATATCTAAAAGAGACAAAAAGAAGTTCGAAGTGCATATCGTACTAAAAATCATGTTACTCATCATTTTCATCATCATTAGATTGTTCATTTTCTTCATCATCTATCAATTCATCTTCATCGCCCTCCTCGGTCTCACCCTCTAATATGGGTTGTAACATATCAGATAAGTCAACAACAAGTTGTATGCCTTATGGGTTAAACAAAAGAGGAATATCTTCCATAACATTGACGCCTGTTAAGGATTGAATTTTCTCTACTTGATATGTAGACCCATCATTTTCTAACCAACTTGCCTAAGCCATTCTACTCGTTGTGGTCTTGCATACAGCCGACCAATCAACCTTATCCTTTTTTGTGCTTGGGTAGTCAACGTAGTTCACTTGAATAGCGTGTTGTACCAACACAAATGGATCATACTTTGAA
Source organism: Dioscorea alata (assembly GCA_020875875.1). Taxonomy (NCBI): domain Eukaryota; kingdom Viridiplantae; phylum Streptophyta; class Magnoliopsida; order Dioscoreales; family Dioscoreaceae; genus Dioscorea; species Dioscorea alata. The sequence continues at coordinate 15,773,062 of CM037017.1, forward strand.
TAAATCCTTTTCCAATTAATATCAACCAACTTATATATAGGATGAACCTTAGTGTCATTTATTGGGTCAAACCATGTATATTAAAAAAGAATGACATGATTCCATCTACTACCATGACACTCAAGTTGGACTATATCTTTGAGTAAACCATAGAAATCAATAGATGAATCAGTAGTATTGGTCTATTGTACACAAACACCACTATTCATAGTGGCCTTCTTCATGCCATGTGTGACAGTATAAAAGTTATAACCATTAATGAAATATCCCGGCTATGTTGTTGCTTTTTTAGATGGACCCCAAGCCAAGCTTTATAAAAGAGGATATGTGACTTGATTCAAGTCATTTGCAACCTACATCTCAAAAATTATTCGTGGAATTTTTCACTAATTTTTTATATAGTTTCAACATATTTATGTCATTACTTACAAAATTTTCAAACCACTTCTCAAAATGCTTATCAATCACCTTATCAATGGCTTCAGCAGGGTTTCCTTGCAAATAGTTGACAAATATCTCCTTGCAAATAGTTGACAAATATCCTAAGAATATGCCGTGCACTAATAGTTAAATATTTAACACATTGTATAATCACATATTTTAATAATTCACTGCACCAAATTGTATGATCATATATATATATATATAACCTCCTTTTTTTTTAATAATAATTGATATTTAATTTGACAGATAAATACTTGTAAGAATCTCAGAGTCTCATTTTAAAAAAGACATATGGTATTTTTATAGTACATATGGTAATAATTTTGTTATTTTTGAATAAATAGGTGTAGACTCCTCAACTATCTCAAACATCCTTTTTTTTTTTCTCACATTGAGATATGTTCCACTTGAGTTGGGTTGGGCTTCTATATAACACGCTATTTTTTTGCAGTAAATTTTAGCAAAACAAGCCACACCCTGACAATGATCAAATCCATGTTGAAACTTCAATGGCAACAAATCAAAGAATTGGTTGGCTACAAACCCAACTTGAACAATGAAAATTAAAAGGGAAAAAGGAACTTGAGATGGGATTAGATGAGATGCTGCACAACTTTTTTATATGAAAACAATATTATATGAATAAGAAGGCATATTTGTACATTTGCACAGAGATTTTGTAAGTATACCCAGACTTCACTTCACCTTTGTAATGAGTGTGATGCCGCTAATAGAGCAGCACCTACGCCTGATCCATCTTCAGTTACTCTGAGAACTACATTTGGTGCAACTTCCTCCCCCAATATTTCGGCCACTGCCTCATTTAGGTACTCTTTAAACGATGAATAGCTCACGTAGAGAGCACCTTCAATGGCCACCACCGTTCGCTTTGGTTTGCCTCGTACTCTTCCGCTCGCAACCCCACCGCTCCCATCTCTTCCGATTTTCTTTAGTATTCCGACAATGCCTGCTGCAGCCAGCCGGGCAGCCCTTTGGGTTACCACATCGCATACTCTTACAACAAGTCTGCGAGCCTTGAGAGAAACGTTGGGCAACTGAAAGATGAACAGCGATGAAAAGTTTAGAGCTATCAGTCATTAGTGACAGAATTCTGATTCTGGATAAATCAGTGTATGTATATACAGGATGTACCTTAAACTCATCCAACAGTATTCTCTCAACCACTTTCAAGTCAGGAGTGCTGTCTTCATGCATGGAGGCCATCAAAGGTGTGCTACATTATTGACATGAGAGAACTTTATAAGATTTCTAATTTTAAACGACCAAATGGCGTAAGTTCAACAAGTGCAACTCAAATCCACAATCAAGATGTATAAACTAGAAAACAATGTGAGCTCAGTATAATGTAGGTTTCATTTGAGCTCAGTATAATGTAGGTTTCATTTGGTCAAGCTAGTCAAGAGAGCTCGTCTAGACCTCCTTGTACAGAGGAAGTTTTTTTTTTTTTTTTTTTTTGCCTATTTGTTTGTTCCAATTGAAAACCTAAACTTGATTAGGCTTGCAAAACAGCAAAGCAGGCAGAAATCAAGGCCTGACCTCTCTAAGGGTCTCTAATTATCAATATCAATATGCAAATATCTGTATCTACAGAAAATCATACCAAGTTTAAGAATTTGACTAACTGGAAAGCAGTTCCACGATAGTTCAAGAACATTTGAGTAGCATAGCAGCTACATCTTTTGTTCAATTCTATGGAAAGGTGTGAACTTGAAGAACCCGACACATTCCCAATTAACTTAATGTCAGCACCAACATCTAAAAGTAACAACACAACAGGGATGTCACCATGTTTAAATTCACCTAAAAACATGGACAGCAGATACCTTAACCAGTAAATATTAACAGTTCCTGTATGCAATATCACTTTCGAAAATTACAGAGCACGTCAGACCAATCGCTACCATTGATTGTCATTCTACTATACCACCTTGTCTAATATTATGTTTGTTTTAATATAGAAAGAATCGCCTGATGCCTCAAGTTCCCTTATGGCTGTTTCTCTGCAGCAGCTTCTGAAGGATATAAATATAACTGTTTTGCATGCTTTGCAGAAACAAAGTTATAAAAGGTTAAGCAATAATTTTCCAAAAATGACACCTATCAGTTCAGTTGTGATTCAGTAAGGTATTGATGGATATAAGAGGTAAATGATGAGAATTTATCCATATAAATTAGAGAAATAATTGTTTGTATACCATGTAAAAGCGGGAAATTGCTAATATGTCATTACAAAATTAATATTATCTTATACACCCTGACAAAACACTTTTTTTTTAATTTACACACCTATGGTTAAATGTCAATATATATATCTAGACAGATTTATCATAGATTTTTGTCTTTCCTTTTTCCTCCTCCAAGATGGACGACAAGAAGAGGTAAAGGGTACTTTCATCTTTTTATAAAGAATTTTAGTTGCCTTTGGTAGAAGAGGTATAAAAGCAAATAAGAATGATTTGTAGGGTGTATATAAGCAAATATGATGATTTTATATATGATGTTCCAAAAAAATTCAAGGGATAAGCAAAATCAATTTTTACATGAATTATGTTCAAGAAATCTGTCACCAAAACAAAGGACAAGAACAATTCAAATGGTTATGAAGAGTATTATACATAGAAATATAAACATTAGAACTATGGCATAAGCAAAAGCCTTCTAAGTATAATGTCCTCTCAAACATAGAACAGAGCCTAATGCCTACTAATAACAGTTCAGAAATCTGAATAAGGTGGACCTCCAATTAAAACATGCAAAAGATAGCTATCACATGACTACCAAACCCATAAGCATAATCACAATTCAAAGGCCATTTATATGCATTACTGTCAACAAAAGTGAGTAATTAAGAGAACAACGGCAGTTATGATTGCTAGAGCTCACGTCCCAAGCACATCAGATGAAAGCCAAAGCACAGGAAAAGAGCATAGGTACAGACCTCAATATGAATGGGGTTGATAAAAGATGAGCACATTCTCCAAAGATATCGGATTGTTGAGACATTCTGAGAAGCACTCTTCTTACAATGTCCCCCAAATACATTCCTGAAATCATTTTCTCAAAACCCTGCAGAATGATGACATGTTTATATGCTGAACTTCTAATCCAAAGATTCACCACGCAATGCAGGGAAAACACATCAAGAAAACCTTGCCTGATCATATTGATTGGGGCTATCATCATCAAGATCAAAATCATAAGGTGTTCTGGGCAAATGTGATGACCAAAAATTTCCCCATTCCATGTTAATAACCTGATCGCCATAATGAACAATTAAAAAAGAGAATAATAAGTATTAATAAACAGTTAAGAATGTAAGGACAGAAGTGTTGTCTATTCTAGTGAAGGACCAAATATTTCATCAACTAGAGCACTCAAATAAAAGTCAAAAATAAATAAATAAAATACCATTTCATCAGAATTTGTAAGAAGCCCTTGACATTTAATTATTGCATCAGTGCGTTCAACATAGCAGGCATTGGTGCCCGTTCCAATAATCACTGCAGCCACAGTGTCTTCATCTTCATAATGACCAAGAGCTAACGTCCCCACAGTATCATTCACCTGCTTTCATAAATAAAAAGGGATTAAGTTCAAAACCAACCAGTTTGTCCCGTGCCATACAATTGACAAATAAGAGTAAACCATGAAGACAAAAATGCAAAAGCAAACAAAAATCATCTTTTGCAAGCATAAGCTCCACAAAGCAGTAGACTACCCGCTCTTTTCTCCCCAAAACTAGTTACCTCACTTACCATCCTAATGCTGTTGCCAACCAAATTATATCATGTTAAAGTTACAAAAGGAGCTCACAGACTACACAACTATAAGGAAAAAAAAATTAAATGAAACATCCAACAAAATCAATAGCCACAATATGATTTAATCATTTACAACTGCTTAACAAAGAATGGAATATACTACTCTATCGACATTTCCAAGGTGGAAGATCTTAAACAACATCCTTTGAAGTAAGTTGGTGTTAAAAGATCTTTTTGTGTGCGATAAGGCACCGTTCATACATAATTAAATCTAGAGATACAAAAGTGTCATAAGAACAAACAAACAAGAAAGAAATTTTCATGTGTAAGATGTTAACATTGTACAAAATTACAATTAGAGATGGAGACATTTTAGATAGGCATCAAAACACAAATACAGTTACAGTCAATAAACAAGAACTTTTCAAATATTTATTACCAAGGTATACTTCAACAACTAGAATACAGGCATTCAGTCAAGCACATCAACCACAATATGCAAGGAAAAGCAAGACAATCACTAATAAATATTCAAGGAGAGTGCCATGAATGTGGACTTCAATAATAGAATGATTGGAGAGCAATCAAATCATACCAATGCTGCAACCCGCATTTCCAAACCGCTCTTGATTAGGGCTTCATGTAAACATTGGGCAACATCCTTTCCATTCTAAATTAAGAAAGAGAACTTTGTGAACCATGTACATTAAAAAATCAATTACTCAAATAAGTATATATATAAAAATGTTGCGTGGATATTTCACAGCTAATAACAGAACAATCACCTGCTTACAATTGAGGGGAAAAAATGGTTCAATGAGGCTGTAGAACAAACCGCTAGAAAACAATTAAATCAGATGTTAAAGAATACTCAAGGAAAACATGGGATGGTCACCTGCACCTCATACAAAGCACACAGGCCGATAGTACAAATATTATGAACAAGAATTTAGTTTAGAAATCAGCAGAGAACATTCCAAAGGAAATAAGTTCCGACTTAGAACAGCTAATATTTAATTTTACAATCTTTAATGTTGCAACTACCAAAACTATATGCCATAAGATATTTTTTTTTAAAATGAAAACCTTCTAGCAAAAAAAAAGAAGAAAAAATCCTAAGGAAAAGATATCAGACCCTAATTCATAATCTTCACGTACTAATCAGTGCAACTTTTAAAATTGCTTGATTTCAAATCTTCAACTAGTGTTAACTACAACTAAACCCAGATATAAAACTAATAAATAAAATAACTAAAACACACATGCTTACAAACCTATGTTTATGCTGTCCATCTTGTTTTCATCTTAACTTTTCTAAAAATACAGTATCATAAAGAAACTGCACTTAGTTCTAACTCTAAAAACTCAAACCTCAAGAGATTTAAACCAAAGGAAACAAGAAAGCTCGAGAGATGTGTGCTGGTTTTACTTTGGTGACCATACAATATAGAAACAAGAAACAAAACCACTTGTTCACTTCTATTAATCAGATGACACATACAACCAAAACCTTTCAATTGATTTTGAATATAAAAACAAGAAAGCTCGAGAGATGTGTGTTGGTTTTACTTTGGTGACCATACAATATAGAAACAAGAAACAAAACCACTTGTTCACTTCTATTAATCAGATGACACATACAACCAAAACCTTTCAATTGATTTTGAATATAGAAACAAGAAACAAAACTTCCTGTTCACTTCTATAAATCAGATGACACATACAACCAAGACCTTTCAACTAATTTACAAAAATCATATTGCTCATGGAGCCCAACAATAAAGATGTGACTAATCACCAAGCAAAAGTTCAAACATGAAACACAAAATAACAAAAAACCAGCTACCAGTAAAGGCCTTGAAGGGAAGGCACATGATATGAAAACAGTAGGCTCAATGGCTTTCCATCCTAAGGAAACACTGAAATAAAATCAATCATTGGCAAATAAACATAAACTCACAGCGTCTTCAATTGCAAATTCTTTTGTCCACTTTACAAGAGTGCCAGAAGAAATAGACAATTGTTTGAGAGGAAAAGGAAATGTGAATCCAAGCTCCTTTATTGTGTCATCTGATTGCCCAGAACCTTCACCATCTTTTTCAACTAAACGTTTCAGGGTCATGGCAAGAAAATCAAAAAGTCCCTGCAAACAAGATGATTTATTGCTTTTTACCATGAGAGGCATTATATGCTGAGAAGAAGGAAAAAAAAATCATATTATGATAACAGCAGCAATTACCTCAATAGTACTGGTCACCAAATCTTGAGGGATTAGTTGGTATTCATCTTGGTGCTTCATGATTGCTGACCTTGTACCTCCTAGCTCAACTTTCAACACTCTAAAATTAGCGCCTCCAAGATGAAGAGCATAATAGGTACCTTTTTCGTCCCTAAAAACACAAATCTCATATTGTAAAAAGTTCTGAATAAAATGTAAGGGATTATTCTAATATAAAAGAGAATAAAGGAAAGATCTGCAAACATAAAAAAGCAGAGCATCTCATAGGATTATGTAATCATAACACCCCTTTTTGGCATTGAAGATTTTTCCACCAACTTGGAATCAAAAGAAATGTCAGACCAAAAAAGAGCAGAATTATTTTTCAAAGAATTCTCCTATACCGCTCTCTGTTATGGCCTTGATTACAGCCTGCGTGTCAAGAATTGCAGGATTGATTTCCCATTTGATAAACGAGCTTCTCAACCAACTAAAAAAATGGTGCTACTGTTAAACCCCAAGCATAAATAAATGTCCCTTTTTTCATAGATTACCCTAAGGCCTATGCCCTATGCTGAAATATAATAAAAGAATATCAGAGAAATAATTAAAAACAGTCAGATAAGACACCCAGTTGAATGTTTAACTCTAAAATCCACTCATTAAAAAAATGTCTATTTTTTCATATAGACTGCAATAACTGGTTTGTGATTGACATTCAAGCAAAGGATCAGAAACCTTTCTGAATGCTCCAGTCTACAGTCCACTCGCAAACAAATGTCTTTTTTTTGGTGTGTGTATTTGTTATGCTAGATTACACTGTGCTGAATCATACTATAATCAGAGAAAAGGTGACCGAGAAGATACAAAGAACAAGTTGCAATCAACATTCAAAGAGAGTATTAGAAACCTTGCTGAATACTCCACCCATAAAAGTATAAAACCACAAAAACCTCAATCAATCAAAATAAAATAAAATAAATAAAAAAGAGAAGTAATTGAACTCAAAAACATAGAAAATCTTAACAAATGAGATTTCCTCCACAAAGAAATAACTGCTTGCGTCATGTTATCTCCAATAGGCATAAGCATCATCCTTTCTGCCTTGAACAATCATTCTTGACCCATCTATGGCCCAAAATATAGTTTAGCACTGCGTATGCTAAGTAAATGGTGAGCGTCTATCAACCTGATGTATAATCTTTTACAAGGGGCAGCTTTAGCATGAAATCTTTAAGGACACGGACATACATGGACATGTTCTCTAACTAGAGTGTTGCATGGACAAAAACATCACTTATCTCTCTGTCAAATCAGGCATTGCTGACAGTTACATGTTACAGTAGCAACCTATCTCTTAGAGCAGTATAGCATGACAAAGGCAATGCATTTAAAGAAGCATAGTTACGCAGCCCAATCAAAAGTTTCAACGAGTCCATCATTAATTACTCTATTACCGTAACAATTATTGCTTCTTGCTAATTGATCGCCAGCTAATTTTGATAGGCAAATGTTAAAAATGCAACTTTGGCAGACTCGACTATATGGTTATTGCTAAATAAGAAATATACACCTGGCATCCAAATCAAAACATTATCAAACAAGAACTATGATTAGCTAGCAATGTATTCAAGAGGACCTCCCAAACAAATAATCTGAACCTTGAAAGGCAAAAAAAACAAAAATCTTCCAACACGCCAGCCAAATTTCCATTCAAACACTTCAAGAAACAGCAGCTTCCAGCCCCATACACCTTCTATTCACCAAAACATCAATCAAGATCAAAAAGAAAGCAAGAAATCAGATGTATGAAGCCTGGTCATACCCATTAGGGAGGGCATCAACGAAGGTCAAAAGCATTCTAAGCTTACTCCCACCATCAGACGCCAATCCAGCATGCATCTCCACCGCCATGGCATCCACCACCTGGCGCAGCCTAGAAACGGGCGTAGCACAACCCTCCTCAAACTCTTTAAGCACAGCAACAGCCCTAGCCCAACCTCTGCGGCTCCTCACTCTCCTCCACACCGCCACCGCCGCGATCCCACTAGCCACCACCGCACACCCCACAGCCACTCCCAACCCCACCCTCCCCATTCCCCCCCAAACCCAGGCACCTCTCAAACCATCCCCTGCCACCACTCGTCGCGCATGCGAGGTTCTCGTCCAGTGCTCGAGAGCCACAGCGCTGATGGAGAACAAGAAGAAGAAACGAAGAAGAAGAAAGAGAAGCCGACGGGGGTTGAGGGATTTTATTTTGGCTAAGTTTTTCATATAGTCCCTGATAAATTTCCTTCTTCTCAAATACTCACTGTAATTTATTTTCTTTTATAATTTTAATCCCTCTTTTTTTGAAATATTTCCTTTTACATCCTTTACTCGTTTATTATTATTCTAATTTTAAAAATTCTTACACTAACGCGAATTATTTTTAAAAAAAAGTGAGGGAAGTTGTAAGGACGTGATAGTATTTTACAAAAATGGTAATTTTGAATGTTTTGAAAAACCAAAGGATCTATTATAGAGGTTGAAAGGATAGAGGGAACAATTGTTACTTTTCTATTTTAAGGGGTGGGGGCCAAGAGGTGGGTTGGCGTGGGTGGCCCCTGCATCCTCGGCTCTTTTCAAAACAATTGAAAGAACCGATTTGCCCCCGGAGTTAATCGAGTAATGACAGGAAGAACTACTATCATCTATTTCTTGTCTCGAGATCTATGTATTTTCACTGTCTCGAGACAATCTAATGGTCTAGATTTGATTATAAGTGAACTAGATGCCGACTTTAGTGATGGTGGTGGTGGTGGGGATTGCTACAACTTAAGCTGAGGTTTTAAATTATTTTACGGTTCTGCCACCGCATTAAGTGGGTCTGCCACGCTGGTCAGGATGCCCTTTTGACCAAATTCTCGGCCAATGATTTCCGTAAGATATTTTTTATCCGATGGTGGTGAAATTCATGGTTTCTTTGTCTGTGTATATTCATCCACATGTTTCTGTTTCTCATCTCCTTTGCTCGTTTCCAGATTCCCCTCATCCCATGGGAAACGGCGGCAAAAGAGTCAAGTGAGTTCAAAAATGAAGGATAAAATCGTAATTTCACCGAAAAAGAACAAGGGTAGCGGATAGTTCGGCCATAGTTTTGGACAGGCCCGAATAGTAACGGGAGCTGTGTATCCACACTGCCGTACAATCCAGCTGTCCTTCGCTAATTCTAGCTTAGCCCGCCTTCCCCACCGTATGATTCTCCCTCGATCCCCGCGCCACATCCAGATCTCAAAAACCCCCACAAAAAATTTTTAAAAAACTATAAGAAATAATTTCTTTGGAATGAAATGTCAGAAATACTCTTGTGTATGGAGGAAATTACAATAGCTTAAGCCTTCCAACAGGTTCATTTTCTCGCGAGATATTGAGAAGGAAAGAGAACAGTTAGATGGTAGGGAAGGAAGAGATCGGACGGTGGGAAGGAAGGGGTGGTTGGGGCTAGGTTGTCCTGAAGGCACATGATGCATTGGTGAAGTACAAGCTAGCAAAGCTTGTCTTGTGGTTAACAAGAGGGGCTTTGTCTGGTTTTCGGGTGATAACAGACCACTTTTTGGCATGGGGACGGGGCTATGAATTATTGGCCTTAATGACATATTAACATGGTCATTAGTGATAATTACAGTGAAATAATCCCATTTGGCTATATATGTTTTAAAAATATTATAGGAATTTTGGTTATATACCCTTATATAATTTATAACTTAATTATCAGCAAACGCAATCAAGGGGCAGTTAGATACAAAGGTGTATTAATTATGATGACTTGCTGACCGCCTAGCTAGGAATTTACCATATGGAGTGGATTAACACGTGAGGCAATGAAGATCTATCACATACACCCAAAATGATATATCAAAGACCATAACCCCACAATAGTAAATTCTCCTACCATACAATTCTAAAAGGATGGAGAATATGACTCTCCTCATAGGAAATCCACACTGTGATTTAGTAAACAGTGAATAAACATTGCTCCACAATATTAGAGACCCATTTAAACATTGCATGAACAATATTGCTTCAATATGTGAGCTAGTGGGGTTTCGATCCCATACTTAACCATGCACTACCTAAGTGTCTTACCACTAACATCGTCTAAATTGCCATGCATGTATAATTTTATAAAACATATAATTATGCATCACCATAGAAATGCCGATATTCATAAATAAATATGATAATTATGTTGTTTTTATTCTTGTAAAAATTTTGCTTTTAAGTTTTGTTTGATTGAATTTATATTTTTAGCAACAGTTTTATGTTCAATTTATCAAATTTTGACTAAGTTAATTTTCAAGTTGAGGGCTTCCAATCTCCATGTGTAATTAAACGAGATCTCTACTTTTCGGTCACTCACTATTGATTCGAATAAAACAATGATATCAAAATTTGGTACTGGTTAAAGCCTAGTATCTCGTATTTTTTAGTACTCGTCCTTAATGGATAATTCATCCTTTGGCTATTGGCTCTTGGGTGTCATTAATACCCCATGTCTACTAGTTTGTGGCTTTTGTCTTTTCGTCATCTTCACTGTTAGTCGAATTTAAGATCTTAAACCTTGTTCAGTTTGGTTTGCATGATGTTTTTTATATAATCTTTCTCTTTTTTATTTAAGAAACTTGTATCTTATTAAATTTTATTAAAAAATTAACTAAAATAACATTTGATGTAATTTATTAATATTAATGAATTTTTAATAATAATAATAATTTTAAAATTTTAAAATTAAAAAAGTGATTTTCTAACTTATGTATTTGGTGATTTTTTTTTCATAGATGAATATTAATACATATTTGTTTTTGTTTGGGGTCCTTTTAAAAGAGAAAAAAAAAAATTGGTTCCACTTTGAATTTGTTCTAATATTATTTAGTACTTAATCACATAGCTTTATGGTATGGCTTCCAATTGAAGGACTATTCACATTAAGTTTTATTTTTATTGCTAGCCATTATTTTTTGTACCAAATAGAAACACCTTCTACTTTTACCATTGATGGTGTCTTGTTGTAGGTTGTTGGACTTGGACTTGGATGTAGTTCATTTTAATGATCCCATTTATGTAAATTTTGGGCTAATATTTTTGTTATTTAGATTGAAAATAAATTTAATTTGGTGGTTAAGAACTAAATACATTATGTTTTATTTTATGTACCAAGTAGAACCACCTTTTAGGCTTTTACTTTTATCATTGATGGTGTCTTGTTGTAGGTTGTTGGACTTGGACTTGGATGTAGTTCTTTTTAATGATCCCATTTATGTAAATTTTGGGCTAATATTTTTTGTTATTTATATTGAAAAATAAATTCAATATTTGGTGGTTAAGAACTAAACACATTATGACTTATTTTATGTACTAGGTAGAACAACCTTTAAGGCTTTTACTTTTATCATTGATGGTGCCTTGTTGTAGGTTGTTGGACTTGGACTTGGATGTAGTTCTTTTAATGATGCCCTTTATGTAAATTTTGGGCTAATATTTTTGTTATTTAGATTGAAAAATAAATTTAATTTGGTGTTTAAGAACTAAATATATTATGTTTTATTTTATGTACAAAATGGAACCACATTTTACTTTGATCATTGATGGTGTCTTGTTGTAGGTTGTTGGACTTGGACTTGGACTTGGATGAAGTTCTATTTAATGATCCCATTTATGGACATTTTGGGCTAATATTTTTGTTATTTAGATTGAAAAATAAATTTAATTTGGCGGTTTAGAACTAAATAAATATATGCTGTGCTTTGCATTATAGGTGCATGATCTTCCAAAATCTTTTTGAAGCATTTATTTATGATTTGTCATTTTTCTTTTGTTGTTGAATAAGTGTAGGGTTGCAAATTTAAAAATAGATGAATGATTCCAATTATAGAAAAGCCCTTCTTATTGATGTATATGGATTGTCTTTAATTAATAGTTTTGTCCTACTAAAGTCATTTTCATATATATATATATATATATATATATATATATATATATATATATATATATATATAAATTGGACATATATTATTATTCATATTGTATTTTTATTTGTTTAATAAATGTGGACAAGCCATAAACCTTTAATAACTGTATTAGAAAGGAACTGAACCTCAATGTTCATGTGGGAAAGAAATAAACTATCACCCTTGTATTGTGGGAGTGGTTATATATTTGCAAATTTATGAGTATTGTGAACCAAAATTCTAATAAATGTGTGGTATATTGTTTTTTTAAAGGACCATTTTATCGTAAAACTTATTTGAGAGAAATTTTTATTTGCATAGTATTAAGTAAGTAAAAACTTTTTTTTTAATAACAAATAGGCGACAAACGCCCTCATTAATTTAAAAAAAGATAGGGATGTACACACGTGGAGCAAACTCAACAAGAACCTATGTCCTTGGCTTACGTGAGCTTTGAGCATCGATCTTGGGTTTTCTTTGAAATAAACACCCTAAATAAAAGACCCGCTATTAATTGATCAAGAGGCCATTGACAAAACTTGTTATTTTTCTCAATCAAACATTGAAAAAATATTTTAAATAAAATAATAATTGAGTAAACTATATTTTAACTAAAAAGTTATCGTAAGAAAATTATATTTCCTCATGCTTGCTTTCTGCTAATTCTCATTGTCATCTATCTACAATTTATTTATTAAAACGCAAAAAAAAAAAGTGCCACATTTAGGAAATTTTCTTAAATATTGAGTTGATGGAAAAATTTTGATGTGAATTGACCAAATTTTCATTTAATTAATACTAATTACAAGTAAAAATTTTAAAAATTATAAATTTAGTATTCTAAATAATAATTTTTTTTAATCTTAATAAATTGTAAAGTATGATTATTAAACATATTTATTTAAATTGTTAAATCATGTAAAAGAATTACAATATATTAGGTCAATGCGGATTGCGGTTGAACTCCTTTTCTTCTGCCTTCAAATGCTTTTCTATTCCAAAATTACTTCTACTTCTAAAAAAAATAAAAAAAAATTTGTATAAATAAAAGTCAAAATTTATTTTTATTTTTTTTAGTGGGAAAAAATCCAAATGAACCCAAGAAACTAAGTATGGTTTTAAAATGGTTATATGTTTAAAATCTAACTCCTAGCTCCTAGAACTAGGGCTTTGATCATTTTATGGAAATAATCCAGCATTAAAGAGATAAAAGGCCATTGAAATTATTATTCATAAAAAGAAAAAAAAAAGTGAAAAAATAATTGAGAGGGTTCATGACTCAAAATCCCTCCTTTAATAAGTTTCTTGGAAACCACCACCCTCTTTTCTCTAGTTGAAAGAGCACCCTTAAAAAGTCACCTTTTTGGAATTTTTATTATTTATTTTAACATCATGTTTATTCAAATTAAAGTGGCCTAACATCCCAATGAAATTCATGGCAAGAGCTAAGTCATACTTCACTATATACCTTTAATTTAGAATAATAAATAAATAAATAAAAGCAATGGTACATCAGTAAACTTAGTCAAGGTCTTCCAACATGAACCAATTTAAAAGCAGTGGTACATTAGTAAATGCAAGAAAAGTAGATGCAAATCATAGGCATTGACAAAGTCACTTTTTTTTCCTCACTTACTCAAAAGTAAAATTTTGAAAAAGCAAAAAAAAAAAAAAAAAAAAAAAAGGTAAATCTTATGATTCTATCTATATGTGAAATTATTTTGCTTTATATCACTTTGTTTGCTCTAATCATAACTCAAAATTTGTGAATGTTAAATTCCAATAATTAATTTGGAATCTAAATATATTTAATATGTGGGAGATTGGAAGGTCGAATCCCTCTCTATGTATGGTGAATAATGTGAATAATGGTTTATCTATTTTGTTATAAAAAAACTTGTTGTCTAATATTTAAATTTTTTTATACCATTATGGTAGATTTATACAAGATTTAGTTAGCCTAATTGGCCTTTATGAAACATATCAAATTAGTTATTAAAAAAATAGACAATTAATTTAGAATTTTAAAATGTTAAATATGATGAAAAGATCTATTATCTAACGTGCATATTCTTTGTTATGTTGTAGTCGATTTACTATATAAGGTTTAATCAATATAGTTGGCTTGTATGAAATATATAAAAATTGTTATTGATATATATAAAATTTTACTTATTTTTTGTAGATTTATATTTTAAAAAAATAAAATCATAAATAAAGATATATTTCAATTAGTAACTTAAAAATAATACTAGTTTTTGCATATATATATATAATAAGTTATTCTTTTAACTATGAAGTGTGCAACTTGGAAGAGATTTTAAATATCTTCTAATTTCTAAAAATCAACATGAGTTTGTTTGTTATTATTTTTTTTAATATGGACAAAGCATTTTAGCGGAGGCAAGCCTTAAATCAGCAACGCCAAATATTATACCAACTCTACATTGTGTAAATGATAATCAACAATGGATCATCATCTATCAAAATATTGTCAAAATTTTCATTTTATGTTATACGAATAAATAAGGAGGTTGTTAAAGAAACATGCCTCCAAGAGAGACCAATCTTCTTTTATGACTTTCCAACAAGATACAACTTAGTGTGAGCTGTGAAGTAGGTAGTCCTTCCAAGGTCCAACTCATGCTTTGCAGCATCTTGTCTCCTCATCCCTAATTCACTTCACAACATATAAATGATAAGGGCGCTATGTGCTAATCCCCCTCACCATTTTTGAGACAAAAACCATCATAAATTTGGGGTCATGCCCAATTTTTGAAAAGTGGTGTGCATATTTAAATTAACTAATCAAATCAAATTAATTTTGTTTATGTAATTTTATTGATATTTAAATCGGTGTATTAAGTTGTTTTTCGGTGTATTTCTCACCTTAAATTGAATTAAATAGCCTAATAAAATCAGTTTAATTTATTTGGATTTAATAATTTATATTTAAATCATTATGTTATGCTTGTTTTTTTTTAAGTATTTTCAAATTATAGTCTCTTTAGTTTTATCTCATGTTGAACAAATTTATTTTGAATTAATTGAAAGTTGTGAATATTAAAGTGTTAATCATCGTTAATTCTCTCTAGTCTTTGATTTTTTTTCCTCGTTCCTTTTTTTTTTTTTAAGTGTCCTAATTTACAAGCCCTTGTCTTCTCATCCCTCCTCTTGCCTTTGCGCTCCTCTCATTTGGACTTCTTTATCTTGTAAACAACACTTAATATTTAGAAATAATTAAAAAAACTTTACGGAAATTAATATTGTAAAAAATCAAATGAAAAAAATTGAACCAACCAAATAATATTGTTAAAGAAAAATCAAGTAAGTAAGCTGAATTGACTAAGCTCAATATGTTGAATTGTTGTGTTGGACATTTATTTATTTATTTTTGACAAAATCAACAAAGCAAAGGACAAAAAGGTATGAAAATGCACCAGTTACGGTGGCTTGACTAACCTCTTAGGGATAACCCCCTAACTATGCCACCTGGGGGAGAACGAGAGGTAATCCTCACACAAAACTCCTACAGAGGACCCTGAACATGCATTGTAATATGAGAGGTTTGAACCCGAGACCTTTCAATCACAACCACGGGTAATTACCATTGGGCTACCTTACGGTTCCTATGTTAGGAATCTATATGCAAAGTCCCATAAATATGAAATTTAATCAAAGCCAATAATAGGAGTAAAAAAATTGTAAGCTTAATAAGAGGGATTTAAAGCATTGCCCTATGAATGATTTTGCCGCATCTGTGAAATATCTCAATGTCTTTCCAATATATTACCAAGATGAGTGGCTAGACCGCTAAGAAAAGAAGGGGTGTGCACAAGACTCAACAGAGTAAGTGAGGGTGAGGCCAATGCACATGTGGGTATTGGGACCACCTGCACATAACCATTACTTACACTCTCAGAAATATACTCTCGCCTATGATTTGAACTCTCACCACTTGTGAAAGATTCTAACAGGGACTTGAATACTAATAGACCACTTGGTCTTTGGTTCGCTAGTAGTATAGTTGCTACAACATCACCTTACAGGAAAGAAGTGAATGGTTTTCTTTTATGGGATACCAAGATTTTATTTTTGATTATCTATAACAATATTTGATTTTTTTTATTTTTGTAAATAAGGTAGAACAGTTAAAAACCCAAATATATAGAATGTAATCCAATTGATAGAAATCTACCAACTAAATGCAAGTTCTATTATTAGAAATATTTCTTTTTGTTTCTCCTAGAGATGTAAAACTAAGCCTTTAAAACATTCTACTACTCCTTGCTTGATTTGGTGTGTGTATAATGAGTTGGGCCTTAAGTCTTGTTCCAACAATCCCCTACTCAACTATAATTAGGCATAAAGAGAAGGAATATGCACATAAAATGACTTATATTGGGGATGTTTGGATTTGGTTCACTACAAAGGATTCTACATTATCAAAAGTGTGTACAAAGTAATACACAACATTTATAGCTTTGCTCACCCTCCAGTCCCTAGCTTTTTCTGGGAAAAAATGTTGCTACTATAGATTCCACCCAAATAAGATTTGAACCATGGCGGCCAAACCCAAACCCAAACCATCTATATGTTTCAACTCCTCTTATACACAGTCTAGAACATTTGATTGTGGATAAACTGATCCTTATTGAAACTAGTTCTTGGAAAGTTGACTTTATTCGTACGATATTCAATTTTAAGGATCAACTTCTCATCCAACAAACCCCTCTAAACATGAATAATATTGGGAATGGTTGGATCTGGCTTCATGACCATAATGAAATCTATAATATAAAAAAGTGCATAAAAGCATTGTGCAACAATCATACCTCTGCTCATCCTCTAGTCCCTAGTTGTTTCTAGAAGAAAATGTGGAGACTACAGATTCCGCCTAAAAAACAAAGAATCTCATATAGGGTGTAGTTCATAATTGACTCCCTACTAGAAACTCTCTTCTTCACAAGAATGTTGTGTTTCTTCCATATGCCCCATCTATGGTAATGCCTCTGAACATTATAAAAAAAACATGAGGATTAGAGACGGAATTCTTCCAACAAGATTTTTCCGTTGGTGAAAGTCAATATCACCGACGGATTTTGTTACAGAATTTCAATGGAAATGATTTACCACATTAGAACATATTAGTAACGGAATATTATATTATTACCAAAGGACTATTCCGTCGGTGATTGTTTCCATCAGAAATTGCGTTGAAAAAGCTCTTATATACTAGTGATGGAATTTTGGATTATCATTGACAGAATTTGATACTATCAGAGACGGAATTTTGAATTATCACCGGTGGAATTTGATACTATCACCAGCGGAATTTTGATCTTATCACCTACGGAATTATAGATTATTAACAATGGATTCTTTTGCTATCACCAATAGAGTTGTAGATCATCACCGACAGAAATTATATACTTTCACCAACGGAATCATGATATATCACCAACAAAATTTTGAATTATCACTAACAGAATTATAATTATTAGCAACATAGTTTTTGGCTATCACCAACGGAGTTTAGATTATCACCAAAAGAATTATGGGATATCACTAATGAAATGTTCGATTATCACCAACAAAATTTTGGGTTATTACCAACGGAATGCGATACTATCACCAACAGAATTTTTTGTTATCAAAGATGGATTATAGTTCATTAGCAATGGATTTGAGTATCACCAACAAAATTTTGAATTTTTTTAATGGTTGAACTAACCATTTTTATTGCATTTTAATTTTTTTATTTATGATTTCATTAATGTTTTATATAAAATTTAATTAAGATAAAAAATGCTTAGTTTGAATTACTAATCAAATTAAAAAATAATCAAACTTTAACCTTTTCCAAACTATTTTTTTTTATAAGCAATTTTAGTAAGATAGATAGGTAACTTATTCCAAACCTCCCTAAATAGTTAGTTTTTAAAAATAATTTGTATAATATTCTAAAATGAGTAATAATAATAATTTTGACTTTTCCAACAAATTAATAATTCTTTGATTGGAATATCACCCAAAACAAATTAATTAGTGTCAAAATTAGAGATATCAAACTTAAATTTTTATTTCAAAATTAGACATTATTATTATAATAATAGTTATTAAATTCTTTTAGAATTCAACTAGAGTTGAATCCTAATCTCAAGACCGATCAATTGCCACGTGGCACCAAGATAATAAAGATATTAACACCCCTATGTGCATGTCCCTGATTTTCTTTAAATTAGAGGTACTTGTCAACTATGTATCAAAAAAATAAAAATAATAAATAATAAATAATAAAAAAGCACATAATTTACTTTTAATTTACCCTTAAAATATGTATTGATGACGTGGAACCTAATCTCATAATTTACTTTTAATGTACAATGTGATTGATGACGTGGAAACGAATTACCTCAAGCTTAAACATTGGAGACAGTTGATTAGAGCTCATCGTGACTGGCAAACCAATTGTAAGTGTGATAAGCCCACTATGATTAAGGGTGGGGTCCTTTCAATTATTTTATGTAACCCTGGACCGGATTCCAGCTACAAATAGTTTCTTAAAAGGCCCGATAATATGGGACTGCGTGACTGGACTGTCAAAAATGCAGATTTTGAATTCATACAACTCCCGCTATATCAAACACCAAAGTTAACAGAGGAGAGCAATGGTCTAAATTCTCCCCACTGATCCTAGTACAGATTCTACTTCTACAAATCCATTCTCTCGAATGGATTTCAGGACAGGAAATGATATACCATAGGCACAGGCAAATACGAGCGTATTTTACTGGGAGTTGGCGAATTCTTTGTATTTTCATATAAAGGATCATATGGATAGGCCATTCAACAACCGCTGGGATCGTATAACTGTAGAGATACGCTTTAATTACAACCTACGTCGGGCACTACACATCCACAAGTGCTGGCTGTTCTTTACCTTCTGGACTGCTCTACGGCCTTCGAGTGCTGGCTTCCTACATGTATTCCATTGCCATATAATGCAGTATTTAGAGGATTTTGGTGTTATTTCTATAAATTCTGTAATACGGTCGTTGTTCATTTCGTGGGCCGGTTTGATACTTATATTATAGATGTGGAATAGTCGACCCATATTCAACTCAACCTGTATTAATATTATTTAATGGTTTATTTTGTGTTATTAATTTAGGTATTTTGGAACATGACACTCCATTCTTTATTTCATTGCACACACATTAAACAACATACATATACTACTGTATTAAGAAAATAATACATATACAGTAACATACAATACGTAACCTTTACCAGTCGGTAGATACAACACCTTTGGATGTCCCTATTTTACCGAGAACCTCTAGTTTCATTTTTTTTAATACCAGCTTTTTCCACAACAGTGTATGCTTCTGTCACATTGTCGTCATTCTTACTTGTATTGACAGCTTTGCGGCGCATACAGAATACTGCATCTTGGTGCTTCTGTAGCGCATTGACATACTCGAGGAGAGGCTGTGAATATTTTTCAATGGCTTTCGCAATGCAGATGCCGTGTACACATTTAATAATGGCGCTTGGACCGTATCTGAGAAACAGTAGGTATAAGACCATTATCTCTTCCTTCTCCATCTTACCTGGGAAACATCTTCAGTTCGGGGTTATATATAATATAATTTCTTCCGGTCTAAGTTTCTTGGGCAGTCAAATTGTCATCATAAGGCCCTGTGTCTATTTTCAAATTAATTCAAATGTATGGGGCCTGCCTGTATACAAACGAGAGTATTGTATCCTACTCATTTGATTCTCTTCTTTCTTAATTACTTGTTTAATGTTAGGTGGGCCCCACTTCCAGAGAAAATGGCACCGGGAACTGGGCGCCAGCTTTGATTTGAATCCTTCTTGCATATTAAGACACGCAGCTGTACAACAGGGGACAATAGGGTGCAACTTTATTTTGAACCAACCAATAGTGCGTTGCCACATGGCGGTACAGATCGGGCGGGCATCCGTGTAATATTAACTGATGGCCGATTGAGAGCACTCCTATATAAGATACACACATACACCCATAAAATGGGTTGTTGAGCTCTGCACTATAGCAAGTGTGTAAACCCATTAATTACAGAACTGCCACTCTAATATTTACAGAAATGCTAGTTCATCCAAAACAATTTTGTTTAAATGCTAAGAATTATTTCCTCACTTATGTCAGGTGTTCATTGAAAAAAGGAAGATGCATTGCGGTAATTACTAGAGGTGTCTCTTGCAAGCAACAAGAAATACATATGCGTTGCGAGGGAATTACACGAGGATGGAGCTCCATACTTGCATGTATTAATACAGCTGGAGGAAAGGGCTCAGGTAACAAACACTAGATTATATGATCTTCGTTCCAGCTCTTCTTCTATCACATTCCACTCTAACATCCAGTTTGCTAAATTAAGTTCTGACGTGAAGACGTACATAGAAAAGAGAGGAGACTACATGGACTGGGGACAGTTCCAGGTTAACGCTAGATCTTCCACGGATGGAAGGCATGATCTCTCTACTATTTATGCTGATGCCTTGAATTCGGATTCATCAGATCAAGGTTTACAAATTATCAGGGAAAAGGATCCCAGAATATTTAGTTTACAATATCATAATCTTAAGGCCAATTTTGAACGTATATTCATGAAACCGTTGGATAAATACATTTCTAATTGAGATTATTCAACTTTTACAATAACTCCACGTATGCAAGAGTGGCTTAAGCATAATTTTTAGATTAATGGCGTTGTGTGGCCGAGAGAAAATAATATAATAATCCCAAAGATTGGATTAGTCAGACTGACAAGGTTAATCTTGGAGGGACCCAATTGTATCGGCAAGACTCTCTGGGCAGGATCATTGGGTCCGCATAACTACATTTACGGTCATCTTGACTTCAATCCATGCACGTTTCACAATAATGTCATGTACAATGTGATTGATGACGTGGAACCTAATTACCTCAAGCTTAAACATTGAAGACAGTTGATTGGAGCTTAGCGTGACTGGCAAACCAACTATAAGTATGGTAAGCTAATTATGATCAAGGGTGGGGTCCCTTCAATTATTTTATGTAACCCTGGACCGGATTCCAGCTACAAAGAGTATCTTGAAAGACCCGATAATATCGGACTGTGTGACTGGACTGTCAAAAATGCATGATAAGTGCTTGTGTTATAGTACCGTGAAGCACTATTATCTTACAATGAGCATATCTTTTATCAGATTTTATCACTAAATTGTGTGCATTTGTGTGCTTTTGTTCATTGTAGGTTTGTGGGGTTATTTTGAAGGAAAAGAACGAAGTTAGGTCGTGTTTACCATTGTTGGAGAGTTTTCGGACCAAGCAAGGAACAAGGCACGAGCCTAGACTTGTGAGTGTGTGCCAACCTCCTTTGGAGGGGCACAAGGGCAGTCACATTCACAATAAGTCTAACTCGTGTAGCTTAGGAGAACTTCACCAAAGAGGGAGATTTGAAGCAATCGACACGATCTACCATTGATTGTGTGCCCAATTCAATGGCCTCGATGAAGAACAACGAATTCGGGAGCGTTTCGACGAGTCACTGTAGCAAAAATTCTGTAACAAGCTACTGTTCACTTTTAGCCGAAATTCAGAAAACCAGAGAGTTCACACGGGCGTGTTGAAATTCCACACGGCCATGTGAAATCCCGATAAGTTCGATTTTAAAGTCGCGACTCAACGTTATAAAAGCCCGATTTGGAGACTTTTGACACATCTTTGACCTATCTTTCTCCCGAACTTCTGGAGAGCACGGCTAGGGTTTCGGAGAGGACTTCGTGGAGGTTCGGAGCGCGTTATCGGCATCGTCACCGACGTCCGGCGGCCGCACAAGACCACGGCCACATCTTACGCAAGGGGGTTTTCATCGATGCTTTCAATTTGTGTTTTCTTTTATATTTTGATGAATTTGTATAGCTTCATGAGGAGCTAAACCCCTCGTGTGTATTCGGACTTGTAAACCCTAGGATCATTATGTTTCTATGACATTGTTATTATGCTTTTCCATTATTGATGATTAAATTCGAGTTTCAATCTTAATTATCTCTTGTAATTGTTTTCCCTTAGCCGTGACACTAGGGTTGAGAACAATCTAGGTTATCTTTTGGAGGTGTGACAACTCCTATAGGGTTAGACTACTTAAGGTTGAAGAGGGTTGAGAGGGTGAGTCGTGAGGTAGCGGAACGTCCCCTTTCCCCTCCGGTGTGATTCTTTCTACCTTCATGTTCCATGATTTCTTAGCGGTCGAGATAGAGTGAAGTGCTAGGAGAAGAACTCCCTTGGGGCTTAGTTGTGCGAGCAACAGAGTGAAGGGTTGAAGTGAATCCTAGTGCTAGGGCTTAATTTAGACTAGGGTTCTTCCACCTGGACTAAAGGGTTAGAATTATAAATAGGAACTGGTTTTATCACTAGGAATCCCTAGAACTTAAAGCAATCCCACGTAGTGTGAGGCTTAGGAAGACGTACTCCTCTAGGGCTTAGCTGACAGGTCAACAAGAGTCAAGAGTCATAGTGAAAACCTAATGCCGGGGCATAGTGTTGGGGTTAGTCACGGTTGACCTTAGGTTTGGGACCATGTGTTTAAAGATATCCTCGACTCAATTAACATCAATAGGAAAGTGTAATAGCATAGTCTTGCACTAGAAGCATAAGTCCTAGGAATAGCTTGTCCGGGTACCCTATTTCATCCATTGCTAGTCATTCTCTATTTACTCGTTCTTGCACTCTCTTACCTTCCATCTTTCTATTTAATTTCTTGTTGCTTTATATTGCTTTCATATTCACTCATTAATTCTCTTCACACCCACCGTACATTACTTAGCTAATTAGTGAAATCTCGTATCTTAAGTCCCTATTCCCTGTGGATTCGACTACCCACTCACCAGGGTAAATTTATTACTTCGACAAGCCCGTGCACTTGCGGGATACACGCAAGGGGTCGTGTCAATGTAGATTTTGAATTCATACAACTTCCGCTATATCAAACATTAGAGTTAATAGAGGAGAGCAACGGTCTAAATTCTCGCCACTGATCCTAGTACAGAATCTACTTCTACAAATCAATTCTCTCGAATGGATTTCAGGACAGGCAATGACATAACAGAGGTACATGCAAATACGAGCGCATTTTACTAGGATTTGGCGAATCCCTTGTATTTTCATATAAATGATCATATGGACAGGTCATTCAACAACCGCTGGGATCGTATAATTGTAGATATATGCTTCAATTATAACCTACGTTGGGCACTATACATCCACAAGTGCTGGCTGTTCTTCACCTTCTGAACTACTCTATGGCCTTCGAGTGCTAACTTCCTACATGTATTTCGTTGCTGTATAATGTGGTATTTAAAGAATTTTGGTGTTATTTCAATAAATTCTGTAATAAGGGTCGTTGTTTATTACGTGGACCGGTTTTATACTTATATTATAGATGTGGAATAGTTGGCCCATATTCAATTCAACCTATATTAATATTATTTAATGATTTATTTTGTGTTATTAATTTAAGTATTTTGGAACATGACACTTCATTCTTTATTTCATTGCGCACACATTAAACAACATACAAATACTACCGTATTAATAAGATAATACATATACAGTAACATACAATACGTAACCTTCACCAGCCGGTAGATACAGCACCTTTGGACATCCCTATTTCACTGAGATTCTCCAGTTTTATTTTTTTTAATACCAGCTCCTTCCACAACAGTGTATGCTTCCGTCACATCGTCGTCATTCTTACTTGTATTGGCACCTTTGCGAAACATACGGAATACTGCATCTTGGTGCTTTTGTAGCGCATTGACATACTCGAGGAGAGGTTGTGAATTTTCTTCAATGGCTTCCGCAATACAAATGTCGTGTACACATGTAATAATGGCGCTTGGACTGTATCTGAGAAACAACAGGTAGATGACCATTATCTATTGCTTCTTCATCTTACCTGGGAAACATCTTCAGTTCAGGGTTATATATAATATAATTTCTTCCGGTCTAAGTTTCTTGGGTAGTCAAATTGTCATCATACAGCCCTGTGTCTGTTTTCAAATTAATTCAAATGTGTGGGGCCCACCGTGTATACAAACGAGACTATTGTATTCTACTCATTTGATTATCTTCTTTCTTTATTACTTGTTTAATATTAGGTAGGCCCCACTTCCAGAGAAAATGGCTTCGGGAACTGGGTGCCAGCTTTGATTTGAATCCCTCTCGCATATTAAGACATGTGGTTGTACGGCAGGGGAACAATAGGGCACAACTTTATTTTGAACCAACCAATATTGTGTCACCACATGGCGGTACGGACCGGGTGGCACATGCCGATGTGGGTACCTTTGTGTTTTTCTGGTGTTTACACCATAATAGTGTTATTGTAGTAAAACACTGTTGAACCCATTTTTACAAAATCATTGTAACACATTACTATAGCAATCAGCAAAAAGGCACAAGGCTGTGTGGAAATGAGGCTTTAAAGACCATAGAGGCAAGGGTAATTCCTCTATTTTTGCATCACAAACCCTTTATTTCCCTTTTTCTTTCCTTTCTTCTCATTCTTCTTCACTCTTTCCTTGGATGAGATTCCTTGCCGACCAATCTCCACCTCTCCATTTCTCTTTTGGTTCAAGATTTATTCATCACCTCGTCCAATTTGTTGATTTAGCAAGGTATGCTATCCTCCTCCTCCTTGTTCTTCATGCTTTGGGTATAGTTTGATTTCTTGATCTAGGATTGTGGTGGATGAGCATGAAAAACTCGAGCCTTGTCACTAATGTTGTTTGATGAGTGTTATGAGTGGATGGAAAGTATGTATTTCCTTGTATTCCTTTAATCTTATTGAATCTATGCGGGTTCCTATAGCATAGATGTAGCATCAGTAAATCTCTTTCATTTCCTCGCTTTCTTGGTTTGGATTGAAACCAAGAACCCTTAGGAGTTCTTTGGAAACCCTTCATAGGCCTCAATTAGGGTTGCATTGCATTTATCCCTAGGTTGCTTATTTCACTCTTTTTCTTACTTTCTTGCTTGGTTTTGGGTGTGTGTAAGGTTTTGGTTGGTTAGGTGGTGAGAGATCGGCTCGAGGTAAGGAGCAGGAGGAGGAGTAGCTTTCTTGGGATCTTTTCTCACCTAAGTAGTAAGTGGGTTAAGTTAAACGCATGACTCTAATTGAATATCTGAATGTTTTATTAGTTTGATGAAATTATTTTCATGATTTTACCATATTTTAAATCGAAGAGAATGGCTTTGGGTATGTCGTCTTAGGTTTTTGTTTAACTTGTTGTAACTTGATTTGTAAGGCCTGTTTGGATGTAAAATAAAAAAATATGGCATAATTTTATTATGTAGGAAGTGCAACTGATTATTACAGAAATTATGACATATTTTATTCTTACAGAATGGGTGTTTGGGTAACAACATAAAAAATTATTACATAAATTATTACATATTTTTTTCTTACAGAATGAGTGTTTTGTTTTGCATAATAAATAATTATTACATAATAAAAATAGCCGTTGGAAATTAAAATTTGAAAAATAACCGTTGTAAATATAACCGTTATAATTATAGCCGTTGTCATTTTTCCCTATTTATACACAACTTGATTTCTTTGCATTATACACACTTTTTTTTTAGTTGAAAAACTTCGTAGCCATTGTTTGAGCATGGATTCCTTGAATTTTTGGAAGAAAAAAAATGAAGAAGATGATCTAGTAATGCTCAGCTATTGGTCGAGACAATGTCCAGGAACTTCAACAAGTGTAGAACATCACACATCCATTCTTACATGTGCTGCATATGTACAAGAAATTCTTGAAGGTCACGAAGAACGTTGCAAAAGAGAATTTCGTATGGAGCCTTATATATTTCAAGCACTGGTTGATCGTTTAAGAGAAAAAGGTCTCCTCTGCAACTCAAAATGGACAACAGTCGAAGAGCAACTGGCAATGTTTATGTATACTCTTGCTCATAATGCTAGTAACCGTGATGTGCAAGAACGATTTCAACATTCTGCAGAAACAGTTAGTCGTTATTTTAGTAAAGTTCTTAAAGCTGTAAATCGACTTGCTCGCGAATACATAGAACCTCCATCGACAATGATATCACCAGTTATTCAAAATAACAGAAAATTTTTCCCATACTTCAAGGTAGGTAAAGCTATATATTGTGATTTTTTTTTTGTTATTGTAAATTTTATACGTTTGTCTACGTTTTTTAGGATTGCGTCGGTGCTATTGATGGAACACATATTCCTATCACGATTTCATTAGAAAGACAGGACCCTTACAGAAATAGGAAGCAAACGCTATCGCAAAATGTTATGGTCGCATGTGATTTTGATCTTCGTTTTGTATATGTAAGAGCTGGTTGGGAAGGTTCTGCTTCTGATGCTAGGATTCTCCAACGTTCGATCGAGCAAGATTTTGAAGTCCCAAGGGGTAAATATTATCTTATAGATGCAGGATATGCTAACACCCCAAATTTTATTGCTCCATACAGAGGTGTTCGCTACCATTTGCAAGAGCAAGGTCGAGCGCAATCTAGACCGAGTAATTACAAAGAACTGTTTAATTTGCGACATGCTTCATTACGAAATCATGTTGAACGCATCATTGGCATTTTGAAAATGAGATTCCCAATACTTAAAGTAGCAACTTTTCACCCAATTGACTCTCAGACTGATATAGTAGTTGCTGCATGTATGTTGCATAACTTCATCCGTATGCATAACGGTGCAGATGTTGTTGATGATTTTGATGGTGAAGCCGAAGAAACTATTGTTCCTAACGGAGATGAGTCATATGGAGAAGATGTCGACACCATGAACTCTGAGCGAAATGCAGGTGCTCGTAAAAGGGACGAAATAGCAATGCAAATGTGGAATGATTATTGTAGCTATCGCCGAGCTAGAACATAGGTTTGTTTCAATCATGAAATTGTTTGTTTAGGCCTTTTGGATGAAAAAATGTTGTGTCTTGTTAAAAAGGCATTGCCTATGTTGATTTAATGTTAGACAAAAATTCAGAAAGTTTCTAAAATATGCAAGTTCATGAATAATATTGTAGAGCATATTACAAACTGTAAAATATACTTATTAACAAATTGATTCCCAAAAAGGGAAAAAACAAAACCTCAAATCAAAACATAACAACAAGTTCAAGATAACAATGTCACAATCATAACAAGTTTAACATAACAACAAAACCTCAAATGGAAAAAAATAACAAGTTCAACATAACAAGTTCAAGATACACCTATAAATCAAAACATTATACAACAAAGATACAAAAAATTACACATAATCAAAACATTCCCATAACAACTACAAAGATAACAAGTTCAAGATAACAATGTCACAATCATCATCATTTAGTCAATTTTGTTAAACATCATTCTGAGCCATGGCACTCTATGGTCTTCCTGAAGACATAAGAAGAGTTCACGATAACTCTTATCTTTGATGAAAATTTGGGTAGCTTTGAACATTTCTTCTTCTGTGAAAATGTCACTAATTTCGTTGAACACTTTCATGCAATCTTCTATGGTATGCTTTTCCACTACTTGACTACCCTTAAGAACATCCAAATATTCTTTATTCTCGCACTCTCGAAATGCAATGTATTTATCCATATTGAATGATGAATCTTGGGGCTTTTTCCCTTTCCGTTCCCTTTTTCTTCTTTGTCCATCTTGCTCTCTCATTCCCCGAAGAATATCATTGCTTGAACTTTGAGTTTGTGGATTTCGTGGTTGAGAAGAAGGAGGTTGCACTTGCATGATATCATCATCCTCCACCTCATGTGTAGGCGATTCTTGTCTTGAATCATTTGGGGTAAAAACACTCGGACTTGGGGTATGAACTGGTGATTGAGAAATATCTTCATAATCTTCTATACCATGAGATCGTTTACCTTCAGCATATCTCCCTACGTAACAAATGTATAATATGCATTGTAAAATAAAACTTTAAAAAAATAAAATGTTAAAAAATATTTGCTTACCCTCATAAACCTCCTGCAATGCCGTAAAATATGGAAATGGTTTAGTATGCCACTTCCTTGCATCTTTATTCCTCTGTTTGATTAGCTCCGAATTAGATGGTTGTAATTATTGAAATCATTCATTATTTATGTACATACCTCTAGTAGTGGTGCCCAGACATCATCAGGAGCCCATACAATGTGTCTTTCGTAGTCCCATCCAAAGCCACTCAATTCAGAAAACCCTTTTAGAAGCTAGTAGGTTTTTTTCAACTCTTGTTCTAATGCTTTGATTTGGCTTGTGGTGATGCTTGGATTGGAAAACTTGGTTATTATGTCCCGTACCATCTTATTCCATGCTTCTTTGGTCCATCCATTTTGTGAACGGTAGGCTGGAGTATTATACTCACCCAATAACTTTACTAGGTGAGCCTTGTGAATTTCAGTCCACTTTGCCCTACTTTCATGTCTAACTTCACTTGTCATTCCTTCACTTGCCATAATAGATCAAATACTGTAAAATGAATAAAGCGTAGAATGAGATACTATAAATTCTGTAAAAGATATGTAGGTATCACCTATGAAAATAAATTACTATAAAAAAAAAAGTGAGCACCATCAACAATTAAATGACTGCAAAAATTAAAGCAAAATGGTGGTTGGATAAAAATTATGTAAATATAAAATTATGCATCAGTTAACATACTTGGATAAAAATTATGCAAATATAATGCATGTGTACTGTTAATGATGACAATAAGGGACAACCACCAACTAGAGTACTAATTAATTTGGTGAGGCTTACCAAGAGCCAAAAGAATATCATGAGCTGATCATTAAAAATAAGGAATGATGGTTGAGCAAATGAAAAATTAAACCCATTAAATTAAATAGCCAGACAATCAAACCACTAGAGGTTGACTTTTTCAGTATGGGCCATGTGCTTGGAGAAATTTAAAGAATTATTAGCTTACAAAAGGAACAATACTTGCCTAAATCTAACCTGCCACTCTACCATGTAAATTAAAGAAAAAGATATGGAAATATAATGGAAATATAATGGAATCACTAAAATACAGAAAAATTTCTGAATACAAACTCTAAGTTCCACTATGCTGTATGCTAGCTTACAGGAAGAATAATGGAAGCACTGTGCCACTTATCAGGTGTATAATGTTAACAGGCAGAGAAAGATAATCACTATAAACCTTTAATCAAGGAATCAAAGAAAAGAAAACAAGGATAGTGCCACCAGGTTCTTGAAGCCATACTAGCACACTATGAATTATGGCCTACTTTGCCGCAGAGAAAGGAATGGTGAAGTTGATTTACTATCAAATGCTTTGAGAACACACGACACTCGCACTATCCACAACACACAGTAACAATACCTTTCGAATCTTGATAAGAAATTAAGAATTCACAATCCAATCAATCTCAGTGCTGCTCTATAGATTAGACAGGTATTTATTGGAGATTCTCAATCCAACAAGATAAAGCGGATCATCTTTACAACATGATTATTTTTAGAAAACAAGTGGTGCTGATACGGGTATAAAATAACTAGCAAGTTCAAAGAGTGGGGTATGAGTGCTTAAGGAAGGTCAGCATATAAACAGATCTGAATAAACTATATGAATTCATTCATTATGGGGTTTGGTGAGGCTTCTCCTCTGCTAATGGAAAATGCCTCCACACAATATGCATACAGACATGTAACCAAGATTCAAAATTAATCCATTACTGCCTACATCTTGGTAAATGCCAAATTAAAGCACTTGCAGCTAAATCTTCTCAACATTCAATCCAAAAGATCCTAGACAAACTCAAAAGCAAAGCACTCCCATCAACATGAAGAATAAAATAAGGAAAGAATGCACATTTAAAAGCTAACTGTAACAATTAATATCCACAGTGAATCCAAAAGCAAAAGCATTTGGCAGTAACATGAAGTGTGAGATCATGAAACAATGCATATTTCTGAATCATCATCATACAAGTAGATCACGAAGGTTGCTACAGCCATAATCAATCCAAGAGAAAAGCACATCGCATCAACATCAAGAACAAGATCCGGAAAAAAAATCTTGGTTTCATTCATCTAAAATCTGGAATTAAAGAAAAAAATCCACCACCGTTCATGAACCCTAAGAAAAAAACCCAACCTTTTGGGGGGCAAAGCACTTGATCCGAAAGTTCAATTTGATGGTGGGCGGTGGGGGTCGTTGTCGGCTAATGAAGTCGTGGAGGATGAGTTTCCTGATGCTGGCTGGTGTTTCTAGTTTCTATGACGAAGGTGTGGGGGCTCGTCGTCGCCTGATGAAGCCGGCAGCGCATCAACAGAAGCAGGAGGTGGCAGAGTTGGGGGAAACTGACCGGCGGCGACTTGGATCTCTGACCTTAGATTGGGATCTCGGCGGCGTCTTTGACAGAGAGAGGGAGCAAATGAAGGAAACACAAAAATGAGAGACCCACGAAATTCAGCATAAAAAAATATTCCAGTCATACTGGAATATTTTTTTATGCCAGAATTCCCACATTATGGCATAATTTTGGGGTGTAAAATAAATGTCCAAACAACCATTATGCTATAAGTCTGCCAAAATATTATATTATGCCATAATGTACGGATTATGGCATAATATAGTGTTACCCAAACAGGCCCTGAATTTAAACCAGTGAAATATATACCCTTTGTGGATGATTGAAAAATGGTTGAATATTTTAATGATTGTGATAAGCCTAATCAAGCTTCATGTGATTAATCATACATGTTTTGAATTGAGTTGTATTGTTATGTTAGTAAATTGATATATGGTTTTGATATTGGTGAAGTTAATGAGGAGGGATAATGAGATTAATTGATGCATATTTTCGGGTAGTCCTTATGAGGTTGAGGTTAAAATGTACTCAGTGATATGTGTGGACTAAGGATGATTTAATTACTCTGGTATTGTAAGATTTCTAAAGTTGTTAAGGTGTGATATTGTGAACAAAGTATACGGAATTGGAATGTAGTTTGATTCTATAAATATATCTAAAGGATGCATGTTAATGACTATAATTATTGTTGAATTGAAATGAATGAGTTTGATGTGCCTATTTTAATACAATGGAAATTCTTTAGAAGAAGAATGATGGATAACTTGTGTTATATTTGTTGAGTGTTGGAATGAATTTGGATTGTTAAATTGAAGGTGCTTGTGATTTTCCTTAGAATTGTTGGCATAATGCTCTTAAGAGGAGGGAGTTGACTTTTTAGAGCTTTTGTAATGAATTTATTATTGGTTAGGTTGATGTTGGTGTTTGGGAGTAATAACACTTTGTTGAGGAATTTAGGTTTGGTTAAGTGTAGAAAAATTTGAATAATTATAGGCTTGTGTAAGTGACTATTTGATGATATGTGAGCCTTGTAGGCATATTTGAAAATCTTGGATGCAAAATTTGGTTGATGTCTTGGCATGTATAGGCGCATGTAATGACCTAAATATATTTGCATTCGTAGTGTGGTTTTAGTAAATGTAATTTGGTGGATTGGAAATCATTTGCTTTGGGGTGAGTCAAACTTGCTATTTAGCAATTGCGGTTGGTAATAACTTGTGCATTATTGAGGGTCTCGGGTGATTGCCTTCTTAACAAATTATGAAATGTTGTAAAGTTGATATTAAGTGTGAGTGACATGTAAGTAAGATAGCACCTTTATGCTTTTATGGAAGACTTGGATATTATTCATGAATTGTTCTTGGGCTTGCTATTATATTTTGGTGATGTTTGATGAATTGTTTAAGAGGAGAAGCTAGAATGATCATAGTGTGGATTGAGTTTTAATTAGGCCAAAATCCATATTTGTTTTGATGAAATTTCTTAACATTTTCAAAGGTATGTATGATGTATTCCAAACATATGATCAATGTCCTCTTTCTATAATATTGGTATTTACTTAGGAAAAATGGTTATGAAACCCCTTTGCTCGTATAACCATGTTTTTGGCATTTTGAATATAACTTTACTTGTATTTGTGAAATTGATTGATTTGTCGAATACAGTTGATTTTGCAAATCATGGTTAATGTGTGACATTGAACCATGGATTTTATTGCTAAGACTTTTAAATGTGAAAAACTTGGTTAGAAGTAATCCTTGGTTTTATCATATTAAACTGATTATTTGATCAGTTTAGAAAGAGTTTCTATACTTTCTGTTTTATAAATGAAACTCTTGATGTTTGATGAAAATGCTTATGGCTATGTTGGTATATTGGGTTTGAAACAAATTATGAAACTTTATGCACATATTGTACTTTTGGCTTTGGTTTATATGGAAATAATATTCATTCCCGATATGTGAATATTGTTCTAGACAAGGACCGTGTGATATGACTTATGTGCATTGTATTGCTAATGCACCTACGGGTGGTTTTGATGTTGATGGGGTTAGAACACATTTGCTGTAGTAGGGGGTTCCTCAAGGCCAACCTGTAGAAGGGATGTGAAGGGTCCCATTCATGGTGCCTTTTTTAGGAGGTGCGTAGAAAGTGCCGAGGGGGAAATAAACTAAGAACTTGAAGTCACTACACAGGGTTTTGGTGTCCAATGTCAAGGGTATGCAACCTTAATGGCTCTCAACTTAGTTGTGATGATGACTAATGTCGGAGAGGTTTTCATGCTACTGTTTTGAGAACAGCTTTATGTTTTGATTCTTGCTAAATCATGGCCTTTTGGATTGAATTCTTAAATTGTAAATTCTTTGTTTTGTTTCTTTAAATATCCAATATTTGCAAACTTATATTCTTACAAATCATGTTTTCATGCATATGAAATCCTTGAGCTATGAATCCCTTTACACTTTTTGGAAGGTTGGTTATTTGTTGAGTTTACGATGAAATTCATGTATACTTCATGGAAACCCGTATTATACCAAATGGTGATTTGTGAATGTTGGTAATCTCATTTGACCAAGTTGGTGCTTATGCTTATTATGATACTTATGTATAAATAATTGTTATACCGATAATGATATGCTTTGAGGCTTTGAACATATTTTTGAAGACCAATGTTTTGTTTTGAGTAATGTTGGTTCATATCTCACATTTATATACTGATTAAAATGTTGAAATGTTTCAAGGCTTTATGTACTATTACAAAAAATTAGTCCTTGGAAACTTATTTGTTTGTTTTGATATTATTTTAGGATTTTGCTAATCCATTCACTGAGTGACTCTAGTTACTCAACCTCTCCCTCTTTTCCAGGCTTTAGCACCTAGTGGCGTTGAGCCAGGACAGAGTATTGTGCATCCTTCTAGCTATATTTCTTATTTTCAGACTTATCTATGTTTCTTCCTGACCATGTTGCATTGTATAAGGACGTGGATCTACTAGTGTATTTGTCATCCTATATGCATGGTTTGTATGTTTGGCTAGTTTCTTGAAAATCTTGTTGTATTCGTGACGAGCATGTTTTTTTTGCCATGTTATGGTAATGCTTCTACCCTGTGTTATCCTTGTGTTCCCCTATTGTGTATATTTTGCATTTGAATATTCTATTCACTATAGTCTTCTCCCAGGTATTTGTTAGCCTTATGGTAACTTGAGGGCTGAGTGGCATAGGTGTCCCTCCTTGGGTTATCACGACGGTTGTCATATGCTGGTCCCACAGGACGGGGTGTGACAAGATGACTGCTGTTTTTAGGTCTATTTTTAATTTTTTTGTTTGTCAAGTTGTATTAGTTCTTTCTTCAGATCTAATCTTATCACCTATTTCTTTGATGTTTAAATTGTGTTTATGATACTCTTTTGCTTTGATCTCTTATGGATATGCTAATATTTTATCAATTTCTTGTGATAATTACTCTATTATTTTTGTTGTTGTTGTGAGTATACTTGTATGCAAATTGATTAAGTATTGAAAAGAAGAAACTTGAATTTATATCATGCTATTATGCTACAAATGGATGATTGATGAAAAAATAACATTGTAACCATGTAGTAAATTTGTTTCCAGTTCACCTACAAATGGATGAATTTATATCCTGCTATTATGCTGCAAATTACTGAGATGTTAAATTTTACAACAGTTTAATTGAATGATGAGAACTTGGGTGCTTTATAACTAGTTTAATTGACATATGATGCCAATTACCAAGAAAAAGAACCCATTGACGATGAAGATTGAATGATGAGAGTGTGATTCATAGAACTTTGGTGCTTCATAACTAGTTTAATTGACATATGACTTCTCTTATTTATGTTTTGAGATATGATGAAAGATTGAACTTGCTTTGAATACTACTAAACTTATTTTTTTGTTATGAATAAATAATTTTGTTAATTATATAGAATTTGTGAAATGGTATTGATTACATGTAATCCAGGGAAATGAAGCAAGAAAAAAATTAATAATAAAAAAAAATGAAAAATGCTATCAGAGACAGAATTCCATAAGTGATAAACATTATTAGAAATAGAATTCCGGTTGTAATAAACACTTTCAGTGATGAAATTCCTTTGGTAATAAAAACTTTTATGGACGGAATTTGGTGGGTAATGAAGACTATCAAAAACAGAATTCCATTGGTAATAGGCATCTGCAGGGACGAAATTCCATGAGTAATGAATGCTATCAAAGATGGAATTCCATTGGTAATAAATACTTTCAGTAATGGAATTTCGTTGGTAATAAAAAGTTTCCAGGACAAAATTCCATAGGTGATAAAGACTATCAGAGACGGAATTCTGTTGGTAATATTCATCTTTAGAGACAAAATTCCTTGGGTGATAAGCACTGTTAGAGATGGAATTCCATGGGTAATAAAGACTATTAGAGACAGAATTCCATTAGTAATAAATACTTAGGAACATAATATTCTGTTGGTGATACTTCAACATCATTGACGGAATAGTTTTTTCCAACATAATAGCATTAGCGACTTGTTTTTCAGTGATGAAAATTTTCAACTGAATATTCCGTTAGTAAAAGTTATCACCAATGGAATTTTACCTATTAGTGACAGAATTTTCCATCTTTGATACCCATGTTTTCTTATAGTGGAACATGTGATCCATATTTTTATGGAGTGTCCTTTGCTAAAAAGGTGTGGCATCGATCTTCAATTGATTATATAAGGGTCATGGCTTCTACATTTCAAGATTAGTTGGACATGGTTTTCAATAAGCAATTTATGGATAATTGTGCATTCATCTCTAGGATTTGTTGGGGTCCATGGAACAACAAAAATAATATTGTTTGTAAAGACATGTTTCAAATAACTAATAAAATAATTTATCATGTTTCTCATTATTTGCAACAATGGAAAAGTGGCTAGGTCCAAGAATAATCTCTACCATTTGTTGATTCTCCTACTTAAGCATAGTAGAATGTATAGTGCAAACTTGATCGAGGTTGGGTGCAAATGAATATAAATGCAGTAGTTTTTAACATTGAGCAATGGGTAGGTATTGGTTGGATACTCAGAGAAGAAAATGGTGTGGTGATTGTTGCATGTCACAAATATATTCTAGGAATTAGTGAACATTTCATTGTTGAAGCGTTGAGTATTCAAGAAGCTTTGAGTTGGATAAAAGGTAGAGCCTGGTCTAAGTTAATGGTGGAATCAGAAGCTCAAGTTGATCTTTAGATGATAAATAATAAGTCATCATTCCCTTCTTATTTAAGTTTACTAGTAAATAATTTTTTATATTTTAAGGCTAATATAAACTTACTATCATTTTTGTTTTTTAAGAGATTTGTGAACTTGGCTGCACATTCCATTGTTAAGGTGCCTACTTCTATGTCACCCTCTATTGTGTGGGAGTTATCTTTACCTTATTTTATTTATGATGTTATTGTAATTGATTTGAGGTCTTAATAAATTCTATATTAGTCAAAAAAAAAAAAAGATGAATATCAAGAAAGGAATTTTATTCATTCTAAAAATAAAATGTACAAGAAAAATTGCAAGTCAGAGATAAGAGAGTACGTCAATAAGTTGAGAAGAAATGCATGAACAATGACAGAATGAAAGATAAGTCTTGGGTCACAAATTATCGATAAGTTTTTACAAAACTATAACAAAAAATCAAATAGATAGACATAATTAATAGTATAGTAGGTCATGAACTAAAACACTTGACTTAAATTTAACATACATTGAAGGTCAAATATGAGACATTGAGTAAAGAGTATTAGTGTATTATTTCATTATGCGTTTAATATTACTTCATACAGATTGTTAAAGAGTTTGTTTGTATAATCACACAACTACAGCATGATAGTAGTTTCCTTACAAGTGGAATCTCCAAAGATATATGCAAGGAAAAGATTATTCTCATTAAGAGCTAATCTCAATCTTAGATCACTATATGAGAGAGCTCGTCTTATGAAAAGGGTTAGAATGTCCTATTAAAATCACAATATGTGCTTTCTCAGTCAACTAATCAGATAACATTCTATTAAAATTCTATCTTGGAATCTTTACTCAAAAAAGAAAGGTCACTACCATTATTGATTTTTTATATAGGTTAAATCTCATTTCTTTTGATGAATTTGTGGTCATCAAGGTAGTCAAACCTAGCCCAAGCATTGACCTGTCCAAGCCTAGGAATTAGGAGTCGATGCGTTCAATCGGGTAAAAAAAAAGGGTTGAATCGAGATCAATAGTAAAATATTAAAAAATTATTATGATAATTAATAATGATAAAAAATAATATAATTTATATTTCAATAATTAAAAAAGACTTATGATAAGTGCTCGTGTTTAAGTGATACGAAGTGTTATTTTCTTACATTGGGCATTACTTTTCTCAGATTTTATCATTGATTAGTGTGCATTTGTGTTCTTTTGTGCATGTAGGGTTGTGGAGAAGAGTTAGAGAAAAAGGAGCAAAATTAGGTCATGTCTGCGTTTGTTGAGGAGCTTCTTGGACCAAGTAAGGATCAAGGTACAGGTTTTAGACTTGTGGGTATGTGCCAACCTCCAATGTGCTCTAATTGGTCTATGATTTGGAGGGGCATAAAAGCAGTCACACTCATAAAGTCTAGCTCGTGTAATATTGAAGAACTTCATCAATAAGGAGAAAAGAAAAAACGACATGATCTACCATTGGCAACTCAACGAGCTCGATGAAAAACATGAAGTTGGGAACAACTTGGGCAGTTTACTATTCACTACGCCAAAAATTGATTTCCAGAAAATCCACACGGGCTTGTGAAAATTCCACACAGCCATGTGGATGCCCGATTTCAGCTTTTAAATACCGCGACTCAGATTTATTTCTGGGACTTTTCGACCTATCTTTCATCCAACTTCTGGAGAGCTAGCGGCTAGGGTTCGGAGAGGATTTTAGGAGGCTTTTGGAGAGTTCTACGCCATCGACATCGACGTCCTTTAGAAGATAGTTATTGGGGAAGTTTTCGTCGGTATCGATTCGGCAAAGCGTGCCTTAGGCTTGACAAGGGATTTGGTGAAGAAGACGGAGCAGCTTCACAAGACCATCGCCACGCATCACAAGGGGGTTTTATTCATGTTTTCTATGCTTTTTGTTATAAATATTTTGATGATTTTGTATAGCTTCATGGAGAGCTAAATCCCTAATGGGTATTCGGACTTGTAAACCATAGGATGACATTGTTTCTATGACTTTTATTATGCTTTCTTAATTGATGCTTTTAATTGAGTTCCAATCTTGTATGATAATTGGATTGATTTTCCCTTAGTCGTGACACTAAGGTTGAGAGTCATCTAGGTTATCCTTGGAAGGTGTGACAACTTCTAAAGGATTAAACTATATAAGATTGGAGAGGGTCGAGAGGGTGAGTCGAGAGGTAGCGAAACATCCCCTTTCCCCTTCGGCATGATTTTCCTTACCTCCATGTTCCAAGAGTTCTTTGCGGTCGAAGTAGAGTGAAGTGTTAGGAGATGAACTCCTCTGGGGCTTAGTTGCGCGAATAACAGAGTGAAGGGTTGTAGTGAATCCTAGTGCTGGGGCTTAACTGAGACTAGGGTTCTTTCGCCTGGAGCAAAGGGTTAGAACTATAATTAGGAATAGGGTCTATCACTTGGAATCCCTAGAACCCCAAGCAATTCCACGTAGTGTGAGGCTATAGGAGATGAACTCCCTTAGGGCTTAGTTGAGAGATCAACAGAGTGAAGGATTGTAGTGAATCCTAGTGCCAGGGCATAGTGTTGGAGCTAGTCACGGTTGACCTTAGGTTTGGGACCGTGTGCTTAAGGATTTCCATGACTCATTAGACATCAATTAGAAAGTATAATACTAGTCTTGCACTAGAAGCATTAGTCCTAGGGGGAGCTTTGTCTGGGTACCCCATATTTGCATTGATTGTTTCCTCCCTACTTTTTGCTTGCACTCTTCTTTCTTTCATATTTCTCTTTCTTTTATTGTACACACATTATTTTCACTCACCATCATTACTTTTACACTAGCTAAGTAGCAACTTCTCTTGTCTTGAATCACTACTCCCTGTGGATTCGACTACTCTCTCACCAGGATATTATTACTTCTACAATCCGTGCACTTGCAGGGTACTAGCAAGGGTGTTGTCAACTTAGCTAAGTAGGATTTTTTAAATTTTGATTTTATATACTTTTCTTAATTTTTAAAATATCTGAAATATAATTAATTTAATATTTAAAATTTTAGTTTTAATACTATCATTGATTTTCTAAGGATATAAAATATTTTAAGAAAAAGTCAAACCTCATTATTCTTCCCTCAGTCCTTATGTTCCTCTCGGGACTCACAAAAGGCCCTCTCTCTCTCGATTAGGTACTTCTCCTTCTCTCCCCTATGCTTCCCCCCCCCCCCCCATACTTTGCTTTCACTCTTCCCATTGTGTTTCTATTTCTCCTTAAAAACTTAATTTTTTAATCCGTTAGATATGGCTGGGTCACCCTGTTTTTGGGTGGGCTGTTTCAAATTCGAGTTAAAGGAGATGGCCAGTTCCTAGTTTTTCTAGTTGAACCTATTTGGCTGGTCCAGGTTTGACTACATTGGTTGTCATTTATCTTGATAGTCTATTAGTCTGCAAGATTTAGTTCGAACTTCAGATAATCTATCCTCATAAAGTTATGTTTCAAATATTTCACACTAACTTGTGTCAAATACACAAGTGCTTGTTCATCATAGTTGATTGCTAGTGCTTTCAACTTTACACAGATCAATAACAGTGTGAGAATTATAATGACTAACAATAGAGGCATAATAAGAAGACATAACAGGAAATCAAAGCTAGGGTGATAGAAAGTAATTAAAGATCTAATGCTAAATTTTAAAATGGTGTCCTAATTATTTAATAAAAAAATAAAATTTTATTTTATTTTTTTTACAAACACCCCCATATGAGGTGTTTGTTAACCTTTTTACATGCTAACATGACAACTCATAAGGGGATTTCATGTGGAATTAGTTTTATTAACACTCAAAAGAAATGTAACACTAGAAAGTTAATAACTTATCTTATAGAAATAGGAACTTCCCACTTAAGATGATTTATTTCAATTTTATTTTTCTAACTTTTTGACATGTAAAGTTATTAATTAAATTTTTATAATCAATTTTTTCTACCATTTCTTTTTTAATTGATAATACAGTATAATCCATTTAATCTTTCTTGAAACATTGTTCATCATAGGTAAGGTTTATTAATTTTAATTTCTAAAAACTTCTTTCTGCTGAAGCAACAATTATATGAACTATTTACATTATTGTATAGGCAACATATGCATTTAAAAAAGATTAAGTTTTTTTATATGGTAAAGTATACCAATTGGAGTATTAATTCTACTTGTGAGATTTCTCTTAATAATTTCAATTCAAAAAATAAGTTTAAACCATTAATATTAGAGGAACTATTATATTATAAAGAATATTCAATGTTACTACAATACTTTTTCAAATTCTCATTGTCTAATGATTTTAATCTTTCCCCTTTAAATTGATAGCCAAAAATGTCTTCATATATTTTGAATTGTTCAAATCTACTCTAAAGTGAAATTTCCACAATATATAAGAAATAATCAGTTAAAAAAAAAAATTCTTTAAGGGTCTTGGTTGCTTCATTATTAGCATTATTATCAAATTATTTCTTTGTCCATGTGCACATTTATCATGAAATTCAAGTTCTATATTCATTTCAAATGCAAATTTTATGGTAGAAATCATAGTATTTGCATATGCTTTTTCCATATATTTTTGTAAAAAGACAGAAGACCCCTTATTTGATTTATAGCAACATCAATACAAGTATCTTTTAATTGTAATTTTTTTCTAATTTAATTAATAGCAAACAATATATCATGCCAAATAGTCATGCCCAATAAAAACTCAAAATCTTCAAGCTCATATGTTGCTAAACAATTAGCTTCACTTTTAGTTTTTAGATCTTCACTAACTTCTACTAATTTTAATAAAGAATCTTTTATTTGTGGAGTTTGAAATCTTGTAGCTTTAACACTTTCAATACAACTTTTCCAACATGTATATGATAATGGTTTAAGAGTTAGATTGTTTATAATATCCTTTAAACATTTCCACTATTTAATAGAAGAAGCAAATAATGAATAAGTATGTTGCATTACTCCTAAAAATGGTATAACTTTGTACAAGGATTAGCTATGTCATAGTACCCAATTTAGATTATGATAACAATATAGTGTATAAAATGACCTACAAATTATATCTAAATGTCTCTTTTAAACTCCTTGGTGTTTTCCCTTCATTTTTGATTTGTTAACATATCTCTATATATCTTCATAAGTTATCAATATCAAATGCAATTTTTAAATTTTATATTCATACCTTGGGAAAAAAAATCTTTTACATTCATATCATGTACTTTTGAATCTCTGAAAAGAAAAATCTATTATTTCGATGAAATATCCACAATCCTCAATGTGAAAAACATTTGCTCTTGATGACTTGTTCTTTAAATACAATGAACTATCGTTGAAAAATATTTTATTTCTAACATTTTTTAATAAATTTTTTAACGTGCCTTGATAATAAATTTATTAATACATTTTGTATATTATGACTAAGATAATGATTATGAATTTCATTGTATTTAATGCATTGAATATATTCTTCTATCATTGGATTAAATTCTACAATCATTTCAATTGAACTTAGAAAATTTTCATTACTTTCTTGATTGATATTTTTCAATTTTTCTTTAATGCCAAATTATTTTTAGCAAGAGTTTTATCCAAAAATAATTCTTAATAACATTTTTTTTCTAATGTTCTTTATCTGTATTAATTTGTTTGTGGACATTCCTTATCAATAGTTTTATTGTTCAACAACCTTGTTTTTAAATCAATCCATGATCTCATATTTGCCTTTTGTTAGCTAGTTTACTAGTACTTGAAATAAACCTAAAACAGCTTGCAATAAAAACAAAATATTTTATCTAAGTTTTAGAGTAAACTAACTGCCATCTCTGTGCTTCTCATTAATTGCCATTCTTTGAATGTAATATGTGGTAGAAAAATACCTTGAGAATTTATCTTTTAGCAAAACTGCTCAATAGCTATGATTGGCCCTTTTTTAATTAATAGATCTCTCAAATTTGTATCAATATTAGTCTACTAACTAGAATCATGTATATTATTATAAATTCAATTATTGGATTCATTTACAGGGTGGTTCCCATAAGGATCTATGCTACATTTAAAAAAGACTTCTATATTTCTCAAACTATATTTATATTGCTTGTTAAAAGTTAATCAATAGCTCATTTTTGAGATTGTATTAAAGTTTCAAATTTTCTTTTTTATTTTGGAGTTTTGCAAAACTAGATTCATATTTTCTAGATACATATCTATATTTTTAAAATAAGAAATTGTATATTTATAAAACATAAATTAAAAATAATGTAAATTAAAATAATAGAAGAAGGTTAAAATAATAGAATTTGTTAACTTGAGTAGCAAATATAGAAAATTTGCCAAGAAAAACATATATTATTGGCACTTATTGGCACTTGTGATCAATTGATATCTTTTAAATTTGCAAAACAATAACTCAAAATCAAAGATCAAAAAGATAATGATATAAAAAATTAAAAAAAAATTGATTTATAATAGAAAACATAACCATTGGAATCTAACAACTATATTAGTCTAGGGAATAGTTTTGCCAGTGTCTAGTTGGGAGAAGATATAGAATTAGTAAAAAATTAAATTAATGAAATCAAGAACTTAATTTATGAGTAATGCTATGTTGATTGGAGAGGTTTTCTGAAATCATAATTTACATGAATGGCTTAGATGCAAAGTTAGTATCCACGTTAATCTCTCTTTCTCTCTCTCTTAATATGATCAGTGTCTCTAAAAACTATTTGAGAGAGAAAAAATAACAATGGAGGTAAGGAAATTAGTTGCTGAAGAGATAAAGAGGAGTATGGCAAGCTAACTGCGACAAGCGAGCATGAAGTTCCAAGGCAGGTGGTGGTCCATATCATGGGAACTAGTGAGAAGCATCTTGGAGATCATGCAGGAGAATAGCAAGGTAGGTGGCGGCAAGAGGATAGATATTGCGATGCTAGGGGAGGAGTTGCAATCATCTTGCCCTGCAGTGAGCCACAAGCTCCAAAGCCTAGGCTGAGAAAGCCCAAGCTTATTGTTAGTGCCACTCTAGTTTCCCAAGCATCTTTGATGAAGATTTACACTTTCTTTGGTCAAAATCTCATGAGGATTCTTGGCAATCAAATTTGGGAGCAATGGAGAGTGAGGCACCAAGAATTGAGGGAGAGATTGGTGGATGTTCTAGGTTTTAAAGAGGATTTAGGCAATGAGATCGAAGTTTGGGGATGATAGAGAAAGTGATGTAGATGCAAACTTGGCATCAATATTATTAGCGTTATGATATGATTTATGGAAATCTTGTCATCAAAATAGCATTGCTAACTCTTAATTTATTATCTTCTATTATAAAAAGTTAGTCGATAGAAGACATGGTATTGTTTAAATATTACATTAAAAATAATTTAAATATCAATTTATTATTTTAAATTATTCTTATAATTAAAATATAACGTTTTTAAAAAATTATAAGATTTAAAGTTAATAATGAGGCCCCCAAACTTGGGAGCTCTAAAGCTATTGTTTCAATGGCTTCATCCTTGTGCCACCATTGACTTAGAACTTAATTTTTTTTTTTTATCTATTCAACTCTAATACAAAAATAGAATCAATTCCAATGAATTCATCTTCTATAATCCTTTGAAAACTTAGCTTCAGTTTAGCATTTTCCCATTAAATAGCTCATTTATTATGTAAAAATACATGGTTAAAAGTAGAATTTAGGTCTAGGGAGTTACACATCTACTTAGCATCTATAAATCCCTCAACTACAAAAATAAATGTAATTTCTTAATCGAAAAGAAATGGTTCCTCTTAAGAATTTGATAACACTTGTAAGAGCAATTCATTATTCTTGCTTGCATATTTACCAAGTTTGGTTACAACATACTATTAGAAAGATACATAATAAATCTTGTAATTTGTACATAGTAATCATGGTCAACATATACACTTTGAGATCTTAAAGATAATACTAAGATAAAAAAAAACACTATAGCAGAAGATCGGCAATCAAGAAATTCATATTTATCTAATATTTTTCATTGCAATGAGATTGGAACAATGTAATATCGGAGACTAATTAAGTTATTTTGATGCCTAGAATCATGCTTTCTTTATATACG
Source organism: Dioscorea alata (assembly GCA_020875875.1). Lineage (NCBI taxonomy): Eukaryota > Viridiplantae > Streptophyta > Magnoliopsida > Dioscoreales > Dioscoreaceae > Dioscorea > Dioscorea alata. Next base: position 15,817,238 of record CM037017.1, read on the forward strand.
ACTTTCATACCAAATTCATTGGATAAGAATCCCTTGATATCATTAGTTAAGTGTATATGTGTGTAATATAAGCAAATCATCAACAAATAAACAACTAATAATTTATATATCATTCACATGCTTACAATACACACATCTATCAAAATTATTTACAACAAAATGTGAGAAATTATGATAGTGTTAAAGTTAGCATGCCCCTATTTAGGGGCTTGCTTTAATCTCTAAAGAGGCATTACAAGTATATACTTTATGCTTGTACTTCATGACAATAAAGCCATTTTATATAAATCTTGTCCTCTAAATCACTATTAAAAAATGTAGTCTTTATGTTTAGGATAAATTATTTAAATAGTCACCCAACTATTCTCTCAATCCCTATTTGAGTCAAAGAATTATAAAAAGTTCCAATTTGATACCCTAACCATAGATTCATATTCAATTGGCTCACCCGGGCTAACTCCATTGATGGCATGCTGATGTGGGATGCCACGTCATTCGCTCTTCCCATATTAGCATGCCACATGGACAAAATATAAAATTAAATAAGGAATATTGTTGCAACCTATTTGACTAAAATATTAAAAAAATCAGAAATCAAATTACTTTCTGTTTATTTGACATGAAGGATTACTTATATTACTTGGCTATCTCTAAGGTAAAGAAGGTTTTAATCCTCATAGCGTACTGATGTGGCAAGGGGCATAACATGGCAGACCGCATTAGTGCGCCGTTAATGGAGTTAGCCTGAGTGACCTAATTGAATATACATCTAAAGTTAGAGTAATTCAAATTTTTTATAATTTGGTGACTTAATAGGGGTAACCAAGTAGTTGGGTGACTATTTAAATAATTTACCCTTATATTTATATGTTGAGACCTCAGGCCGAAGAGAAGCAAGTATAATCAAAGTCCTAATAGTAGCTAGCAGGATACATAGAATATATATATATATATATATATATATATATATATATATATATATATATCTCAAAATATGGTAATCATTCCTTTTACTTGAACCCCATAGGTACTAATTTGTCGTTGAACTTCTCAATAGAACCATCACATTTAAGCTTCTTCTTGAATCTATTTGTATCCTAGTACTTGTTTCCTAATAGAGGAGCAGTACAAATTAATTCAAGTATTATTAGTAAGACTAGAGTTGATCCTATTTTCTATAGGTTTTTTTTTTTTTTTTTTTTTTTTTTTTTTTTTTTTTTTTTTTGAGAAAAGAGAATTATGGAACTCATGACCTCTCGACAGGTGAAGAGAATATCCTCAAGCATGAAACTAACAAATTATCTCGTAAAGAATTCCTTGGCTTGCCTCTAGGGCTATAAACAAGCCGAGCCACACTTAGCCATGTTCAAGCTTGGCTCACTACTATTTTAACCAAGCGCAAGTTGAGTTAGAGACTATTTTAACCAAGCTTGAGCCATGCTAGATCTTAATTCAATTGAGCTCTAGCACTTTGATCTTCATGAAATTCTAACACTCAGGCTCAGCTTGTTAGTTCAATAAAGCTCGGTCATTTTACATAAATACTACATTATTATTATTATTATTATTATTATTATTATTATTATTATTATTTAAAAATGTACTTTTTAAAAATAATATTAAAACTTCTTATAATAAAAATAATAAACCAATCTTATCTTTTACTTAAACATATACAAAAAAGATGTGTAATATTTTTGTAACACATTATTATAAATGATCCCATAAACGATCATTTTAAATATTATAAATAGTTTTATAAATGCTTAATATAAATAATCTTATTAATGATACTATAAACAATTCTACTTATGATTTTTATAAATAATTCTTATAATTGAACTTGTTAATAATACTATAGACAAGCATCTTAATGATTCTTATAAACAAGCCTTTAATAATATTATAAATGAGTTATTCATGAGCTTTAATGAGCAGAGCTTGGCGGTGTTCAAGCTTGGCTAGTTTACCTTGTGAGCTTAGAAATTGAGTTTGTGAATCACTTTCTTACCTTAATAAACAAGCTGAGTTGAACCCTTAATGAGCTAAGCCTTCAAGCTTTTAACGAATGCATTGGTTCATTGCAGCCCTACTTATCTCTCTTACTCATTGGTCTTCTAAAGGAAGAGGAATATGACTACTAAAAGAATCGTAAGCCACAAGAACAAGAGTAGGATATATAACAGTTTTTAAAGGGAAAAATATTTTCAAAATATGTTGCATCTCTATCTTCAATGATGATGTTATTAGTAATTTCACTCATATCCTTGAACTAATTACCAAAAATCTTAAAATATTACTATTAAGAGTATAGCTTACAAACACAGTAATAATGGTCTTAGGATTGATCTTCCTAACCTTAGGTTGAGATATTTTGGCTTTAGTAAGTGACGAGTGCATATAATACACATGATTTACATGTATTTTGTATGCACTTTGCTTGTCTTCTAGCATTATTTTTGATATTTTAGTGATACTTTGGGTATTTTGTGCATTAATACATAGGATGATAGGTTGTGGGGCAAAAGAAGGAGAATACGTGAGAATCAGAGCTAAACCTGGGGGAAAAAAGATCATTCTTGAGACTAGGACCTCCATGCATAGGCCGTGCAGATCATAGATAGCGAAAATTCTAACCGCAAGGTGTAACATAGGCAAGTTTTGTGTTGCACGACTGTGCAGATTGAAACACGAGTGTGCTTATGGCCATGCAATTTATAGGTTTTTGGACAATTGAAGAAGTACGGGCAACTTGCCGCTTGCATGGCCGTGTTTAGGGCCATGTAGATTTGTGGAGATGGATTTTTCACACAATTCAAGCCCCGAAATTCGCTTGTAAAGTGCAAATTTATAAATACACCCAAGCACGGTCGTGCACTGGTCGAACCTACATTTTTAAACCTGAAAGTTAGACTTTAGAGTGGGTTTTTTTTTTACTGGAGAATAAAGATGACAACTTGGGTTTTGAAGGGAGAATCAAAGACCATCAATCAAGGAGAGATTGAAGCTTTCTTTGAGGTCCGGAGGTAAGCATTTCATGAATCGGCACTCTCCATCCTTGGATTCCATTGCAATTATAGAAAAGAGCTTGAGGGGGTTTCACTATGATTTCCTTATTATCTTTAGTCTTTGATTGTATCATGCTACTTTTGAACAGGAGAGGCTAAACTGTCATTCGGTGCCTCGGCAAATGAATCTCAAGACTTATTGTATTTGATTTCCTTATTCTTATATATTGGCTATAGGTATTTTTGTGAATCTTTTATGTTGTTTCATGCTTGCAATTTACATTATGCAAGAGTCTTAATTACATATCCAATTGGCTTGATGACAATTGAGAATCTATCATGTTAGGTCACACATTGAAGATAAGGGTTGAGTGTCCACCTAGAGATAAGGTGTATAGTGTCAAACTCTCTGGATTAGGGTTAAACCTAATAGATGGATTCATAGAGTGTCATGCAATCATAGGATAATGTTCTATTATTGTACGAGATTGATGTTGATTTCCTAGACCAAAGGGTTAACTACTCTAACAATCTCACGGTTTAAAAGTGCTCTACTAATAGCCAACATAGGAAATCCATACATGTGTCTTAAGAGGAGTGAGTTTGGGGCACCGCTCCATTCCCTGATTTGTTATCCATCTCCACCTTAGTTCTTGATTTGCCCATTTAATTTTAGCAACATCAATATCTTTCCATTGGCTACTTAGTAAGTTTGAAGAAGTACTAGTAGAGTTGATCCTTATGCATTCGGCTACCCAATATTAATGTATATTATACTATTTTTTACAACCTGTCACTAGCAATGATAAGCAAGGAAGCATTAGTAAGACACTGCCATAGTGGAAGAAATTGAGCTAAGAAGCTTTTTCTTTGAAAATTCATAATGTGTCATGTCAAAGTCCTTCAAAAGAATACTAAGGACGAAATGCAATAAGAGTAAAGCCTACCTTTACAAGTTCTAGGGTATTCCAAAATTAATAACATGGCATTAACATATTATTAATGTTATATTGATTTTTCTTTCAAGTTGATTTTCAACTTCAGCTTTATATATCTCAAACATGTCTAGAGCCTCATCTTCGCTATAAATCAAGTAAACATAGAAAATTTTACTACCATCATCAATGAAAGAAATGCAATAATTATTTCCACATCTACTTGGCACTGATCTAAAATCAACAAGATTACTATGAATAAGTCCAAGTAATTCATTTGATCTCAATGAAATTGACTTAAAAGTTTACCTAGAAAATTTTGCTCCAATATAAATTTCACATTTATAATTATGATCTAAAGAAAAATTAGGCAATAATCCTAAATTACACATGTGATGTAAACAATGATAATTAATATTTCCTAATCTAACATGCCATATATTTGGAGATTCAACTATTTAGGTAGAAGGCTTATTATTGTTAGAATTAAAATAAAATACAATGAATTTGAAGAGACCATCACCAATTATCCTTTTCCCATAAAGAATCCCTCCTTTGTGTTACAAACTTGTTTGACTCTAAAACAATTTTCAAACCTTTGCTAATCAATACAGGATGTGAGACCAAATTTTCCTTATATCAGGAACAAAGAGAACATCTTATAAAGTGAGGTTCTTTCTAGAGGTCAACTAGAGCACAACTTTCCCTTTTCCTTTAACATCAGATGCAACATTATTTCCCATGTATAGCCTTTCGCCATCTTGAACACCATGGAAGGTTGATAACATATTATTATCACTACATATATGCTTGGTTGCACCTAATCTAGCCACAGATTACTTATATGTAATAATATGTTCGTTTAAATGATATCAACAAATTCTTCTAATATATTTGCTTGATTGTCGTTTGAATTGACATCTCTTTTGTGGCGATAATACTGTGCTTCATGCCCTATTTTAGACACACCCATCATAATTCTTTGATTTTCTTAAAACCCTTTTTCTTATTGCTAAATGTAGAAAATTTTCCCATACTTTTGTTCTTCTTTGATTTTATTTATTTATTTATTTATTTTTGTTCCCAATGATATTAGCCTTTCATTCTAAAGGAAATGAATTGGTTTAACACCCTTTTGATGATGTTCTTCAACTCGAGGCCTGAGAATGAGACCCTCCATTTTCATCTCTTCAAACTAGTGTTTGAGATATATTTTGAAGTCATTCCATAATGGCGGCAACTTCTCAATACTGGCATAGACTTGAACATGTTCAATGATCTCATAGCCTTCCACAAGAAGTTAATGCATCATTCTTCGAATTTCTTCAATTTGACTTACAACAGATTTAGGATTTGTTTGATACATAACTAAGAACATCACTGCTAGTACAACACAATACAAGTAAATGTGATATAACACAACTACTTATACTGTACCATGTTCGATATTCTATGGACAACAACAAAAAAATTGTGTTGTTCATTGTTTGATTTGAACAAGTAGTTAACAAAATATTGTAAAATTTTTATGATACCCTTTATAATCTTTCTTATTTATATATTTATTTCTGAGAAAAAAGTATCCCTACCTTTTCAATCACTGAGAAGACTTAACTAAATATTTTTATATAAAAACACTAAAACAAATATGTAATTTAAATTTAAATTATTAACTATGAACTTATATAGATTGATGTTTTGTGTATGCATGTATGATAATTTTTTAATTTTTTTATATGAATTTACTAATATATTTGGTATGTTCATAAAAATCATATCCCATGATTCATGGATAGATGTATAAAAAGATTTATATTTATTTCTATATGATTTTAATTTTCAATTTTTGGATAGAAATATAAAAAAAAAATTATGTTTATTTTTTATTTGATTTTAATTTCAATTTTTAGGTATTGGTCCATGTAGATATTTCTTACTTTTTATCCAAAAGGTATAGATTTTATGAGTTAAACATCCATTTGAAAATGTGAAATTGAGAAAAGAAAAGTATTTGAAAAGAAAGATAAATATGAATTAGCCAAAAAAGATATAAAACATGGCAACATAGAAATCAATCATAAATCTAATTAAATCTTCCAATAATTCAGTAATTGAATGAGTTAAATTGCAAAAAATAAAAATAAAAAAAACCCATAATTTCAACAATGCATACTTTTCATGCGGGAATCCTTAACCAATATCTATTAGGAGAGTCTTTGGAAACCCTAAAATCTTAGAGACCCTAAAATATTAGAGAGATGAGGCGGAAAGAAAGAGGGGGAAGGAGAAGAGAGGGGGAGGGAGTTGTTGAGGAAGAAAAGGAACGTGTAGACCAGGAAAGCCATGCGGTAGCATAGGAAGAGAAGGAGGTGCAAAGTCAAGAGTTGAGTGTCGTGGGATGTGGTATAGCATGGTTAATTTAGTCTCTTAGCTGTCTTATACCTCAATAGAAATTTTATACCGAGGTTTTGGCGATACAAAATTTCTATCACTTGTGTTGTACTCAAATATCCTTTTGTGTAGTTCTCTAAGCTTATTTACAAATCAACAATGAACAAGAAAATTTGCGATGTGTTGTACATTAGAAATTCACGTATCAAATGGAACCCTAAAATTAACTATGGAAATTTTCAAAAACTTGCTAATTATGAATTTCTTCAAACCAACATCTTCGATTTTGTATTTCTTTTCTAATGACTCCTATAGTTCTTCGGCAATTGGATAGTTGGAATAGATATCATAAAGATTATTATCCAAACTATCAAAGTATAATGTCTACAATAAATTTTAGAGTGGCTACAAGCCATAATGGCACTAAGAATCTCTTTTATAATTGGATTCTCATAAATTTGTGGTTTTTCTTCTCTAATCACGCATGGGTTCCTTGTTGTTAAATAAAACCATTTTCGATTGCCATCTTTTAAAGTCAATCCCTTGGAAATACTCCGATTTTTTAGAATGTGGGCTTTAAATTTATTGATGCCTATAACAGTCACTTCTTGTTGATCGATATGAACCAAAGAATTTTGTTTCAAGATTTTTAGTGATTATTATTGAGATCAATGAAGGATTAAAAGATAAAAGATGCAAATAACTAAAAGCTGTAAAGGGTAAAGTAAATACATGTATGAGCTAACTATTTTTTTACAAAGGCTTGCAAAACTGTAATGTCCTTGAAACAGAATTTGCCCATACTCAATGCTTGTAGTTCATTAGGGGTCTAAATCACAAGAATACAACTGTCTAATTAAAAATCATAGCATCACAATTTTGATTCTAGCAAATTGTTGTGTATTCTCTCCCAAGATGCTATGAACTATTCTAATGTTTTTGATGTATTGTGTGCATTCAAATCAAACAACATCATCTACATTTATAGGATAGTAATAGGCATACTTTTTCACAAAAGCACCTTTTCATAAAACATATATTTTCATGAAAGAAACTTTCTCATTAGATATGCCCTTTCATAAGGAAACATTTCATCATAATATGTATTGTCATGAGGAATTTTTTCCATGGAGCATGTCTTCTCACAAAGAAATTTTTCATAATAACATGTAAATACAATTAATAAAAAAATACATTAAAAAATGTAAGCAATTATTTAACAAACATTATTGAATACTTAAAGATTTACTCTCAAACATATAAAAAAGCATCGGCATATTCCTCACTTTTTTTAATCATCATTTCTCCGAGGACAAGTGTATCAATATTTTTAACTTATTTTTAAAAGGAAGCATTACACAAGAATTTTTGTAAATTGTTTGAAGCTCATTTAAGAGAATTAAAATAATGTCATACACTCGGTCAAAGTTGGAAACACCAATGTAACAACTTATGAAAGTGGAAAAGGCAAATATGTTGGTATAGCACACCCAACTTAATTAGGATATAATTTAGTAGGTAATCTTGGCTTTCTTTGAGGCATTGACATAATTCTTGGTATTATGGAAAGCTACTCCAGGGAAAATGATCCAAATAAGCCTGTTGAGTGTTGCTATGAAGCCCTCACCCACCCAAATAGCTCGTAAGAAGTCTTCAATTGCACCCCAAAACTTCACTAGAATATATAATACATTGAAGTAATTTCTGTTTGGCACTTCACTCACATTCTGCAACAGAAGTTAGTATGTCAATATATGTATTTTTTTTTAATATAGTTAAGTATATAATTAATTAAACGTGAATTAAGTTTTTTCTAACTTGGGAAAGAATGAGATATCAATTTTTCTGCCATAGAAGCAATAGCGTGAACCAAGTTTTTTTAAGTCGAGTTAAGAAAATAAACTTTAAACCAAGATAATACATCAATACATATAACAAGGACTTCCTCAACTAACAAATTATATTTAGTTTGAATGCCAATGGAAAACTATAATTGAAGTTATCTACATAAATGGTTGCCTAGTCTATTCTAATGCGGATGCATACATGAATGACTTATACATTTAGATGGCGTAATGCAAGAGAACCCTATTTATTTAAAAAAATTATTTTTATATAATGCTGATATAAACAACATATCAACATCATATACCCCACATTCTAAGCTCAAAACCAACATAAATAAATAATATTTCCTTTATCAGATAAAAATGAACTATAATAGATATAGTTCAGAAACAATTCTATGTTTACAAATACTATATTAGTCTACCTATCTTTATTTTATAACATTATATCAATTTATAGTTTCTATTTTTAACACTAGAGATAAAAGTGATTAAAGATTAAGTGACCAAATCAAGTCAGTCTCTCAACATATTACAAACATTTGGGTATTTTTGTCCTTGAACTATGAAATAAAAAAAAAAATACTTATGTTAAATACAAATTTTCCACAATATAATAATAATAATAATAATAATAATAATAATAATAATACATTAAGAACTACACATACCTTGCCATAATACCAACTATTGTAGCTGATGCAAGTGCCAAAGTGCTTGAAGTCAATAACAGGGATCTCAAATGGAATCCTTGGAACAATATCATGTCTATAAACCATCCTAGTGTACTTCTTTCCTAGAATTGAAACCATTGCCTCTCCAAAACAAGCATCTCCCACTCTTGGCTGCCCAAAGGTCATTACCCCACTTATCCTCTTCAATATATCATGTTCTTCATGCATTACAAGCAATGAAGTGTATAAAATTGATAATGCACCACCCAAACTATGTCCGGTCACTAAAATCTTTGCATTCTTGTGCTTCTTCAATAGACCACGAAGAACTTCTCTTATGGAATAGTAGGCTAATTGTTTGTTGCCATTATATTCTTTTGGGAAGCCTATTTCAGTATCATATGTGTCTTGAAGTCCTAGTGCTGTCATGAAACCTAAATGAACTTTGCCCATGTTTGCCATTGAGATGAAGCTCAAGTTCAAGTTGCATCTCCAATCGGCAATGCTATCGGTGCCGCGAAATGAAACGATGATTAGTTCGGCATCTTCTCTTTTGTCACAACATATGAATGCTTTGGTTGTATAGGCCTTGACATACACTGAAAAACAAAACATATATTATATGTATTTTTCTTGATAAATATCGATATGATTGAACTCTCTCAATTTTGTGTTAGGAAAAAAATGAAATACTAACTCTCTTATTTCTCTTAGGCTAGTTATATAATTTTTTTAATGTATATTTAACAATAATAAATATAGAAATAAGAAATTCCTTAAATTTTCTAAAATCTTGAATAAATATAATTATTAAAATTTTTTATATTAATATGGTGAAATTTTATTTTTGTTAGCATCGACTTTTTATGACATACATATAAAACAATAAATATATCTTGAAGTTTAATAAAAAGGAAATTCCAACAACTTTAGTGAAAATCTTGAAATAATATAAACATAGAAAAAGTAACAAACAAATGTAAAAATCAAATATGTACACAAATATATTTACATTAAAAATCAAATAATATTAATAAAATTAATGTTAGCCTACAATTTAAAAAAAAATGTAAATATATGCCCAAAAAAGAAAAAAAAAAAAGCCAGCTTTGAGTTGATAACATCACTTACAGTTCCAACCTTTGAAGAACTCCACAAAATCCATCTGAGAAAAGTTTAACGCCAAACATTAGTTGCAAATGCATCATGAATATATTAATTAATGTGTTAGTTACTTGTAATAAAATGAAAAGTACACACATCAAAAGCCTTTTTATTTTAAGAATTCATAGTTGTGTGTACATAAGAGATAATGTAAAGGTCACCAAACATTAGTTGCAAATGCATCATGAATATATTAATTAATGTGTTAGTTCCTTGTAATAAAATGAAAAGTACACACATCAAAAGCCTTTTTATTTTAAGAATTCATAGTTGTGTGTACATAAGAGATAATGTAAAGGTCGACAAGGGGACTATTATTATTATTATTATTATTATTATTATTATTATTTATTTTCATAATATGACAAACCATTAAATATTCAATCATATTTTAAATTAGAGTAAAACCCTTTACTTTTATTATGGGAAATAAATTCACTGTCTTCTAATTATCTATTACATTCGTGGTACTTCACTTCTTTTATATTTAACAAGTGGATTACACACAAATTATTTATATAATAATATTGATCTATAAAATAATGACAGCAACAACAACAATAATAATATACATTGTTTAGAATTTTATAAAGTTAAATAAACCAAACGGAAATTACAATTAAATCAAAGGATACAAGTTGCTATACTTTGGGATGCTTTGCATATACACTAATATAAAAGTTGAAATGTGTATGTAAATTTCCGTTCAATATGTATTTATTAGTGTACATTCACAAATCTAATATTTTTGGATATGCATCTCAGTAGTTAGGCTAAATGAACATGCGGAGGAATAAAATAAAAGTTATGTTAAATGATTATTTTAGATTTGAATAAATACATTAAAAAATCATGGGACGAAGAGAAAAGAAAGGATATATGACTATATGAGTATGTCAAATATTTTACAAACAATGATTTAGAGTTGTTATATAAATGATTTTATATGAAAAAATTAATGGTTGGAGGAAAATGGACTACTACTTAATGCTACAGAGATACATATAATATTTTTTTATGTGATTCCGAAATGTAATTATGTTAAGAGATATATATCAATTAATGTGGGCTAAGTTTTGACGTGGCGTGGTTTTTTGGATTTATATCCAAGCATGGCTTAGAAAATTCAAACAATCACTAAAATTTTTCAGGCCCACAATCTTAAGTCTAATTATATAAGCCCAATCATAAAAAAAACTTCAAATTTTTAGGGTTTTTGTTTATTTAATATTTATTAAACTTGTATTATTGTATGATGTGATTTGGATTTGGATTGTTGTACATAGTTTTTTTTATTTTTTATTTGATGTAAATTAAATTATTTTTCTATAGTTTAATATTTAATTGAACTTAAATGTAGCTTACATGATTCATATAAAATTCGGACATCCGAACAACTTGGTTTTAAAAGAAACAGTCTAGACAAATTAAGCTCATACAAATTTATTTATTTATAAAAACAGTTATCCAAACCCATTGAAATTTTTGGCAACCATACTTCCCATATTTTTGCAGGTAAAATTTTGTTTTTAATCACAAAAATAATATAATGGAATAATACCACATAAAAAAGTAGTGAAATTAAGAGTATACCTTCAAATGGCTGTTAACAATGTCTTTGATATGAGCTTGATTCTCATAAGCTAATTTTGAGGCAAATGCAGCAAGCTCCAAGTGCCCATCTTCTTGAACGCTTGTATCCAATTTAGACCTTAAAAAATTAGGCTTTGCATGTAACAACATTTTCTGCCCTGGAAGATCATTTGGTACAAGGCCATGCTCTGATTGAAAATAAGAAGCTTCATGATCTGGCTGACCTAAATGTGATTCCAACTTTTTCTCATCTTCAACTTCTCCTGATACAAAGCTATGCATTGATCTAAAATAAGAAGCATTTGGGTCTGGCCTTCTGCTCGAACCTAAATGTACAAGCTCACACTGAGTTTACTTTAAAAATAATTATCATAATACGAAATATGACCTTTTATATTTTACAGTAAACACAAACTATCACTACGGTGATAAAAAGAGAGTTAGTATTTCATTCTTCTCATCAATCAGAGATCAATAGTTACATCTACCGTTTATCTATAATATACTTTAATACCAATTAATATATTTTAATATAATGACTAAAATGGTGATCATACATTAGAACATTAATACTACTAATAATAATGTATTTTCAAATGCATTAACTAGAAGATTTTTGACTTTTGAGAATGTAGAACTGCTAATAAAATAAATTGGACGACTTAAAACAAATAAATAATTGGTGGTTGCCGACATGATTATTCTTTCAATAAATGTGTTATTATTATTTTTTTTTATTCTTCAAGAAAGAAACAAAGAAAAAAGAGGAGAACCTTTGATGGTGTTCTTAATAAGGCCAAAGAGACCACCATTGATGAGTACGTTGTTGAGAAAATACTCCAACCAGCTCTTGAACTTGTTTCCTACTCCAGATGTTAATGAGCAGATGATTGAATAGAACAAGAAAATAAGAATGAAGAGCCTTGAGGTGATGTTCATTGGGGATTTACTAGCCTGTGTGTTTGTATCTACAAAGTCATACTTTGAAAGGCTCTTTGAAGAGAAAACAAGGGTAACAAAATCCCACACTCTAGCCCTGTTTGGACGAAGAATCATGTACTCTTTTTCAGAAGCCATTTGGAAACAATGTGGAGGACTTCTCTTAATTGGTAACTTGTTGATTCAACTATGTGCAATACCTTTCTTTATATAGGGATATATTGTGAAAATTTTGAAGTTATAAAGGATTTGCAAGAGTATTTTAAATGACTTGTAACTTGTAAGTCTTTAAATATTATCAACGGAGTTTTTTTGGATTGATTTGAAGACTTCAGAAGTTTCGCGGAAAGTAAAATATCATTTTCTTATTGTTTTTAATATATATATTTTTGTACTTGGTCTGAGACATATCAGTATTGTTATTATTATTATTTTTTTAATAGCTTTGTTTACTTTTGTTTTTTAATTCTCCAGTTGTTTGTTACTTATAAAGATTTTAAGTTTTAATATTAATAGATAAAAATGTTAAATGTGTTTGTTAAATAATAATTTTTTAAAAAGAGTTTTTGTGGTAATTTTTTTAGTGTTTTCTTAGGTGTTAAGGTGACCTGAATTAAATAGGGTATAGTGGTTTTTTTTCAAAGGTTTGTTTTAAATTGATTAGGAAAAACACATAAACTCAAACTCTTAAAGAGAAATGTTTATGATAAATAGAATAGAAAATTTTTTGAATATTCAATACATGATTCACTCATATTCAATAATCATTGAATTTATTATGTCTTTATTGTTCTCAAGCATACAAATGTGAAGGCAAATGAGAAAGTGAAGAATGAGTGAGTGAAAATGCTTACAGAATAAGCAGCATATTCTGGGAAGTAACTGATTCACTTCACTGACATAACAAAAGAGTAATAGCTGCATATGCTTAAAAGAAATACTAAGATAAGATAAAGAAAGACCTACACCCTCTCTAGAACATCATTTCATTAGTGTACTAGTAATAGTGTCCCATAACATGACACCAACCACCATGTTTTAATGCAGAAGATACTGTAGATTTTCTTCTGAGCGTTCTTTGGGAATCTCTGGAGCTCATCTACAACTCAACATGGGGTCCATCTTCAACACCAGGTCTTCAGTCTACTTCACAACTGGTCTCAGTCAATGCTCAAGCTCATCTTCAATCAACACACCAACATTTAAATGTGTAAGAGGATTTGTATTCTTGACAAAAAGATGAAATGGTGATAAAGCACTAAAGAAACAACAATTGTTTTGATATTTCTACTGAAGTTAGGACAAATATTGTTTTATAATGAAATAGTATTTTTTTTATATATAAAAAAATAAAAAATTGCCGATGAGAGGAACTCTCCATCTCTGTCCGAGCGCAGAATCATGATCTTCTTCCCGGTCTCACGCTCCACCTAAGCTTGAAATTTCATGAAACTCTCAAAAGCTTCTTCTGCCTTTGACCTAAGAAAAAATATCCAAGTCATACGTGTAAAGTCATCCACTAACAAGAGGAAAAACTTATTCCCCTTAAGAGACTCTACGTTGATTGGGCCACAAATATCCATATGAATGCGTTGCAAGCATTCATTGGTTCTCTGAGATTTCCCAGTATCATGGGCAAATGGGAGACGTGCTTGTTTCCTAAAAACACACACATCGCAGGGATCTACGCTAATGTTTAGAAGCCCCGTCACCATGGATTTAGACTTCATCAGCTTCAAACTTTGATTATTCAAGTGTGTAAGTCTTTGGTGCCATGTTGAGGTCTCACCAGAGTCTCCAACTGCCACGTTTGCATGCCAAACATCATAATGCTTAAGTGGAAACATGTTATTGGTTGTTTTTTTCACCTTGACAACCAGTTCATCGGAGCTCTGTTCAACTATAGAACAGCTATCACCTTCAAACATGACGCCGCATCCCCGCAAGAGCAACTACCCCACGCTTAGGAGGTTGTGAGCAAGTCCAGGCACAAACTGAACATCGTGCAACAGCTTCACACGGCCATCTTCAGCTCTAATGGCATCATTCCCTAACCCAACACATAGATCTCCTTGTCATTCCCCAACCTCACGCTTGACGTGTGTGACTCATTGAGGGTCTCAAACAACTCTTTCATACCGTTCATGTGGTTAGAACAACCACTATCGATAATCCACACCGAATTTACACTCCTTTCATTCGCACTATGCACCAGAAAGGAGCTTGCATTGCTATCTCCTTCACCACATACCATGAATAGGTTTCCGACCTCCTTCTCTTTCTCTTCAACCACCAAGGTAGTGCCTTTGTTTGTTGGCTTCACAAACCTACAATTAGTTTTAATATGTCTATACCTTTTACATTGGTAGCATTGGACATTGCTTTTGAAGCCTCTAGGTTCACAGTCTCGCTGCTTCTGGTTTGCTCCCTTGCTTTTGCTTCTCTCGCGGCCACTAGCTCTACAAAAGCCTCTCCCACGACCTCAGGATGGAGCTCGATCACCCTCCCTCACAGTAGAGGATTCTCCTTTCATTAAAAGTACTTTCTCCTCCACTTGATTAGCTTGACTGATCAAACGAGACTCGTGAGATTGAAGTGAGCCAGTGATATCATCAATGGTAAGCTTGCTAATGTCTCTTGACTCCTCTATGGCTGTCACGACATGGTTGTACTTGGCTCCAATGCTTCTCAGAACCTTGCCAACCACCATGGGTTTTGAAATGGTGTCTCCTAGAGCTGTCATTTGGTTTACAAGCTCTGTCACCCTAGTCACATAATCTTGAACTCTTTCACTATTTTTTATTCGAAGATTTTCAAAATTTTGCCTCAAAGCTTGCAATTTCATAGCCATCATTTTAGAATTCTCATGATATTGCCTCCTCAGTAGATCCCAAGCATCTTTCGCTGAAGTTGCTACAGAAATCCAAGAGAACAAAAACTGATTCAGAGATTGCTGAATCAAGTAGAGGGCCTTAGCATCCCTCTTCTTATGCTCCTTCAACCTTGCTTCATCTTCATTCTCTAGAATCCCTTTTTCCACTAGATCCCAGAGGTCCTGAGAACATAATAGTGTTCTCATCATGATGGCCCAGTCGTCGTAGCCTTCACCATCAAATACCGGCAAGGGGGGAAGCCCGTTTGCAGCAATGAGGAAGAGGTTGCCTTCTCTGTCAGAGGAATGGAAGAAAAAAAAACTTGAGAAAGTGTTGAGAGAGGTAGCAGCAGGTTAGTCTCTTATACCATTGTTCTCAAGCATACAAATGTGCAGGCAAATGAGAAAGTGTAGAATGAGTGAGTGAAAATGCTTACAGAACAAGCAGCGTACTTTGGGAAGTAACTGATTCACTTCACTGACATAACAAAAGAGTAACAGCTGCATATACTCAAAAGAAAATACTAAGATAAGATAAAGCAAGACCTACACCCACTCTAGAACATCATTTCATTAGTGTACTAGTAATAGTGTCCCATAACATGAAACCAACCACCATGTTTTAATGCAGAAGATACTGTAGATTTTCTTCTGAGCATTCTTTGGGAATCTCTAGAGCTCATCTACAACTCAACATGGGGTCCATCTTCAACACCAGGTCTTCAGTCTACTTCACAACTGGTCTCAGTCAATGCTCAAGCTCATCTTCAATCAACACACCAACATTTATATGTGTAAGAGGATTTGTATTCTTGACAAAAAGATGAAATGGTGATAAAGCACTAAAGAAACAACAATTGTTTTGATATTTCTACTGAAGTTAGGACAAATATTGTTTTATAATGAAATAGTATTTTTTTATATATATAAAAATAAAAATTTGCTAAATATAAGACTGATTTGATTGAGTATAAAAAAAAAAGAATTTAACTAAATACAAATAAAAATAAATCCCCATTTCACTCTGAAAGAGAATATGTTTATAATTATAAAAGTAATTTTCTTCAATTTTCTTCAGTTGATTTAGTACAAGCCTTAAAGTTTAACTTTATAAAAAAAATATCTTATATATTCATGTCCAAATTGTACGCATAAGCGCATAACTTAACTTTTCCTTATATGTGCAATACCTTTCTTTATATAGGGATATATTGTGAAAATTTTGAAGATATAAAGGATTTTTCAAGAGTATTTAAAATGACTTGTAAGTCTTTAAATATTATCAATGGAGTTTTTTCAAGAGCATTCAATGAGTTGAAGACTTTAGAAATTTCGCGGAAAGTAAAATGTCATTTTTTTTATTGTTTTTAATATATACATTTTTGTACTTGGTCTGAGACATATCAATATTGTCATTATTATTTTTTTTTTATAGCTTTGTTTACTTTTGTTTTTTAATTATCCGATTGTTTGTTACTAGTAAAGATTTTAAGCTTTAATATTAATAGATAAAAATGTTAAATGTGTTTGTTAAATAATAATTTTTTTAAAAGAGTTTTTGTGGTAATTTTTTTAGTGTTTTCTTAGGTGTTAAGGTGACCAGAATTAAATAGGGTATAGTGGCTTTTTTCAAAGGTTTGTTTTAAATTGATTAGGAAAAATACATAAACTCAAACTCTTAAAGAGAAATGTTTATAATAAATACAATAGAATTTTTTTTAAGTAGATAAACCATAATTATTAAAACGGGAATGGGAATAGAAATATTTTTTAATATTCAATACATGATTCACTCATATCCAATAATCATTAAATTTCTTATGTCTTTATATGTGTAAGAGGATTTGTATTTCTTGACAAAAAAGTTGAAGAAATAGTGATAAAACACTAAAGAAACAACCGTTGTTTTGATATTTATTATTATTATTATTATTATTATTATTATTATTATTATTATTATTATTATTATGATTAATAGGCGATAAGTGCCCCCCACTTAAGGAATTTTGTCGAAAGGACAGACAAGTGCGGAGGTGCACCAGTTAAGGTGATTTACAGACCTCCTAGAATAATCCCCTACCTTGCAACCTGATGGGTGAAACCACTGTTTCTCCCACAAGGGACTCACACTCAGGCTGTAAACAGTACAAAAATAGTACTGAAACCGGATATACATTGCATGAATAGTATATAAACAGTACTTGAGCCCGGCAGTACAATGTATGAACAGTATATAAATAATATAAAGAGTCCCAAGTGAACAGTACATGAATAGTATAGGGAACAGTATTGTCAGGGGAAGGATTTGAACCCATGACTTCCATTTTTTACACTTTGGTGTCATACCATTGTTTTGATATTTCTATTGAAGTTCGGACAAATATTGTTTTATAATGAAATAGTAAATTTTAATATATAAAAAAATAAAAAAATTGCTAAATATAAGACCGTTCTGATTGAGCATAAAAAAATTAAAAGAAATTAAAAAAATTAACTAAATACAAATAAAAATAAATCCCCCATTTCACTCTGAAAGAGAATATGTTTATTGTTATAAAAGTAATTTTTTCAATTTTCTTCAGTTGATTTAGTACAAGCCTTAAAGTTTAACTTTATAAAAAAAAATGTCTAATATATTCCTGTCCAAATTATCTGCATAAGCACATAATTTAACTTTTCCTTAACCTATGTGGGAGTAATATTTACCATTGAATTATTCTTTTTGTATAGATTTGCAACCATAAAATTAAATTGAGAGTATCTCGCAAATACATAATAATTAATGATTTGAGATGCCAAACACTCAAACCAAAGATCTAAAACAAATAAAAATTAGCATAATTTGCGATGTTTCTAATGGAAGTTTGACTATAAAGTCCTATAGATTATTAATAAATTTTTTTAAAGGCGACATGAATGACATCATTTAGGGAGTGGTGCATTGAAGGGTATGTAAGATTTTAAAGGCTATTTTAAATGACTCAAAAAGTCTTTAAATATCAAGTGTTGTAAGTTGTTGCCTTAAGTTGACTTGGACAAAATCTTTGGGAAGCTTCAAAGAAAACAAAATATCATTTTATTATTATTATATTAATTTTTTTTATTATTTATTTTGAATTTTTTTTTTAACGAATAGGTAAGAAGCACTCCCACTTAAAAGATATCAAGAGACAGACAAATATGAAGATGTACCACTATTTTTCTCATAGGTGATTTAATGTGTATTTTTGAATTTGAGAAATTCAAACTCGAGCCTCTTTCGAATGCAAAGCACATGAGAGCCAATGGGCTATGCGTCTATAGTCCTATTCACAATTTGAAGATCTTTTTTGTTAATCAAGATGATATCATTATTGGTCTTTTTTATGATTTTGTTTGTCTATGTTTTTTAATTAACATGCTCTTTCTACTTAATTAATGACAGGTATTAATTAATAATTAATATAAAATATATTTATTAAATTGTAAAATTTTGTAAGAAAGAATTGTTTGGGTAATTTGGGGTCATGAGGTAATTCCACGACTAAAATAGGTAAAACTTTTCTGAAGGTTTCAACAGCATTATTTTTTCTAAAGATTTTTTTTAAATTTTTTACCCCTTAAAATTCATTGTATTTGTTTATGCTATTTAATATGTTTGTAATAAATGCGTTTTTGTAAATCTCTCTTTGTCTGCAAATACTTGCCTTCCTGCATTTATAATCACAAACACTATTTACATTATTTGTGGTTTAATGCAAACAGTTTAGGTAAAGAAAAAGATTAAAACTCTCAAAGATAGCAGCAAATCCACAAAACCATCATCCAGAGTTCTTACAAGCAAATCTAAGTAACAAGCCAAACTATGTAATAGAGTTCCATCATATACTAAGAAAACATCAGTAAGACAACTAGAAAGCTAACTTCCCTCCCGATTTGATCATCGGATAAACTTATTGGAGCTACACCGTTATCCAAATTAAGGCCAACCTTTCGATAGACTTCTCTCTACTTCTCCTCCTCCTCCTTTTTCCCTTTTTATATGCTTTTCCACATAGACATAACTAACCCATTCACCTCTCACAACCATCCTCTCTTACTTGTCCATGCTATCATTTGTAACAAACCCCTTAGAGACAAGAGCTTCTCCATTTAATTCTCTTGCTTATGAGCCCAATTGATAATTCTCAAGCCATGCTACAGACTTCGTTGTTATTAAAACCTTCAATTGATGTGGACAATGCCCTCTCATTCACGTGTCGTTCCTTAGAATCGTCAACCTTTGGTTCCACTGTGTATCCCGTCATAACAATATCAAACATCGATAAGTCGCAACCCTCGATCATTGTTGTGAGATGAAATTGAACTCTCAACTTTTTACTTAAGAGGGAAATAAATTATCACTTTGTAGGTAGTTTCCTTATAATATTTTAGATCTTTTAAAATATTAAAAATTAAGAAAAAATTTCTTAATATAGAGATATTCTTTTTGAAAATACAATTATACCCTCCCGACAAAGTAAAATTTGTAAATTATGATTATATTCTCAGAAAAAATTTACCCACGTGAAAATGTCTCCCTTCCAAGGGTATAATAGTAATTTTGGATTTAATTAAGGGGTATATTTGCAAATTACACTTACAATAAATAAACAAATAAAAATACAAATACAAATACAAAATAAAAATAAACTCTCATAAATCATCCATCAATTCCATTCTATTACACCTAAAAGGGCATTGACCCAACCTACTTATTGTGCAATCTTGGCCATCCTTACAGAGTTAAGGTAATCCCTTGTATTATGAAAAGCTACACCAGGAAAAATCATCCAAAAACCCCTATAAAATATGGCCATAACTCCTTCCCATTCTCCATCCTTAATTCCCCAAATTGCTCTCAACAAATCCACCACTGCATCCCAAAACATGGCTTGGCCATAAAACACATTGAAATAGTTCATATTTGGCAACCTCTTCACCATCTGTTTATACACCAACATAAATACCACCAATCAAAATAAATTAAATCAAATTTTAAAAATATAGATACATTGATAAATAAAAAAATATTACTACCTTCCCAAAATACCAACCATGGTAGTTGATACAAGCACCGAAATGATCGAATTTGAGTATGATAGGGAGCTCAAATGGAATACGAGGAACAATGTCGTACCTATAAACCAATCGAATATATTTCTTTCCGATGATTTTCAACATGGTATCACCAAAAATAGAGTCTCCAACTCTTGGTTGTCCAAAAGTGATCACACAACTTATTTTTTTCAGCAAATCATTTTCTTCATGCATAACAAGCAGTGAAGTGTACAAAATTGCTAATGCACCACCCAAACTATGACCAGTTAATAAAATCTTTGCATTCTTGTGTTTTCCCACAAGATTTTTGACTACTTTTCTTATGGAATAATATGCCAAAGGCTTATTTCCAGTGTAATCTTTTGGGAAACCTTTGTTAATATTCCAATTATTTCCTGAACATGCTTTTTTGGCATCAAGTCCTAAAGAAGTCATGAATCCCAAATGGACCATTCCCATGTCACTCATTTTAATTAAACTCATATTGAAGTCACATTTCCAATCATTGAGATCAGTGGTGCCACGGAATGCCACAATAATTAAATTTGGGTCCTCTTGTTTATCACAACAGATAAATGCTTCAGTTTCATAAGCATTGATGTTCACTGAATAAAAAAAAAAAAAAGAGTTTATAAAAATTAATTAGTGATTGAAATTGAAAGAAAATGTGCTTTTGTATATGCGTGTTATCAACAAATTAAACAATTGAATGGGAGAGGAAGGAATTGTAATTTATAAAAATTTTATATTTAGATATTACTTACTATTCCAACATTCGAAGAACTCGACGAAACTCATCTGCATGATATGTAAGTTTATATTAGTCAAAGATTAAATTTATTCATTTAATGGATGCAAGCTATTACTTTTTTAGGTTTATTTGTGACTTATATACATACAATTGTAATTTTTATGATACATATGTATAAATATAAATAGATAAATAGGAAGGAGAATGATGTTTGGATAAGCAATGTTACCTAAATTAGAAAGGAAAAAATGTCTTAGCTAATTTTTTTAATTAAAATTTTTAAAACTTAAAAAACAAAATAATTTTTTTTAGAAAAAAAATCTAGTAATAAAGTATGAAATGGGAAAATAAGGATGAATTTCATGATTCGGAATGGATTATGTGAAAGTGATAGTGAGGAAATCAAAATATTTAAAACAAATTTTCAATAAGAAATCCTAAAAATTAAAAAAAAAGGTCAAAAAATAGATATTTATAAAGCGTGCTTGTTGCTCTACTTATGTCTAAAATATTCTTTCAAAACAAATAAGTATATTATTTGTATTAAAATAAAAAAATTGAAAAAATAAAAGTAAGTATTGTTTTTTGGAAATTTTCCCAATGTTGTGTTCACCAATATTACGTGCATGTTATCTCTTTATGAAATTATTTTTTAAACATATCTAATTGCAATACAACAATCAAAAGATAATCCACTTTCTTCATTTGGTTAATTTGCTCTCAAATCAATTTTTTTTTTTGAAAATTTTAAAAACTTAATTAATAAAAAAATAATTAATTTAACATGGTACACATACCTGCCATTTGTTATCTACTGTGTCTTTGATCCTTGCTTCATTTTCATATGCTAAAATTGAAGCTAATGCAGCAAGCTCCATGATTGATGATGATGATGCACCTTGAGACCTTGTATCCATTTCATCTAAATTTAGTTCAAGCTCCACCAATGAAATCAATTTTTTTGGTATTTCCACTTCACCATATTCAAAACTTTTGATTGATCTAAAATTGGCTTCCTTGGGATCAGGTCTTATAACTGAGCCTACAAATTATATAAAAGTTTTTATTTATTTTCATGTATATTTATGAAAACATGATTATTATCAATTATTTAAATTGTATATTTAATTTTTAATTCTTTTATTAAATACAACTTAAATGTATTATTTATGACAAATTCAACCCAAAAAATTTAAGCTGACAGAATAAGAAAATATTCCAATCTATATATTTTAAATTAATTAAAATGAGATTAATAGTTAGGCGAAATTAATCATAGACCCAAAAACAAAGTGGGTTTTAAATGTTACTCCCTCAAAGCTAGTGCGATTATTTACTATCACATAATTTTGTTTTTCAATAATACTTCCTAAATCTAAAAGCCTTTTCTGCTTCATCTTTTATTCATATAAAATATTTTTGTATATTGCATACCATTAAATAAATCTAATATTAAATGAAATGCATTAGAAAAAAAATTATATAACAAAAAAGCTAAGAAAAAACATTTTATCCAAATTAAAAAAAATCAAAAGGTAATCCAATGGCAGTGAGTAATTTGAAAAATTAGGGATAGCCAGTAATTTATTATTATTTTTTTAAGGCTGGCATGTAAGAACCTCAATAAAAAAAAATATCATTGATAGATTAAAAGTCAAATATAATAGATTTTAGGGTTTTATGTATAAAACTAATAAATACTGAAAAAAATATGTAAAGAATTTCGAATTTTCATAATTTGGTGAAGCTTTTGACCGAAAAACAGTTGAATTAACTAACATAATATTTTAACGAAAATATATAAATGAATAATCAACTTTTGATGTCAAATAAAAAATTAAACTTTTTTTTTCAAAAGCATTAAAAAAAACAAATATAAATAAATAAATTAATTAAAAATCTAAGAAACATGGAATACCTGTTAAGGTGCGCCAAAAAAGTCCAAAGAGGCCTCCATTGAGATACAACTTGTTGAGGAAATACTCCAAGCAAGTTTTGAACTTGTTCCATGCTTTGGAAAAAGAAGATGAAGAGGAGATGATTGAAAAGATCAAGAAGATGAAGATGAGGAGTCTAGTGGTGATGTTCATTGGAGGAAGGTAAGGGTAATTGGTATCAATGAACTCATAATTTGAAAGGCTTTTTGAAGAGAAGAGAAGGGTAAGAAGATCAGAAGCTCTAGCTTTCTCTGGAATGAATAAGAGATGGTAACCAGTGGAAGCCATTGGAGAAGAAGGTTGAGTGTGTTTTGAGGATATAAGAATGAAGATGTGGTTGGGAAATGACTTGGTCTTGAAAGTGTTTTATTTCTTTATTTTATTTCTATAAAGCTAGATAAAAGGGGTTTAATTTGACATCTAAATGATAATGCGTAAAGTAATGTGCCGTGCCTGTCCCTTGTTATTGGCCCACTTGTCTGCCTTAAACTTAAATTAAATATTAAGAAAAAAGAGTCTCACAAAATTCATTAAAAATTAGCGAGGGTCTGTCCTGCACACTCCCCATCCAATGTTTTGAGACGCAAATCAAGAAGCGTGAAAGTTGATGGAAGAACAAAAAAAAAAAAAAAAACCCTAAAGAGGCAAGGAAGTTGAAGGACAGATCCCTCTCATACGGTGCATACGTCAATCTTCTGTGCATGGTTTCAGTTGGACTATGTCTGTCTGGACCAAAAACTGGTGAACTATGTCTGTTTGTGGTGAAGCCAGAGAAACTAGTTTGATACATAAAGTCAAGTTTTCTTATTTTTTATTTGATTTATAAATAAACAAAAAGTATAGTACAAGAAAATGTCAGAGTATATCACAAGTGAATAAAATTTTTGTACCACAAAAATTTCGGTACAAAAATTTTATTGTGGTACAACACAACTAAAGGACTAAATTACCCTAAATGAAAAACAAAAATTACAATCACTGTTCACATCTCACAACAATAACTCTCTGACTTTGCACCGCCTTCTCTTCCTCCTCCGACTCACGTCCTTCCCATCAATGTGATCCTCTTGTACCTCTCCAACTACCTCCCCATCTCCCTCTTCTCCTCCCTTCTAATTTTTGTCTCATTTCTTTAAGACTAAATTTTTCGAGGCGCTACTCTTCTCAAATGAATGTTTCATTCCTAACATCTATATATTTTTGGATAAATAAAAAATGAGAAATATCTATATAGATCAATATCCAAAAATTAAAATTTTAAATGATATAAAAAATAAACATAAATTTTTTATATTTCTATCCAAAAATTAAAAATTAAAATCATATAAAAATAGCTATAAATATTTTTATATCTCTATGAATAAATCATGGGATATGAGTTTTTTGGACATATCAAATATAATTATATTAGTGAACTCATATAAAAATATTATATAATTTTTTTAATAAATTTATATAAAAAATTTATGTTTCCTTTTAGTAAGAAATTATTTTTGCAAAATTTAAAAAAATTAATTATGATTTAATAAGTTTATTAATTATAAAAAATTTAATCATGTTAATATTGAAAACCTGAGAAACTCCAAAATTTATTGTATTGTGAAATTTTTAATTGCAAAACAAACATGGAAAGGATATCACAATTATTTTATAATATTTTATTCAACACTTGTGCAAATCAAATGGAGAACAATACAAAAAATTTTGTGCTATCCATAGAATATCAAACATTGTACAGTATAAGTAGTTATGTTGTACCTCAACTATTTATATTGTGTTGTGCTACTTGTATTGTTCTTAGTTATATATCAAATGAACCCTGATAGAGACCTGTAACTAGACTAATATGTAAATTGTTTGTCTAACTTGGGTATAGGGGCAAAGTCTAATCAAATCGGTTAGTAGTGGTTTCCCTCCCAAACATCCCTAATAGGTTTTTAAAAATTATTAATATTTTTAAAAATAAAAATTTAATTATAGATTAATATTAATCAAGTCAAAATTTGAAAGCTTTGATTCAACCCAATATTTAAAATATTTTTTTTAACTCTACACTTTTATCTCTTATATATATATATATATTCTTCAAGCTGAGAATACTATTACAGAAAAAAAATCTAAATACAATTATAACTCAAGTACTAGCACTTAAAATAAAGTAAAATAAAAGCCTTGATAGCTAAAAAGAATCTAATTGATGGATTACTCATTTATTACAAATCCTAAAAATAAAATATTTGCATAGATCCAGAATAAGGGTGAAATAATAAATAAACTAGAATAATAATAAAATAAAAGATAAAATAAATAAATTTCAAAAGTTTAATTTTGAAGCATTGAAAGTCTTCTATTTCTCATGTATATTTCATGCTTTATCATCCACTTGCATTACCTAGAAACTTAACCTTGAGTTATGACCTAGATAAGTTTGTTTAAGGCCTCCACTTTGGACATTTTGCTAGGAGTTCTTTCCCAAAATTGGCACAAGAGTATATTTAATTCCATCATTTTTTAACAGATATAAATTTCTCTTTCTTGAGTGCTTAGCATCAACATCAAATTGCCAAGTTCTACCAAACAATATATGCCAAACATCTATATCAACAATATTAAAATAAACTTTATTTGAATGTTTACAAATTGAGAATGACATTTTACATCTCTCTGTAACCTAAATTCCTCCCACTGTTTTAACCCATCTAATAGTGTAAAAATTAGGAAGAATTAAAGGTATCAATAGCAACTTTAACATCACATCCCTGCTAATGATATTCTTCTAGTTACCACTATTAATGATAAGTTCAAACACCTTTTCTTGCATTGTGCATCTAAAGCATAAAAAGTTTATGCCTTTGGGAATTATTCCCACTCTTTTGTGATAGTATCAATTTTCTCACAACACAAGTATATTCTTCCTCATAGTGATGATGTCCATAATCATCATCATCATCATCATCATCATCCCATTAAGACCGCATATCACCTCATCCTTACCTTCACCATCTATCTTGATAGTGTTCACACTCTTGCGAAGTGGCCAACCACTAGATTGATGGCTTTGCTGATTATATATACTTATAGCATGTGCTCAAAATTGGCTTAGAATAGGGTTTGTTAGTTTAATCACCTCTTTTCTTTGTGCTTCCTTTTGTCTCTCCTTATTTGGAGCCTTTCTAAAGTCATTAGGCTTCTCATAGTGTGAGGTAAATTCATGTATAGAACTCCAATCTCCTTGACTCAACTCTTTAAACTTATCCTTCTAAGATTCACAATAAGTCTTTTCTTGAATTAATAATTCACTTGGAAAAATTGGTTTAAACCCCTCAAAATTCTATAACTGCATATTTACCCTCAGAAAAAATATATAATTATATATATACCCCTGAAAAATATAGGTAATTACAGATATGCCCCTACTGTTAGATTCGGTTAGCCAAGTTAATCAAACTTTATTAACTAAGGTTATAACTTGGATTAAAATATATAAAAGGTCCAAATTAACCCCTGTACAACTTCATTTTACAATAAAAAACTTTTCAAGGGTATATATGCAAAGGGTATAATGGTCATTTTATATATCTGCTATTTGTTAATGGATGGGTTTTTCAACTAATTTGAACCCCAGTTGTATATACGCAATTATATGTATTATTCAGGGTATGTATGCAATTATCTTTTATTCAGGGATAAATATGCAATTTTAAAATTATTGAGGGGTACACCTGCAAAGCACCCAATCCACTTTCATAGCCGTGTTCTGAGCCTCTGTCATTATATATAGTGATTGAACTCTGATTCGATCTTGGATTACGGGCTTCAAATCATCTAAATATCTGACCACTTGTTGCACCTTCGATTCTTGCAATTCATTATTCTATGCTAGCGTTAAGAACTTTGCAATATATATATATATATATATATATATATATATATATATATATATATATATATATATATATATATATATATATATTTCACTTGTGAGCACTTATAAAATTGTAAAACTAGAATTTATTCATAATTTGGGGGTAATAACTTAGCAAATAGTTTTTGCTTAATCTTTCGCCATATATTTGTTGGCCTTATTTAGCCAAGCGTTTTGTTAGGGTTTTGGTTTCTAAGGTTTGTTGGTGGTGAAAGGGGAAGATGAGAAGACTTGCTTTCTTCTCCTTCTACATTTATTCCTTCTCATAATTCATTGATTTATTACACATAAACCAACCTCGGGATGGACCACATGGGCCATAACAAACAACATCAAGACATAAAGGCTTGTCTAACTACTTCTAATTAAAGCCCACTAGACATATTATCATAAATCCTCTATTTTGATACATTCAACCACCAAACCAACTCAACCAACATATACTAACAAAAGCATTAAATTTAATACGTACTCCCCCTTAATGCTTTTGAATGACATACCCAATAGTTCCCTTAAATTAATAAACTTCTCACTTGAAAGTGCTTTGGTGAAGATGTCCACAACTTGACTATTGGTCTTGACATGCTTGATGAGAACTTCATCACCTTCAAACACCTCCTGAATATAGTGATACTTAAGGTTAATATGCTTCATTTGGCTATGGAATATGGAGTTTTTTTGACATTGCTATTGCCGATTTGCTGTCACAAAATAGAATGGTGGCCTTATCTTGCTTCTCCCCCATATCACCAAGAATATTCCTCAACCACACAATTTGTTTTGTAGCTTCATTCGCTGACACATATTCAACTTTCACTGTGGAATGTGCTACCCTTTCTTGCTTTGTAGATACCCATGAGAATACACCCAATCCAAGTGTAAATGAATAATTGGATGTGCTTTTCATGTCATCCACATTAATGGCCAAATCACTATCACAAAAATCAAATAATTCCAATTTCTCATTCTTCTTCTTTTCATACATTAGCCCAAAATCTTTTGTACCCTTAATATACCACAACACCTTCTTTGCAACTCTAAAATGCATTTTGCTTGGTTGATGCATAAAATGAGACAATAATCCTAAAGCATACATGATGTTGGGTATTGTAATAGTAAGATATAATAGATTTCCAATCAAGCTTCTATAGAGTGCCGCATCGGCATCACAGCTTCCATCTTCTTTCATCAATTTTTCATTCACCAATAATGTTGTGGATACAAGATTGCAATTCTCTATCTTGAATTTTGAGAGAATGGATTGGGCATACTTCCTTTGAGAAATGAATACACCATCCTTGATCAATTTCAATGCCCAAGAAGTAATAAAGCAAACCCAAATCATTCATCTCATGTCTCTTCATCATCTTATCTTTGAAGTCATGCATCATCTTCTCATCATTTCCGGTAACTATTAGATCATTAACATAAAGAGAAACAACAAGCATACCGGATTTCCCATGCTTGATGTTCTAGTGTTGGCTCACTTGGGCTTCTTCTAAATTCATTATTCATGAAGTAAATATCAATTTGACTATACCATGCACGGGGTACTTGCTTTAAACCATACAAGGCCTTCTTCAACTTATACACTTTGCTATCTTCATCTTCAACCACACGACCTTGTGGTTGCTCAACATACACTTCTTCTTTCATCACTCCATTCAAAAATGCCAACTTCACATCAAGTTGGTATAATCACCACCCCTTGTGCGCAGCTAAAGCAACCAACACCCTTATTGTTTCATATATTGCTACCGGTGCAAATGCCTCTTGATAATTAACTCCGGGTTGTTGTAAGTACCCCTTGGCCACTAATCTTACCTTATAATTTTGCACCGAATCATCCGGGTTTGTTTTGGTTTTGTAGGCCCACTTAAATTCGATCACATCTTTTTCTTTTGGTTTCTCCACCAATTCCCAAGTATTGTTTTTTACAATCATTTTAATCTCTTCCTTCACTGCATTTCTCCATATTTCATTTCTTGCTGCTTGCTCAAAGCATTTCAGTTCTACAACATAAAAATTACATGTGGCATAAATTTCAATTAGATTTCTCATTCTTACCGGTGTTGAGCTTAGAGTAGATGAACTTGACCCGGCATTTGTTGGAGATTGAAGTTGCTCTTCTTGCCCTTCATGATGATCTTCATCTTGGACAATTGGTGGCTCTTCCACTTCTTCTTGAATTGCCATGGCATATTTTGCACACCTTTCTCCTTCCAATCCCACTTGCCATTTTCATCAACAATCGCATCTCGACTTATTATCACCTCATTTCTCTTGAAACTAAAGAGCCTATAGCCTTTCAATTTGGAGCTATAGCCCACAAAAACACATTTCTCACCTTTTTCTTAAAGTTTATGTCTCATTTCTTTTGGGGCATTAGGATAGCAAATGGAACCAAAAAATCTTCAAATGATTCACCGATGACTTCTGACCTCCAGACCATGCTTCAAATGGAGTCTTGTTCTCAACCGCCTTTGTGGGACATCAATTTAACAAATAAACCCTGGTGTAGATTGCTTTGGGCCAAAAAATTGAAGGAAGACTTTTCTCTTGCATCATTGTTCTTGTCATTTCTTCAATTGTTATTATTTTCCTCTCGGTAACACCATTTTGCTCATGTGTAAAACTCACCATCAATTGACTTTCTAGACCAACATCTTCACAAAACTTATCAAACTCCTTAGAGTTATACTCGCCTCCTCTATCACTTCTCAACTTTTTAATAAGTTGGGCACTTTGTCTTTCAACCATTTTGTGGAATTTCTTGAAGATAGAGAATGCCTCCGATTTTTGCCTCATGAAGTAGACCCAACACATCTTGAGTAGTCATTAATAAAAGTGATAATTACCGGCATCTGAAGGTGTCTTCATGGGACTACACACATCGGAATGAACAAGCTCCAACGGTGTCTTGGCCCTCCAAGCTTTCTCCTTTGGAAATGAGTCTTGATGTATTTTACCAAGTGCACATGCTCCACAAACATCATGCTTTTCTTCAGTACTTGGTAAGCTATATACCATTTCTTTGCTCAACAATTTCAGGCTTTCAAAATTTACATGTCCAAGCAGTTTTCTGCCACAACCATGAGAAATTTTCAATACATTGCCTTCAAAGCAACATCTTCGGCAGGCTTGAGAGTGAGTGGAAGTTTCTATTTTTCTCCATTCTCACATTGGCCATCAATTCTCTTTTCTTCTCTATCTTGTCATAGATTTTGCATAATCTACCTTCAAAATGAACCACATAACCATGATCCACAAGTTGCCCGACACTTAGTAGAATTTGTGCTAAATCTGAGACATATAACACTTCATGAATCAATATTCGACCCTTTTTTGAAGCAACGGAAATCATGCTCTTTCCTTTTGATTTCACAACGGCCCCATTACCCATAATGATTTGAGTAGTGTTGGTTGTATCAAGCTTACAAAAAATTGATTCATCTCCAGTCATATGATTGCTACACCCACTATCAACACACCACACATCATTTCTTTTCATAACGGCCACTTGACACTCATAGAATGTGCTTCCATCACCGCTTTTCCCTTCAATGTAACTAGCTTGCTCATTTGACATCAACTAGCAATCTTTTTGCATGTGGCCAAACTTTTTGCAATTGTGACATTGGGGCTTTCCCTTTAACCAACAATCTTTTTCAACATAAGAGGCTCTCTTGTAAATATTACAATAATTTCTTTGGTTGCCATGATTGCCTTGATTTTTGTGTCTACCATCTCCTCTTTCGAAACCACCACAACCTCTACCAAATCTACCACCACGAGATGATCCTCCCGTGCTCGGACTTGGCTTGGATTATTCGTTCACATTTAGCCTAGATTGGAAGGCACTTTTAATTGATTTTTCGGTGTGCCTACCCAACCTTTACTCATGCTTCTCAAGTGATCCCATTAGGTCATGAATGCTAAGAGTAGAGAGATCTTTGGTTTCTTCAATGATGATGACAATGCTGTTGTATTTTGGAGAGAAGTCAATAAAGATCTTCTTACATACCGACTTGTCAGTCAAGATTTCACCCAAACTCTTAATTTGATTCACTATTACCATCACCTTTGAGAAATAATCTTTTAGGGCTTCATTTTCTCTCATTTGCAAATTTTAAAAATCTCTTTTGATAGTCAAGAGTTTCACGGACCTCACCTTATTGTTACCTTGAAACTCCTTTTGCAAGATCTCCTATGCCTCCTTAGAACTTCTCGTTTAAACTATTCTTGGAAAAATCTTCTTGGAAATAGATTGTTGAATAAAAAATAGAGCTTTGGCATCTCTCTTTATATTCTTCTTCAACACTTGTTTGTTCAATCTTTCGACTTTCACTTTTTCATCATAGCCTTCTTCCATAATCTCTCATAGATCTTGTGAGACTAAGAGGATTCTCATCTTCAAGCTCCAAAAATCATAGTTCTCTCCATCAAAGACAAGTTGTGAAGCTTGCGGGACCCCAAATACACCACCTTGGGTTGTCATGATGATCTCCACTACAAAACCTTGCAATCTCTGGCTCTGATACCACTTATGTTGGCCTTATTTAGCCAAGAGTTTTGTTAGGGTTTTGGTTTCTAATGTTTTTTGATGGTGAAAGGGAAAGATGAGAAGACTTGTTTTGTTCTCCTTCTACATTCATTCCTTCTCATAATTCATTGATTTGTTACATATAAACCAACATCGGGATGGACCCCATATGGTCCATAACAAACATCATCAAGACATTAAAGACTTGTCTAAATACTCCTAGTTAAAGCCCACTAGACATTATCATAAACCCTCTATTTTGATACATTTAACCATAAAACTAACTCAACCAACATATACAAACAAAAGCATTAAATTTAATAGTATTAATTGTGTGTTTGCCCTACCTTTACTTGTTAGTCCATAGCCTATCCCACCAAGAAGTATCTTCTTTTAATAGATATGCAACCAACTTTACTCACCTCTCTTTAGGAATTCCTAAATATTCAAAGAATAGTTCAACCTAGAAAACTCAAGCAATAATTTCTTCAATGCTCATTCTTCCATCAAAGTTAGGAATATCATACTTGTATCATGAATAAATTCCCTTTATAGTTGTGACTACCATCAACATATAACTAGCATACCCATCATCTTTTTTATCATCTAACGAGTCGTTGATGTTAAAATGCCTCCACACAAGTTATTGTTTAGGTTTGACTTGTATAGGGGCAACTTCTCCCACACAAGCCATGGTGTTATTGTCAACCATGTTGGCATCAAACAATTGAGCCATCTATTCCATAAGATATTCCATACTCTACATAATTTGATTCATATAAACCTCCATTATTTGTTGTGTTTCCCAAAGGGTCTAAATCCCTTGATCTCCATCAACGTGATGGGTACCTCTCGTCCTATTAGTAGGCATCAAGATCTAGCAAATCCTAGCTCTAATACCAACTGACGAACAATGAAGTGAAGAAAGAATACTCTCACACAAAGAAATATCCAAATATAGTTTTAATCCAAAAACTACCACTCAAAACTGTATTTATGTAGATCTAAAAACAAAGTATTCATGTAGATCTAGAATAAAAGTAAAATAGTAAATAAAATTGAGATAATTATAAAATAAAAGATAAAATAAATAAATTTAAAAGTTCAAATTTCAAGAAATATTCTTTTTTCAATTATATGGCATCCTGCATCACTTCTCCATTAAAAGATTTTCTTTTGACTGAATTAAAAGATTTTATATTACTAGCATTACTTCCAAGTGATTGCCTTATAATATGAAAAAAGTAAACCACTCACACAATTGAGAGATTAGCATCTTCACACACAATTCTAGAAGGTCATATATGTTTTTTTCCTTTTTTTTTTTTTTTTTTGAAAATGTTATATATGATTTTTATATTAAAAAAATGTCCTATATTTTACATACTTTGGCATGTTTATTTCTTTTCTGCCGCCTAATAAACCATGTGAATGTCCTTTTTCTTGTTTTTTTAAGAGCTTGAACTTTTAATTAACGAATTGTTTGTAAGCATGAAAGATTTATTACTAGTACTCACTAGTATTGTACTAGATTGTTCATTTATTTTTATACCATGAGATCATGAGTCATATAATGGAATGAGTTTGGCTTATAAAAAATTAAAGATGAACTAGATTAACTCTGATTATTAGAGAATCCTACCTGTAACTTCTAAAATTATATAAGGCTTTGGTACTATTATTATTATTATTATTGTTGTTGTTGTTGTTTTGGAAATAATCTATCAGCAAAGAGTTAAAGGATGTTGAAATATTAAGAGTAGAGGAAAGCAAAACAATTGACATTGTTCATGGTTCAGATCTCTGAATTTTCTTTTTAAACTGCCATCTCCTAGACAAATTCAAAAGAGATTGATGGTACAATCATTCAAGGTGAAGTGTAGTCACCATGTAGGTAATATTGGAAATTATTTTAAAAATAAATCATATTTGAAGCACTAAGCATTATTTTTTTAAATAAAGTGGATAAACCACTGTTTTACTGAAAGCCAAACAACGGCAAACAAACACTTGACACAACAACAAACAAACACATGAGTAGCGTTTAAAGCAAACAAAACGATGAAGAGAGAAAAAAAAAAGTAAAAACAAACAACAAGGGAGTTAGTCATCAAGGATGAAATACTGCAGTACGAGGAAACAACAACAACAAAACGCAACAGAAACGTATAGAAAACCATTAAGCTGCATGGGAGCCGTCATTGTCCACCTTGTGGTAGTAAGGATCGGCTCCTCTACAAAACATGAAACTCACTGGTCTGGATGCCAGGGTTCTGAGCTTGGTCTCGCACTCATGAAATCTAGGGAACGGCTGATTGTGTGGACAAAGTCACTTGGGATGTGCTAGTGCTGGGCTCACTAGCTACAGAAATCCAAGAGAAAAGCATATAAATAATCTTGAAAATGATAGCAATAGGGTAAAACACACTTTGTTGAAAAGTTATTTTGAACCTCTCAAGCCAAGTATTCAATAAAATTGCTTTTAAGAGGAAATCCCAGAGTGCTTGTTGGAAGGCATTTAGTGTATGGAGCCAGCAGTCCAGATATTAGCAACGGAATGTGGGGGAGTGATTGCAGATTGTAGTTTTGTTTGAAGAAAAACCAAATATGTTCTATGAAATTGTAGTGCATGAAAAGATGTCCGTAGTTTCTATTGCTTTGTGGCATAGGACACAAGTATCAATGGCACAATGGGTACACCTCATCTCATGAGGCTATTGGGTGTGAGGATTTTATTGTCCCAAGATAACCAACAGGAGAGGTTTGTCTTATGTGGGCATATAAAGTTCTAGAAAATAGAATTCAATGGGCATTAGCGACCTCCATCAGAGAGGAAACGATAAAAAGAATGCATTAAGAAGGACCCTCTAAAGAGGCCAGGATTTCTTATCATCATGGTGGCTGGAAAGGATCGGCAATGCCACTATAAGGGGTTGTAAATAGGCAAAGGAAATAGTTTGGAAGAAGCTCTCAGGAGTTCCTTCACCAAAGCATTTGATAGAGATCCAAGGGGAAGAGCCGAGGAAGAGGGTTGGCCACATATCCTTTAGGGCATGGCCATTGATCCAAGGATCAAACCAAAATGAAGTGGAAGTACCATCTTTGATCACTGTAGAGGAACAGGACCGGAATATTGGGAGTAGGGAAGCAATACTAGCCTAAAAGAAGGATTTTTTTATGGGTAGCGAGTGGTGGAGAGGGCATGGTGAGCCAAAAATGAGACAGTTAAATTTAGAATCTTAACCTAGTAACCAGTCTGATTGGTACAAAGTTTCCACCACCATTTCCCTAGCAATATTTTATTAAAGTTTTAAAGGTTGAGAATTCTCGAGCCCCCTAGTTGTTGTGGAGGGCAAATACGCTTCCATGCCACCAGGCGGATACCTTTGGGGCCTAGGTATGGGCTTTTCTAGAAAAAATCTCTGTGGATTTTATCAATTTGATTAAGAACTCAAGAAGGGATTTTAAAGATTGACATCTAGTATGAAAGTATAGTAGAAATCATTGAGTTTAAAAGGGTCAGTCAGTCACCAAGAGAGAGATTGTTAGCTTTCCAAGATGAAAGTTTGTTACAAATCGAAATAATGAGCTTAATCCAATCTTGCCGTTTTGGATGCTTACTTGAAAATGAAACTCCTAAATAAGTGAGGGGAAGACGATTACTAGCGCAATTGAGCCTAGCAGCGATGGCATCACTCGGTTGGAAGCCAAAGTTAGTGGAATATAGATAACTTATGCTGAAGTTGATGGTAAGTGATAGGGGCCCGAAAATATATGGGTTGTCGCAGTAATAAAGTACCCTGGTGAGAGGGTAGTCGAATCTACAAGGATTAGGGATTGTAGACAAGAGAATTTGCTAGTTAACTAGTGCGAGAATACGGTGGTGATAAGAATCAATATGTGTGTGTAGAGTAATTAAAAGAAATAAGAAAATGAAAGAGAAGTATGGAAGACAGGAGAGTACAAGTAAAGAGTAAAGAGAGAAATAATCAAGTGTAAAATAGGGTACCTGGACAAGCTCCCCCTAGGACTAATGTTCTAGTGCAAGACAATGTATTATACTCTCCTATTGATGTTTAATGAGTCGTGGACATCCAAAAGCACATGGTCCCAAATCTAAGGTCAACCGTGACTAATCCCAACATTATGCCCTGACATTAGGTTTCACTACGACCCTTAACTCTTGTTAACCTGTCAACTAAGCCCCAGGGGAGTCCATCTTCCTAAGCCTCACACTACGTGGAATTGCTTTACGTTCTAAGGATTCCAAGTGATAGACCATGTTCCTAAGTATAGTTCTAACCCTTTGGTCCAGGTGAAAGAACCCTAATCTCAATTAAGCCCCAGTACTAGGATTTACTACAACCTTTCACTCTGTCGTTTGCGCAACTAAGCCCCAGGGAAGTTCATATCCTAGCACTTCGCTCTACTTTGACCGCTAAGAACTCTTGGAACACGGAGGTAGGGAAAATCACACCAGAGGGGAAAGAGGACTTTTGGCTACCTCATGACTCACCCTCTTGACCCTCTCCAATCTCGAATAGTCTAATCCTATAGGAGTTGTCACACCTCCAAAGGACAACCTAGATGATTCTCAACCCTAGTGTCACGGCTAAGGGAAAATCAATGCAACAAGAAATCAAGATTGGAACTCAATTAAAAGCATCAATTAAGAAAGCATAATAAAAGTCATAGAAACAATGTCATCCTAAGGTTTACAAGTCCGAATACCCACAAGGGGTTTAGCTCTCCATGTAGCTATACAAATCCGTCAATGTGTATGAATAAACAAGATAGATAAACATAGATGAAACCCCCTTGTGAGGTCGCTCCGTCCTCTCCACAAAATCCCTCGTCAAGCCTAGGGCACACCTCGCTGGATCGGTGCCAATGAAAGCTCCCCCAATAGTCGGCCATCAGTAGTCGAGCATCAAATGTTCCCGATTTCATCGTTCTTTATCGAGGACATTGAATTGGGCACACAATCAATAGTAGATCATGTCGATTGCTTCCTTTCTCCTCGTTGGCAAAGTTCTTCTATGCTACACAGGTTAGACTTTTGTGAATGTGACTACCTTTGTGCCCCTCCAAAGAAGGTTGGCACACACCCACAAGTCTAAATTAGTGCTTTGTTCCTTGTTTGGTCCAAGAACTCCCCAACAATGACGAACATGACCTAACTTTGCTCTTTCTTCTCCAAATTGGCTCCACAACCCTACACGCACAAAAGAAAAAGAATGCACACTAATTAATGATAAAATTTGAGAAAAGTAATGCTCAATGTAAGACAATAACACTTCATATTAGTATAACACGAGCACTTATCAGTAAGACCTGAGAAACCTTTATAAAAGTAGAAGATTAGTTTGATGATATGTCGGTCTTCAATTTCCCCGACCTGAGAAGATGATTAAGTCATGAGCATATTGAAGGTAGCAAGTTCTTCATAAATCTCTACCCCTAGGAGGACATTAGAAGAAATTGCATGTGAGAACATTGCACTAATGGTGTCAGTGGAGAGAAGGAAGAGAAACAACGATGATTCACCTTGTCCTAATCCTTACCATAATCGAACATAGCCTTGTAAGGTACTGTTGATTAGGGTGTGATCTTTGTTAGTGAAAAGGAGTTGTTCAATCTAGCCGAGCTAGTGAGGTTAGAATCCTCTAGCAATGAGGATATAAAAAAGGAAGTCCCAATCTAAGGAGTGAAAGGCCTTGGCGAAGTCAACCTTAAAGGCATAGTCCAGTAGTTTACACTTTTAAAGACGAAAAATCAATTCCTTCAGTGTAACAATATTATCTGTTATATAATGTAGGTAGATTGAGAGTCATCTACCAGCTTGCTAATAATGGAGTTGAGTCTTTTGGAAAGAATCTTAGAGATGATTTGACTAGAGAATAAATAAGGCTAATGGGGCGAAAATCGGAGACTCTTTCTGGAGACACAACATTGGCAATGAGGACTATACTAACTCAGTTGTGGTATTCCAAGTTAGTGTTGCCCTCATAGAAATCCTTGTAGAGATTAAGAAGGTTGCTTTGAACAAGATCCCAATGATTGTAGAAGAAGAAAATGGGAAAGCAATTAGGACCCAGGCTTTATTAGCATATTAGGAAAAAGGTTGCATGTTTGATTTCCTCAACAGAGAATGGTCTTTCCAAAGGAGAGAGATTGACACTTTCTCTATTGGAAAAAAGAGCCCGGCATTCTAAAAGTATGGGATTAGATCTCGAGGAGCAGAAATGATTTTGGAAGTGATTTATGAAGTCTCTAATGAGGTTTTGATTTTCTTTAATCCATTGCCCATTATAAAAAATATTTGGAATGAAGTTTGTATTGTGTTTGCTGTTTGCAACAAAGTGAAGGAATTTTGTGTTAGAGTCATCTTCCTTGAGCAAGGTAATTCTAGAACGTTGCTTCCAAAAGATCTCTTCCTGGCGTATAGAGCTTGTCTCTAAATAGAGGGTAGAATTTCTGAGAGATTATGAATCTATAAGGGGCCTATGTTCACTAAGAGCATCTAAAGTATCCAGTCCTAGGAGCTGAGAATTTTTCTGAAAGTATGTAGAGCTGGAAGCATCAGAAGCCCGGGAACGGAGGCAAGATCACTCAGTTGTGAATAAAACTTGGGAAATAAACATAAAACACACCGATAACATTCCTTGAGCTGAAAGTTAGGTTTTTTTATCATGTTGTATAAAAAATTAAATATCCAATGTAGATTGTAAAAAATAACAACAACCACATCGAAATGTAGAAAAACCAAATGAATAAACATTACATGAACTGCTATAGGTGAATCAATAAGTTATCCCAAACATAATTTTTTATTACTTCCAAAGACAATGTACATTGGTTTTCAATACAATAAATAACACATTCCTTGCCACAAAATTTGAATATAGAGCACCAGATGTGTACAACTTCAAATAGATGTTTGGATCACAAGCATGATTCACTACCCCAAGCACTACAATTTTTTTCATAACAACCCAAAAAACAAGAGAAACAATCTCATTCTACCATGCAAAAATCAAATAGAAATACAGTAAGAAACTAAGAAAGCAATATTTACAGGGTATTAATCAATTTGGGGGTGGTTATATAATGGGTTAATAGTGTGCCAAACTATCTCATCTTGCCTATCATCAGACAAGAGCATGATTACATTATACAGTGTTTTAGCAAAATAGAAAACAAAAAGGGGTTGGTACTTGTACTAAGGCAAAAGAGGGATTGCCTTTATACCTATCAGGCTCATGATGTGGCATTTCTCCTCTCGTCTCTTCAGTTTACCAAGCACATGCAATAAGGTTCAATATTTAAGTCTCTCTCTTCATCGGCAATGGCAGAGACAACTTTGATTGTAACCTTTCTTTGGAAAAGCCACCCTTTGTACAGAATTAGGGAGAAGATGAACTTTGGTCTCTAAAGTTGGTTCGAGATGCAAACCGATTTGATAGGAAAGTAACTTTCCACTTTGAAACTTGGAGAACTATCATCGGCATTATGGTAATTCCACCAAAGTTCACTCCTTTGTTAATTCTCCAAATCTTGCTGGGTAGTAGAGTAATTTTGTGCCCTCTTTAACCTTGTTAATAAGCAATCACAGTCGGAAAGTCCAATTTTGCTAAAAGAAGGGCTTCCTTGTGTTATAGCATAACCAAAGGAGGTAATGGGTATTTAGCAAAAAAAGGGGATGTTTTGAGCAATTTCTCAAAAAATAAATGCCCCTTTTTTCCAAAACAAAAAGGCTAAAATAGTGAACTGTATATATTATCAATGACATTATTTTTTTCAAGGCGAAATTTTTTTTGCATTTATTTTTTATAAATAAATGAAATAAGTAATTTGTGTTTAACATTCTATTAATTTTATTTTATTTTTATGACTTCTGTTATAATTACAATTCATGTTTTTCTTTGTATGATTTCAAATCAAATTTATATTAAAAAGACATACATGTAGCTACCTTTGCACTGGCTAAACGGTTAACGCATTTGATTCTTATGTGGGAGGTCTGGGTTAGACTCCGTCCCAATACATAGTTGAGGTATAAATAAGGTGCTGCATGTATGTTGGCTTGTCCAAGACTCCAAATTATATATAATAATAATAATAATAATAATAATAATAATAATAATAATAATAATAATAATAATAATAATAATAATAAGAACAACAACAACAACAACTACCCCAAAAACAAGTTTTGCAAATTCTTCTAAAGTGGCATTTGGATATGTAACTGTAAATGTAGTGAATTTTTAGTAACAATGTAACTGTAAATACTTGGGGTTTAAAATGCAGTGGAGTCAAATCTAGTGTTTGATTTAATGTGATTGGAGATGATGTATTACATTTTTTTTTTTATTTGATTGGAGTAATTTGTAATCTGGAATTTAAAAAAATATGCTTGGCTTGATATATTTGAGGGGTGTGGACATCCAATATGAGATTATATCCCACACCCTTTTATAAACTATTTTTTTTGTTTTTTTTATCTTAAAGGATATTATTTCAATAATTATAATTATTGTATTTATTACAATCCATAATGTTTTTGGGTATTTTGGTTGACTTGATTATATTTATCTCTTTGTATTTATCTATATTTGAGGATGTGTTTAATTGTAAGGAAAGTGAACCAAAACGAAAGGGAAAACCTAAATTTATCTTTCTTTTTGTATATAAATATTATAACTTGATATAAAATAGGTCGAGCATTTATGTTATTATTACAACTTCTTTTTTTTTTTTTTAAAAAAAAAAAGAAACATTGATGTATAAGAGTTGAAGAATATAGTGAAAATGGCGGTGTTTATTTGAGATCCCAATTTTGACAGATAGTGAACTTTGGCAAAAGAATCCATATAATCAATAAACTTACAAGAAAAAATAATATAGCCGAGCATGTCAGTCAACAGTTAGTTAATTCTAGTATATATTAGAACATCATGGAAAATGCCACCTAAATCTATATGCATATTCATATGCAGTGATTATACAAAGTTTAGCAACATCCATATCTTTTTAAATCAATGTAGTGAAAAAAAAGGTTTTGTCACCATACAACAAGGATATTTTTCATGCTCAATTCTTGATAGGCGATGCATATTTCTTAATAAGAAATGTTACAATAATGAGATATGAAGATATGTGTGAAGACCTCATAGAATAAATGATCATCAATATCATGTCATAAACTAAAGCTTATTTCAAGTAAACATGATAAAAAAAATACAGATTTAACTCCAAGGTACCACTATCGATCATCATCTCAATCAAACAAAAGCATTTACATAATGAGAATGGAAAGCAGTAAAATTTAAATCAAAGATCATCAAATCTTGTTTTTTTCACTAATACAACCCAATTCTTATCATGTCTACTAATAAAACCTAATAAGAAATTCATGTAAACAAGATCTAAGTCACTACACACAATCACAAGCAAAAGACAAACATATTTAAGTGTTCTACCAATCAACAAAACAAAGGATCATCCTTTGTGGACATAACACAACAATATCAACAATTAAAAGCTTTACAAGGAATTTAAGTATAAGTCACAACACAAACAATCTACAGTAAAGAGAATCCTACCAAATTATGACAATAGTTGCAAGTTACTGAAAATTATAAAAAAAATCGCTCTTAATGTTACACATCAAAGTGAAACTTTTATGAAGAATTCGTGCTGACATAAAAGATCCAAACAATCCACCATAAAAAGAACCCTCAACTATAATATGATACCAAACAGAAGCAATTTGTGAAACCAGAAACTCACATCAATTATTCATCCCTTAAATCACAATTAAAGTATAATTATACTAAGATTTCATGCTTAACATCATGAAACCCAACTAATCCACCATAATACAACATCATTGATAGTGATAAGAAATACTAGCAACCACTGAAATCTAGATCGGACATTCTATCCTAACATTACAAATCAAAGTAAAAACCTTTCACTACAAAAACATGCTTACATAAATAATTTATGAAATCTTTAACAACAGAATATCTTTCAACTAAAATCAAAACAGATAGTGGCAACATTCTTTCAAGAATAGAGAGAGAAAAAAACAATAGAAATGACTCTATAGGTTTTCAATTCACCCCTACAATGTCCTCCTTCCTTAATCAAATAGAGTCGAGTAGCATCAAATAATCTTCACCAGCAAATGGATGAAGAAGGCGATGGCTAGCTAAGGTTGAGAAGAAATCCAAGGAGAGCTTATGAATACTCGCTTTAAACTATTTGAACTTACTTTATTTCTCACATGCTCTGAATATGATGAATTCCCATTGAATTTGATTTGGCTGTAAAACTAAAACACCAACTAAGGAAATTGGAGTTACTTGAGCTTTTAGAATCTAGTGAACAAAACACTGAAATTTTAAAAACTAGTAACTCAAGTAACTTGTAACTACAAATCAAGGCAAATAAACACTATCTTACTTGAAGTGTGAGCTTCACTCGTTTTCTTCGTAAGATCCCTAGATTTTAGTAGCTTGATTTTGCATAAGCGCTGCTACATATGGCAAAATGGTATTTTCATTTCCGTATTGATGCTCTCTATAGCAGTATAAGGTACTGTAGCTTTAGTTTCTCATATAGTATTGTAGCAGTTACTATAGCTTTTATTGTAGATTTGGATTCTCCCTTTTTCTTGCAGTTTCATTTATAATGTTTGGATTCATTTAAGCTCAGGGAAAGAGTTTATTTAGGGATTTGAGAGCTAGTTTTAGAGGGATGAAGGAATAAGGAAATAAGAAGAGTGAGAGAAGAGAAGCAAGGAAGAATGGGGGGGAGGAGGAGGAGGAGGTTAGGAGGTGTGAAGGGAAATCACCAGGAATTGGAGCTTGTTAGAGTGAGGAATCGCCACGTGTAGGTAAGTTAAACATTAGACCTTGATTTTTAGTAGGATTACTCAAGTTAGGGTTTGTTGTCATAATCCAGGATAATGGTAGTATTAGAATCATGAGGAATCTAGTAAACTTCTTGGAAGAGTAAACCTTATAGGTGATGTGTAGAGTAAGTGTAGTAGGGATAGTGAAATGCTAGTAATGTCATGATGTATATGTATTTGCTGATGTCATGCAACCCAAACTAATGGGATAATGACATTAATGAATGTATGAAGATTATATGGTTGCCTAAACTACCTTTAATATTTTAGTTAATTCCCAGAAATTTGTTGCTTACTATTTTAGAATTTCAGTTAAATCAGAGAGTCAGATCATGTTAAAGCAACGAATCCCATGGCCAGCATAATGATGCTAGTGAGTTCATGAGCTTTTTATGGCCTCTATATGATGCTACTGCTAATCATGCTAGTATTTGCTGACACAGTTATTTCCAATTATGAAGTTGTGGTGGGAACTCTCAGCTAGAGCTTTAAGAGCTTGCTAAGGAGTGTTGAGGGCTATAATTTGGGAGCGATCCATCATAGCATTTGGGTGGCTCTGCCAATATATGTTTGGTCATCTATTTGGAAATTTGAAACTTTATATGTGTTTGCTCTTCCAATTTGAAACTGTACTATCGCTCATAAATATTATTGTTACACCCACTATTGTAGTTGAATTTGGTCCTTTACTATGCTATTGTATCTATATTATCGTACCAGATACTGTGGTGACAAGAAAATTTTTTGGTGGGGGGATGAAGATGTTGAGCTAGGAGATGGTAGGAAGAGAGGCATGGAATAGATAGCTCTAATTGAGATGAATTGAGATGAGTGAGTTATAAACTAATTCCATTTTTTACTTCTTCAAACGTCATTAAACTACATCATCGGATTTATAGATTTTGAAACCCTTTTTGGTTGATAGCTATGTATGTTAGCTTGTATGCACATGCATAGTGATGGAGGAATGATTATAGAAGTGTTGCTGGTGAAGCTAATTACAATGGTTTGGTTGTAAATGAGTCCTTTAACTTAGAAATTGTTGTTGCATAAGTAGTTGTGAAAATTGAAGGGTAATTATATGATAAAATTCCTTTGAAGATTAAATATGAGTGTTGATGTAATACTAGTGAGAGTTGATGGTGTAGGTTAGGGAGATATTGATAATGGTGGAGCTTTGTTTATAGAGATAAGATTCATGTATTAGTTAGCCGCTAGTGCTAGCGTGTATGCTAAATTTTTAGGCAATTGGATGATGCCTATAAGGTGTTTAATTTAATGCCTAGAAGAAATGTTTCTAAGGAAGGATGATTTCCTTATGTTTTTAATACATGATTTTGGTTTATTACTTATGTCTTCATAGATGTTAAAGATAGAAGTGAGATGACAAGCTAGGTAGTGCTAAGTGATTTACATCTCCTAAGAGGCTAAAGAGAGGTTTTGGATTGCTTGTATTGTAGTTTTTCGAGAGAAAATATACATATATGTGTAAATGTCGAGATTGGATAATCTACTGAGTTTCCAAGTGATTTTATCTTGAATTCCTTGATTGTAAATTTGTTAGAAAGATATTGATGTGAAATTTCTATTCTATTTTGAATGTTTTTTTTTATGCTTGTATGATGTTTGAGATAATACCTCTAAGAGTGATAACCATAAAACTAGATGTGATTCACTATATACTTTTAAGATTCTAAGTTGTGGATTTAGAAGCAATCTATTCATTAATATGTGGTTAAAAATCAAAATCAAAAAGAGGTATTTGAATAATTTATACAATTGAAGATCAAATACTTTATTAAATTTCGTGAGGTTGAAATGCAAGAAATTGCTAAGGTTATTAAGCGAATTAAAGGGAAAGATGATGGGGAATGTCAATGTTGAGGATAACAAGAACTATGGTGTGCTAAAGATGATATGTGTATGCTTGTATACAATATGACTAAGTGAATGCCTAAAAGAAGTATGAATGAGCATTATGAATCATATATGTAGGGATAGATGTTCATAACTATAAGTGGATATATATCTAGCATTGGTAT
Organism: Dioscorea alata; assembly: GCA_020875875.1. NCBI lineage: Eukaryota > Viridiplantae > Streptophyta > Magnoliopsida > Dioscoreales > Dioscoreaceae > Dioscorea > Dioscorea alata. Next base: position 15,861,862 of record CM037017.1, read on the forward strand.
AACTTCATGGAACTGAAAGAGATGTTTATGGATGCCTATAAACATGCTTGAATCATAAAGAATGGGTTTGAAAGAAAGCTTGAGTTGAATTGTCCTTCGACTTTGCCTTGGGATGGTATGTTGTTGGAGTCTCTAAGATCATAGGGACTAATCTATGGTATTTTTATTAGATGGAAATGTTTGGATTGTTGTATATATTTGTATAGCTGAGGTTATAGAAATTTCTTAATGCTTTCAATAAGGACTACCTCACATATCAAAGTGGGATTTGATTTTTCACATCGAAGGGGGATATGTAGGCAACTTAATTTAACCGGTAGGCAAATTAAGTGCAAGACAAACTTAATTAAAGAGAGTTTCATTTCATAATTTTTGAATGTGGTATAAATTGAATTATAATGCTTTTATAATTACTTGCTAATGATATTGCTACTTGACACACATTGTTTGTATGACTGGATGTGCAAATGTTGTTACTTGTTATACCAAATGTTTTTATTGCACATCTTAGTAAATGTGCATGTATAGTTGCATATATATGAACTCATTCTAGCATATCTAGGAAGTAATTTGACATGTGTATATGCGAATAGATTACCATACACATAAAAGTAATTAAATGCTAGTCTTGGGAATTTCAAGATACTATCTCATTAGGATACTTCAGAGCAGTGGGTATATGCATGCCTATGTTTATTTTGGGAGAGGGTGTTGACTACTGCATTAGTAAGTTATGTTGCTAGATTATCGTGTATTTGTAAGAATTCTATAATTGATCCGTATATAGTTATTTATTTATTTATTCATTTTTGCTTAGCACGTTTTATATTTTTTATAATCCAAATCTAGTAGTTGATAATCTTACGTTGATATTTGATAATGTGTTGTCCAGTGATTTGATTCTAGTATTTGATAATAGGACCATGGCGTCTAAGAAATATTAGTGCTCTAGCATATTTGGAGAAGTAACATATTTTGTGCATAAATTCAAAGTGTAATTTATTTCTTGAGATTTTCTAAGATGGTATGATGATGTGATGATGTGATGGTGTCTGGTATTCTGGCTTGGGCCACCGAGAGTTGACTCTATGGCACATTTGAGAGACATAGGTTATTTTGAATAGAAGATATTGAATATTATTACATTAATTTTTGCTTTGTGATATCCATCAAATATCAGCAATTTGTATGAATTTACCTAAACTTTACATACTGATGAATACTATTTTAAATATTCCCACATATATTGCATATTTCCCCAACAGTCAAAGAGAGTTTGTCCTTTTCTGATTTTTCTTGACGGTTTTGCATGGTATTTGTGCAAGTATGTTGAAGGAGATATTTTAGTATATTTATTAACTCTGAAGCTCTATATGCACCTTTCTCAGATTTGGTAATGATTATTTGAATCCTTTAATAGGATTTGTATGCTTTTGTTGTATGCTATTAGAGGACTTACATACACTATGGGGCCATCAGCATATGCATGTGGTTGGTCTGTCGACGGTCCTGTTGGGGTTTAGGCATGAAATTAATAAATATATAGATTCAATAATAGGAAGATTTTATCTTAATATATTGGAAATATAATAACTAAAATAAACATTACAGTAAAACATACAAATAAATAATACATTATAAGTCAAGATGGGAAACAAAATAATGCATTTTTAAATCTCAAAATATTTTAACAGTAAATAACTTATGGAGCAACATGTTTGGCTTTGCATGTAGCATTGATGTAGTTCTTCATGCTATGGAAGGCGACCCCAGGAAAACTGATCAAAAATAATCTGAAAAGTGTCTCTATAAAACCATTCAAACCTGTCCAAATACCTGGAAGAGATCTGAAAAAGTCCTCTACTGCACCCCAGAACATGATATGGCAATATAATACATTGAAGTAGTTTTTGTTTGCCACCTCTTTCACCTTCTGTTTACACAGTTACATGCATTAGTAAAATGCATGTCTACGTATTCGATCTATGTTTCAATCTTATTTAATAAAAAAAATTAATGTAATGGCATTTATTCATTTTGTGTTGGTTACAATGTGATCTATTTAAAATTTTTTATGAAAATATGTCAAATGTGTGCATAAAGTTATAAATTGAAATGCAGATAAACAGAGATGAAGACATGCATACCTTGCCATCATACCAATTAGTGTAGTTGATGCAAACACCAAAATGTTTGTACAGAACAAATGGGTTCAAGTCAAATGGAACACGAGGAACAATGTCGAATCTATAAACTGACCGAATATACTTAGTTTCCACATTTGAAAACATTGTATCTCCAAAAGAAGCATCTCCCACCCTTGGTTGCCCAAAGGTTAACACCCAATTTATCCTTTTCAATATATCATGTTCTTCATGCATCACAAGCAATGAAGTGTATAAAATTGCCAATGCACCACCCAAACTATGTCCAGTGACTAAAATCTTTGCATTCTTGTACTTCTTCAGTTGATCATATAGAACTTTTCTTATGGAATAGTACGCTAATGATTTGTTTCCATTGTATTCTTTTGGGAATCCTTTATCAATATCACGTCTATCTTGGAGTCCTAGAGCTGCCAAGAAACCTAGATGAACTCTTCCCATTTCACCCATTTTCATGAAGCTCATGCCGAGATTACATTTCCAGTCTATTGATTTACTTGTGCCCCGAAATGACAAAATAATCAACTCAGCATCTTCTAGCTTGTCATAGCAAATAAATGCTCTTGTAGATTCTGCTTTGGTAGAAACTAAATAAACAAATAATATGTTAGTACTGGATATTAATAAATATTTTGTATTTTGCCTTTTGATCATTCAATATGATTTTTTTTTTTTAACTTTACATTTTATTCATACTTCTTTGTGAGAGTGATTTTGGGGAGGACATGTCACTCATGGGAATGAAAATAAATACAAATTAATATGAATACATAGATTATATTGGCCATTATAAAAATATATAAAAACAATGTCAACATGGTGGTAGATTATAGAGACAACAAAATACACTTAAGCTTTAGATACATGACAAAAGACTCTATTATATTAGTATAGTTTATATAATGATATGTATAATTCTCGTACAATGCTTTAATTTGTTGTAATTCATTATTGTTTTAATTGCTATATAATATTAACAAGTTTCAGATTTGATATAAATAAGGAAGATTGAAATTAATGCATACCATTCCAGCACTTGAAGTACTCCACAAAAGTCATCTGGAATAAAATTTATGTTGAAAGTTAACTTTGTGCATTATATTTAGAAAAGGCTTTTAATAGATACAAGATACACATCAAAATGTTGAAAAATATTAAAGTTGATCATATATTTTTTCCCCCATTTTTGATGAAGTAGGAGGTAATTATTTTTCAAACTTGTAGTTTATCCTAAGTTCTCTGATAGCTTTTGAAGTTCTAAAAATTCTAATTAAATCTATATTTTAAAAATTGTTACAATTTAAACCATCAACCTAGTTCTTTTTTTTTTTTCGCTCAAACAATCATTAGCATTAGCATGATGCCGCTATCAAGAAGGGCTATACAAAGGTTGTGATAATCTGTTTAATTAAATCCAAAAATAATCATTATGGCCATTCCTTATCAATGCTAACCATGGCACTAATAACTAATGCAGTTTGACACTGCTCAACAATCAGATACTAGATGGTTTCATTGGTAAAATTTAAAGTTGACTAAAGTGCACTTGTAGATCCTCTCTTGTATTATTCACCTTAATCGATATACTGTGAAAATATTCAATATGGTCATTATAATTTTCCTTTTTATTTATTTATTTATTTTCCTAAAGTCGATTTTGTATAAATGATTCAAAACATATGATTATTTTCTTTTTTTTTCTCAAATCTATATGACATCCAGAGTTGAAAGTAATTTGGCCTACCAAACTAGTCATATTTTGTCATATGCTAGCACTGACATAGTATAAGTTGTGAAGTGTCTACGTCCCTTGGAAAAACAAAAAAAAATTTTACAAGAAATATATAGGAATCATGCATAAACAATAATGCATTATTTTAGCATTGAAACTTCAACTAAACTTCCCCTAATAATTTTCCTTTTTTTTTTCTTTCTTTTGGAAGATAAATATAAAAATACCTGCAAATGGTCATTGACTATGTATTTGATCCTGGCTTCATTCTCATAAGCTAAATTTGAAGCAAATGCAGCAAGCATCATAAGTGAGGTGTTTTGAGAACTTGTTTCAAGTTGTTCTAATTTCATTGCAAGCTTCAAGGATGAGATCAAATTTTTATCAAGTTCCACTTGACCAGATTCAAAGCTTCTTAGTGATCTATAATTAGCAGCTTCAGGATCAGGCCTTCTCAAAGAACCTACACATATATAAATTAAAAAATAAACAAATTAAATAAAAGAGTATAAATTTGGAGTTTTAACTTCATGATTGTGTTAGAGTAACTAAAACTCTCATATCGGTTAATTTCGAAAATATGGATTCAAATATGCCTAGTTTTCTTATTCTATTAGTTTAATTTTTTGGATTGAATGAGACTCAAATAATATGTTTGGTTTGCATCTCATATGCGTTTAACATTTAATTAAATTGGCAATACTTCCTTAGACTTCTAGAAAAATGAACACTGTAAAAGATATTAGCACTACAACAAAAAAGGCTTATTGTGACATTTTTGAAACAACATTTTTGATAAATGTTACTGTAAACCATTAAAATGACTTTTAAGCGATAGTTGTAATAAATGTTGGTATATCTTTATTTATTCCTACTTTTATAATGACATTTCTATTTATAGTCACAATAGGTTTTGGTTTTGCGATATTTTTGAAAATTTTAGAGTCATTAAAAGAAATGTTGGTACAATATTATTTATTAAGACGCTTGTTACGACCTATGTAACAAATGTCATAATTCAATATGACTTTTATTGTATCAGTTTGTTACGACATATTTAAAAACGTTATTTTAAGTTAGGATATATATATATATATATATATATATATATATATATATATATATATATATATATATTCAAAAAATATGAAAGATAATTTGAAATAAAAAAAAAAGATATTTAAGGATAAATAAAATCGGTAATATTTTGAATTTCAAAAACTACATGCACGACCTATATATACAAGATCTATTAGATAAGAAAGAAACCATAATAATGTAAAAGACCAAAAGTAAAGTTCTTGTCTGGAAAAAAAGTAAGTACCTCAATTTTTCTTTATTCCATCGTATTTTTTGTATTGTTTTCTTGTAATATTATTTAAATATTTATTTATTTTTTGTTAATTATGGATGATTGATAGATGATTATTTTTTTAATTAGTTTTTGTAATAAAAAGTATGAGAATTTTAATTAATCTAATCCTAGGGATTTATAATATTTTTTTATACAAAAAAAGATTAAATTTAATTGGGATGAGATCGCCTGAAATATTCTATTTTTTTTGTTGGAAATTAAAATGTGTTTTGGATTTTCTCTTTGCCGATGTGATGATGGGGAGGCCATGATATCATGCGGTGGTCATGGCATAGATATAAGGCTTCAACATTGGAGATTTTTTTTTTAATTTTTTTATTTAACCCTAGTTTGTTGAAGATTTAGAATTACCTATATTTTCTTAATTTTTTTATTTTTTATAAGGTTCTTGCTATGGACACTCAAAGCTTTGGTGAAGTTTTGCAATTAGCCCCTTATATAATTTTTATTTTTTGTAGGGTTATCATTATAGTTATGACCCACATATAGGTGATAGGTTTGTTAAAGTATATTATTATCGTTATTTTGTTACAGTACAAATCATATATTATCCATTTAAATAAAAAAATATTTGTATTCTTTTTATCCAAATTATATATCCTCCATATAGTTTTTTTATATTTTAAATTAGTATATTATTAATTTTAATATATCTTATATGTTGATATTTAATTTAATTTATTTTTTTTGTTATATTATGTTGATTTTGTTAAATATAAAAATTATTGTAGGTTGGAGATACTTGAAGTAGTCCTCGTTCTCAATAAACTACTCAATTTCATTATAACGAAAATGATCCAATTATGATTTTTATTATATTTTCTAATTACATTTTTAAAATTTAAAATTTATTATTTATTAATCATTTTTTAAATTGATTTTGATATCTACTAATGTATTTGTATATATTATTTTTGCAGATAAGAAGCCACCATAATAAATTTAAAGATAATTTCAAGGACTGAAGCCTTAGTTTTATTATAATGTTTGAAAGCTATTTTTTTAAGATTTGTAGATCATGTTAATATTATTTTAAGTAGTGATTACGTTTTCAAAATTTTAAATTATAAATTTTATTATTCATTTAGCGCATTTCCTTTATAAGTTGATTTGGATATCTACTAATGTATTTGTATATTTTATTTTGTAGATAAGAGTGATAAATTTAAATACAATTCCAAGGATTGAAAGATTAGCTTTATTATAATTTTTTAAAACTATTTTTTTTGTGATTTGTAAGTCATGTTAGCATTATTTTAATTAGTGATTATGTTTTTAAATTTTATTATTTATTCATCACTTTTTTTTAAATTCATTTGGATATCAACTAATGTATTTATATATTTTATTTTGCAGATAAGCGACCACCATGATAAATTTGAAGACAATTCGAATGACTGAAGTATTAGCTTTACTATAATGTTTGAAAGCTATTAATTTGAGATTTGTAGATCCGTATTTTAATTAGTGGTTTAGTGCTAGGTGGGATTTGTGTATTTTTGATAAATAATTTTAATTACTATTTTATTATATTATCTAAATTAATTTTATAGAATTTAAATTTTATCTCATATTTATATATTTAAATTGTATATAAATAATATTAAATTAATATCTTGTGAATGTTGCATTTTATTGTTATCCACAAATACTATATGGCTAAAATAACAATAATGAAATATCGACATAAGAATTTTAAGAAACACTTAACAAATGTTACTGAATAATTTTTGTATAAACATTTATAAATGAAATTTAATTTTAAAATTAGATATGATGAATAACTTTTACTAACATTTAAAAATTGGGATTTAAAATTTTTATTTTGTTAAACCAATATTTACAAAAGGTCAATATAATTAATTTAAGAGACTTTTAACAAATGTTACTATATAATCTCTATAACAACAATTACAAATGTTGTAATATATTTCAAAATTAATGTGATAAAAACTTATAGCGGCATTTGCAAATATTGCACAAAATAAAAAAAAGTGTTGCTCAAACCTTATACAAATGTTGTAATAAAATTCATATTGAGAGTGTTTACAAATGTTGGGAAAATATCACTATAAATGTCGGAATAAATAGGTACCGAAGTTTCATGGAAATGTCACAACAAAGTATACCGACTGTGGCAATTACAACATATAATCGACATTTGTTACAAAAGTTGGTATAGAGCTATTGCGATGGTTTTTGGCTATTTTACGACACATGGCAAATACCACAAAAACCCATTTTTGTTGTAGTGTAGCGTGTCTATGGTTACTAAATTTGTAGAGAATGGCTCAAGAAAAATATGACATATATGCGAGTCAACTTTTTAATTCCTAATGAAATGAAGAAGTACAACGTTTGGTTAGCATCATACTAAAAAAATAATAATAATTAATTTTTTCAAATACAAAGTTGTCCAAGCACAATAATGTAATTCATATTGTTTATACTACACAATATCATAAGTAAAATTGAGGACATACCTGTGGAAAAGGTAGTCCTAAGAAGACCAAAGAACCCTCCATTGAGGGATAGCTTGTTGAGAGAATACTCAAGCCAATCCTCAAATTTCTTAGCATTGTCTGAGAATAACAAAGAGATGATTGAAAAGAACAAGGACATAAGAATGAGCAATCTTGTGGAGATGTTCATGGGTATCATCAAGTTGATGTTGTTGGTCTCCACAAAGCCATACTCAGCCAAGCTTTTTGAGGAAAACACAAGGTTAAACATGTCCAACATTCTCACCCTCTCTGTATGAATCATTAGATATTCCTTGGAAACCATTGGAGCAGTAGTAGCTTGTACAACTTTGAAAGAAGATTAATGTAGGAAGACACTAATTTCGGTTCTGTTTAAATCTTTCTTATTTATAATATTTTTCTTGAGAACCTTTATCTGTTTTTTTAATTTTTTTTTTGAAAAAAAAAATATAAATAAAACTACCTTGAAACCCTTAAAAGCAAGGATTTAGTATGGATTTGGGAAATTTGAGGGGTTGTTTTATGAAAATTAAAATAATTGCAGGACTGTTTATTACTTTCATTTTGAAATATGCCGCAGATATAGGATCTACAAAGTTCAAGTGCCATACTCTAGATAAAATTTCCCATAACTAACTCCTTTTCCTTGACTGAATCCTTTATTATTAATAAATAATAATAATAATAATTAAAAAAGAAAGTGAAGAGAAGTTTTACCAAGTCATTCTCAAAAAAATTAATCGATTAGTCAATATAATTAGTAATTGTTTATCATAGTAGCTTTTAAAGGAATATCCAAAATAAAAGCTGTTTTATAAAAACAAAAAATACTGGAACTTTAAACAAAAATGAAAAATTAATTAAATTTTAAAATTAATAAAATATGTGAAATACCTATGCCTCATGCCCACTTAAAATCTTAAAATGAAATTAAATATTACATATATACATATAAGCGGATACCAAAATTTTGTGATATTTTCACTATATTAAAATTAATATTGTTTAATATTTATGAAAGTGAAAGTAGTTTTAGATTTAGGTACGGTATTATTTTAATGTTTTAAATTGCTTTCAAATTTTACTAATATATCATTTATAATTTTTTTTGGTGAAATTTTTGGTTTTTTTATTGTTTGTAAATAAAAGTTCAACATTAAAATGGGCCTGCCTTGCGCAATTTAAGCCCACCTGGGCTCGTGCTGAGACCGCCGGGCATTGTCCATTTTACACATTGAGTTGAAATCATACCATACATTTAAGTGCAAGGATTTCACTCTCATCATTTGTCCCAAGGCCCACAAACAAGCCCAAGGGCGGCCTAAACCTGATCCAAATCTAATCCAAAGATAATGTTTGATAGATCAGTCCAAGCCCGACCCAAACAAACTTTAGATTTGATATAAATATCATTTTTAAATTATGGGCCAGCTAGTAGGCAGGTTTTTTTGGACTTTTTTTGGGCTGATCCAACGGATGAGCCCATGAGCTAACCCATTAGATTTATTATTAGATATTAATAATAAAAATTTAATTAAAATGTCATAAAGAATATACAATAATAGAATGAGTAGGTGCCAACCTAGTTGGGATTTACTCATATTTAGTGATGCAATATTTTTCTTAAGGGAAAAATGTAATAATATTAATCAATTAATAAATTTATTCATTTATATTTATATTTATATTTTTTAAATCATCACAAACATTAATTAAGTAAAATTAAAAAAGAAAATAACAACGGGCCAATTCGAGTCGAATCCAATGAGCCGATCCTAGCCCGATCCAATAATTGATCCAAAACGCCAAACCCCATGAATTAGCACATGGTCTTCATATTTAAAATTTGGGCCAGCCCGGCCCAAACTATTTATGATGCTCGTCGGATTTAGGTTTGGGCTGGTCCCAAGCCTAAATTTTATTAGCTGGGACAACCCGGCCTGGTCAGGCCCAATGATGAGAGTGACAAGGATTAGATGCATAGTGGGCTAGTGCCATAGCTTTGCAAAAGCAATAAGTTTCTTAATCATGACATTAATGATAATTAAATCCTGTTTTATTTAAAATCTTGAAGTATAATGACATATGAAGAGATTGGGAAAATAATGGAGAATTGTGAATTTTATTGATTGATTAAACGGAGAAGTCAAGCGCCATATTTATACAAGTAGAAAGAAGGTTGGCTGATAGGAAATAGGATTTACCCATAAGCATTATATCATATATAGAGCATAATTATCTCAATTAACTAGAATTTAAAAATAAGATAATTTTTCTAAATGATATAGATGAGATAGGAAAATCTCTATGTTATCATCAACACTTAGGCTCAGGTGACATTTAGAAGATGTTAGTGCCTTAGTCATAACATTAGCAATTTTATTAGCAGAAAAAATATATTTGATAAATGGAGCCTTCTTGGCAATTAGATCATGAAACAAAGTGTATATTAATCTCGATGTGCTTCTTATATGCAAGAGAAATAGGATCAAAGCAAGAAAAGTAGTATCAAGATTGTCAAATCAAAGAGTTGGTTGGAGATTGGATAAACCAATTTCACCTAGCAATGACGTGATCCAATAGAGTTTAGCAACAACGGGCGGGATGCTAAGATATTCAACCCCTTAGTGCTAGAGCAAGTAACTGTAGGCTACCTTTTGGCACTTTTGGAGATGAGATTAGATTAAAACAAAAATGCAATAACCAAAGGTTGAGCAATAATCATTTGAACAACCAACCTAATTAGCATATGCAAAAATAGTGAAGGTAAGGATGGTGGGTTTTGTTAGATGGAGATTGTGAGATGAGATGGTATACAATATCGTAGTTTCCATTTAGCTACAATCTAGTGGATGTCAATTGGGCAATGTAAAAACTTAGATACTTTGTTGACAACAAATTGAATATTTTTGACGAGTGAGGAAAAGGTATTGACGGGCTCCAACAATACTTCACTATTTCGTAAGATCAATGAGAGGTGTACCATGGTTTTTGGAAAGTGGTGAGGTGGGAGTGATGGGTGTATGTACAAGTTTAGAGGAGTCAAAGTTGGTTCGAATAAGAAGGTCATTAATTTACTTGGTTTGGGTAAGAAGAAGGCCATTCGGTGTAGGTTTAGTTTCAATACCAAGAAAGTAGTGAAGTTGGCCAAGGTCTTTGATGGTAAAGATGGTGTTAGAGATAGGCTATAGTTTGCATCATTTGACAGCCAAGTCAAGATGACGTGGCAATGACGATGATGTGGCAAACATGATGACATTGCCAGGTGTCAAGGCACATGCTGATATGACAAAGAGAAATTGATGACAATAAGCCTTGAAGCCTATTTTGGAAAGTCTATATTTGGCAAGTGAATATATCAAGCATCTACATGAAGGCCAAGATCTCATCAAGACTGTATTTAGATATAATTAAAGATATGTTTAGACTTGGAGGGAATCAAAATATGGGTGGAGATATTTGAAGACACAAGGTATTCAAGGACAAATCTATTTGAAGGCACAAATATATTTGGAGATAATTGAAGCCCAAGTTTAGATGAATGAAGATCATGTTTGGAAGATATTGAAGAGCTGAACTTGGATGAAAGGAGATCAAGTATAGTAACAAGAATATTAAAGAATTAAACTTGGATGAATGAAAATCAAGTTTGGAAAGAGTTTTGGAAATCTTTAAAGATCATATTTGGTGAGATAGGGCCCTCCTTGGTGGGTACGACCCTCAGGAGAGGCACTTACTGATATGATATGAGGAGACAAGCTAGTTTCTAGCAGAAAGAGTTAGGAAGGAGTTGAATGTATTGACTTGGACTGGCACAACTGGGAAGGTTGGAGGTATCACGAGGTTGCATTGCAACAGAAGTTAGAATTTAGTCAAGATCAGTAGCTGGGCCGCGTTGCAATCTTGGTTACAACATCTAACTTTGAAAGGTGTTTAAATTAGGAAACTATGGAGATTCTAAAAGAAGGAGGCGCTATATTTGGGATGTAGAGACATCTATATAAGAGACTCTGCTCTTTAGATTTAGGATGAGCCACTAGAAAGGCCCTTGGGTAAGGGAGAGTGAGAGTGGGTATCAGGTAATCTAGTGAGGTTTATTTTTTTTTACCTTTGTGAGGATGAGTATGAGAGTTGTACTCATTTTTTTTCCCTCTTTTAGTGGATTGTTATCTCAAGGCTTGGCCCCCCAGATGTAGGCAAGCTGTGTGTCGAACTGGGTTACCAATTCTTGTGTCTCTTTCTTCTTGTTTTTGATTGCTTTGCATTTTGTGTGTTTATTCTTACATGAGAGATTGAGTGATAAACCAATACACATACACCCCTCCAGAACTAACAGGTGGTATGAAGGTCTTCAATAAGGTTTGAATAAGAGATTGTGAGAACCTGTCACAAAGATATCATCCACATAGGCCAAAACAATAGTGGTGGAGAAGAAGATGAGTGAATGAAAAGAGAATTATCAACCTTTGATGAGATAAAACCTAGACTACCAAGATTGTGACTCAATCCTATGAAACCAAGGTTGAGGAGCTTGTTTAAGATTGTAAAGGGCTTTATGTAAACAACACATATAATGAGGATGGTCATTGTTAATAAAGCCAAAATATTGACTCATATAAATAGGTTATTAAAGATAGCCATAAAGAAATGTATTTTTTACACCAAGTTGACGAAATTGCCAATTTTTAGAAAGAGAAATAGTGAATAAGACTCCGATGGTTGTGGGTTTAACAACAAGGCTAAAAGTATAAGTATAATCAATACCATGTGATCAGTGGTAACTTTTGGCAAGATGCCATACTTTGTAATGATCTAATTAACAATCAAACTTCTATTTAGTGTGAACCCCATTTTTACCCAATAATGTTGGCATTTGGTTGTGGAAGAATAAGGGTCCAAGTTTGATTGCAATGGAGAGCATTGAACTCATCAAGAATGGCTTGATGCTAATGAAGAAATTTTTTAGTTATAGTGAGGGAAGTAGGATCATATGAATAAGAAATGTTAGCAATGTAGATGTTATAGCTAGGAAAATGATGAAAAGTGCATGTTATCAAGTGAATGAGTGATCATAGCGTGTAGAATAGGTAGGTTAGGTGGATTGGGTTTTGGCTTAGGGTTAGGTGGACTAAGGTTTTGAGGAGGTAAGGGAGATATAGGTGTGAAAGGGAAAGATATTTGAACTTTAGAAGGTAAGGAAGAGGTGGTGAAATGGAAGAAGGGAGTTTAGAAGGTGCATATAGGAAATCCGTTTCAAGGAAACAAACATGTCGAGATATGTAGGCCTTTGAGGTTTTAGGATCAAAGCAACAATAACCTTTATTTTGAGGAGAGTGACCAAGAAAAACACAAGGTATGAATTTGAGTGTGAGTTTTCTGGCACCAGTATAATCAAGGAAAAGAAAACAAGTACAACAAAGGACTTGAAGATTAGAATAGTCAAGATTGGAAAGAAAAAAAAGTTCATGTGAAGACTTGTCTTAAAATGTGGCAGAGCATAAACGATTGATAAGATAAATAATAGTAGAGAAAGCTTTAAACCAAATAGATTTGGGATGAGAAACATGAAGAAGTAAGGTGAGGCCCGTTTCAGTGATGTGTCAAATTTTCCATTCAACCACACCGTTTTGTTGAGAGATATGGGGACAAGAAACACATAATAATTAAATTCAATCAAAACACTTCATAGAAGTCTAGAACTAGTCAAGCTTTTAGAGTGCAAATTCTACCTTCATAAGTGATAATTCTACAATATCACCATTCTCATCATCTAAGCTCGCTTCAACTCTGTCACTAGATTTATAACCCTCAAGCTCCTTCTCAGATTCCTCATCTATAGTTCTTGGTCTAAAAGTTAAAGTTCTAGCACTTGAACTTGCTCTTGTTGCTTTTGACCTAGTGTTCCTCTTTTCTCCAGCCCCAGATCCCTACCTACTTCACCCAATGTCAAATAATCATTTTCAAAAACCAACTCATTTTCAAAATCTTACGGAGCCAAATTGTCAATATAAGCTCCATTTCTCCTACTAGTCATTTGTTACAATCATCAATGTAATCTAGAGAGATTAGATCAATACGATCTCACAACTCAAACAAGCTTTAAGATTTGTATTGTACTTGATATAGACCAAATCATATAACCTTTGATGCTCTAATCGATTTTGCTTTTTAGTATGAATCTGTTAAGATGAAGTTAAGAGCATAAAGTAAGTCATAGTTGATATAAAAACTCAAAAAAAAAAAAAAACAACTAGATGTAAAACGTAACTCTTAAAAATAAACAACTTGTTCAAATACACTCTAGTTGCATTCACATTTTACTGCACTATAAGTTAAGCTTAAAATTTTGATGACTAGTTGCAAATTAGGGGCTGAATTTCTAAATAAACTCCACTATTCAGCTACAAAATTGAAAGAAATTTTGATTCACTACAAGAAAAAAACCCTTCAGTCACGAAATTATTTGCCACGAAACATAATTTCGTCTCTAAAGGCTATTTTAGCCACGGAAATTACTTCGTCACTAACATGGCCATGGCTAATCGAGATGCATCTCATCTGCGACGAAAGTAGTCAGTTTTGGAGACGAACGATTACATCGCTAAGTCCTTTGGCAAACATGAAGATTGGCTCGACTCCTTAAATCATTAGCGACGAATTATTTCATGGTTGTTGCATCCTCATTTCGTGGCAAACTGTTTTGGCGCCCAAAATGTGGCGCCAAAATTTACATACTAAAATTTAACCAAAATTATTTGGTTTTGCTAAAATTTACAAACTAAAATTTAAATTTTAAAAAATTTTAAAGTTCACAAACACAGATATATATATATATATATATACTATTTTAAATCCTAAAAAAATATTAATATAATTTAAACAAATTAAGAGATAAATTTTAATAAATATATTTCATAATTTTGAAAAATATTTGAAGTGTTTTAGAAAATATCATGTAAGTAAAAAAATCCGAACACTTCATTATAAATAATTTTTTTTTGGAATATAAATTTTGTTAATACTTTAAAAATTTAAATAACTAATTTTTTAATTCATAAAAACCTTTTTTTTTTTAATCATGTAAGTAAACAACACTTTATTATAAATAATTTCTTTTGGAAATTAAATTTTTTAAATATTTAAAAACTTTAAACAATTAATTTTTTTAATTTATAAAAAATAATATATATATATATATATATATATATATATATATATTTTAAATAAAGATTAAAATATTATCTTTCTAAATTTAATTTAAAAAGATTTTTTTTATAATATTTAAATTATTAAATATATAAATATAAGAAAAATTATTTTTAATTTTAACCAGCCCACTCAAAAAAATATAGTTAATTGTTGGCTAATTAGGTTTTTTTGGACGAAAATCTAATTTAACCAGCCGTCTCCCTCAACACTGTCTCCCCAAATTCGTCACCCCTTCACGTTTTCATCTCCTCTCCCTCGACGAATCCCAGCCAACAGTCGCTTGTTTCGTCCAGTTCCCCCTTGCCTCTCTCATCCCGTCCAGCCGAAACCCAAGACCGGAACCACCACGAACTTGGTCATCTTCATCCTTGGAATTTTTTTCGTTATCGCGGTAAGGATTGTCTCTTTCCCCCTGTTATTTTTCAATCAAGATGATATCCAAGTTTTTTGGCCACCGACTGGGGTTATTTGGTTTTGCTCTGAATCTAAATGAAATTTCAGTTTTGATTTTGATATTTCAATTTTGGTTCTGAGTTTGAGGGCTTTTTAATTGCTTAATTTGCTTAAATTTTGATATTATTGTTTGTAAATTGATTGAATGTGGAGGATGAAGAGGGAGACAAAATACTGTTAGTGCAAAATATAATAGAGTTAGTATTACTGTTATTAATGGCGCAAGTAGTGGTGCAAGATATATAACAATCATATGAATACGATATTATGAATGATAAGATAGGAAAGAGTGGCATGAGAGATAGACAATTATTCCTTACATTGACTGATTGTTTAAATTTAAATTTACTTCCTTTCTCTTTCCTTGGATTTTAAAAGACAAAGAGTGCTAGAGTTCCAGGGAGGATTCTGAACTAACTCATAATATCTCTTTAAGCAAACTCAGATTCTAATTTCCTTACAGAAAAGAAACATTTGGAAATCAAACTATGAATAGTGTGAAAGCAATCATATATATTATCAATTAATATTGTGAATTAGATGATCATGTTTTAGCTGACATTGTCCAAAAAGAACTAAACTAGAAGTTGCATTCAGATGATACCTCCAAGAAACTAATGTGTTCATGAGATGTTGAAATGTTGTTCAATAAATGGAGTTTGTGATCTGTAAACGAGAAGTATATTTGTTGTTGCTAATTCGGTCTCTTTGAAACATTGTCCTTCTATTTATATATCTCTTTCATGTTTCTTATGTAACAGTTTTGTTAATTTGATACCAAACCACATCATGGCATCTAGAAAAATATCATCTTCTATCACAGTCCTTATGAAAGTACTTGAATTATTTCTAGCTTCAAATTTTCTACTTATCTCATGAACCTTCTCAACCACCTTTTGATTAAACCAAAGTAACAGTCACGAGTCACAAGTCACATAGGACTAGGTTCTAATGATGGACAAATAAAATATTTCTCAAGAATAAGAATCAAACATGGACATTCTGATTAAGTTCCAAATCTATTCCAACACTGCCAAACTTATGGTTTGGAGGAGAAAATTAAAAAATATTTTGCAACAGTAAATGATAGTCTCTCATATTGAATTGAAGGGAGTACAAGAATTTCTAGATCATATTGCAAAGGAGAGTATCTAGTTGTGTAGCTCAGATGAACATCCTCTTTAAGAAAAGGCCTGATTTTAGTTAAAAGAGGTTTAGTAATGTGAATGTATTTAGTAACAATTTGATGTAAATAATACTAATATATTAATCTTGGATTCATATAACTCCACTAACTATAATCAAAAATCATTTCTAAACATTAAGTTTAATCTAATAATAAGAGTTGTCATAAACGATATCATTGAGAATTGATAAGAAAAGAAGATATGTCATTGAGAATTGATCAAGATGGTGCTTTAGATCTAGGAGTTTATTCGACTATTTAAATCTATAAAAACATTACATTAATGTGGTTTAAATAAGAAAAGAAGATCATCCATGGCCGCCACTTAAGAGATCAATGGTCAAAGAAGTAAAATTAAAGAAGTTCCACTAATTCTTCTAAAGATCATGGTTACTGCTACAATTAAATGTATTTACACGCACATCTAAAATGATGCCATGAAGTAAAATTAACATTTAATAAAGTAATTAATTAATAGATAACAAAACCAATCAGAGGACCAGGTTCTAGTAATTATGGATATACACAATGATAACTTCCATCTGAAATGAGATTAAAGAATGTTTTCTAGCACTTATGATTTTATGATTTTTCTTTCGGAGAATGATCAATTTTTCTTATCATTATATAAGTCACATAGGACAAGATTCTATTAAGTTCTTTTGAAAAGCAATGGGCTGAAGTTTTTTTATTCAATTTTTTTTACTCTTATCTTATATAACCATAAGAGTTTTCAGTGGTTGAAGTCATGATTGACTTAAATACTTGTCTAATGGTTCAATACAACAATAAGTTTTGTTTCAATTAACTTCAACATTAACATACAGCAATGAGTAGGGACTAGATTCATAGCAAGAAAAAATTCAGCAGAGAGTATGCAGTTGGTATTGAGTCATTCTTGAACGTTGCCAAAAATCATCTGAATGCCCAGGGAAGATGCGCTTCCACCTGATGAAGATGTTCATGAGATCTTGAATGATCAATTCCCACAAGACGTGGATCACGAATCGGTGAGAGATGATAGTTTTGGAGACAACCTTGGTCTCGGGGATGATAACATAACTTATGAGCATAGAGCTGAGGTTGCTAAGTATGAAAAGTTGATGGCTGAGGCTGAGCATGAGTTTTTCCCAGGTAGCAATGGTTCAGTTTTGACGGCTATGGTCATGTTGATGAATATGAATTGAAGGTTTAGAGTCATATAACTAACAAGGGGTTTGACACACTGTTTGATATCCTTAACTACCTTTGTCCTAAACCCAACAACATTCCTGCGTCCTTCTATGCTACAAATAAGATGTTGAAAGATTTGGGCTTGGGTTATGAAAAAATTGATGCATGTAAATACGACTATGCTCTGTTTTACAAGTAGCATGAATTTCTAGATAGGTGCCTAGAGTGTGATGAGCCGAGGAACAAGCCCAGTACTAGTGAAAAGCGGAAGAAGATTCCACAGAAAGTATTGCGTTATTTACCTCTTAAGCCGATGCTACAAAGGTTGTTCATGTCAGCACAAACATCTAAAGAGATGAGGTGGCACAAGGACAAGCAAGTTGATGAAGAAGGAGTTATGAGACATCCAGCAGATTCTGTTGCGTGGAAAGAGTTGGATAAGTTGTCCCCTCAATTTGTGAGGAGCCACGAAATGTAAGATTAGGCCTTGCAACTGGTGGATTTAACCCTTTCGGCAATATGAATAACAAACATAGTTCATGGCCTGTGATCTTGGTTCCGTATAATCTGTCGCCCTGGATTTGCATGAAAGAAAAATATACCATGTTAACTCTACTCATTCTGGGCCCGAAAGCACCCAGGAATAATATTGATGTGTATTTAAGGCCGTTAATTGACAAACTGAAGGAATTGTGGGAACACGGTGTGCGCACATATGATAAGTTCACTAATTCCAGGTTTACCTTGCGTGCTGCACTATTGTGGACAATCAATGATTTTTCGGCATATGCCAATTTATCTGGGTGGAGCACTAAGGGATACTTGGCATGTCCTGTGTGCCTTGAGGATGCATCTTCTCAGAGATTAAGACGGAAAATTTGTTACATTGGGCACCGTCGGATCTTGAAAAAGAATCACTCGTGGTGTAAAGATAGAATCCACTTTGATGGAAATGTCGATATGAGGGATCCTCCTCGTGAGTTCTCGGGTGATGACATACTACAGCAATTTCGACACCTAAAATTTTGTAAGCCAAATTGGACAAAGAAAAGTATTTTCTGTGAGTTGGAGTACTGGTCCAAATTGAAAATCCAACATAATTTGGATTTAATGCACATTGAGAAGAACATTTGTGATAATGTGGTTGGGACATAGTTGGGCATAGAAGGCAAAACAAAAGATACCCCTAATGCTCGTTTGGATTTGAAAGACATGAACATACAATTAGCACTATGGGTAGATGTCGGAGAGACTGATAAGGTTGTCAAGATCACCAAGTATCCATCAGAATATACATTAAATTCGCCAGATCGTCATGCGTTTTATGAATTTCTAAAGACCGTGAAATTTCCAGATGGGTATGCAGCAAATATAGCTAGATGTGTTCAAGGTGGGAAGCTATCGGGATTAAAAACTCATGATTGTCATGTTTTGTTACAACGACTTCTCCCTGTTGTAATTTGACCATATTTGAAGGATTTTGTATGTGAACCACTAATAGAATTGTCAAGCTTCTTCCAGCAAATTTGTGGCAAAACGTTGAAAGTCCAAGATCTAAATAGGCTGGAGATGAATATTGTTTTGATATTATGTAAACTTGAGAAAATTTTTCCACCAGTTTTCTTCGATGTCATGGTGCATTTGGCAGTGCATTTACCTCGGGAGGTAAGAATTGCAGGACCTGTTGGTTATAGATGGATGTACCCAGTAGAGAGATTCTTGGGCAGTTTAAAAGAATTTATTCGTGACAGAGCTCAACCAGAAGGTTCAATTATTGAGGGATATGTTGCGAAAGATACGTTAAATTTTTGTTCAATGTATCTTCGTAATAGTGATATAGAGTACTTCTACCTGAAAAGGAACGAGGATAGTGGTGAAACTGATGCAAACTTTTCGTTTTCTCTCAAATTGCAAGGCCCTATGGTGGGTATAAGATGGTTCCTTTGTCGGACTCCAAAATGGAACCTATCTACTGGTATATATTGGAGAATTAACCAAAAGTTGAACCGTATATGCTGTAAGTCTTCTCTTTAATTTTTTTTCAATAAATCATTTCTCCTAGTGAATCAAAAACTAAGATACTTATCAACTTATAATAATTTTTATTGCAGTGAACATCAAGAAATTTTATTGGGTGAAAGTCCCTTGTATATAGGACAAAGGCAAAGACTTTTGTTTCCACAATGGTTTAAGAGTTGTACAAAAAACATTGTATGATGAGGAACCTTCATTGTTGAACCAAGAACTGTATGCTCTATCATATGGTGCAGATAAAAGAGTCTCCACCTATACCGGATGTGTTGTCAATGAAGTTCGGTGGAATGTCGTATCAGTGGACAACATTCGCACCACTCAAAGCAGTGGGGTTATGGTGCCTGGGTCTTACAGTGATGAAGAGTTAGACTTTTTTGGAAGATTGATTAGTATTTTTCAAGTAGGATTCATGTTCGGATATAAAGTCCTCCTTTTTCAATGTGAATGATTCAATACTGAGTCCTCGACGAGGAAGAAATCAATCACTCGACTTGTTTGCAATTATCATCTTACATCGGTGAACACAACAAGTTTATGGTACAAAGATGATCTATATATCCTAGCAACCCAGGCTCAACAGATTTTTTATCTGGATGATCCAAAATTGGGTAATGGATGGAAGGTGATTCAAAAACTCCACCACAGACATGTGTGGGATGTTCCTGAAAATGAAGATGCTCATGAAGCAGAACTAATTAATCTTCATTGTATGGATGAAGTAGATGAGATCCAGGAGATACATGAACCACAAGAAGATGATATACCAATACCATCACTTCGTAGGTGGAATGCAGAACCAAAAGAAATCACTGATAGTGGCTTAAACAATGATCAAGATGAAGATGAATATGAAGATGAAGATGAAGACTTACCATTTCAGGATGAAGAAAATAGTGTTCATAGTGATGACTATAGTGATTTAGATTGATAGCTTGTTCTACTTGTGCCTTAGTTTCTAATGTTTCAATATCTTTAAAATATTGGAGTTCGATCTATTTACAACTTCAATGATGTCATGATATGTATATATTTATTTTTGTAGATATATGTTTGTTCAATTTGGTAATGTGCAGGATGTTGAGGAAAGCATTTAGCCCGGGAAAGAGTAAGAAGAAACAGGCCTGTTCGAGCCAAACACAACCACACCAACCCCCACATCAACAAGCACCACCATCACCTATGACACCATCACAGTCACGACAGCAACAGCAGCCGCAGCCGCAACCACAGCCGCCATCACCTTTGACACAGTCACGGTCACAATAATAGCAGCAACAGCAGCAGCCTCAACCCCAACCGCAGCTGTATCCACAACCGCAACCACAGCCCCAGCCGCAACAACAGGATCCAATCCATGAGCAGGCCTCCACCTCATCCCAGGGTTCATGTGCAGATGGTAAGTTGTAGACATGTATAAATTAATAAATAAAGACACTAAACTAGCTAGAAGACTAACACTTGTATCTAAGCAGAAAATCAACTAAAATTATTGTAACATTCTGATTCTCTATAACTGCATATACATGGTTCAGACTGCTTAAGTGCATTTCCTATACTTTATTGCCCTGAATGCCGTGTAGGTTCTACCAATTCCCACAGAGTTCGTGGCCCATCTGTAGGCCTAGCCAATTGTGATAGAGCTCGGTCTGGATTGATTCCTATTCAGTGGGACTACGAACAAAAGGCGATTGCAACTATTGAGGCAACCAAGGCATTCACCAATTAAATTGGGTGTGTTACTTGAAGAGGAGCTCCATTAATTGGTGTCGATAGAGGTTGGATCTAGGTTGATCAGGCGGTGAAGCAGGATGCGTTAAAGGTTAGTTATTTATTATTTGTATGATCTCATAAATTTTGGTTCTTAACCATTTATTAAAATTCTTATTTTTCTTTGTCCTATTTTGTGTATGTCTAATCATATTAGTTCAAGTTTGCTATGGATTTAAATGATGAGAACATTTGGTGTTGGGTCGATGATAAAATGGGAAAGCTATATAAAGGGTGGCGAGCAAAACTCCACAAGCATTACAAGAAATTAGTTGCTCAAGATCTTATGGTTGCACATGCCACTCCCCCACCTCCGAAATTGTTCGGGGAAAAAAGAAAAATTGAGGAGTGGCATTACCTAGTTGACACTGTGTACACTAATGAGCGATATAAGGTATATTAATTGTATTTCCATGATATTAGTTAGTATTAGCAATATTCTCACTATGTTGATCTTGTAGAAAGCATGCACAGCTAATGTAGCAAACAGGAAGAAGGTTGTGGTTTCTCACTATGGAGGATCCCGCTCACTAATCAAACATGTGGAACATGCCAAGGTACTTGATTAGTTAAAGTTTAAATTAGGTCATTTCTATATTGATGATACTAAAGTCTATCACTCACTTTGTGTTTTTTCTTTGTCAAATAAAAATTAGGGTAATCTTATCGAGGCTTGGGATAAGACGCACTATTCTAAGCATAAAGGCACTTACATCAGTCTTGAGGCGGAGAGAAAGGCGGTAAGAATAATAATAACCTCTGATTCTATTTGGTTGATTTACAATTTAACATGAACAATAATGAAAATTTCATTGTTGTTAAGATATTTTTTAATGTCCTTGAAGCTTAATTAGAACTATCCATATCATAGGCAAATCTTTAATTTTTGGTTTGGTGAGAGCTTTGGAAAGAAAATTTCCTCATTTTGAACTTATAGCCTTCTATAGTATAATGAAAAGAGGCACTGA
Source organism: Dioscorea alata (assembly GCA_020875875.1). NCBI lineage: Eukaryota > Viridiplantae > Streptophyta > Magnoliopsida > Dioscoreales > Dioscoreaceae > Dioscorea > Dioscorea alata. The sequence continues at coordinate 15,884,407 of CM037017.1, forward strand.
AATATTTCTAAAACTTGGTTAGGATAATTATGGCAACTAATTATCTTTTTTGTTTAATTCTTGTAGAAACATTACAAGGAAGAGTTATTGAAGATTAAGCAGAAATTAGCTGAGGCATCAGGGACTTCACTAGAAGATATTCAGGTTCCTCTTTCAGTTCAGATGAGTATCTTCATAGATAAGAAGAAACGTGGGGGCCTTGGCTGCTCCTTGAATGTAGGGAGTTCCTCACATGCTACATTTGTCGGTGCATCCGGCGAAGAAGTGCATATTCTTCAAGGACATGTGAATTAGTTCCAAGCGACGATCAATAAACTTCTACGGTCTATTAAGAGGATAACAGCTCGATGTGCAGCTAATTTTCCTCCTCCTCCTAATGATGATGATAATGATAGTGATGATGATGGTGATGATTTTTACGAGGATCTTCAGGATATACAGGGAGCTATTAGATGTTGAAGTATCAAGACTTAACATATTATGAGGACCTTGATGATAGATAGGGGCGTCTTAGATATTGGAATATCAAGACTAATATATTTTGTTATTTAAGTATTTGGGAATACTTATTTCAAAATGTTGTTTTGTAAAACTGGTGTATTTATAAATTTTAATATAATTTTGTTTATGAAATTTAATTTATGGTAGAAACATACGGCCAGAATTGAAATGAAATTATATATGCAAACAAAAAATAATTTTGAAAAAATGGTTTTTTTTATTTAGCGACAACATATTTCGTCACAAAAGCGCCTCTTTTCCGTCGCAAAAATTGAAACTGCTGTAACGCCTGATATCTTCAGTGACGAAACTTTTTCGTCGCCGAAAGTTTTTGCTATGAAATTTGGAGCGAAAAAATTGGCGCGAAATTGTTTGAGCGCGAAGCCATGAAACAGTTAGCAACGAACGTAGTGACGAATTATGGTTGTCTCCCTCCAAAATTTTGGCGATGAAGTCAACTTTCGTCGAGGTATGTAGGTTAGCGACGAGCCTATTATGACAAAATGGAGCAACGCAACTGGTCATCGCTAATGGGTTTCAGTGACAAAAAAGGGACTATCAGCGACGAAATTGGTTTGTGGCAAAAGGGTTTTTTTTTTTGTAGTGATTATTAAAGATAGTCAGCTTTATAGAATCTACAACAATATAAAAGATTTATAAAATGCTTACTTACCTGGAGATTTTGTACTCCTTGTTCTAATATACATTGAATTTTGACATTAACCTCTACTTTTTTGTATATTGACAGTTCATTCATAATCTTATCTTGCAAAGTAAGATCCAGAACTAATCTTTCAATTACCTTATATAACCCATTTGTAACTTCTTCATCAAACCCTACAAATGGGTTCCCATAAAAAAATTCAAGATTTAAAGTTGACCAGCTGCATGTAATGGATGATGAAGCTGACATTTCTATCTATGATCTATAATCTCAAATATTTCCTTGTACTTGCTTCTTTTTTATCTAAAGCCTTAATTATAGTCTCTTTTGCTCTATCCATTGCCTCATATATGTATCTCATAGCTGGTTTCTTCTCACTATCAAGTAATTTGAGAACTCGAACAACAGGATCCATAACCTTCAAAATATAAACTACAAAATTTCAAATGATGGAATCAAAACAATTTCAGTTGTTCTTTTTCCCTTAGGCCCTATTTGTCCCGATGCACTCTTTTTCCTACCCATTATTTAATTGGTTTTAGGTGGTTAAAAGCCTGATTAGATTGGGAATAAAAGACATTGATTATATTGTACTACCATATGAATATATGAAAGTGCTCTTGTGTAAAATGTTGGACTGAGTGGTCATATTTTCAAGTTATTGGCTATTATTATTATTTAACTATAACCATATCATGTGCTACTAATATAAAGTACAACATTAGCACTAATGTTATAACATATTGGATCTCCTTGATTGAATGTCAAACCCTAAACAGTGAAGTGCTACCTTTCCTAATTCATTCGTCAGCTACTCATGAAGCTTCACCAAGGCCATTCAATCTTGTAGATTTAAGGGAACCAATGAAGAAGGCTCTTTATTGGCCTAAGATAGATCAATCAAGAGTATAGGTATGTATCCTTTCAACTATTCTTGTAAAATAAATCAAAGATATTAAAACCATCTCTTTCAATGTTGCTGCCATATCTTGGTTGATACATAGATCAAAGATCTTTCTGTTTCTCCTAACTATTGTAAACCCCATTCAATTTTGTATTTCATTTTGTTTGATTGGTACATAGTCTACCATGTCTATATGGGGTGGAATGGACCCTATTCAAGCAAGAGGCTCCACTGCCATCAGTGAAACGATGAACTTGCGTCAAGGGACATGAATTCCCCAAAAGCAGAAGTGGGCACCAGAAGGCGATGAATGTCTTGTCATGCTGTTGCAAGAGGAACATAAAGCTTGCAGTAGCTTCGCTAGCTCCTTTAAGTGTGAAGTTTGGACTCGAATATGGACTACATATGTACAGAAAACCAAGGAGGACATCACTGTCTCTTAGCTAAGGAATAGATGGAAGACTTTGAAAAAAATCTACAGGTTTTACTCTAGTCTTCTCAACAAAATGGGTGGACATGGGATTATGTCCAATTAGCGTCCAACACCGGACAACCCCGAAGTATAGGACGACGTTGTTAAGGTAAAAAATGATATATTCTTTATTGTCTCCTAAAGTTTGTGTTGTTTGATTCATTACTCTATTCTCATGTTAATAAAGAATATAAGATCACAAGAGAATGCAGTTTCCTTCTTTATTGGGCAGTGCACGAACTTGCCAGTATGCCTACTGCAACAAGGCGATATGCGCTGGGTTCAATGGATGATAAAATCGTGGTGGATATTGATGAAGCATCTGGTTCATCCGACAACCCAATAGCACAACAACAATTAGATGCAAGTGCAGGTAGGTTGAAAGTCATTTGAATGGATGACGCCGATATCATTAAAGTTGGCAAGAAAAGGAAAAAAAAAACCCAAGCAGGTAGTACCCAATTAGGTAAGAAGTCTACATGCTAAAGACGCTAGACCGGCTCTTAGAACTCAGTGATTGGAGAAGCAATATTATTGAGTAGTATAAAGATGAGGACAAGAGCTTCTCATACAAGTTATGCATGGAGAAACTAACCACAATACCTGATGTCACTGCTGAAGAGATTTTCGTGGGTGGGTAGGCGTTCAAACAAAGAGAGGAGCGCATTTTCTTCCTCATTGTCCCAATAAAAGTAGTGTCATTTTGGCTCGAGCAATGCGTTAATGAATTTTGAAGTCAAGTATGATCGGTTAATGGATGCATGTTTCATTTTAGAAATTTAGCTAGTATTAATTTTACATTTTAACTTAAGCATGGTGTCTTGCAGGGCAAACAATGAAACAGAAAGGGGGGGAGGGCGACTAATTGGTGCTCGATAACATCGCATGAACTTTATGGTTGCATTACTTGTTAAACTTAATCTATCTAGACTATTTTAAATGTTATGTTGGTGGACAATGGAGCATGGATGTGTGTTATGTTTGTTATATATGTGACTGTTGGGTATTTTAATCTCAATGGTATGTGTAAACATATGTCTAACATATGTGTTATTGATCTCTCTTTGCTTTTTAATGGTGATGAGGTTTATATACAAAAGCTTGATATGGCATGTAGGGATTGGGTTTCTTTCAAGTATGTACTAAAATGAAATGTATGTTTGAATAAATTACTTTCCTTAGTTAGTTGAATAATAGATATGTCTATCTTCATGTTAAAATGTCATGCCTTGATTTGTTTAAATTGAAACAATGATATGCAAATATTGCCACTTATATTTGTATGATATTTTACTGATAATCAATCATCAAATAGAAGCTCAAATATTACAAGATGTTAAAGAAAATTCAAAAACCATTTCTGGACTTCCAATATAGGAGAAGAAGTATTCAATGGCTTCTGATGATGTGCAAGGATCTGTACAAGTTGTGGATTTTGAAGAACAAAATTTAGGTTAGTCAAACCTATTTGTCTTGGTGGTTTATCCTTTAGGAAATGGATTTTTGAGACCAACTACATTTCTAGAATTTATGTATACTATCTTAGTTATATATATATGACCAAATTCAAAGTTATGCCTAGATGGCTTTTGTGGATTACTGGCAATGAAGTTTATTCAATCTCTCTTTATTGCCCGGAATGACGTAGTGCATCTTCAAAGAGTGCCACCTATGATCAATTCAAATGGTGCATATATTGTGAGTGGTCATTGGTATAATCTAAATGTTTATATAATAACATTATAGGTCATTTTCATTTGGCTTCTGGGTGCATGCATATACTAGTTAAATGATAACAGATGGATTAATTTGTCCATGCCAGTATGGTAATGAATAAAGGGCATTTTGGTCTTTAAACCATATATGTTGTTTGTAGTTTACAAGGAGCAATTAATTGCTCATTAAACAACATATTCAAACTTTTCCCTCCACAAAATATTTAAAAAATTTCAAACCCAATTCCACCTAATGCCCAATTCCATGGGGTTAATTCCATTACCAAATGGGGCCTTAGCGTCTCTTGCCATCTTGCTTTGTGTCCAATCATTTGAAGTTAACATGCATCTAGACGTTGCTTTTGTTCATGGATCCTTTGCAACGTCAAAAATGAATTAGCAATTGCCTAGTGATCCCATGTTTCACCAATTGTTGCTTATTTGTAAAAGGCCTTTGCATGTGTTAAGAAGCAATGTGGTTGTAAATATAACCAACCAAAAAATTGCTCTTTCCATTGTTTTCTTTATTCTTGGGATCTTTCCTATGTCTTCCAACAAAAGCCCAATACTATGGTAACACATGGCATCTAATACAAATGCTTTCTTTTTTTACTTCTACCAACTTACCTACCAACAAAAAAAAAAGACTAAAATTGGATTTTCTTTTCTCCAGAAAAAAAGATAATTTTAAGTAAAAAAAATTCAAGTAGCATACCTACCAAAACATAATTAGAACCATTATTAGTAATCAATTAAACAATATTTTTCTCTCCAAATTTCTCCACAAAAAGATCAAGTAATTCCATGACCTTCTCTCCACTCTTCATAAAAGAAGACGCATCAATAGAGTCAACAAATATTGTTCCAAGTGGACACTTCACCAAAGAATTGATCAAAGTTGGATTCTTCTTTGTCCATCCATCTATCAGACATAATTGAGCAACTGTGTTTTACACATTCATCTTTATGACCCTTGAGTAAATCCTTTGTGGAAGCTAACTCCTTTTTAAGGAGTGGGACTCTTAATTCATGGAAACTTGGAGGCTTCAAATTTGAACCATATCTCCCAATTGCGTCAATCATGGCTTTGAAACAATCTAAATTTACAACACTAAAAGCAATTCCAACTTGGTAAAAAAAAATCGAGCAATATTTTGAATAGTCCTATCTTTAGCTTTCTTATCACATTCATCATTGATACTTCACTACAAGAAATTGTTCTTTTAGCGGTTGTTTTAAAATCATTTAGCTGCAGTTATAACCGCCACTAAATGCAACCAGTGGCAGTTACAAAACCACAGTGAATACCTGCATAATGCATATGACAAGTAAAATTTAGCGAGGCTACACACTATGAATCATGACAGTTTTATAAAACGACCTTCAAATGCAAACTATTAAGGCAGTTTAAAACCACCACAAATGAATGTCAGCTTGAACAACCGTGTATCTTAGTTTTTTCTTAATAATTATTTTTAATTTTCATTTGATGTTTTTTACAATTATATATATATATATATAGTATGCTATATACTGAACTCCATTCAATTAAAATTTAAAAAATAATAATAAATTATTGCTAACTCATGAATAATTACAAGAAGTCAAATTTACAAATTTGTTCTGATCTTCCAAAGTGAAAATATATTAATTTTAAAAAACAAAAAACTAGTACGAAGCAATAATAGACATCTTCAGCAGTTAGGTACAACTAAAACAGTTCTTCCTCTTTGACTGGTGAAGCTCATAAAACCTAATCTGTGGGTAACCTCATCGCTGTAGCATTGGAGGTAGAAATTTCTGATACATGAAATAGGACAATTCACATAACTAAAAAATGCAAATGTAAAGCATAATAGCCTCCAAAATTACATTGCTATTAACAATATAATGTTAAATACCAATGATACAAAAAAAAAGAACTTCAAATGCTTTTTTCCCGCAAGCAAGTACAAATGTTAGATAATTTGTAAGATACCAGAACAATTTTTGCTTTGATATTGCATCTAAATCCAAATAAAAATGTACCCCAAAGAATTTTTCCTCTAAAAAAAATAACTAGACTCTTATAGTATAAGTGTACGGAATGGAAGTTACCATTATCATAAAAATTGCAATGCCAAGATTCTTCCAAGTAACTCAACATGCTTGGGCAGAAATTGTAGTCTCAACCACAATTTAATCAAGTCCAGGACATACAGTATGGTATGGAAGTTACCATTATCTATTGCTACCAGACTTCAGTCGAAGCTATCACTTGTCCCAAGAGATTAATGAATTAGGTCTCACAATCCCATTAAATAAGATCCCCCAAAAAACCAACAACATACCATATACAAAACATTGAGCAACAAACTTGCACTTGCCATATATGTTCTTAATCTTCTCAGGAGCAATATATTCACCTTGAGCCAATTTCAAAATGTTCTTTTTCCTAAGATGATTACATCAGCAATCAAAACAAGGTTACAACTTTATGTATGATAGATGAAAAGAGATCTGAAAAAGAGCTTCATGACAAAGAAAAACTTCTAAACCTTTTGAGATTATTATAGTTTGTATAATTTCTAATCACAATAGGTTGAGATGGTCCTTAAACAGATGGTGGTGTAAAATTAGGTATTGTTAATCTTTGGATGAATTAGTTCTACCTTGTGCCAATTCTAATGCACTATATGAAACAAGGTACACTTTTTAATTACAACAATGATATAATCTCCCCATAAGATTGCATTAGAAACAATCACAAAGACAATAGGTGCCTACTTACTTGTCTACTAGATGTAAATAATTTATTGCTTGAAGATTCAAAACCCTGCACAAGGTTAATGATTAAGATGTGTGGATTTAAAGAAATATCAACATGAATTATTAGTTGTGCCACCATTGATTCAAGCTAATGATCGTCAAACAATTTTATTAACACTTTACAGTGCCAAGATCTCTAAAAAAGTTGGCATATAATATGTAAATATCTAGAGATCAATATAGATGTGCACCTATCAATGATTTTAAGTCGCCTTTGGAAAGAATGCATTATTACGTTTGTGCATCATCTTTGTAGTAGCCTAGGAAAACTATAGGGCCCTGATCACAAATCTCCCCATGTGGATAATGTTGATCATCAAAGGTGATAAGTGCTCGTGTTATAGTAATACAAAGTATTATTATCTTATATTGAGCATTACTTTTCTCATATTTTATCATTAATTTGTCTGCATTTATGTGCTTTTGTGCATTGTCGGGTTGTGGAGCCAATTTGGAGAAGAAAGAAGCAAGAATAGGTTATGTTCGCCAATGTTGAGGAGTTCTCAGACCGAGCAAGGAACAAAGCATGAATCTAGACTTGTGGGTGTGTGCCAACCTCCATTGGAAGGGCACAAGGGCAGTCACATTCACAAAAGTCTAACTCGTGTAGCATTGGAGAACTTCACCAATGAAGAGAAATGAAGTAATCGACATGATCTACCATTAATTGTGTGCCCAATTCAACAGCCTCGATGAAGAACGATGAATTCAGAAGCATTTTCGGCAAGATCACTGTAGCAATACTGTAGCGAATTGCTGTAGCAAACCATTATAGCAAGTTGCTATTCACAGTCTGCCAAAAATCAGCAAAACAGAGAATCCACACGGGCATGTGGAAATTCCACACGGCCGTGTGGAGACCCGTGTGGAACCCCGATTTCAGCCTATAAATAGCCCGTTTTCAGATCTATTTGGGGACACCCCCCCACCCCTTCCTTCTATCTCTTGTCTATCTTTTGGGGGGATTTCGACTAGGGTTTGGAGAGATTCTTAGAGTTCTTTGGAGGCGATTATACGGCATTGGCATAGACATGCTTAGGAAGAAAGCTATTGGGGAAGCTTTCGTCGGCATCGATTCGGCGAGGTATGCCCTAGGCTTGACAAGGGATTCGTGGAGAAGATTAGGCGGCTCCACAAGACCATCGATTCGATCTACAAGGGGGTTTTCTTTATGGTTTTTATTCATATGTTCTTAAACTCGTTATTGATTTTGTATTGCTCCATGGAGAGCTAAACCCTTAGTTGGTATTCGGACTTGTGAACCCTAGGATGCTTGTGTTTCTATAACTTTTATTATGCTTTATTAATTTGATGTTTTCTTATTGAGTTCCAATCTTGCATGCCGATTGTATGAGATTTTCCCTTAGCTGTGACACTAGGGTTGAGAATCTATTAGGTTATCCTTTGAGAGTGTAACAACCTCTATAGGATTAGACTACACAAGGTTGGAGAGGGTTGAGATGGTGAGTCGAGAGGTAGCAAAACGTCCTCTTTCTCCTCCGGTGTGAACTTCCCTACCTCCGTATCCCAAGAGTTAATCGCGATCGAAGTAAAGTGAAGTACTAGGAGATGAACTCCCTTGCAAAGGGTTGAGTAAATCCTAGGACTAGGGCTTAACTTAGATTAGGGTTCTTCCGCCTGGACCAAAGGGTTAGAACTAAAATTAGGGATAAGGTCTTTCACTTGGAATCCCTAGAACCCCAAGCAGTTCCACGTAGTGTGAGGCTTAGAATGATGGACTCCCCTGGGGCTTAGTTGACAGGTCAACAAGAGTTAAGGGTCGTAGTGAAACCTAATGCCTGGGCATAATGTTGGAACTAGTCATGGTTGACCTTAGGTTTGGGACCGTGTGCTTAAGGATTTCCACGACTCATTAGGCATTAATTAGAGGGTATAATACTAGTCTTGTACTAGAAGCATTAGTCTTAGGGGGAACTTTGTCTAGTTACCCCATCTTTATATCGATTACCTCTCCTACCTCTATTGCTCTTCTTGTATTATTTTACTTTCTTTTCTATCTATACATATATATTTCTCTCACCATCGATTCTCTTCATAGCTAAATAGCGATAACACTTGTTTCTTAACACTATTCCCTGTGGATACGACTACCCACTCACTAGGGTATTTTATTACTTCGACAACCCGTGCACTTGCGGTACACACACGCAAGGGGTGTGTCAAGTTTTTGGCGCCGTTTCCGGGGAATAGGCGTTTTAGAAACATTTGTATTTCACTATTTTATATATTCACCATTCATTCTATTCTACTCCATATTTTCTTATTCTTCCATCATTCTTATTTGTTTTCTTTTGTTTTGTCTTACTTTTTCTTGCAAGGAGCCTAAATGAAGATTGATCCAGTTATTGAGCTATATTTTCTAGTTGAAGCTCTAAGTAAAAAGTTTGATAGAATTATTGCTTCACAATAACAGAGCAATCCATGCTACAACACATCTCATCCAAATGAAAGGAGCTATCCAAACTTCTTATGGAATAGTGATGGACAACATTGGGAAGCACCTCAAGAACAATTTCAAAAGGATGAGGTACTTGAAGAGGATGAACCTCAGTTGGAAAAAGTACTAGCTAGCTTCATTAAAGCATCCGATGCCTCTTGCCAAAGTATGGAAGCCACACGAAAATTTCATGAAGCCTCCTATAACAACCTTGAGCATCAATTAGGATGGATACTTGATACACTCTCCAAGGAACATGAAGTATTTGAGCAAGCAACGCAAGTTCCTTGTAGAGATGATGTGGTAGTGAACGATAATGAAGAAATGGGGCAAACTGAGTACGTTGCTGTAGAAATTGAAGAGAAAGAAGAAGAACATCATGTTGAGAATTTGGATTACTTGAAAGAATGTGTGCTTGTGAGCAAGGAAATTTTCAAGGGGACTTGTTAGTGTCATGTTCTTTTCAAGCTGAAAATACACAAGAAGAAGTAAACCCTAAGGTAATCGAACAAGCACCGTTCTTTGGGATTGATCAACTCATAAAAAGCAAGAAAGAGTTATTGGGTTTGGGACAAGATGTGGGAAGGTTATTTAAACCATCCAATGACCCACCTATGCTAAGCTTGGACAATTCCCAACCCAAATTGTTTCCTTGGAGGCCAAAAGTACGATGGTTGGACCCTCCAATAAATACTCCACCCCGGCAAGTAGATTTTTGGTTTAAAAGAAGTAGCTATGCAAGTTCTTGTCGGAAGGAACACACTTTTTTCAAGCCTCTATAAGTTAAGAAAGAGGTACGTCAAGCTTAGTGACGTTAAACAAGCGCTTCTTGGGAGGCAACCCAAGTTTTTATTGCTTTTCTAGGCTTTAGTTTAGTTTTAGCATGAATAATTGCCTAGTGTTGGTGTTTCCATTTTATTATGCGTGTGCTGTAATTTTCTCATGGACTATTGGTGTTTTAGTGTGCCTAATTGCGACTGTCAAAGTTTTGGGTCGTTTGAGTGTGTTTTCATGGATCTCTAGTCAAATTTTTATCATATATGTAGGCTCTGAACATTGTATTTAAGTTTCTGAAATTTTCTGCAAAGCCTGTAATTTTTTCTAAGTTGTTCAGTGAAGACACACGGCCATGTGGGATTTCCACACGGGCGTGTGTCACCTTTCAGAGCTCATCCCGAGATGACACAGGGGTGTGTGACCGCCCTTGTGAATAAACTTGTGAAGGGCACACGGCCGTGTGGAATTTCCACACGGTCGTGTGGATCTCTGCAAAGCTACAGCTCTCTATCCCGAGAGTCACAGGGGCCATGTCCTTGTACTCCTTTTACAGGCCTAACTAGTTGAGGTTCAGCACCTTCAACTTATGACTGATGTACAAGACCCTCTTCTTGATCTTGTGAATTAATTTGTGGCATTGGCATAGATGTGCCTTAGTCTTTAAAATGGTCGGGGTCCCCGATTGACTTCCCTAGATGAGTAGTAGTGATGTGTCTTTTTGTCCTCGGCATATTGCAAACAACTCAAATAAGCAAGTAATTAGTTTGATAACATTTAAAGGAAATAAAACATAAGAATAAGTACAAATAAAAGCTAATAATTGCCAAGTAGTGTCAAATAATTATTTAATTATTGTTTTCAGCTTCAAAATGTTCACCAATGATTTATGCCTGAAAATTATGGGGATCATCTGTATCATCTCGACTAAATGATAAATGTATATCTTCATCAGGAAATAAACTATCCAGATTTTGTGATGAATAAGCTTCAATATTGGCCATGGTATCTAAATCATCCTCGCCTATATCATACAAGTCTCTAGGTTTCAAATGTATCGTATACACTTCCTGTCTTCCTTTTAATCAACAGCGTAAAATACCATATGTGACTTAGAACCTTTAATATATCGCTCGTCATCTTCAATAACACCACTATGTATAGCTCTTGCAAAATCGATTTAGGTAAAACCCATTTATCAGTTTTTAAACCCCTAAGGTGAGTTGTGTTGGCCCACTTACATTTGAACAAAGTCACCATAAATAATCCATCGTAACTAATCTCAATAATGTCAACTAATTTTCCATAATATGGCACACCTCCATACCGCATATTAACATTGCGGCTTCCAGAGGGTTGAGTGGCGGAGTATCCCTCCTCGAGGTCCGCGGGCCCATGCGACGCGACAAACATCGCTATTCCTAAAATAACTCCTTGTTTCAAATGGCATAAAACTCCACTATTCTGTGGGTCTAACCCTCTAACACGTTCCAAAGTATGGAACTTGTATCAATTAACATTGAATGCCATGTATCTTTTTGCTTATATAATTGGTCCCTGCGTAAGAGCTATTAGCAAACTCTTACCAGAATCTGGGAGCATGTCACAATCTCAGTTGATCTAAAGACAAATCAAAATAATTTAGACTTGTATATGTCAATTAAAATTCAATGTATACATAGAGATAATGCTTACTCAATTTGTGAACCACTTATTAAACTCTCTATGAACCATCTAATCTACCTTAATAGGATTTCTACTTTGGCTCCATAATTGTCATCTTGCAACAGTACTGAATTCTCTATCATGTTCAAAGTAGTAGTTTAATAATAATGTCCACTTCAATAGTGCATAAACACACCTAATAATACTCACTAAACATATGAATCAATTATTGGGCAATTTATTAGCACATGCCGATGCACTTGCAGCTGCTTAATGGATGACAAAGTAAACCTTGTAAAACCTCTAACTGGTTTCCCAACATATGGAAATAATTATGCAATCCGGGCATTTGGGTGCTGAGGGTGATAGATTCATCATCAACTCGCTTAGGTCAATTCCATATTATCTCAATATTATCTACATATCGCGAACAAAATGTAATAACTTCTTGTGCAATATAACCCTCTACAATAGATCCCTTTGGACGTGCTTTGTTGTGCACAGATGATTTTAGCAGTCCCAAGTATTTGCAACATTATATGGCTTATAGTTATATAACATATATTTGTTGTTATTATTAATTACAAATGAAGCGATTAACAATTAGCTACCATTCTATCAAAAACATCTTAAGGTAATAGATTGGACCTCCAAGTTTGGCTTCATCAACCAAATAAACAGTCAGGTGCATCATCAGAGAAACTAAAATTACTAAGCTTAAACAAATGATTTCTAATATTTTGTTTTGACAATCATAAATTACGAGACATATTTTTTATTGTCTGTTAATCTATATCATGCTGAATCACTCATATTTTTCTAAGTTATGTTTATGATATCGTTATACTATATTTTATAAATGTATTTGATTTTATTTTTGAATTCTATATGATCCCAAATGTTTTTAGTGGATTTCTTACTAGACTATGAGGTTCAAAATTTATTCTCATTTTTTCAGATCATGAATAAAGTAGCCTAGTGGTAGCTTAATAGTGGAATTCGAATAATAGCATACTTCCATCTAGTTGATTTATCTATCTTGTAGATAATGAACTTTATTACTTTTGATGCTTTGAATTTCGAACCTTGTTATGTGTTTGCGATTGAAGTTTGTGGTGTTAGATTTCATCAAACTTAATTATGACATCTATGTTGTATATTATATGCGGAAGCAGGATCACTTACCTCCAGCCATAGCAAATTGTTGAAGACGACGAAAGCCTCTAAGTCCACGCTTGAATTAACCAGGGAATCTTCCAATCTATCTCGTCTTTTCCCACCAATGGAGCTAGGTATTTTCTATCCTATATATAATCCTTACCATCAAAGGATTAACTCCACTTAAAACTTAAGTAGATCATTATCCAAAGTGCCAATTAGAGTTAACTTAGGACTCCTATTAGATAAAGTCATAGACCACTTTATATAGTTTGAATTCAGGTTGGATTAATATTATCACGAAGTTAATTTAGAATAGAACACAAACTAACATTCTCCCACTTGGTCCAACTTTATCATAGGTAACTTAATATCCATTCACATTAACCCATGAATCTGTATTTCTACATCAAAGAAATAAATTACACGAATCATGGCGGTAAGTCATCATTATACCGAGTATTACCTTCCATGCATTACGATGCAATCTCTCTCTTTAATGCAAAACCTATATATGGCATTTTATCATAATGAATAAGCCAGATGCTTATTCGGGTCCAACACACTCAAACTAATAATGCATAAACTTAATAATTATCATTCTCAAACTTAATGTATACACTTAAAGAGGACAAATAAATAAATAAATGTTTAAGAGTTCAATACTAAAGTGATATTAATTGTTCATAGAGAAGAACCAAGTCCCATATGTTCAACATGATCTCTAAACAACTTCGGTGTGATTCCTTTCATCAAAGGATCTGCAATCATCAACTCTATGCTAATGTGTTGAATGGTTACTTCACCAGCATTCACGCGTTCCTTTAGTGCCAAATATTTTATGTCGATATGTTTTCTTCAACTACCACTCTTATTATTCTTAGAAAAATCACAGCATCAGAATTATCACAATACATCCTCAATGGCTTAGATATAGAATCAATGATTCTAAGCCCTGATATGAAACTCCTCAACCAAATACCATAGGAACTCGACTCAAAACATGAAACGAACTCGGCTTCCATAGTGGAAGTAGCAATCAAAGTCTATTTTGCACTTTTCCATGAGATAGCACCACCGGCCAACATGAAAATGTAACCAGATGTTGATCTCTAAGAGTCAAGGCAGCCAGCATAATCTAAATCCGAGTACCTAATGACCTCCAAGTCATCTGATCTTTTATAAGTTTGCACTCCTTCATACCCTGAGGATACCTCAGAGGTCTGTCTCTATGTATCTTAATACCAATGACATAAGATGCCTCGCCCATATCTTTCGTGTCAAAATTCTTAGAGGGAAATCACTTCACCTCATGCAACATACCCTTATCATTGGTTGCAAGCAAAATATCATCAACATATAGGACTAAAAAGCAAAACTTGCTCCCACTATCTTTATAGTATATGCATTGATCCTTAATGTTCTCAGCAAAATAGAATGATGAGATAACATCGTGGAACTTCAAATACCATTGTCCGGGATGCTTGTTTTAGTCCATATATAGATTTCTTAAGCTTGCAAACCAAGCTTTCACCTTCACTAGAGAAGAATCCTTCAGCTTGTTTCATAAACACCTCTTCATATAGATCTCCATTAAGGAAAGTCGTTTTCACATCCATCTGATGTAATTCCAAGTTAAAATGATTTACTAATGCCATTATAATACAAAATGAGTCCTTTTTCGAAACTGGAGAAAAAGTCTCATTATAGTCGATGCCCTCTTTCTGAGTAAATCTTTTAGTAGCCAATCTAGCCTTGTAACACTCAATGTTGCCTAGCGAGTCTTTCTTGGTTTTGTAGACCCACTTACACCCAATGGCTTTCACCCCTTCAGGCAACTTGACTAGATCCCAAACACCATTATGTGCCATGAATTCCATCTCATCCTTCATAGCATCATACCATAACTTAGAATTACTACAACTAATAGCTTGTGAAAATGTTTTAGGGTCATCAATGCCTCCAAAATCATAGTCAGATTCTTGTAAATACACAACATAATTACTAGATATTGCCGATTTCCTAATTCTAGTTGATCTTCTTAATACCACATCATTATCTTCTTGATGAAGTTGTTGCTCAATAACTCCATATTGATGTTGTGGGACTTGATCAACTAGATTAGCAGGATGTGGTTCCTCAATGATTGTCATTTTAATGTCTTCCAAATCTTGATGGTTATCATGTGAAAAAATCAATCTTTGATTAGTGTCCGGAGTTTCTTCATGATCTTCTTCAAGACCAAAGTCTAGAGGTTGATCACTCCCACTAATCAAGTTATTCTCAAGAAATTTGGCATTTCTTGATTCCACAATTCTAGTGCTATATGATGGACAATAAAATCTATAACCCTTGGACTTTTCGGCATAACCAATAAAATAACCGCTAACAGTACTTGGGTCCAACTTTCTCTCATGTGGATTAAACACTCTTATTTCAGCTAGACAACCCCAAACACGCATATGTTGCAAACTCGGTTTCCAACATTTGAATAATTCATATGGAGTTTTAGAAACTGCCTTGGTCGGAACACGGTTTAATATATACGCTACTGTTTTAAGAGCTTCAGTCCACATAGATCGAGGAAGTTTGGAGTTGCTAAGCATACTCCTTACCATATCCATTAAAGTGTCGTTTCTTCTTTCAGTTAAACCATTTTGATTTGGTGACCTAGGCATAGTGTATTAGGCCACAATACCATGCTCTTCTAGAAACCTTGCAAATGGACCTAGTGTCTGTCCATCCTCTGTGTACCTACCACCTCTATCTGATCTCACGATCTTTATTTTCTTACTGTATTGTATCTCTACTTCAACTTTAAAAATCTTGAAAGCATCTAATGCTTTATTCTTATTATCAAGTAAGTAGAGATACATAAAGCATGAATAATCATCAATGAAAGAAATGAAGTATCATTGACCATACGAGTCCATCTCTGGACTACAAATGTCTGTATGTATGATCTCTAATAAGCATGAACTCTTCCTAGCACCCTCTTAGATTTGCTGATTTGCTTACCCTTTATGCAATCCACACAAGTTTGAAAGTCAGTAAAATCAAGAGAGTCAAGGATTCTATCATTCACCAACTTCTCAATTCTCTTTATGGAGATATGTCCCAATTTCCGGTGCCATAACATAGAAGATTTATCATTCAAAACACTACATTTAATACCAACATTTACTTGATCATACAACACATTATAAGAAACATTACTTTGCAAATAAATTTGTAAAAAACCATCACACAATGCACCATTCCCAACAAAGAGAAGAATTATAAAACAAACGAAAATATGTTTCATAAAACTTAAAGGAATATCCTAATGGTACAAGTTGTGAAACTGAAATTAAATTTCTAGAAAAACTAGGAATATAATAGGTCTTTTCCAAATCTAGAACAAATCCTGAATCTAAAACCAATTTGCATGTCTCGACTGCCTCTACAAGTGAACGAATCTTATTCCCTAAATAAATAAACTGTTCATTCTTCGTCAGTATCCTTCGCCTTAAGAAGCCCTGCAAGGTATTAGAAACATGGATTGTAGTACTAGAATCAATCCACCAAGTGCTATGACAAATATCAACCATATTAGATTCATAACAAATGAAAAAAATTTAGTACCTTTCTTCTCAAGATGAATCTTGAGTTTTGAGCAATCCTTCTTCATGTGCCCTTTCTTCTTACAAAAGAAGAACTTGGACACCTTCTAGATCTGAACAGGTAATTTGCCTTCATCCTTGTTCAGGTTGGTTCGTCTTCTCTTCCTACCTTGAGTAGCCATATGTGCACTTTCACTCTTTTCTAATAACAACCTTTTCACCTCTTGAACACACATGGTCAAAAGCTTATTAATAGACCATTTATCTTTATGTGTGTTGTATGGGATTTTGAAAGCGTTATACTGATGTCAAAGAGAGTGCAAGATAAAGTGCACAAGGTAAGCATCTGAAAAATCGATATGCTCTAAAGCCTTAAGTTAAGCTACTAAGTCTCTTATCCTCATGATGTGCTCTCGCACACCTTTAACACTTGTGAGCTTCATGGATAATAATTTGGTTATGAGAGTGCTAGCAAGAGCCTTATCTGAAGATTCAAATTAATCATCAATTGCCTTCAACAAATCTCTTACATGCATGTGCATAATCTGGGATTGAACCACGGATACTAGTAGATATACTTGTCTTAATGTACATCATGCTCAAGCGATTAGATCGCTCCCACTGTTCATACAAGGCAATAGCAGCATGAGTGCTATTGTCTGTCGGCACAGGTGATTCATCCTTCCTTATAGCATAGTCAAAATCCATGCATCCCAACTAGAGGAGAATCAACTCCTTCCAAGTTTTATAATTATCACCCCTTAACATAGGAACATGACATTTTTCATCAAAAGTATCTGATTGCATAGCTACAATAAACAAAATAACATACATATCATTCTTAATATTCAAGGCAATAGAACAAGTTGGTATGCTTACCAATGCAAGCCATACCGAAAAACAAAACATGAATCAATTTGTTATCACAATCTGCCTGTGGGCAAAGATATAGATACAAAATAGATTCATAACCACCGATAAAACTAATGGATAATTAAAATTTATTAATACCTGTGGGTGACTTAAGAAATAAAAATTAACCATTATTTTATCCTAATTAATTATATAAATATAATAAAGTCCCTGTGGAGTAAAATCATTATATCAAATATAATTAATCACAATTTGCCACTTGATAAAACTAATAAATAATTAAAATTACTTAATACATGTGGGTGACTTAAGTAACAAAAATTATTCATTATTTTATCCTAATTAATTATGAGAAATATAACAAAATCCCTGTGGGATAAAATTATTATACTAATCATAATTAATTGCAATTCATGTCATTTAAACTAGATGTGATCCATCACACTCATAATGTGTAATCGATAATTTTTAAAATAAAATTATGAATATTGTGGCCACTCCATAATTAACAAAAATTCATTTGATCACATGACATACCAACCATATACATGAACAAACTCAATGTAAATAATTAATTATACAAATTATAATTAATACACTTAATGCATGAAAAATTCATACAAATATAACCCTGAAATTTAAATAAACAACTAAATAGGGATCTACATGCAAAATATACCCAAGTAAATCAATTTTGCAGAAAACACCCATTAAACTATTTTATTTAAAACCATCATTCAAATTACTGAATTTAATAAAATAATTAAAATAATTAAAATTAATGTTAGGAAAAACACTAACATTCTCCACAAGGGCAGCCGCCGGCCGACGATGAGCTCGCGGCCCACCAGCACGCGGCTAGCATACAAGCGCACGGCCAGGCCAGGGCCTTGCCTGTGTTGCACACGTGCAGCCCATCCGCGGCCTATTCATGATTTGACAAGTGTGGTTGCACACCTTGTCCAAGATGGGTTCAATTTTGGGCCTAATACCCAATTCTTTCAAACCCTAAATTAGCATAATTTATTTCATTATAAAACATGCGTAAACATTAAAGGATTTAGTTCATACAACCCCTAACTCATGCATGTTTATTATAATCTATATGAAATAATGCATTAAATTCAAACAATGTGTAATTTCTAAATAACACATACATGTCAGAATTTAATCATGCTAGGCAGAGGCATGAAACCTAGCTCAGATGCCAACTGTTAGATTTCATCAAAGTTAATTACGACATCTATGTTGTATATTATATGCGGTAGTAGGATCACTTACCTCCAACCGTAGCAAATTGTTGAAGACGAAGAGAGCCTCTAAGTCCACGCTTGAATTAACCAGGGACTCTTCCAATCTATCCCGTCCTCTCCCACCGATGGAGCTAGGTATTTGCCAGAACGATAGATTGGGGACCCCTGGTACTGTCCTATATATAATTCTTACCATCAAAGGATTAACTCCACTTAAAACTTAAGTAGATCATTATCCAAGGTGCCAATTAGAGTTAACTTAGGACTCATATTAAATAAAGTCATTGACCACTTTATATAGTTTAAATTCAAGTTGGATTAATATCATCACGAAGTTAATTCAGAATAGAAATCAAATTGACATGTGGTTTGTTAGATTATACAAACTGTTCTAAAACAAGTTCCAATGTTACGCATGCTACTAAGTTCTACCCTATGGGTATACAACAGTTTGTCAATACACTGGTTCCAGGCGTGACACTTAATTGTCAGGCTATTTGGGAATAATCAGAAGAGGTAAGAGACAATAAAAGCTACACAGTAATGTTTGGCATGCCTGCCTGTTCTTTAGATGGCAACAAACTTGTCATTCTTACAAGCCCAGCCGGCTGCTAATGCCAATTGGTTATATGACCATGAGCAGTTTGAATGTATCTTCAAAAACTAAATAAACAAAATGCATTCGGAAAGAATGATAAGAAATAAACATGCAAGTACTATATCTCCCTTAATTCTAATAAAACCAAATTAATACATAAGCATCTCTCTATTAATCTTGCAACACTGCACGGTTGATGTTAAAAGACAGGAAGCATTCATATAATTAATAACTGCTTAAATTTATTTCAATTCCAAACCTTTTGTCAGCTACAAATGATTTACAGAGCACATGATTGCAATCCAAACAACAGTAGGCAGAACTACAACAAACCATTTCTGCTTGGAGCTTCAGAAACAATGTTTGTTCATGCTAATTGAAACACCAGAAACTTGCAAACAAAAATTGCATACATTTATATACTGAATAGTGGCAAGTAAATTGGCATAAATTGTTGCCTTCATCTAAATGCATAGCGCCGATCCCAATTGCGTAATGAGCGCTCCGAATCAATACTAAGATAGGTCGAAGATCTGTGAGACTTTACAGGGGCTGATGCACCTTTCAATCTAGGCGATTTCAGATTAGACATTGAAGGGTGCCTGCTTGTCTTAGCTAAGCCTGCGTCACCGGAGACTGAAGGGAATGGTGAGAGAATCCTACTGGTATATGGCATGCAATGATCAGAGAAGGTATCCCCCATCCTCATCCTTTGCTTTGGTGTGCTAATCGAACGGAATCTGGCCTTAGTGGATTCTGTTGATGCCATGTAGCTTGGGATGGAAGGGGAGCTTGTGAAGGAGTCATCATCCCTTGGTGAGTTTCGCCTGGACCGGCTAAATGATCGTCTTGCCATTGGCCCAAGCGGGGTTACATCGGTTTTCTCTTTGTGTAAAAGATGATCTGAGGCTCGAAAAGATTGCGGAACATGACACTGTTGGTTTAAATTATTGTCCTCAGGACTCGGAACAGGAAAAACTTCAGGTATGTCCTTCTCGCATGTTTGTGTTCCAACCCATTGTTCGAGCCAGCTCCACCTCCTGTTCAGCTCTTCAGTTTCGTATTCCTCGGCCACTGGTGTACTCGGTCTTCCGGGATTCCTCCTTTCCTGAGTGAATGTGATATTTATCATCAGCCATTCATTACAATTAATTATATAAATGACTCATTATAGCATAACAATAACATAAATTTTATTCGCCTGAAAAAGGTTCATCTCCTTTCGCTTAATTACCAGTGAATCAACTGTTTTCAGCTGATATTACCTTTTAGATGAGCAGTTAAATTGAAACAGGCATACAACCAATGCTGAAAATGGATACGGTAAAATGAAACATTAGTTAAGCAAGTTGATTTTAGACTTTTGTTCTTACTGATAGAAATATGGTCACAAGCAAAACGTTACAGATAGACTATGTAGAGCTCAAAGGAAAAACTATTGGAATTCATACTCATAATGAGAGAGCATTCTTAAATGGCGAAGCCTCGATCCCTAACTTAGACTAATTCACATGCTCAATTGGAAGCATATCTAATAGAATCAAGAATGAGAGACTGGCTACAACAATTCAAAATTGCAAAGCTAAAGGAGAGAAGAAATTACCAGAGAAGGGAGATCAAGTAAATTTTAGGATATTTCAGCTCAGTAACAGCTTTTTTCCAAGAAAATTTTAATGAAGTTAGGTTGCTATGGAAAGAAAAACTGAGGCCAAGAAAGGCCAAAACACCAACAGAATAAATGATATCCATTTTCCTGGCTGAACAAAACAAATTTAGCTAAATTCAATCTTTTGCATACATCGACAAGCAATTAAAATACACCTAACTCATGAATAAAGTTCATTCAGAAATTAGTAAATACGGAGATGGAAAAATCTGATAAGTTAGTATGCAGATGACACTTCAGATAAGCCTTCCATTCTTTTTATTGAACATTTTTGCACAATATTAAGCCTTACCACATCTAATATGAAAGGAGACACAAGATAATGAATTGGGGTATTAATTAGGTTGAGTTCAATGAAATATACCTGAAAAAAAGATGCATAATGCATTGCTCGCTCACGCTTCTGAGCAGCTTCTCTCTTGTTTCTCAAAATGGCATTGATCTCTTCCATTGATAGGACACTGCCATCCCATTTTCTTTCACTGTTTTGATGAAGCTGTTTAGGTGAAAAGGATTAAATCAGCATAATATCAATGACAGCTTAATTGATGATATGGAGAAATATAAGAAAATAAGCAGGAGATTGCCTTTATTTGCATTAGAGTCTATTGCCTCATTTCCAGTCTAGAAAGCACCATGGTCTTAACCGCACTTTTAGAAGTAAAGGTGATTGGTACAAGAATAACACATACGATTTTCAGAACAACAAAACACCAGTTCGAACATGTTGAAGAGAAGCAACAGAGGGCATTGGAATTTGAAATATTTCATAGTCCTCCTTTAGACATATGACAAGTATGTCGTCCACATAATATTAAATGTACTCATATACTCATATCTTTCTGATGGTAAAGACTTAAAAGAGGCCTTGAAACTTAGAAGAAAACAAATATCAGACTGATAAGAAAAAAAAACAAATGGAATTATTATTTAAATTTTTGCCAAGGAAAACAGAGGAGAATCCAAATAACCATGCAACCAACTGATGAAATCAATTGCTAAAGTAGCAAGCATAAAATATGTAAAGCAGGTCAAGTTACTTACACTGGCTCTTAAATAATCAAACCCTTTTGAACTTCTTTGACTTTTGTCATTGAGTTCATAAATTTCACTGTCTTCCACTGTTTTAACTCTGCTTGCACGAGCATGTGACTGGATCTTTATAAGGGATTGCAAACTTCTTAAAGTTATATTAGTTTGCCGTCTAACTGCTTGACCTCGTACCAGAGCTTGAAGCAGGACAAGCCCCTTCAGTGCTCTCAATGCTCTCCTTGCCTATGAATAAGTTTTTCGAAAATCAGTCACACAACTATTGATAATCCTGAAAGGAAACTTATGAATATAACAGTTTTTTTTAATTTCACTTTTCTTACTTCGAAGCGTTTTAAAACATGTACAGAGCTTTTGAACATTAAGTGCCACTTTTAATTGTTAATAAACTTCATTTGAAACAAAAAAAATATATATATATCATTTGTCCTATGATTTTTTTATAATCAAGACATGAGCTCATAAGATATTTGCAAACCAAGCTCTGAAACTACGATACAAATTATTTAAGCACAATGCAACCCAAAGCTTAAATATAAAGGACAAGAAAAACATGTTCATATATTCAAATCCATATTTTTCAAATTAACCAAAATGAGATTATTAGTAACTCTAATAAAATAGACTAAGAAAACAATAGAGTAGAAAAGGCCAGAGCTTACAAGATATCCCCGAAATGCACTTTGAATTTTAACAGCGGCAGATACCCGACGCCTTTGGTATGATAAAGGTTGTGTCCCAGCGAGACGCACAACCTGAGCAGCTGCCTGAGCAGCTGCAACAGCAGCCTCTGCAGCGGCGGCTGTGGCAACAGCAACAGCCATGGCATGCTTGTTCTGCTCTTCTTCAGCTTCTTTCAGCCTTCTCATATTCTGGTTTGTTGGAGGTGGAAGAGCAAGGTGAGACTTTTTCTTGAGCCTTCCAAAGATCCATCTTTTTCTTCTCTCCTTCTTCAAACACAACATCAATGCCACTTTGAAGCTAATGTTAATAACTACATAAACATTTTACAGAGATGTCATCAAAGAATACCTTTTCTTGTTTTGCTTTGGCATCTGAAACAAAAAATCTCTTTAGCCGATCAAACCAACTCCTCTTCCTCCCCATTACAAAATCAATCCAACAGTCTGAGACACATTGAAAAAACAACACCCACACTAAATGACATTCTAGTTTTTACTCCAAATTTTAGACAGAAAACCCATAAATCAAGAGCATCTCAAGCAACAATGAAACCACAATTGAGGAAAGACGCACATACTACAGTTTTTTTCCCTAAATTGAGAAGAATACAAAAAAGAATAACAAAAGTGCAAACCTCTTAAAATTGGAAGAATGGATGAATATGGTCCATGGCAAGGAAGAAGAAGAGAGTGGTGGTAGAAAGGAAGAGGAAGAGGAGGAAGGATAGCTAAATTAGTAGCTATCACTTTCTTTCAATTCTTTGTTGAGGGATGAGTATTCCAATCTTGGTGGTCTTTGTTTGTTGGATAATGAGGCATGATGTGTGTGGAGTGTAGTAGATGGGGAAAAAAAAAAGTGGGGGAAAGAGTGTCTTGGAAAGGCCAGACTGGGAACTTTTTATGCATGTTGAGGCCAATCTGGTTTTTTCTTTTGAATGAGTGTGTGTGACATCAAACTTTTCACTTCATCCATGCACATGTCTTTCTCTTTTGGTTTTTTTTTTCTAACCAACTTGGGGTCTGATCTCGTGCATGGTACAAACACAGCTGTGTTCCTACAGGATAATGTTTCCAACTTAAAATTACTAGAATACCCTTGTATAGTTTGTAACTTGAATTTACAAAAATCCCTATTATATGTTTTGTTATTTTTAGATTTTTTTTAATTTTTCTTTAGGCATTTGTAATTATTGTATACAATATATATTGTATAATTATTTAACTGAATTGTAAAAATTTAGAGGTTTTATAAATATTTTGGTGATGTTTTATATATATACATAAACGGTAGTTAAATTTAATGGCAATGTTGTAAATGTAGATGACTTAAAGGGTAAGATTGGAAATAAAAGTGGACATAAAGACATCTTGCATATGCTATAAGCGATGCATTTCAATTCATCAAGTTGAAACTTGAAAGTTGAGTCATTAAGCATCTTGGCTTCCATGTATTCATGTATATGTGAAATTAGCACTGAAAATGATTTTTGATTCAATAGATTAAAAAGTCTGAAATTCCACAACCAGATTTCTGCCAAAGAGATATTTAATGGTTTGTAATTTCTCTTTATAGTTTTTTTAAAAACATCTTTAAATATTTAACACAACATAATTTTAAGTGAAAAAGAAAAAATTGCTACATCTTAATTATTTAACACTGATTGTTTTTCACGTATCATAACAATCTATTTTGATGTTTTGTCTTCTTTTGGACTTCATTTAGTGGATTGGATGATTTTTTTCATACTTTTTTTTATTTTTAATTTTATTATTGAATTTTTTCTTCTTCCCTTTTTATTTGAAATGATTTATGTAATGGTATGCAACGTTGTTGTTGTTTTTAAGGCCTTGTTTGGATTGACTTCTAATAGAAGTATTTTTTTTTTTAAGTTCTATGGAAGCACTTTTGAAAAAAAAAATGCTTTTCAAAATAAATTAATTGCTTTTCTGTATTTTATGGTTGGATAACTTAATTCAAAAGCACTTTTATATGTGGAATGAAAAAACACTTTTAAAGATGACAAATTACTAAAATGGGCATTCTTTATGAAAATAATGAAGGAATTATTCATTTGTCAAGTCTAATTTAGTAATTTTACACCCAAAAAGCAGCTCTCAGAAGTGCTTTTCTCAAAAGCACCTGATGGCCAGCTTTTAAAAAAAAACTAAATTTCAATTTTTTTCACAGCTTCTGCTTCTGCCTAAAAGCCCAAACAAATATGTTTTTAAAAACCCAAAAAATGCTTAACTTATAAAAAAAAACACTTCTAGGCTTAAAATAAGCTCATCCAAATAACCCCTAAATATGGGCAAATCATCATCACACACTTCTTGAATTTTTAACCATATTTTGAAAAAAAAAATCATTTTTTTAAGTTTTAGTATAACAATGAATAACACTATCACTCGCCTATTGCATTGGCGTTGTATACAATGCTCTCACTAGTTATATTTTTTATTTTTTATTTTATTTTATTTTATTTTATTTTTAAAAAAGCAATGCTCTTACTATTATGGGTAAAAATATGATTTTTTTTCATTTGCATTACTAAATATAAACACCACAACACCCCTAGTAATAAGGCAACAAAAAAAAAAGAAGTTGCTTTAATAAGAAATATTACATATAAGAGCACCAATACAAAAACATACCACGATGAAACAAAAACAGTAGCTGATTGGAATTCTTGTACCATTCATAAGTACAATTTATTATTTCTTTTAAACAAAAATTACATTGACAAGATTATTGATTGATTTACTTATTTAATTATTTGGTTGAAATTTGATGTTTTCTTTTCCCTCAAGGAACTAAACAGTACATGCATGAGCTAACCAGTTGGTCTTGTCTCCTTTGGGCAGCCTGCTTTAACTCCTTTTAATTATCACTTTATTGTATTGTTCTTTGTTTCTTTTTCCACCCAATTTAAATAATTAAACAAAAGTGCTTCTCAAAATAATTATGAATCATGTCTCAACTAATGAATTGAGTGGAGTAGGTTCAAGAAAATTAAAACATAGAACCAAATCAAACTTTGCAATTATAGATATAAATGATTGATTTAATCAATTAATACATTTTGATTATGTGCCATTGGGTTACTTTATTTAGAAAATGATTAGATTAGGCTTGTTTGGCATTGTTGCAAATTTCTGTTTTTGTTTTCAATTTCATGTTTTAGAAACAAAACTGAGAAAACATGTTTGACAACTTGTTTTTGTTTTCAAAAATTTTGGCAACAATTCTCATGTTTTCAAAAAAACAGAAAACAACAATTTTATGTTTTTCAACTGTTTTGGAAACGTTTTCAAAACTCTTCCTCCCACCATAAATTGTTTCTCTTCTCTCTTCTCTCTTCTCTCTTCTCTTTTAATTTTTAATTTTTATTTTTTCAAAAATATTAAATTTTTACAAATTAATAATAATAATAATAATTTTAAAAATATATATTTTTAAAAAATATATTTGTAAAAATTTATTATTTTGGCTTGATATTTTACAAATTAATTTATATAGTACAAAAAATTATATTTTTAGAAATTATTTGTGAAAATAATTGGGTTATAATAATTTTATGTAAACCAAACATGTTTTTGTTTACAGTTTTTTGAAATGCACAATAGTTAGTGTATCCAAATATATTTTTGTTTTCAAAAAATTGAAAATAAAACGAAAACAAAGCAAAAACAAAACAAAAACAAAACAAAAACAAAAAACAAAAAAAATAAAAACGATCCCAAACGACCCCTAAATTTTTCATTATTTTAATTTTTTCAATAACATGAACAAATCACTAGGCACATTCTATTTATATTTCATCCATGTATTAGAAGAAACTCGAATCCTCAATCTCTTACATAATAATTAAATGCTTTAACCGCTTGACCATTGTAAGATACCTATTATTTTGATTCTCTCAAAATTAGTGAGGAAAATTTCTTTATCTATATTTGTAATTATTAATATTAATAAATATTTATTATTATTTAAAAAATAAGATTTTGATTTGAAAACTCAATCTTTATTAATATTAATTAAATCAATTTTTAATCCACTTAAATAATTTTTTTTCAAGTCAATATTTTTTCATTCTTATACGGAAACATCCTTATTTACATTGAACAACAAGACATGTCATCTCTCTCTCAAACACAAGAATAGATCAATCCTTTTTTTTCTATTTTAAATTTTGAAAAATTATTTAAGAAAGATAGGATTGTTAAAAGTTTTTGGGACCATCAATTTGGGAGTGGAAGTAAATAGCTTGTTGTTTAAAATCAGGGGGTTTTAATAGTGTACCAAACCTTAAACCGATGAAATAAATGGTTCATATTTTAACCGGTCTAACAAAATCAGCCAGTCAGTATGATTATATTGATGGAATACACAATAAATAGTTATGTAAAAATCATAAATAAAAAGTAATATTTTTTAATTATAGTTTTAATTTTTTAAGTTTAAAATGTTATGTCTATAAAATTGCAATTGTAAATCAATAATTTAATTTAAAATTTTAAAATAAAAAGTTCCCAGTTCAAAGTTTATGATATAGTAAAAAATAAAAAATATAAAGATAAACATAAATCCAATAAAAAAATCAAAATAAAAGATATCAACATAATATTAAAAACAATATATCTAATCATGGTTGACTGGATTCTTTTAAGTTCAAATTTTTTTAAAAAAAATTTGAACTTAAAATTTCAAAATAAATTAAAGAAAAAATTCAAATCTTCTTTTATCCTAACTGATACGGTACGTAGATTGACTGGTTTACATGATTTTTAATATTTTAATAAATATAATTTTTTATATAACTTGAAGGGTAAATTTTTTGATGTGGTCACCGTGTGATTTTTATTTTGGTCATTGTGTTTCAATTTGTATCTTTTTGGTCATTAGATATTGATTTATTTTCACCGAGAAATCACTTGGTGTTTTCCGACTAATTTTAAATGACGTGGCAGTAAAAAATGTCACGTTACTATATGATTAAGTAAGCTAAGTCAGCATCCGGCTGATGTGCTCTCTCCAGCTAGGATGAGAGAAAATATTAAAATAGAATGATGTGGCATTTAGACTGCCACGTCATTTAAAATTGGTCACAAAATTCCAAGTGACCTTCCGATAAAAACAAAGCAATATCTAATGACCAAAAAGATACAAATTAAAATACAATGATCAAAATAAAAATCGGTCAAAACATGATGACCATCTAAAATATTTACCCTGACTTGAAAGACTATAATGATATCTCTAAGCCAAAGGTTGAAGGTTTAATTTTTTTTTTCAAAACATTGAGTGTTAATGCGAGCAAGTAGCTAATAGATTGTCTATTTTATAAAGACAACCGCATGTATAAATTTCGGCGGAGCAAGTGGGAGCAGGGCTTATGCACACATAAATACTAGGACCACTTGCATATAATCACTACTCACATTTCTAAAAATATGTCTTCACTTAAAATTCACTCTCACCACTTCTGAAGAGTTCTATTAATAATTTGATTATCACTAAATCACTTGGTCGTTGATTCGCTGCTGTTTTTAAACAGTATTAAAAAAAAAAAAAAGCAGAGGAATAATTTAAAAAAAAAAAAAAGTTGGACCACATAACAACTGTCAATGAAAAGTTTACAGTTGTGGTAGGCAGACACTGCAATCTCCACTTTATTCCCCTCCACATTCTGAGATTCTGATCTTTTCCACTGCTTCGCAGCAGTGGCAGTAAACACCTCATGATCAAACCCCACCATTCATTTATCCACTTCTACCAATGGACCACACAAGCACCACCCTCACCTCTGTTTAATAATTTCAATATCCCTTTCTTCCTCATTACTATTCAATGCTTTAAAATCTAAATTTTCTGATAAATTGCATTAATTAGGATCAATTAACGAGTCCTACCAGCTAAGGCACATACTGTTCACTGATATTTCTATTGCCACTCATGATATTGATAGATGATCTACTCCAGATGATTATTTTTTATATAATACTAATATTTTTGTTAGTTTATTTTTTGTGTAGGAATCTACTTTCATTACTGGTGGATCTAGGAATTTTAAATTTCATATAGTTTGGTTCACTGTTTTCTTATTTTGTATGTTGTGATTGTCCCATATTTTATTTAACAAAATTATGATGTATTCATTTTAGTTGGGGAAAAAATAATTTAATAATTATTATTTAAATCAATATATTAATATTTATAAATATATATTTCTAACTATTAGTATTTTATTTATTAATATAAATATATATGGTTTTTTTAAAAGGAATAAACAAACACTTGTTTATTATCTATACAAGTCCAAAATTGTGTGGGTATTGTTTAAGATTAATTATTTGTTTAATCATCCAAACATTTTGGAAACCCTTTCAAGGATAAAAACAAAGAAGCTTGATGTTGAGCATTGTCTTCATCCATCACAAACAAATTGGAAAGCATCAGCTGTCATACAAAATAAAAAATACATATAACTAAATAAAATATTGGTTTTCATTAACAGGAATTTATCCACTACCTGGAGATTTCATACATTCATAATTCAATTAAGATTTAAACATTCTAATGATTGCTTAAATTTCTGAATTGAAGTAGGTACAAAGTATGCTTAAAATGCAAGTGCTAAGCTTCATGATGGAGATTAGATGCAAAAGACATGGGAGACATGAACCAGTACTACGGCACAAGCATCTGACATCTATGCTTTGTACTATCAACGAAAGAAGGCACCTACTACTTTGACTTGATTCCTTTATATTTAATCATTATTATTACTTCAAAAAACATGAAATTCTAATACAAAACTGATGGATGAATGAATTATTTGAATTCTGTTTAATCTGATTTTGAAAATGGCACTACGTGACATATATGTTTTTTTTATTCATGTTAAGGCCCGTTTGGTACGAGTGAAAGTAATAACTTTCTCTGCAAAGTAACGAGAGTGAATCATTTTCACTTGTTTGGTTTCTTAAAAATAATTGGTCCCCTTGCAATCACTTTCCTTTTGACCATGGAAAGTGATTCACATGGGGGTGGTGTGAAAGTGATTGCAACATTAGGTGGGAAAGTTTTATAATTGTTAAATTACTATGCTACCCTCTCATCAAATAAAAATTCTTCATTGTTTTTTTAAATAAAAACCCTAACACATTGTTGAATAATATCAATCATAACAATATTAAAATAAACACAATTGTATAATGGATAAAAATTGACAAATGAATGGTGGTTTAAAGCCATATATATTCTTTTTAGTGTATTAAAAAAATAATAACCATATTTAAAAAAATTCTTAAAATACTTTATAAAGAAAATGTTAATTATTATATAAACTAAGTTAGTATGTCATTAGAGTTTATTAAAAGTCCATTTTTTATAAATAAAATAACTAGGGGTAATATTGAGAATAAACATAACTTTACATAATAGATGCATTCATACCAAATGAGGGAATTAAATTTGCATGCAATTTAATTACAATTTTCATTGTATACACCAAACATTGTAATGTTACTTTGTAGGGAAAGTAATTGCATGCAAAATATTTCCCTGCAAAAGCTTTGCATGTAATTACTTTCCTTGCAAACTACCAAACGGAGCTAGTCTGTCCACGGATTCCATTGCGGCATGGTTGGAGCCCCTGTA
Organism: Dioscorea alata; assembly: GCA_020875875.1. NCBI lineage: Eukaryota > Viridiplantae > Streptophyta > Magnoliopsida > Dioscoreales > Dioscoreaceae > Dioscorea > Dioscorea alata. The sequence continues at coordinate 15,914,911 of CM037017.1, forward strand.
ATATGAACCTCATTAAGCATGTGGAGCCAGATATTTACCTTGGTGTTATCTTAGCCCCGTTGCTTATGGGAGTATGAGTGTTCGAGCGTTAGCCGAGGGCCTTTGTATTGTAAACCTTATTTTTGTGAATTAAATTCGATACTAGTGCTGCTATAGATGTATGTCAAATTGATCAAATTACCTAAAATTATGTGTCTTTCTTATCACTACTCAGATTCACTTTCGATTTGTTGATCCTTAATAGACTTGTTCAAAAAAATTTAGAGAATCAGATACCATCGAAAGTGCAGCAGAGTTAAACCACGATATAGTTTGAATCCATGTTTACTCGACTTGTAATCAAATTAGGGTATATTTAAAATTTAAATATATAAATAACTTTGATAAATTGTATTGCAATCATTATATTTAATTTTCAATATAGTAAAATCATTATCTTCTTTTGCATTTGTGGTATTTCTCAATTTATGATTTTTCACTTAAATTTGTGTGTTCTTCTTTTCTTTCCTTTGCCCGGTTATGAAGCTTCATTGACAATGACAGGACATAAATTTTATTAAGGGAAAATTACTTAAAAGTCTCTGAGAAGTTTCCAACTTCCACTGCAGTCCCTCTGACATTTTCATTTTCCTTTAGATCCATCCTTTTTAAATGCAAATTCCATTTAGTCCCTGGTGTTACTTCAGTCAGTTAATGGGGGAGAAAATTACACAAATGCCCATTTACAATAAAGCAAAAAGTAACTTTCATGTCCATGTCAAATCCCATTTATTGTTAGTAAGGCTATGCAATATATTTTGTCAGAAAGAGAGTATATTTCACTTCTTCTTCTTCTTCTTCTCATCTTGGGTTGGGTTTGCCATTTTTCATCTTGGTCCGTTGCCAAAGCTTAAAGTGAACTCCTGCACGCGTAAGTTAGTTGTTGTTCTTCATGTTCTTGTTATTGTTCTTGTTGTTCTTGTTCTTCTTCTTGTTCTTCTTGTTCGTATTGTTATTGTTCTTCTTCTTTTCGTTCTTGAACTTCTTCTTTTTGTTTTTGTTGTTGTTATTGTTGTTCTTCTTCTTGTAATTATTCTTGTTATTTTTTCTATTTTGACCTTGTTGTTTTTTTTATTGTTGTTGTAGTTGTACAATGGAAACTTACTCTGCCGTGGCGAGATTCAAAGGAGAAGGCCGTGTGCTATAATTTACCATATTAAGTTCATGGGAGTCAATCATGGGTGAGATATGTGTCTGTTGGTCCCTAGATGCTTCTGAAGTGAAAGTGAAGTTCGTAACGCCTGACTCATACAAGACGCTTTGCCCCATTGAGTCTGAAGTGGATTTTCAATGCATGTGTCATATATACCATAGCTTTAACAAGTTCGTTGTCGACATCATTGTCAAGGAAGTGCATGTCTCTGCAGATGGAAACTCGGGCCCGTTGATCCCATAGTAATAAAACAACGAACTCTACTAGTTGTTAATTGTGTTATACGTGTTGTTGTTTGAATAGATTTTTGCCCTTTTGAATGTGAATTTTATTTCGTGTCATATATTATTGTTTCCTGTGTATAATATTAGTTTCTTGTATATAACATTGGTTTCCTGTGTATAATATTAGTTTTTTGTGTATAATATTAGTTTTCTGTGTATAATATTAGGTGTACTGTGTATAATATTTACTTCCTGTGTATATAATATTTTGTTTCCCTTGTATTTATGGGTTTTCGAAAGCAAGGGGTCCTTGTCAGACAACATAAACCCCACTGGTGATAGTTTCCCTCTCCCAACATAATTCTTCTGGGGCGCTGAGTGTTACCGGGTGTACCGATGCAGACGATTGTTCCACTTTGCAAGTAGGCCAACGGTTTGAGAACGCAGATCATTTTAAAGATTGCCTGCGAAGCATAGTTATCAAGAAAAATTTTGGCTTTACGTTTATAAAAAATGACAAAATGAGGGTGACTGTAAGGTGTGCTGCTCCGTAATGCCAATGGAGAGTGCATGCTTCTAAAGAGGGAATTCATGACACGTTCCGACTGAAGACAATGCAAGAAACTCACATTTGCGGTAGAGGCATTAGTACGACAGCGCATCCAAAAACAAGCAAGAAGTGGGTTTCCGAAAGTGTCATACATAAATTAAAAGAAAGCCAATTGTACAGAGCTATTGACATACAAAAAGACATAATGCGTGACCATGGTGTTCGCCTACCATACAAACATGCTTGGATGGGGAAGTTGGTTGCCAGTTCGGTTATTCATGGTAGCGAGGTTAGTAGCTACGATTTGCTTCTATGGTACGCTGATAAAGTATTTGAGACAAATTCTGGTAGCGTTGTCAGCATTGAGAATGAGGGCGAGTGATTTAAGCGTGCTTTCTTTTCATTTGGGGGTTATTTGTTAGGATTCATGCAGGGGTGCAGGCCATTACTTTTTATTGATGGAACTCATTTGCAAGCCAAATATGGTGGGGTTCTTCTAGGTGCAACTGCGAAAGATGGCAATGATGGTCTATTCCACTTAGCATTTGCTATCGTCAACAACGAAACTGATGACAACTGGACTTGGTTTCTTGCTACTCTTGGTAAGGCCTTTTGTACGGTCAGGATGATTACAACAAAGTTATAACATTCATATCTGATCGCTCCAAGGGTCTGGTGAATGCCGTCGCCCAAGTCTTTCCCTCATCACCACATGGTTATTGCCTCCGACATTTGGAGGCGAACTTCATGAAGACCAACTCTAACCGTGGTAAAGCTATACGATTACAATGCTGGGCAGTAATCGTCAAAATTGCGTACGCATACACCTCAAAAGAGTTCGATGATGTAGTTCAAGAACTTGCATGTTTATCAGCCGACGCACACGCTTGGGTGCTACATAAGTCAGACGTTGATCATTGGTCAAATTTTTTATTTAAAAGAATGCGATGGTGTGAGATATACTCCAACGTGGCAGAATCCTTTAATGCCTGGATTAAAGAGACACGCCATCTGCTAGTAACAAGTATGGTTGACTCGATCAGGTAAAGTTCCTTGGATGATAATGTGTTTCTGTGTGTAATAATGATTTCCTGTGTATCAAATGTCAGTTCTTGTGTATACAATGTCAGTTCCTGTGTATATAATGTCACTTCCTATGTATGGAATGTTAGTTCCTGTGTATACAATGTCACGTCCTATGTATTATTTTCTTTTCCGTCTATATTTTGTTTCCTAACTAGATTATGTTTTGCCTTTTTATCCTTTAATTTCCAGGTTCAAACTTATAAATATGTTCGCCGACAGACGCGAGCAATCCAACAAGTGGGACACACATCTGTGTCCCGAAATTCGGAAAAAAAGTTGAACAACTCGTTGACGACAATCGTTACCTGAGAGTGGATCGGTCAACTGAAGAATCTTACGAAGTCATCGATGATAACAACAATGCAGTCAGTCTTCAATTTCGTCGATGTTCCTGTAGGAGATGGGAAGTACATGGCTTACCGTGCAAGCATCCTTGTGCGGCTATCATGCAAATAGAAACGAATGTCCACTCCTACGTTGATTCTTACTCCACAGTCGAATGGTATCGTAGGGCGTATGGGAATCCGATATTCCCTGTTCCTGACGGTGACAAACCATCTGATGAAAACCGTGCCCTACGAATTAGGCAACCAATATCAAAGAAACGGCCAGGCCGTCCAAGAAGGAATAGAATAAAATCACAAGTCTTCGACTTATGCGAACTACATTACAGCCGGTGCCATCAAGATGGACATAATCGTCGATCATGTAACGCTGTCATAGCGGACTGACAATGCCACACCTAACGGTGGCGTACGATATTTATGTTTTGTCTCCCATGTTGTTTGCCATGAACTTTGTTCTATTTTCCTTTGATAATTATCTGTCCTCCTTTCGTGTGTATTATTTTGCGTTTATGTGTATATATCTGGCTTTTGTGTGTATATATACGCGTTCCTATGTATATATATGTGTTCCTCTGTAATTTTTTTGCATTTATGTGTATATATTCTCTTTCCTGTGTATTATTTGGCATTTCTGTGTATATATTCGTGTATATTAGTCAGAGTTTCTGTGTGGATATCCGTATCAATATGGATGTTATAATTAATTACATAACCAGGTTTTCAGTCAGAAAGAAAGATATGACATATAGTTACAAGAGGTGAGAAATTAATTGTTCATGTCTGTTCGAATAATGTACTGTATTTCACTTCTAAATGATACTCAGGGTATGGCAAATTAATTGTTATCACTACTGCCTTCGACCTCCTGCTGCGACTTAACATGATCATCAGCAGCGCTGGCAATGTCATTCATAGTCTTGGCCTTCACCTGGGTGGGCTTCTTCTCCAGGGCCTTCTCCTTGTCCCCAATAGAATACATATTATCCTCAGTATCTTTCTCATCACCAGTGGATTTTTTCTCATTCCCAGTAACCGTCTCGTTTTCCGCTACCTTATCATCTCCGGCGTCCTTGTTGACGACGGTATCCTTCTCCCCAACGTCGCCCGTCTCACCTCCGAGGATCATTTCCACGGCGTCGTCGTCCTTGTCCCCCTCGGCAGCCTTCGTCGCACTTATGGCGGGTTCAACTTTTCTGCGCATCCCGTTGACAAGTATCTGGGTCAAATAACAGAGTCGGAGGATTGGGACATCCGATTGTTGTATGGACAATTCTACCCCGTTCAGTAGTTGTTCTATGTAACGCATGCAAACCATCGGACAATCGATGGAATCGGGTGCTTGCTGGGGGCAGTTCTGCACATGCTCCAGGGGAGGCCAATAAACGAGTTCCAGCCTGTGTTAGCTTCGATGCATAACTCGAACAGATCACGCTACGAAGTTGAACAAAAATTGTTAGTCACTACATACGAGATAATATGTTCGTAGTGCCTTATCTAATTTACGTCGCTTACCATGTTCACAGCGCCTACATCATAAGTGGCTGATTGGAGTGAGGAGTAATGCAGGTAGTGCTGTTTTTGAGTGTCCAGAACAAGCAAATGGTAATTCCCATGGAGGACAATCGGCATAAGTATTAGCCCTGCTGTCTTGTACCCGTATATTACATCTTCCATCAGGTACAATGCTTGTTCAGCTGTAAATTGCAATTTCTGCATTGCAAGCGCTAAGGGCCGCGCCACAATTGCACGTTTTTTGAACTCCAATAGGTTTGTAAGCAATTCAGCGCGGAGTATTAGTACGAGAGCATCTAACACATCGTCCGGTGTATTTTCTCTACCGTCAAGGAGGATGTAGAGGTGGTCACGGGTCGTGTAGCCAATATCGTCAGCGTCCATCCAAATGACAGAACTACATAGAGAAGTACACTGGAAATATAAAACTATACACAGAAAAATAATTAATATACATAGGACGTATACAACTATACACAGGAAACTAAGTACGATACACAGAAACTAATTACTATACACAAGAAACTACAAACTATACACAGGTAACGAATTATGTACATAGGAAATGAAAACGATGCACATTCAACATACATAATACACACGACTTCATAAATAAACACAGAACTCAGCATGTTGAAGACATGAAACATATGTTATACGAAACAAAAAACAATACCTATTGACACGTGTGTTGAGGAAAAGGTCGAGGGCTGCGCATTACTGTTGGTTGAGCTAGGTCTTCTTCCATGGAAGGAAGCCTAAATCAGGCTTTTTTTTATCCTCGTAGTAGGCATTCCCGTCTGGATTAGTCTGATATGGAACCATCGCAAGCGGTTCCTCTGCCAGTTTATCCTTGCGCATCTTGGTCAGGGATTCAACTAGCGCCTGGACAGCGTGTAATGCTTCATCATCCGCGCCAGATAAGTCACTAGAAGTGGTAGCTTTCTCAACAAGCTTGTCCTACTTTGCTGGTGGAGCCCTCTTCCTAGGAACTCTCTTCGTTGGAGGCTTTCTCAGTGGGGCTTTTTTGGGCGGAGCCCGCTTTGCTGGTGTCTTTTTCAATGGGGCTCATTTTGGGGAATTTTTGTCGGGGGAGGGGGACTGGTTTGTTGTGTTTCTTGTAAAGCAGTGCGGCGCGTAACACACCTGGGGGGAGTATCTTGGGATGTTGCCAGACGCGGGCCGGCCATCGGGCCATCAAGAGCTTCTACTTTTGATGGAATTTCATCCTTCATGGCGTCAAGAGTCGGGACATCGCAAGGAGAAGGAATTCTGTTGGTGTCCTCCTCCGGAACAGGTGTTTGATCTACTTCTTTGGCAGGGAAAGGTATTTCAACATTTGCTGCGCTCCGATCAGCTTCGGGGAGCTATGTTGCAGCTGATGGCTGAGTTCCTTCACTACCTATCGGTGGAAGATTAACATCCGCGCAACTAGCATCATTAGGTTGTGCGAGAATTTCCTCATCGGTGGTTGACATCGCCTCTAACTTGCCAGGACGGCGTGGAGATCTTCGTGCTGACCTTTTGAATCTAAGGCCAGGAGTAGGGGATGGGGCCGCCGAATGTGAACTGCTGATGTCTGTTACCGACGCAGGGGGGACGGGGCCGCCGATTGTGTATCAAACTTCTTCCTGTCTGCATCTTGCCTGTCACGCTCGTCTATACGAGCTCGCAAATCGTGAAACTCTATTAAAACTTGTTGTAGTAAATAGCGCATGTCATCATCCCCTCGGGGAACCTCCTCCGGCATCTCTTGCAGGTTGGGAGAGGATTGATCCCAACCTCGCTTCTTTGCGGGGTCAACTTTTTCCTTTTTCCCAACAGGGGGACCCTTGGTGTTAGGCAAGACTTCTTCTTAGACTCGCCAAGTTCCGAGGAACTGGCGGGGGCTTGTCTATGGGATCTCTTAACACTACCAACTAAGAAACGCTCTTCATCGTTGGTTGGCAGAAGCTTGGAAAACTGAAAAGCAAAAACAAAACTTTACAATGTTAACATATAAACACAATAGTATACACAGGAAACATGAAAATGTACACAGGAACATAATTTTATACACAAGAACGCAATATAATACGCAAGAACTAAATATTATACACAGGAAACTAATAATATATACAAGAACATGATTATATACATATAAACATCATAGTACACATAGAAAACCATTTTCATCCACATTTTACACATCAATATATAAATAACTTACTTGTTTTTCTTTGATTAATTTCAATAGCGGCTCGATGGACGTCGCCTTGATGAAACTGGACTCCTCGTAACACATTATACGGGGTGTCTTTCCTATTTTTTTTTTCTTGACGCTCCTCGTCACCTTGTAGAACTAGATGATGAGAGCAACAGAACAACTTTTCAAGTAACTTGCAGTTGTGGACTTCTCTTTACAACAGAGTTGGACATGAGCGGCTATCGCCGGGATATCGTCCATCAACCATCTGTGCGTAGCATGGCCCCAGGCATTATCGCCGAGTGACGCTAGATCGTCTGCGTACCTTGCTACAAATGTTCGGGAACATTATCGTCGTCATAAAGTAGACCACCAGGAGTTTCACGAAGGTCTGCTCGTCCTCGTGTTTCTTGCTCCGGACAATTGTGAGTAGGTTGTCTTTAATGGCGTCGCGGTGGCGATTGTGCATCTTGTGCATAAATTTCTTCTCAAAGTTTGACTCATCCTTCTCGTGCTTGAAGGATAAAATGTCTCCATCGCAACGGAGACCTAGGATTAGAGCAACATCTTTAGCTCTGAACACGAGAAGGCTTTGCCCTATCTGAAAGCCTAACTTCTTCTTATCGTACACTTGCAATACAACGTCGAGAACCCCTCATTCTTGTAGCACGGGAGCGACGTCCATGAAATGACCGAACGGCGTCTAGCGGAGGATATCCCAATGCCGCTTGTTCATATGCTTTTTCAACTCCAAAATTGTCTCAACAACAAGGCCAAGATAACAACACGCTTTTACAAGTGTGTTCACCATCTTCTATTCTATGTCAACAATGCAAACACACAGTCAAAAGAAGAAATTATATACAACAAACCACAAAACCATACACAGGAACTCGTTCTCACATCTACGCTGCCTTTTGTTTGTGAAACTTGCCGGAGAAGTCAATACTTTGATGGAACTCGTCGGAGAACTTGACCAAAGCGTCTCACGAGGAAGAAGAGAGCGAATAAGAAGAACGGCAACAGCCTTTACCGCAATAAGAATTAACCCAAACGTTGCGGCCGCTCGGTGGTAGGGTTTCCTGCGTGCATCCTAACGCCTCGGCGCGCCAGTTGCCGACTTGCTTTCCCAAGGAAAAAGGAGAGGCATCGTCGTCATTTCACACGCGTCATCATCACCAGATTCAATGACGGCATTAGGGTCATTTCACACACGTTATAACTGCTCCGTTAACCCCGTCACCATGATTTGGACTTAAAAATAATATTTTCAAAAAAGAGGGACCTTGTGGGAAGCTGCAAACTTAAAGGGACTTCTAGGAAAAAATGATACTTGAGGGGGACTTTCTGGTACTTCCCCGTTTTATTAATGATATACTAAATTTGTAATTTATTTTTGTGATTTACATGAGAAATTACAAATTTCCTCTCAAAATTTTTTATTTATATTTGAATTATACGAGTAATAATATAAGAGTTTTACGAGATAAGTATATATTTTATTAATGATCACTGTAATACTATTTATATGCGTTATATACGTTAGGTTGACTACTTATTGGATCAAGCCTAATCAACATGTACCTTAAAAATGGATGAATAATTAAGCTGTCTCACAGTACTGAATGGTTATGAGAAAGGATTGAATAAGAGACCTGTCCCATTGTGGAAAAATAAGCACATCCTTTTGAGTAAAATGATGTACCAATATGATCCACAACTTTATTAAGCAATCCATGTGAATGATAAATAAATAAAGCATACAAAGGGCATCTTCTTAAAGCCACAACTTTAAATATGTTTGTCAGAGAAACATTTCATGAAAAAGATTGATCCTGTGGAACTTGAATATACTTATATATATAAAATTATATTTATAAATATAATAAATATTCATAAATCTTATTAGAATACTAATAAATAACAAAATTTTTAAATATATATTATTCTAAAAAACATTAATTTGGGTTGAATTGATTTGGAGGATGCTTGGGATAACTCCCGAGTGTAAATGTTTTTTTTTAAAATAATAATTATGTGCTTCTTAATACTTTTGATACATGAATTGGTACAACAACATGAGACATGGCATTAATTGGCAGCCAATAAGAATGCCATCAATATATTTATCTTAGTTTTTTGATAAAGAATGCCATCATTATTGAATTGTTAGTCTTTACAGAATTAGAATTTTTTTTTCCTTCTGCATGTCCACCTACAATTATCATGACTTAAGAAAAAACTAAAAATTTTCAATTAAGAAAAATATCGAAGTTGGTGAAAGTTACCAAAGCCTTCCAATTTGGGTGGTTAGTGGCACTAACTCTAGTTTTTTTTAGAAAGACTAAGGTGGTAAGAGTTCAAATTCCATCCTAAAGAAATTAACTTCGCCAGAGTTTGGATCTCCACGTGAATCTCAATAATTAAAAATGAGGGGGCGTGAGAGTTGGTGAAAGTTAAACTAATAGTCAAACCTTACAAAAAAAAAAAAAAAAAAAAATGAAATGCCCTAAGTTTTCATAGCATTTATCTGAATATTTTGAAATTTAACACTTTTAGTGGTTTTAAAAAAAAAATGAAATATCTTGAGTAAATGTAAATGAGTAAAATTATTTAAATCACTATTATAAATATTCTATTATTATTATTGACTTAATATCTATGAAGATAGTAGATATTAAGTTAATAATATATAATATTAAATATATTATAATTTTATGATAATTTGTTTGGGTAAGTTTAAGAACAATCCATAATGTAGTATTTTATTGGCATTTTATTTTGTTCATTTAATTAAGTTATCAAATTACACTATTCTTCTGAAAATTATTTATTTAATAAGTAAGATAATAAACAAGAGTTTAAACTAAATTAGAGAGCTTAAAATATTATTTTTGCTTATCCGCACAAGTAAAAAACTAGTCACTCTTAAATATAATAATTTCCACACATTAGATGTATCAGTCATCTCAAGAGACAAATATAATGCTTCAACTAGCGTTGTAGAGGTTTGGATGGTTTAACTAGCCATCTAGCACTATAGTCCTTGAGAATTAAGCAAGGCATTTTGAGATCAATGGTATTATGATTGTAGATATAAGTGAAATAGGGGCAAATATTAACCAAGAAAGGCATTGCCGTAGAGCTTAAGAATTTTTAGTTGTTCAAAAGCAGAAGAAAAGAAAAGAAATTAGGAGGTTGTCATTATATTTTATTTATTCGTTTTCATTTCTCAAGTGTAGTAGAAATGTAACAAAAATTAAAAAAAAATTTAATCAAATTATCAATTCTAGAAATGAAGCTAGAAAATATTAAGGACAATTAACAATTTAAAGACTTGGTTTTGAGAAAAACAATTGCATTGCAGGCCAAATCTGATTCAGTTCACATCAACAACTATAAACTATGTTTACATCGATCCACATTAGCAGGTGATTAAAGCTTTCTAACAACAACACTCCTCCTTCGTTCTCAAAACATCAAATCTAGCTTTTGGCAATACTTTGGTTAACACATCTGTAAATTGGGCTTAATTCTTGCAATAGAGTAGATGAGCCTCACCTTCCTTTTGTACTTCACTCAAGAAATATAGTTTGAACTTAAAATGTTTAATGTTACTGTTAGTTCCGCCGGTTAGGGTTTGTAAACTTAGAGAAACACTCACTCACTTAAGCACTCAAGAAAAGCAAACACAAACCACACAAGAAGAGACACAAGACGTTGGTAACCCAGTTTGGCATCCACTTGCCTACATCTGGGGAACCATGCCCGGAGATCAACAATCCACTAAAAAGGGGTAAAAGATAGAAGAGTACAAAACACACTTGTCACTCTCTCACAATACAAGAATACTACCCTCTCTAGATTGTCCGGTACCTCCCTACTCCCTTTTTCAAGAGTCGTACCCAATTCTAGACCAAGGAAGTATATATAGACGCCTCAACGTCCCAAATATAGCGCATACCCTTTTTAGAATCTCCGCGGCTTCTAACTTTAGAACCTTCCGAAATTAGATGTCGCAACTTATGTTGTAACATATGTTGCGACATGACCCTGACTGTTGGCTTGGCTGAATTCTGGCTCTATTGCTAAGCGACCTCAAGACCCTCCGTCCGAGTCGATGTAGCCCGATCACTTGATCCGAACCTACCAGCAACTAACCTCCCTCTTCAACTCCTCACCACACAGCCCCCTCGCAAGGGGCGCACGTCCTATGTGCGTCTTCATGAAACTTGCCAAACTTAGTCATCACTTCACCATAGTTTGGTCTTCAAATCTTCATCAAAGATCTTCATTCAATCAGCTGAATCTTGCTAACAATAGGCGCATCTTCAAACATACCCTTAATAGACTTCATATCATCTCTATTAGGGTTCTTCAAATCTTGCCTTCAATAGTCTTCAAAATCATACCATTGATAGGCTGTTTCTTCATTTAAGCTTCACCCATATTTAGTCTTCAATCACATCTTCTAAATATGGTCTTGATGAGATCTTGATATCATCTTGTTGCTTACTTGATCTTCTTGCCTGAAATAACTTCAACAAGATCTTCATTTAATCTTCATGAGAGTTGCAATTTCTTGCCAAAAATAACTTCTCCAAGATTTCCCATGATATTTTCCACCTAGCCAGGTTTGTTTGCCATGTCATCCTTCATTCCACATCATTCTCCATGCCATGTCATCATGCTTGCCACGTCACCTTGACTAGGTGTCAAATTATGCCAATCATTAAAGTGCATTTGCAATAACAATCTCCCCTTTGGCATAATTTGACACAATTTCTTCTGCTCCCAGACTAACCACTGTTACAACATCCTGTTACAACATTTGACTGAGACACAGACTGGACTGACACTTGTTACAACATCCAGTTATAACATTTACTGGACACAGACACCAGACCTGACAAGATAATTTGCTAGTTGCTTACAGAGAGTGAAAACATTCACAAAAACAATTGCAACTAGAGAAAAACAACCATGCTACGATTAGACATAACCATAATAATGTTCGACACCAAGACAAAACAAATGTTCAGAAACACAACAAACAACCAAACTAAAAGACACAAACAAACAAACTAAAAGAATAGTTTAAAGAATTTAATCAGTCTGGTGGTGCAGCAAAAAATCATCTCCCCCTTTGTGTCATAATTGATGCCAAGGTCTTCAAAGTTGTTGCAGAAACATGTTGCAACATTTTCTGTGACTCTCCCTGTCTTCAAGACTCTCGATCATCAACTTCCCTTGACCTCCGTTGAAATGCTTCAAGGCGGGCTGTAATCTTCTGCTTCTGTCGAGCAATGATGAACAGTTCAGCAGAAATTGCTCGTTGTCTTCTCTCCAAGTCTTCAAGCTGTTCTTTCAAGAGCTTTGCATATTCTTCTTCAATGTTCAAACTTGATCTTTCTGCTTCTTCTGCATTTGGCAATGATGGAGACATTCGACCAACAGGCAAATCAATCTTCTTCCCTGGAGTGAACAGCCTCTGCGAAATCTTCAGCTTCTTCACTGTGGTAAACACTTCCCCCTTCTTGAGTTGTACTCCATGTTGCAACAAATAGTGCGACAGCAGTGCAGGATATCCCAGAGAACTTACAGTGCTCATGCTGTCTGCCTTTTTCACAATGTTTTGAAATATTAATTTCCCCAGATTGATCTTTCTTCCAGTCCCGATGGAGTACAATAGTAATGTCAGATCTTTCACTAATCCTGAATTGTGTGGAGCCGGTAGCCAGTTAAGAACACAAAGTCTAAAAAGAACATTATGCTTAGCTGTAAATAGTCTGGTAGACGAGTCTCCTCTCCCCATGATTCAGTTCTGTTTCCTGTAATCTCCTTCAGGACTTCTTCATTCACTTCAAGTCCTTCTTCAAAGTTTCCTTTCACTTCTGGCTTTAAATCTAGAAATCTGTTGAGTGTGGCAGGTGTAAATGGAATCCATTTGCCTCGAATGAACACCCTGGAAATTCCCTTGCTGGATGGAAGTAGGTTGCTGTAGAACTCCTGAACCAGTGTCAAACTGTACCCTTCTGCAAATGTAGCTGCCTTGAACAGACTTCTCTCTTTCAATAGGTCAGTTAGACCATACTTCATAAAAGCAGCATCATCAATTGTTCTTTCTACTACAACTCCTCTCTTTTCAATCCTCTTGAACCTCTTCTTGGATACATTGTCTCGAAACTTTTCTTCATTATTGTCTCCTGACACTTGGGAAGCCTTTTTTTTCTTTTCCTTCTTACTGGTTGAAGATTTCTTTTCCCCCTGTTTTTCTTCAACAGTGCATTTTCTCTTGGGTCTAGGGATGTCTTCAGGATCAGCAAATGACTTCCTCTTTTGCTCCTTCTTGCCTTTCTTCTTCTGATTTTTAGTAGACACAGATTTCTTCTTGTCAGATACCTTTGACAACTTTTCCTTCAATGGTACATCATCAGAGCTGCTAGATGTTGTTGCAGGTGTTACAACAGTTTCTGTGACATTGTCTGTGTCTTGATGAATACTCTTCAAGGCTTCGGCAGCTTCTTCTTCAGCACTGATAGGAGGATCTTTTTTTATCCTTAACACCTTTCTCAGTCTCTGGTTGCTCATTCTCCTCTTCTGAATATGTTGAAGAACTGTCCTCTTGTTGAACATACGCTCCTGGGAAGGAATCTCGTATCCATCTTAGTAGCTCGTCTCGATCCTTTTGACCAGGGGGTGCATCAGATGGTCCGGCTGGTTCAGTGGACTCAGCATTAGAAGATACAAATGGAATAATAGCTTGTGAAAGATCTTCCGTCTCTTCAGTTCTTGGTGGGTTTCGAACTTGCTTTTGCTTTTCCTCTTCGACTCGAGCAGCAATCTCCTGTGGTGTAACACGAGCACGACGAGCCATTCTCTTGGTCCTCATCCTGTTGATCAACTGGTTCTTCCTCGTCTTCTTGTTTGTCAGAGAAAAAAAAATTTTGGAAAACAAATTGGGAATTTAGGGTTTGTTATTGAAACAAGAGCCCTTTTTTAAATGCATGATAACTACCTCTTCATGATTTTCAAAAAAAAAAATAACTCCCTTCCTTTTTTTCCCCCTTTTTTTTTAATTTTCTTTTTCTTCTTTTTTTTTTTATTTTTTTATTTTAAATTCTCATCATGACACTTTGTTTGTTGACCTTCTAGGTCCTCGGTCAAACTTCTGCATGTTGCAACCTGATGTTGTAACTCTCTGATTCAATTCTTCTATCAACACATGATTTGCAGTAGAGTTCTCTGTCTTCTTTCTCCATTCTTCAGGTTTTTGAATCCACATCCTCTTTATGACAATAGTTCTTCTTTTGACTTTTCTTTTGACAATTGCTTGTACATGTCCAACCACTCTTCCACTCTTCAAGTCTTCTTTCAATTTGTTGCACTTGGGTCTTATATGCCCGACTTCTCCACAATGAAAACATGTAGGCACTTCTCTTATGTTTTTCTTCTTGCCTTTGACTTGCTCCTCCTTTTGTTGGGCGGTTGACTTGACAAAAATAGCTCTTGTGTTTTCAGTCTTGGCACTTGAAGTTTCACCAACATATCCGATGCCTTTCTTGACTTTGCTTGGTCTTCCAATTGAAAGCATTTCATCTAGCTTTGCTTTCCCTTTGTTCATGGACTCTAGAATCTTCTCTACTTGACTCAACTTTCCTTGACATTCAGTCAGTTCCTTTTCCAGACGTTTGTTTTGTATCATCATTTTATCAAACTTTGTAAGCATTAGTTTGTAACTCATGAGAAGATCTTTTTCAATCACTTCATCGAATTTACTATCAGTACTGTCTGATGTTGTAACTGATGTTGTAACACTTTTTTGCAATAGGTTTCACTTTGCAGGCCGCCTCACTTATGATTGCTGGAAAAGAGATATGGTGGTTGCAGTTGTCTTCATCTTCATCTTCCTCCATGCTGTAGTCTGACTCATCACTCCATTTGGCATTGAGTGACTTCCCTTTCTTCTTAAGAGTGTTAGCACACTCCAATTGATAATGTCCAACACCACCGCACTCCCAACACTTTATCTTTTGTTGATTGTCCTCTACATCTTCCTTTTCTTCTTTGGGAGCCTCTCTCTTTTGGAATCTGTTACCCTTCTTCTTATACTTTCTGAACATGTTGTGCAGCTTCTTTGATAGGAAAACAAATTCTCCATCTTCTTCATCTTCATCATCTGTTACAACAGTATGTTGTAACTCCTTCTGCTCGACTGCTTCAGTTTTCAGAGCAAAGTCTTCCATTTTTCTTTCAGGGTTCAAATTCATTTCATATGCTTGTAATGATCCCATTAACTCGTCAAGCCTCATGGTTGTGATGTCTCTTGCCTCTTCTATTGCAGCTAATTTTGCATCAAACCTTATTGGAAGAGATCTAAGAGTCTTTTGCACTAACTTTTTATCAGAATATTTCTTCCCAAGTTGATAGGCTTGATTTGCAATATCCATCAACTTTGCATTGAAAGTGGCTACTGTATCTTCCTCTCCCATCCTGAGATTTTCAAACATGGTAGTTAACATTTGAAGTTTAGATGTTCTTACCACATTCGTGCCTTTATGAATTGTTTGAATAATCTCCCAAGCTTCTTTGGCACTCTCACACATAGCCACATACTTGAACTGATTTTCGTCCACACCTCCAAAAATCGCATTTAACGCTTTTCCATTTGCATTAGCTTTCTTCATGTCTTCGATACTCCAGTTGGTCTTCTTCTTCACAGTTTCGTTCTGGTCTTCATCAACTAGAGTTGGAGGGAACCATCCTTCTTTAATAGGAATCCAGGCGCTCTCATCCAGAGATTTTATGAACGCTCTCATCCTTGTTTTCCAATACGGGTAGTTGGAGCCGTTGAGTAAAGAAGGACATGTGACGGAGGCACCTTCTCTTCTGGCCATCAAAGGAACTAGATAGGATCTCGCCGACCTTGAAAACAAAGTTAACACGATGACCTAATCTCTGATACCACTTGTTAGTTCCACCGGTTAGGGTTTGTGAACTTAGAGGAACACTCACTCACTTAAGCACTCAAGAAAAGCAAACACAAACCACACAAGAAGAGACACAAGACGTTGGTAACCCAGTTCGGCATCCACTTGCCTACATCTGGGGAACCATGTCCGGAGATCAACAATCCACTAAAAAGGGGTAAAAGATAGAAGAGTACAAAACACACTTGTCACTCTCTCACAATACAAAAATACTACCCTCTCTAGATTGTCCGGTACCTCCCTACTCCCTCTTTCAAGAGTCGTACCCAATCCTAGACCAAGGAAGTATATATAGACGCCTCAACGTCCCAAATATAGCGCATACCCTTTTTAGAATCTCCGCGGCTTCTAACTTTAGAACCTTCCGAAATTAGATGTCGCAACTTATGTTGTAACATATGTTGCGACATGACCCTGACTGTTGGCTTGGCTGAATTCTGGCTCTATTGCTAAGCGACCTCAAGACCCTCCGTCCGAGTCGATGTAGCCCGATCACTTGATCCGAACCTACCAGCAACTAACCTCCCTCTTCAACTCCTCACCACACAGC
The DNA here is from genome assembly GCA_020875875.1 of Dioscorea alata. NCBI lineage: Eukaryota > Viridiplantae > Streptophyta > Magnoliopsida > Dioscoreales > Dioscoreaceae > Dioscorea > Dioscorea alata. Next base: position 15,931,547 of record CM037017.1, read on the forward strand.
CCCCTCGCAAGGGGCGCACGTCCTATGTGCGTCTTCATGAAACTTGCCAAACTTAGTCATCACTTCACCATAGTTTGGTCTTCAAATCTTCATCAAAGATCTTCATTCAATCAGCTGAATCTTGCTAACAATAGGCGCATCTTCAAACATACCCTTAATAGACTTCATATCATCTCTATTAGGGTTCTTCAAATCTTGCCTTCAATAGTCTTCAAAATCATACCATTGATAGGCTGTTTCTTCATTTAAGCTTCACCCATATTTAGTCTTCAATCACATCTTCTAAATATGGTCTTGATGAGATCTTGATATCATCTTGTTGCTTACTTGATCTTCTTGCCTGAAATAACTTCAACAAGATCTTCATTTAATCTTCATGAGAGTTGCAATTTCTTGCCAAAAATAACTTCTCCAAGATTTCCCATGATATTTTCCACCTAGCCAGGTTTGTTTGCCATGTCATCCTTCATTCCACATCATTCTCCATGCCATGTCATCATGCTTGCCACGTCACCTTGACTAGGTGTCAAATTATGCCAATCATTAAAGTGCATTTGCACTAACAGTTACCATGAAAAATTAGATAATTAGAAATATAAATTACAGCTTGCTTATTAGGATAAATTTGTGTTGGTTAATGTTGTTGAAAGTGTAAAACAGAAAGTAATTTTCCAAGCCAAAAAGCTTGTTTTGTTGTTATAGTGATTGTTACATACTCAGCTTTAGCTATACTTTGAGCAACCATATCTTGTTTCCTTGAACACCATGAAAAATAGGCTTGATCCAAATTGAAACGGAAACTTGTTGCGCTTCTTATGCCATCAATTAAACTTGCCTAGTCACTATCAAAATGGCCATGAAACATAAAATTCTGACAATAAGACTACTTAGTATTGTAATTGATTGTGCCCTTGATATATCTTACAATACTCTCTTGGAAATGCACTTCACTTGTATGCACAGTGCATGAACCTTGAAAGTAAGCTCACTGTAAACATGATATCTAGCCTGGTGGCTCTTAGATACACTAAACAACCAATCAAACTCATGTACTAACCTTAATCAACTTTGTTTGCTCTAACATTCAAGCAAAATTTTTTCTTCTAATTCATTAGATTGCTTGTGAATTTGCAAGCTTCTGTATGAAACTTCTTGAGTATCTCCTTTGCATACTTATTCTAGCATATAAAAAATCTATCTTGGTTTTGCTTAACCTCCAATACCAGAAAGTAGGACATTAATCCAAGATTTGTCATCTCGAATACTTTAAGGATTTCAGCTTAAAACTCTTTTATTTGTTTTTTGTCACTTCATGTTACAAAGCAAGTTATTAACATAAATAGAAACAATTATCAAATCAATATATATGAGTTATTTTCACATATAAAGTGACTTCGCTTAGACATTTAATGTGGCCAATGCCTTGGAGATGATTATCGATTATTCTTTACTAGGCTCTAGGACCTTGTTTAAGTCTATATAACATCTTCTTTAATAAGAAAATATTTTTCTCCTATCCATTAACTAGAAAACCTTCAGGCTATTCAACAAATATCTTCTCCTATAAATGACTGTTGAAAAATACAAATTAAAGATCTACTTAAAGAACCTTCCATCCTTTTAGCACTGCCAAAGCAAGAAGTATTCTATCTGTCTCAAGTCATACTACCAGAGCAAATGTCTCAAAAAGATCTACTCCAAACAATTGACCATACCCTTTCATGGAGAATCATTTGGTTATGGAACCATCTAGGTTTAGTTTGGTTCAATAAACCCATTTGACTCCTATAGGTTTTTTATGTTGATACCTGTCCACCACTACCAAATAATCAATTGACTGCCTTTTGCATCTATTTATGGAACCATCTAGGTTTAGTATGATTCTATAGAGCTATTTGACTCCTATAGTTTTTTATGTTGAGGCTTTTCCACCACAAGCTCCCATGTTTTCTTCTTTCGATCATTTGGAGCTCCTCCATCATTGCAACTACCCATTTCATGTCAATTGTAGCTTTTTCTTGTTTTGGAGGCTCAATTGTCACAATATTACACTATTAATGAATGTTAAAGAGTAAATTAACTCCCCTAACAAGTTCATCATGCATAACATCATTCTTTTCCCAAGAATCAAGCTTCTCATTATTCTCCTAGTTCTAGTGTCTAACTCAAGGAACTTGACATCTTTAATAAAAATTACTTTGATGTTTTCTAGTAAATAGATCTTGTAGGCCTTGGAAATTGTGTCATAGCCAACAAATTAAGATCCTCACTTCTTTTTATTTATTTATTTATTTTTTATCCAATTTGTCTCTCTTCACCTAATGAATTTAAGAGAAGAAAAGACAACAAAATGTTCTTAAGTTAATCAACCTTGGTTTATATCCCTGCCATTCTTAAAATGGAGCCTTTTTTTTTTTTTTTCTCTATAGCTTTTATTGGTGCCTTATTTAGGAGAAATACTACTAGCTTCAACATGTCATCCCGGAATTTCTTTGGAAGTCCTTGGTCATGAAGCAAGCACCTAGCATCTTCATGATCATTCGGTTCTTTCTTTCCACAACATCATTTTACTAAGGAGTGTATGATACAATCAATTGATGCTCAATGGATACATCTTAAAAAAATAAAAATCAAAGGTATATTCAGTTCCATCATTTGTTCTGATAGTTTGCATTTTGCATTGTGAGTTTCCAAACAAGCTTTACACTTTTGAAAAGATGTTAGCTACCTCCATTTTAAGTATCATAAGGTAAATCCAACACTTCCACATATCCTTCTATAATCCTCAATGAAAGTAATATAATATTTGCTACCATTCAATCACGTTTTTTTTTTTCTGAATGATCCTCCTAGATTTATGTGCATTATTTACAATTTGATCATTAATAAGGACATCAACAAGAAGTTAGATGTTTGAGCCCTTAAGAGAGTAAAGATCAAAGTCCAATATGATATTGTATTTGTAAAGTGCAATAACAATATTTGGTTGGGATGGATTAATACCAAGTAGTCCGTTGGTACAAACTCCACTAAACTTTTTGTTTAAAAATTTTTAATAGATTAATGTATCAAAACTCAACTTGTCATTACTTCAAAAGGATTAAATGTTTTCAAATTTTACTACTTTAGTTATATATCTTCAAGTTATATTAATTGATTTGTTATGAATTTCACCAAATGATAATTATTATATCATGTTGTGTATACATATAAAGCCCTAAAAAATTGTTGCGATTCAAGGAGATTCATTGCTCGTAGACCTCCAAGTTCATAGTTGACCAATTTTACTTTAAAACAAAAAAGCTTTTCTTAAAATTATAATTCTTAATAAAAATATCACTTCCAAATCATAGTATCATCAAAAGATAGACCCTTTTAATGCAATTAAATTATCTAACATTATAAGCTTTATTTGATATTGTACATATCAATTAAATTCCATTCTTAATTCTGGTACGTGAAATGCTTTATGGGAGGTTACTAAAGAACTAGTTATTTATTTGTGAATTTTCTTTGATTGTTTTTTGAAGTGCCCTTTAATCAAGATAACTGATAAATGCTTGTGTATAAATATTACTAAGTATACTTTTCTTACATTGACATCAATTTTATCAGATTTTATGGCTCATTTGTGTGTATTTGTGTTCTTTTGTGCATTTGAAGTTGTGGAGACGAGTTTGGAAGAAAGGAAGCAAAAATAGATCATAGACGCAATTGTTGAGGAAACTCTTGGACCGAACAAGGATCAAGGCACAAGTTATGCTCATAGACATATGAGTGTGTGCCAACCTCCAAAATGCTCAAGTGAATATACAAATTAGAGGGGCACAAAGGCAGTCACACTCATATGTTTCGACTTGTGCAACATTATTAAGAGCTTCGTCAATGTGGTTTAATTGAAGATGTGACGTGATCTATTGCATGGTTGTGTGCCCAACTTGGAGGCCTCAATGAAAAATGAAGTTGGGAGTACTGTAGCAAAATCCCTGCAGCAAAGTACTTTCACAGGCACTGTAGCAGTACTGTTCACGGTGCACATGAAAACAGAATTTGGAAATCCATACGGCTTTGTGGATGCCCGATTTCAGCCCTATAAATACTGTGTTTTGAGTTTTATTGGAGACTTTTGGATTCTATCTTTGACACAACCCCTTGCGTGTATCCCGCAAGTGCACGGGTTTGTTAAAGTAATAAAATTTACCCCGGTGAGTGGGTAGTCGAATCCACAGGGAATAGGGTTTTAAAATACGAGATTTCACTATTTAAACTATGCGGAGTATGGAAAAGTAACAATAGAATCAATGAGTGACTTATGGAAGCAATTATAATAAAAGACAAGAAATTGAATAGAAAGATGGAAGATGAGAAAGTGCAAGTAAAAGAAAATAGAGAGGATCTAGCAATGGATGAAGTGGGATATCCGGACAAGCTACCTCTAGGATCTATGCTTCTAGTGCAAGACTATGCTATTATACTTTCCTATTGATGTTAATTGAGTCGATGAAATCCTTAGACTCACGGTCCCAAACCTAAGGACAACCGTGACTAACTCCATCATTATGCCCCGGTATTAGGATTCACATCGACCGTTCACTCTATCACTTACACGACTAAGCCTCAGGGGAGTATATCTACCTAAACCTCACACTACGTGGGATTGCATTAAGTTCTAGGGACTCCTAGTGGTAAAACCTGTTCCTATGTGTAGTTCTAACCCTTTAGTCCAGGTGGAAGAACCTTAGTCTCGATTAAGCCCCAGTGCGTAGGATTCACTTCAACTCTTCACTCTGTTACTCGCGTAAGCCCCAGGGGAGTTTATCTACCTAGCACTTCACTCTATCTCGACCGTTAAGAAATTAAGGAAACGGAGGTAGGGAGAAACCACATCGGAGGGGAAAGGGGACGCTCTGCTACCCCACGGCTCACCCTTTCAACCCTTTTCAATCTTAAAGAGTCTAATCCTATAGGATTTGTCACACCTCCAAAGGACAACCTAGATTGTTCTCACCCTAGTGTCACATCTAAGGGAAAACAATATCAAGATGAAATCAAGATTGAAACTCAATTTTTATTCATCAATAATGGAAAAGCATAATAACAATGTCAAAGAAGTATAATAACCCTAGAGTTTACAAGTCCGAATACCCACAAGAGGTTTAGCTCCTCATGGAGCTATACATGTTCATCAAAGTATGAAAGAAAGCACAAAGTAAATACATCGATGAAAATCCCCTTGCGTATGGTGTGGCTGTGGTCTAGTGCAGCCGCCGGACATCGGTGACGATGCCGATGACGCGCTCTAAACCTCCACTAAATCCTCTCCAAAACCCTAGCCGCACTCTCCAGAAGTTGGGGAGAAAGATAGGTCAAAATATATTTTAAAAGTCTCCAAAATCGCTCTTTATATTGTTGAGTGCGGTTTTAAAAATCGGACTTATAGGGACTTCACACGGCCGTGTGGAATTTCCACACGGGCGTGTGAAGTTTCTGGCTTGCTGGAAAATTAATTCACACGGCCGTGTGGAATTTTCACATGCCCGTGTGAATTCTCTAGAATCCTGAATTTCGGCCGAAGATAAACAGTAGCTTGCTACAGTAATTTTACTGCAGTGCTTGCTACAGTAATTGTCTCGAAACGCTCCCGAATTCGTCGTTCTTCATTGAGGCCGTTGAATTGGGCACACAATCAATGGTAGATCGTGCCGATTGCTTCAAATCTCCTAATTGGTGAAGTTCTCCTTGTTAGCATGAGTTAGACTTATTGTGAATGTGACTGCCTTTGTGCCCCTCTAAAGGAGGTTGGCACACACTCACAAGTCTCTACTCATGCCGTGCTCCTTGCTTAGTCCAAGAATATTCCCAATAATGGCGAACACGATCTAACTTCGTTCTTTTCCTTCACTTTATCTTCACAACCCTGCAATGCACAAAAGTAAACAAATGCACACTTTTTAGTGATAAAATCTGATTAAATTAATGCTCATTGCAAGATAATAACGCTTTGTATTACTATAACACGAGCACTTATCAATCTTTCGCCTATGTTTTGTGGAGAGCGCGGCTAGGGTTTGAAGAGGTTTTTGCTGGGATACTAGAGCGTTTCTACGGTATTCGACATCGATTTCTTTCGGAGAAGAGTTATTGGGGGAGCTTTAAACGGCATTGATTCGGCGAGGTGCGCCCTAGGATCGATGGAGGAATCTTTGGAGAAGACGAGGTAGCTCTTGAAAACCATCGATATTGACGACAGGGGGTTATCTTTATGGATTACTTGCATTCATCTTTGATTTCATTGTTGATTTTGTATTGCTCCATGGAGAGCTAAACCCTTGGTGGGTGCTTGGACTTGTAAACCCTAAGATGATTTTGTTTCATTGACTTCTATTATGTTTCTTTAATTGATGTTTTAATTGAGTTTCAATCTTTTATGTTTATTGTGGTGATTTTCCCTTAGAGTGACACTAGGGTTGAGAATCCATCTAGGTAATCCATTGAAGGGGTGACAACTTCATTAGGATTAGACTAAGTGAGATTGAAGAGGGTTGAGAGGGTGAGTTGAGAGGTAGCGGAACGTCTCCTTTCCCTTCCGACGCGATTTATTTTACCTCCATGTTCCATGAGTTCTTTGCGGTCATGATAAAGTGAAGTGCTAAGAGACGAACTCCACTAGGGCTTAGTTGCGCGAACAACAGAGTGAAGTGTTGAGTAATCCTTAGTGCTGTGGGTTTAATTGTGATTAGGGGTCTTTTGCCTGGATCAAAGGGTAAGATCTAGATTAGGGAATAGGGTTTATCACTTGGAGTTCCTAGAACCCCAAGCAGGTCGCACACAGTGTGAGGTGTTGTGAGTATTCCTTTCCGCCGGGGCATAGTGTAAAGGGCTAGTCACGGTTGACCTTAGATTTGGGACCGTGTATTTTTGGATTTCCACGACTCATTAAACGTCAATTAGGAGGCATAATATTAGTCTTGCACTTGAAACAATAGTTCTAGTGTGAGCACTGTCCGGGTACTCCATTTACCATTGATTACCTTCTCCGATTACTCTTGCTTGCTTTCTTTTCTCTTTCACTTTTCTTTGCATTAATAGTTTGAATCAAATCACAATTTGGTTTTCACCTTAGCTAAATAGCAATTCTTCTTGTTTCTGAGCATCTATTCCCTGTGGATTCAACTACCCACTCACTAAGGTATTTTATTACTTCGACGACCCGTGCACTTGTGATACACTCACGCAAGAGGTGTGCCAATAACATACTCATTCATTTACTTTGATCCCTAATTTTTTTAACTGATTTTTGATATTTTCACAAATAATATTTTCAAATTAAAATTATATATATTTTCTAAGGAATACTTGTTATTTTTCTTAAAAATATAAGCTAGTTTGTACCAATAAATAGTCATTGAATATAATTATTTTTGTTTGGCTTTCCTCTTAAATCCATGCCTCATTAAATTCTTGTTTCGTAGTTCACAAGGCTTTTAATCCAAGAGATTCAATTCCCTTAGCAAAGAATGTTGTGGTTATTATATTTAATTAGTTTAGTCAGTAGTTAGGTACTTAATCTCTGAATGAATCAATGGTCAGTATATATTATAGTTACATTAGAGGAAGTTAATGGCACTTCATGAAACACTTTATTTCATTATTTGATTTTTTGATGATATATTAAACTTACTCTCAATTCAATTATGGCATATAAGATAATATATTTCTTTTGTTCTAGTATATATGTATCAAATGGAAATTATGAATCAAAATATTTATTGCAATTTAAGTTTAATAATTTCTTCTTTATAAGTATGGATTCATGATCTTCAAAGAATTTGAGTCAATGCAGCAGTTTGTATGTAATAGTTAGTATTTTACTCCCTTAGGACCTCGCTTTTATGTAGTTTGAACTTTGCACATTACCATTTTATTGTATTTGGTGTTGTAGGTGGGAATTGGTAATTTTTTTGGTATTACTGTAGCAAATCACTATAGCATGAGAAATTTCTCTTAAAGTTTAGTAAGCCCTTTGAGTGGCCCTATACTACTTTCATTGTAGGTTGGTTTCTACAGTTTGGTCTTGTAATAGTATAGGATTCATAGTGGTGTAACTTTGAAAAATTTTTATCTATAAATTGTTATCATGTGTACTCTATATTTTCAATGTATTGAAATTTTCTTTTCTATGAATTTTCTATTGTTCCATGGTTTGGAAAAATTATGTTACAAATTTGTGCGCATGATATCATTAGCCTAGTGATGGAGACGTTATGAGGTGTGTGATTTATGCAAATATAATATGCGAAAAATATTGCAATTGGTCCATTAATATCGCAAGTGTATGAGTCGTTAAGTAATACCTTATGGGTGAGCACGAGGGTCGTATTTCTCCAAGAACGGCGAGAAGCTCCTATTACTTCCTGTTCACTTAATCAATAGTGACACGACCCCTTGCGTGTATCCCGCAAGTGCACGGGTTGTCGAAGTAATAAAATACCCTGGTGAGTGGGTAGTCGTATCCATAGGGAATAGTGTTCAGAAACAAGTGTTATCACTATTTAGGTATGATGGGAATCGATGATGAGAAAAGTATGTATGTATAGATGTAAGAGAAAATAAAAGAGTGCAAGAAGAATAATGAGGGTAGGAGAGGTAATCGATATAACGATGGAGTACCCGGACAAAGCTCCCCCTAGGACTAATGCTTCTAGTGCAAAACTTGTATTATGCTGTACAATTGATGCCTATTAAGTCGAGGATATCCTTAAACTCACGGTCCCAAAACTTAAGGTCAACCGTGACTAACCCCAACATTATGCCCCAGTATTAGGATTCACTACGACCCTTGACTCTTGTTGACCTGTCAACTAAGCCCCATGGGAGTCTATCTTCCTAACCCTAACACTACGTGGGATTGCTTTAAGCTCTAGGGATTCCTAGTGATAAAACCTGTTCCTCTATGTAGTTCTAACCCTTTGGTCCAGGTGGAAGAACCCTAGTTTAGATTGAGCCCTAACACTCTATCTTGACCGCTAATTAACCAAGGAAACGGAGGTAGGGACAAATCGCACCGGAAGGGAAAGGGGTACGTCGCTACCTCACAACTCTCCCTCTTAACTCTCTTCAATCTTAAAGAGTCTAACCCTATAGGAGTTGTCACACCTCCAAAGGATAACCTAGATTGCTCTCAACCTTAGTGTCACGGCTAAGGGAAAACAATAGCACAAGATAATTAAAATTGAAACTCAATTAAATTCATCAATAAAGAAAGCATAATAAAAGTCATAGAAACAATGTCATCCTAAGGTTTACAAGTCCAAATACCCACTAGGGTTTAGCTTTCCATGGAGCAATACAAAATCAATAAAGAGATTAAGAACATATGCATAAAAACCATAAAGAAAACCCCCTTGTAGATCGTATCGATGGTCTTGTGGAGCCGCCTAGTCTTCTCCATGAATCCCTTATCAAGCCTAGGGCACACCTCGCCGAATCGATGCCGATGAAAGCTCCCCCAATAGCTTTCTTCCAAAGGATGTCGATGTCGATGCGGTATATTCGCCTCCAAAGACCTCCAAGAACATCTCCAAACCCTAGCCGAAAGCCCCCCAAAAGATAGGCAAGAGATAGAAGGGGAGGTCCCCAAATAGATCTGAAAACGGGCTATTTATAGGCTGAAATCGGGCTGAAATCGGAGTTCCACACGCCCCTGTGGATTTTCCACACAGGCTGCAGAATTTCCACACGCCCGTGTGTTAATTCCACAAGGCCGTGTGGAAATTATGTTTTGCTGATTTTCGGCGGGTTGTGAACAGTAACTTGATACAGTGTTTTTGTTACAGTATTTTTGCTACAATGCACGGCCGTGTGGAATTTCCACACGCCCGTGTGAACTCTCTGTAATCCTGATTTTCGGCAGAAAGTGAACAGTAGCTTGCTACAGTGATTTTGCTACATTAACAAAGCTACAGTCTCGCGAAATGCTCCCGAATTCATCGTTCTTCATAGAGGCCGTTGAATTGGGCACACAATCAACGTTAGATTATGTCGATTACTTCATTTCTCTTCATTGGCAAAGTTCTTCAATCCTACACGAGTTATAGACTTTTGTGAGTGTGACTGCCCTTGTGCCCCTCCAATGGAGGTTGGCACACACCCACAAGTCTAGACTCGTGCCTTGTTCCTTGTTTGGTCCGAGAACTCCTCAACAATGGCGAACATAACCTATTCTTGCTTCTTTTTCTATAAATCTTCTCCACAACCCTTCAATGTACAAAAGAGCACAAATACACACTAATTAGTGATTAAATCTGAGAAAAGTAATGCTCAATGTAAGATAATAATACTTCGTATTACTATAACACAAGCATTTATCAAATAGTTTAAATGTTTACATTCTTTCTTTAGTCTACTTGTACAATTTGTTACACAATACAAATGGAGAATCATTAAATATAATTGAAGGAGTTGATGAGGTTGTATGATAGTTATCTTGATTGTTACTTATGGTAGGCGTTGAGTGTGATAATCTTGTTCTAGAATTGGACCAGGGGAATTCAAATGCCTGCTAGTCCCAATCTCTTGGCAATTAGGTCTAAATTAGTAGAAACTTAAGGTAAAATCTTTTTCTACCCCAGCCTCCTATGCTTGCCTTAAGTAGGAGAATTCCTCTAGAAGGGACAAATTAAGCCATAAGCTTTAGGGGCAATCGATCTCTACTCCAGAGATATAGCAATACCTAACCTCTTAGAGCATGCATAAATCTAATAAAGCATGGGTCTCCTAATATGGGGGAATATCTTCCTCCTCTACATTAACAAGAATTTCATTCAAGCAAACATGCAATGGTTCACAAAAGACTAGAAAGATTTATTAAATTATCAATCAAGATTCATAAACAATAATTGAGGGACCTAGGCATATAATTTCCCTTGAATCACGTTCTTATGGATTATAAAATAATCAATCAAAGCAAGAGAGAGCCATAAAACCAAAGAATAAACAAGCGTTTAAAGAATTCCTAAACTAACTCCCTCCAATAGGTCCACCAAGGTTGAGGGTGAGAGAATCCCAAGATTGGCAAGATGACACTAAACGCCTTCGTGCACCTTCCTCTAACAATAATTGTTGTATAATCCTTGAGAAACTCATTGGAATATGTTGGAATATGGAAGAAACTTGTCTACAACGGCTCAAATCTCCAGAACTCTGACTGTCTACCTTATTCGGCAAAAAAATCTCCCCAAATTTTGAGAAACCTAGAGTATTTATCAGATCGAATCTGCCATGGCCTCACCATGGACGTTGTGATGTTCGTCGTGAGTAAGTTATTACTTTGGCTCCAAGTCACATCCTGGCACGACTCTTTGGGGGTTGTATGGCTAGATCATGGCAGTTATGGTTTTCACAACGGTCGTTGTGATGTCGTTGTGGCTACTGTGTTGCTTCAAGTGGTTCCACACTGCCATGGCTTGATAACGATAGTGGTAAGTGTGGACAACTGGCATGGTAAATTGTCACCACACCCATTGTGAGCCGTGGTGAAGCTTTTATTCAACAACTTGGCCTATTTTGCTTCAAAACACTCTTGAATTCGCTTCTTTTGCCCTAAAACAAGAAATTTAGGAAGTGGTGAACAAAAGAATGAATTTCGTATTAATTAGATGCTAAACATGTTAGAATCCATGTTGAATGCAGTGTAAATGATATGGAAATATGAACTATTTTGCATTTATCAAATATCCCCACATTTTCAAGCAAATAGAAAATATAAAAATAGACGGCATGATAAGTGCTTGACCTCAAGCAATTAAATATGGAGTTTCAGTAGTACAAGGGAACAATCAAATGCCAGGTAGCATGAACATGCCTGGTCTACTAACATATAGTCTAGATCATGATGCAAAACCTTTTCGGGGTATTATTCAAGCTAACTCTGTACTTCTCATAACTCCTTATACATGAACACACTTATATATATATAATATTTCCATAATCAGTAGTTTTTACACTTCCCAGGAGGCAGCCCTTTAGTAAACGTGCCAAAGACTTTGACAATTTTGTCACTAACTTTTGTTTCGTGCCAATTTCCATGACAAATTTGGCACATAATCAAAACTATGCCAAATTCTTGTTTTTCTTGTAATGAAAGTTTTTTTATTTAATAAATATTGTACTTTGTACTTTTTCATTTGGGCGTCCTAATATAGACTATATGCTACACTATATAAAAAAAAATTGCTATACACCAACACTTATTTATAGTGATGGTCACATTCTGCAGCTATAGATTGTTTTTACCATTAGTAGTTTAAAACTTTCATAATAGATAAGATATTTACTGATGAATTTCATTTTGTTACTATAGCTATTATTGTATTTGGACTTATCTATAGTGATGGTCAAAATCGTTACCAACAGTATTTTAAAACTGTAGAATTGATAAGATATTTACTGATAGTTTCATTATGTTAGTATAGCTATTATTGTATTATGACTTTTATCTATAGTGACCGTCAAATCCATAGCTATAGACTATCTACACTAATGGAAGTTTATAATAATTATAATAAATTAGATATTTATTGACAAATTTCGTTCCGTTAGTATAGCTATTATTGTATTCTGACTTTTATCTATAGTGACGGTCAAATCCATAATTATAGAATAAATTGGACATTTATTGATGGTTATATTTTCGTTGGTATAAATATTGCTATATATTAATAATATAATTAGTATTATATATAAAATGATTATAAATTTTATTTTAATATGAGTATCCGTAAATGATTTTTTTCAATATGAAATAATATTATTTCACCAAAATTTATTCATATTTGTTTATTTAAATTTATTAGATAAATATTTGGTATTTATATTTTACCAAAAAAAATAACCCCTTTGAATCTTCATTGAAATACAATTATTTTTAAATTCAGATTCAGGGTCTTTTTTTATATTTAAAAGGCCAAATTAGCAAAATATATAATAATTTTTAATTTAGTGTATTAAATGAAAAAAATACAAATATATATATATATATATATCAAAATATATAATAATTTTTAATTTAGTGTATTAAATGAAAAAAATACAAATATATATATATATATATATATATATATATATATATATATATATATATATATATATATATATAAAGACCAAAACCTCCAAATTGGTTGGCACTCATTCCACTCCCTGAGGACTCTTCTTCTCCCTTCTTTCCTTCGCCGCCGCTCTCCGTCGCCATTGGCCATCCGCTGAACGCTTCATCACCCCCATCTCTACCTCAGATCCATCCATCAGTCGTCTGATCTGCGGCTTCACCATGCCATGTCTGTTTCCCAACCGATGCCCTTCGCCACCGACCATCCATCAATCGTCTGAAAGCTCCAAGACTATGAGCCTCAGATATCCATGAACACTCATTGCATTTCTCGCTGCTATCTCTCCTTGCTTCGACCTTTCTCTGTGTCGTCCTCCTCTCCGGTGCTCCAATTCTTCATTCGGGTTGGGTCTAAAACACTAGTTCTTCATGCCCATGTTGACACATTGATCCATTCGGTAATCAACCAGATCGGCATCCTCACTTGGATCCATGTCCCTATCTTCGATGTTCTTCACGGCTAGATCATCATCTCTCACTGAATCCCTAATCTCTCACCTGTCAATCTCCCTCCTTTCCACCATTTCAAGGTGAGTTGAATTAGGGTTTTCCGATCTCTTCCCCTTTGTTTGTTGCTCTTTTTAGCTCTCTTGAATTCATTGTTTTTTGAATCTAGACCCTTTCCGTTGTCTCCATTTTACATCTTTGACCATCGTGCATCGCCTGGTGGCACAACGACCCCGGCTAACCCTTCTCCACAGTTTCCGTCCGATGCTTCATGGTCTTCTCCTGCTAGAGACTTTATGGCATCTAAAGAGGAGTATGATAAATGCTTGTTTGATATATATTTGTTCACATTTTTTATGTACTTTGAGCATAATTATATTCAAATATTTTCATTAATAGCATGTGTTTGTGTTCTTTTGTGCAATTAGGGCATGTGACATGAATTGATGAGAAAAAAGCAAAGAAATGGTTGTGGAGATATTTCTAAGATGATATAGCAAGCTTCAAGGATGAACACTCAAGTTGGATTGTCTACAAGTGCATATATGCCAACTCTTGAGATGTTAGAAGTCAATTTACATGTCAGGAGGGCATGAAGGTAGTCATATGCGTGTGTACCAACTTGGTGGTAGTTTTCAGGAGTTATCTTAACCATTTGCATTGACAGAATCCCACACACCCTTCCACATGGCCGTGTGGCCTCCCACAGCAAATTACTGAGTATTGTAGCAAAACAACATATCAAAAATACTGTAACACATTACTATAGCACCCGACAGAACTTCACACACCCACACATGGGCGTGGCGAGGTCATGTGGATCCCTAGTTTTCACTTATAAAAGGTGGCTCACCTAAGAGTTTTCACATCTTTTTCCACAAGTTTTGGGGTGAAGTTGGCTAGTGTTTTGGAGAGGAGATCTTTGTACTCAAGGGAGCCCTTCTTCACGAGTCTTCATGGATTCCTTCATCGTTATAGCCATCGGGGGAGCTGATAGCGGCATCAATTCAGAGGGATGTGCCCTAGCTTCATTAGAGGAACTCTTGTAGAATATAAAGCATCTCTTGAAGACCATCAGCACGGATCTAAAGGGGGGTTTTTTTTTTATGGTTTTAATGTGTTTTTATTGATTGATTGATTGCATATTGTATTGCTCCATGGAGAGTTAAACCCTAGTGGGTACTTGGACATGTAAACCCTAGGATTTGTTATTTTATTGACTTTTATTGTGTTTCTTTACTTGACTATTTATTTGAGTTTCAATCTTGTGTGCTATATGATTGCTTTCCCTTAGAGTGATGCTAGGGTTGAGAGCTACACCTAATCTTCTTAGTGATGAGTGACCATCACCACTAGAATTAGATTTGCCAAGGTTGAAAGGAGTTGAGTGGGTTAGTTGAAAGGTAGTGAAGCATCCCCTTTCCCCTTTCGGCTTGATTTACTTTACCTCCTTATTCCAAGAGCTCTTAGCAATGGAATGAAGTGTGAGGCATCGAGAGCATCCTCTCCGATGGACCTCATATGGGATTAGGGAATTTTCACCTGGACCAAAGGGTTTGATCTAATTTTAGGAATATGGTTTATTATCTAGAATCATTAGAACTCCAAGTAGTCATATGTGGTGTGAGGCGTCGAGAGCTTTCTCTCTGTCGGGGCCTCGTAGGGGAGTACTCATCATTTGACCTTTGGTTTAGGACCCATGAACTTTTGGATTTCCACCACTCAATTGATCTCAATTAGGGAAACATAATTTTACTTTTGCTCTTAACTTAAGAATCCTAGGAGAGCATTGTCCAGGTACCCCATCTATCTTGACTTATTCCTCTCTACTTCTCTATTTGCTTACTTCTCTTTCCCATGTTGCTTGTTTGTGAAATTGATCATTCACACTCTCATTCCATTTATTAGGCTAAATAGTAGGGTTATAGTTATTACTAGTACTCCTGTTTCTTGTGGATTTGACTACCTGACCTGTTGGGTACACTTTATTATTTGAATGGCTCACGCACTTGTGGACACACACAAAGGGTATGTCAGAGTATCAAGTGTAGCTAACGCTGGCGATCTCGGACTAGGAGTTTAGGGATGATCCTGATCGGGATCAAATTCGGATGGTGAACCTTCTTAGCTTGGGGGAACCGATGGATGGATCCGATTCAGGAGGAGGATGCTTTTAATAGTGTGCTTTCTCATCGGTGTTGGGTAAGTTCTTCGTTTTGAGTTGCTTATTTTGGTGCTTGAATTATTCTTGTTTTTGTATCCAATTTAGGTTTGATTATGCTTAAGAATAGTAGGAAATTTAGTAATTGTGGTTTTGGAGAAGAATTGCGATTTTCTGAGAAATTAGGATTGGCTCTCGCCATTGGTAGAGTGATGTAAAGAAATAAGCCAACTTTACTTTTATTGTGATTGGTCTTAGTTGGGTCTGTTTACTTCCTTGTTTCTCAAATCTTGTTTCATTCATGGATGTCAATAACCTTACACAATCATCATCGGTTTCTCATAAATCCTAGGAACTCTTCTCCTAAATCCTTCATCTATGACTCATCTCGATCGTCTCACCACCGATTGGCATCGTCAGAGATGAAAAAGAGTAAATTGAGTAAAAGCACCCATGCCCACCAGCAGAATGGATATGCTTTTCCCTTCAAGTTCGCCAAGTAGTTCGATTCGGAGGCTTCTTGGGACAAGGTCTTCATCTTATTGATCTTCAGGCCGTCTTTTTGATGCATTATTGTTTTAATTGCTTCTTGATCTACTGGTTTTGCATGTTGATCTTATTGATTCAATTCTTCATAGCTTCACATTTTGGATTATAAATTTCTTTGTAGTTAGTTTTAATTTGTTTTAGGATCAATTGGGAGATGTAGTGCATTAGATCCGGCAAGTAGCTGGACTTGTTTTTTAGATTTTTATGAGGCTTGGTTCCTCTTGTTGGTGCGAAATGGATCTTCCTAAAAGTCCACATTATCATGATCTCTAATGTTTTTCAGTTTTTTGGTGGCAATGGTAACATATATTTTGATACGTAGTTGCAATTAACTGAGGGGAAAAAATATCCCTTTATTGATCTCTGCTTTTTGAAAAATTTTGTGTGTTCATGACAGTATGAGAATCAGAATGTCAATTTTGTTTCTTTAATTATGGTGTTTTGGTATTTATTATAAGTAGAAACAAAATAAGTTAGGTCAGTTTGTATCATTCTCTGTTTAGTTGGGTGAGGAGTTATTTAAGACTGAGGTTAGCTTTGAGGAATTAGTGAATTACTAGTACTTAGTTATCACATCAATAGATGGTATAGGTAAGCTTGCTATTTATAGTTAATAATGAGAAGATCGATAATGTCTTCAAATATATTCATTATGGCTGACTTATGATATAAAATCCCAATATCAATTTAAAGCAATTCTCTCTAGAATTGAGGTTAGAGTTTCTAAGCATCCCAAGCATTGCCATTAGAAGCTACTGACTGCTTATGCTATTCATAATTTTTATATGAATTACACTCCTGTGAATGAAGAGGTTTCGCTTTCAATCAATGTGGTACCTTCATAACAGCCTTTATGATGAGAAGTCTAAGATGTGCAGGATACTTTAGTAATTTTATTCTCTTGAAGGAACATGTTTTCTTGAAAAAAAGAGGGAAGCAATTACCATGGTCTCATTCATCTTCTACTATACCAAATATTAGAGCAACTGAATTGCTTCTGTAAATGAAGATGATCAGGTCAAGAATATGCTTCATGTCGGGTTTGAATAGAAACATGGTTTATGCATAATTTGTTATTTAAGATGATGCTAAGGGTGATTCTTTTGATTTTCCTTAAAATAAGCCTTCAAGCATTCCATTAATGCAAGAGCCTTACAATGGCTTAGATGATACAATACACATGATTAACATTTTCCATCATACCATGTAGCTGTCAATGTCCATCCCTGATGATTTTATGTTACCTCTTTTAGGTATTTACTGCCAATGTATTTCTTTTTAGCTAATGGGTGCTGGAACTTTTCTAATCTTGAAACCTAGTGAAATATATTTGTATGCTTTTTGTTGTGATAGCATACACATATATTTTGCCAGATTTAGGTTTTGCTTATCTTCATGGCATTTAGGGGTTGTTTTTCCATGATTATTGGTGTACAAAACTTTATTCTTTGAAATGTGTGTCTGGGTTTGGAGGCCTAACAAATTATTTTCATCAATTTAATGTTGCCATGAGAATAAGATGTAGAAAGGTTGACAAACTTATCCTAGGTTCTGGTCAGTCATTATTTGAATTTTAACTAGATTCAGATTTGAATTTTAGCTGGGTACATACACTACGGTTTACCGATACTTGCATGCTATTTGTGCGTCTCTAAGAAGAAAGGAGTAATTGTTATTTTCATCAAGTTACAGTGATTGAACATTCTCTTGTATTGATTCACTATTAGCTGTTGTCTTTGCTTATATTGTAAGAGAGATGTTTTGCAAGAATATTGTTCTTTTCTATGTATTAGTGAATTGCCTAATCTCATTATTAATTTATATGTACTCCAATTTTGAAAGATTTGTATGAATTATATGATTTCTTGTATCTGTCTAGTAAATTTAATGCTTTGTTGATTTTTTTTTCAGATCAATGGTTCTCTTAAAAAGACGGCAATCAATTAATGGTGCTATTTTTTTTTTCTTCAAAAAAAAAAAAATTAGCAGATTTACACTAGAGCAACTATTACTTAAGAAGGCCAAAATTTTTGTTGGTTTATGCGTTTCATTTTGTTCTTCTAAGAAAATGGTTGACAATTTTTTTGGTTTTAAACAATACCATTGAAGCTACCTATGTCATTTCTTATGCTTGCTATGAGTGATGACTTATAAACACTTTTGTTATGTGTACTTGATTTGATAAATTTTTTTTTTAAAATAATGTGATTTATTGTGATTTTTTATATAATATTAAAAAATATTATAAATTATTAAATATACAAAAATTGTATAGTTATATTTACGGCAATTTCATCATTAAAACTTCAAAAATTGAAATAAAAATAAAAATGTAATGATGGAAGTTTCCATCAATATAGCAATATTGACAACATTATCGGTCAATAAAACATTAAAATTAATTTTTTAAAGTAGATGTAGTGACGGAAGTCTCCGTCACTATAGCTATACTAATGGCATTAGCCGATAGTAAAAAATCAGTAAAATTTTTTAAAATTGATCTTAAATGAGGATATAGTGACGGAGGCTTCCGTCACTATAGATTTTAGCTACATATTTTATTCGGTCAATATATCTAACAAAAATATTGTAACAATCGCAATTTTCATCAATACAGCCTTATAATTATAGCATTGAGGGACTTGACGATTATTTTATCAGGGCAATGGAATCCATTGTCCATCGGTATAGCATAAATATGACTATAATGACGGAAATTGACATTTGAGTGACGAAATTTTGGCCTACAGTAAATGTCAATTTTTTTTAGTGCTACTTTAGTTCATAAACATATAATTATTTTATATTTATAGTAAATGATTATTTAAATAATTAAATATTAAACTTAGACTTTATATATATATTTTTTAGTTTTAAACCTTATTTATTATGTGTTTTTTTGTTATAATTATATTATTTGTTATTTTTTCAGCTTATTATATTAAATTAAATTATTTAAAATATTTGAATTAGATTTGACATTGATCCAGTTGACCCAGTAGTTTAAACTTTTTGAATGGTTGAATGTTGGATTCAGTTGATAACATTGAAAACTCCAATGTTTTGAAACCTGACCCGGGGTATGAACTGGGAAGGCTTCAAAATCATAGGTCAATGGTTGAACTGGAGTTGAACCTAGTTGACCCGGTCATAAATATAATTTATATTTTTATAAATTTAATTATATATAAATATAGAAAATAATATATTGTAAGTTACTTAAAATTTTAAAAAACAACAATAGAAAAGTTCAACAAATAAATAGTTTTTCTTATATTTAATACCCTAAATAAAAATTCAAACAAAATATAACATAATAATAAATAAAAAGTAATATAATAGAAGCTTTTAAGTTTCATACTACAATCTAATAAATAATAAAACTTAAGAATCAGTCATTGAATTTTGATTTTCAAACAAATTTTATAAATAACCCCCATATACTTACATATTTATTATTAAAGTTTTAATTATAGATATATAATAATATAATTAGGTTGTTCCAGTTCGACCAGATTGGGTCAACCTGTTCATCGGATACTTAGTCGGGTCAACTAAATCAACACTGTACTCCAACCCAACCCAGTTTCATGGGCGGGGTCCTGTTCAACCGGATTAAATCAGTCAGGTCAACCAAGGTTTTAAAACATGGGAAAAAACAAAAAAATCTATGGGCCTGTTATGAATCACGCATTTGATTGGAAAATTTTTAATGTTATGTACATCGAATTCTTTAAAAAAACTATTACATTGTTGTCTACCATCAGACAAAGCACGGTGAATTTAGTTTTTTTAATGAATTAATTTAATTGCAATTATAGGCATGAAATTCAGTGAAGTTTGCGCCTTGTTAAATTATTAGGGGGCTCAAATATCCAAACTCATCGTTGATGGTCCAGTAGTAATCTTCAACATATAGTCTCTAATTTTTTAGCAATAAACAATCGAGTGCAAAAAAACGCAATGGCTTCTTATTGGTCGGATATTAAATTTACGTACATGGATGTTGCTAATGAAGTTATTGCTAAACAAAAATACATAATACAACTAACTATATATAATGTTTATAATGCATTATCTTTTATTGCAGTAGTTGGTTAGTTTAGGTATAATTCACCGTTATCCTTAAAAACAAAGATGAGTTGAACTTTTGAATGTTGTATTTATTTTCTCAAGAAACTTATATTATTTATTGTTATTTTTGGCTAATATTTCTTGCATTATCAATTCTTATAAAAATCTTTATGATGCACTTATGAGCTTTGATGGTGACGATGTGTGTCCTTAAAAAACGAACACACCATTCCCAGGGCACATGTGCAAAGGTCATCAAGTAATAATTCTCTTGTTGGAACATGAGAGGGACGCCTTCACTGGGGTCCCAAGAGCTACTATTATTTTCTCTTCTACTATATAATTGTGATTGCTCGATTGCAAAATAAAAATAAAATAAAATAAAGAAACGAGCTAAGCACACTATGCAAAAAAATAAAGATAACAAATCCAATAATAAAAAAAGGCCTTGGCCAAGGTTCCCCTAGGGAGAAGAACAAGCATGGATGTGTTTGGGAATTAAAGTATGATGTTGACTTAGGTTTTGGTCCGTTAGACTCTAAAGTCTACTACCCCGGAACTTCCATAGTATAGTCTTAATCCCATATGGGTTCCTTTAACCCGATGCATAAGGGGTTGTACAGGCAGTCACACACCCCTCTAGCCTATGTGCATTGGCCGTGTGCTGGGCATATAGTGCACGCACGCCTCCTAGTTGGGAATGCACAGCCATATAGCACTCGCACAGTCTTCAGCTATGTCTTGCGGCCTTTGTGAAGCCAACACGAAGGTCGTAACAACTTCAATCGTCCTTGTGCGGCCCGCATGCGGTCCATACTACTTCCAATAGCCTAATACTCAACTCCCATGCAAAATTTTCATTGATACAAAAAAAAAAAAAAAATTCAAATAACCATTAAAGCATCAAAATTTCACCAATAAAACATGAAATCTCCTTACCAAGTGCCACATTACAACAATAAATTAATGAAGAATAACCATATGTTCAAGACAAAACCAAAAGACACAAGGCTAACAAAAAACAAACCAAGTAAACTAAAACACATCAAAGTATGCAAAATACAAAAACTCAAAACTTGGGTTGCCTCCTAAGAACTCTTGTTTAACATCATAAGTTTGACGTTTTTGAGCTTACCTTTTGGAGCCTAAAAAAGAAAGTTCTTATCACCAGGCTTTCCGAATGGCTATGACACTCATTTTGTTAAGTTGAGTAAAAGCAAAGACTCCACGTCATGTACACCTAAATCAATCATAAATGACGCTTTTGCCTCATTTTCAGAAGTATTAGTCGCACGGTTGACCTTAGGGCACACTTTTTTCAATGACTTCTTCCATGATGTCTCTCTTTTGCTTTTGCCCTTCTTCTTGGCTGATGGCAATATATCAAATTTTTCCAATGGCTTTTACAGGAGACTCTCCTCTACCTTTTAGTCTTCGTCAAAATCGTTGACTTCCTTCAAGTACTCATCCAATGGATTCGCCATCAACACTTCTTGCACAAAATAATATAGAATTACTTTCATATTATCAATTGCATGAGAAGTCTCATCTTGTTCCTAGGGATGTCTCATTGCTTCCGGGAGCTTAAAGATGGCTTCGTCATTTCAAAGTGTCATCTTCCTGTCTTGGACGCCCGAGAGAGCACAAGAAGTGGCAAGAAACGATCAACGCAGAATGATTGCGACCTCTGTGTCCTTGTTTACATATAAAATCACAAAGTCAGTAGGAAATACTAATCCACCAACCTTGACCAATACATCACTCACGATACCTCGAGGGCTTCTAATTGATCGATGGGCCAGCTGCAAGGTCATTCACATTGGTTCTAGGTCTTGTAAGCCTAACTTCATAAATAGGTTATACAACATAACATTAATGCTCACCTCGGAATCAATGAGGGCTTTTCCACAAGTGAGTCACCAAATTTACATTCCACCACTAGCCCACTAGGGTCCTTGATCTTTTGTGGTAACTTACTTTGGAGAATCGCCAAACAATTTTCCCCTAAGGACATTGTCGAGGCCTCCTCCAACTTGTGTTTGTTATTAAGCAATTCCTTCATGAATTTAACATACCTAGGAATTTGGGAAATACTTCTACAAGCAGCAAGTTAATGTGAAGTTAGTTGAGGACCTCCAAGAACTTTTTTAATTGAGTGTCCTCCTTGTCTTTCCTCAATCTTGCCCAGTATGGGATTTTCAGTTGGTATTTCCACGTCTGTGTTGGTTGAGCATGTTGAGGTTACTTAGACTTGTTGTGGTTGTCCTCAATGTCAACCTCATCACTGGAGGTTGCATCTCTCACCACACTCTATTCCTTCTCTCCATGTGGCCTAATGCTAGGATGAACTTCAACCTCTCTACCACTCTTCAAAGTGATAGCCTTGAGTTGTTCACGCAGATTGGTTTTGGTATTACTAGGGAGATTCCCTTGTGGCCTTTCAGTGCTTGCCTTAGCCAACTACCCAACTTGGTTATCAAGATTTTGAAGCAGCGCTAGGACATTTCTCAAAGTGGCGTTCACCATGTCAAAAACTTGCATCAGTGAACATCATAAATTCGCCAAGCCTTTTTCCATTGAAAATTTCCTTTCTTTTAGTAGTGAAGGTTGGTACTTAAGTCCCGGAGGTTGTGGAGGCCTTTGCTGACCTTGGCTCCCCCACTAAAAGTTAGAGTGATTCCTCCACCCGGTGTTGTATATGTTGCTATACGGGTTGCCTTGAGGTCTTTATCTTTCACTCACATAATCTACTTGTTCCATGGGAGTCACAGCTAAACTAGCAATGGGACATTGTGCCACATTGTGTCCTCCTCCACAAGTATCACAACACATCATTGACTTAAAGCTCAAACCCGCTCTTTTGGCCATAAAAAAGATTAAACCTCCTTATCAATGCTTCTACCTTTGCTTCTAAGTCATGTTTGTATCCACTTCATGCACCCTAACGGCTCACGGTGCTCTTGCGCTTAGTACCCAATCTGACTCATTTCTGTCCATGTCCTCAAACAATTACTTGGCCTCTTTAAATATTTGTTGCTTTAGGATCCATCTGCCACAGCATCAATTAATTGTCGAGTCTGATAGTTCAAATAATTGTAAAAAAATCTTAACCCTCATCCATGGAGTAAACCTGTGATGTGGACATATTCGTAACATATCTTTAAACCTTTCATGCGCCTCGAAGAGTGTCTCGGAATCATTTTTTCCAAATGCCGATATGTCTTGCCTCACTTGTGTCGCTTTGCTCGAAGGAAAATAACGGCCAAGGAATTTTACCACCATGTCTTCTCAAGCCATAATTGAACCTAGAGACAAGGAGTTTAGCCATCTATATGCCGCTCATCACAAGCTAAATAGAAACAATCTTAGTCGTATTGCATCACCAAAAACAACATTAACTGATGAGTGAACATTATTCTATTATTTCATATCACTTTGTACACTCATTTGGCTTGTATTAGGATCATATTCTGGAATTCGGTGTTCAACCTAGTGCATTTTGTATTCCCAGGCTTTGAGTAGCACTTATAGATGAGAGAGAATCAAAAGAAGCATTCCAGACCTTAACAAAAAAGTCGGAGCTCTCTCGGCAGCATTTAAATAAGAACAAGGTAAACTGGATAACTTACTAGTAGCTTACGGTCGTAAGCTACTTCCAGAGAATTATATAGGCATGCTTATACCCATAAATGGGAGTTTAGAGCCAAATCAGAAAACCTTATAGGCAAGACTTACACTAGTAAAGATGCTCCTAAAGACTATCTAGAGGAGCTTACAACCAGAATTTACACCTGTAAGGTTAGTAGCAATGGCAACACAGTGAAGCTTACGATCCAGCGCTTACGACCGTAAGCTGGACCATAATAGAGATGAAATACCTTACTGATGGGGCTTATGGCCGTAAGTGTTCCCGTAAGGGTCACGACTCATCTTTCCCAGCTCCTTACAATCACGTCCTTACTCCCATAAGCATCCCATAAGCAGTCAAGTATAAATAGATCTGATGAGGATTTTTTAGGGCATTTTTTAGATTTCTTTGATTCTTTTCTTAGAGGTAAAGCTAAGGGAGAACCGAGGCGAATCTCCAAGCCTTAAGGGATGATTGTAGGAGGATATTTGGATCCATATTCAAGGGGAAAGAGATCATACCTGTTAAGCTCATCCTTGGTGGCATTCGCGGAAGGTTCCTTGGAGAATGGGGTTTTAATGTTTTCAATGTTTCTCATCGTGCTTTGTTTTTTGAATGGTTGCCCTCCATTAATGGAGGGCTAATTTGTTAGATGTTTCGGCATAATTGAACTCTAGAGTGTATCTTTTGACATTGGATGTTGGATTCATGTGATTTACTTTATTATTATTATTATTATTATTATTATTATTATTATTATTATTATTATTATTATTATTATTATTATTATTGTAATCCATTCTATTTGAATCTAATTGCATGTTTGAATGCTTGATCTCTATTATGGTGAAAGCCATAGTTATCATACTCAATGTGCTTTGTGATGAGTAGAAATATGCACCTAGCATAGATAGGCTATGATTAGAGTGTATTGTGAGTAAACCAAAACATAGTGTACTTTAGAGACCCCATCTCCCTCCATTCTCCTGAGTGAGTTAATGAGTATCTCCGTACTCTTTGTAATAATGTAGATTTTAGGAGAAATCATGTCTATACTCTGTATATGGATTGGAGATAATCCTTCGTCATAAGAGAGATTACTTACTTAAGAGATTCTCATTAGCTCAAAGTGAGGTTTCATAGAGTGTTAATGCAATTGTGTGGATGACTATATCAACTCTGCACCAATTCAATTACTCTTCACCCTCTATCAAGGGGTTTAGTATAATTCAAGACACCTCTTGGTTCAAATAGGATTGCATACCTAGACAACCATTGTCCTACACTTTAGCAAACCCTAGAGTGATGCTATGCCCGAACATCATTTATTTCCCTGATTTTCCTCTTGCTTTATTTTGTACTTCTTGTTTTTAATTTCTTTTGTTCACACACACCACTCATTTGGTTAGGCAAATTTCAGAGCTAGAGTTATTACTAGTATTCTCATTCTTCCCTGTGGACCGATATCTCGCTTTTTAGCACTATGTTACACGATGACACGTACACTTGCACCCCTATCATTAACCTTGCAAGTTGAGTACATCCATAAAACCTATGATAGATGCTTGTTCAGATCCTTGTCTTTCAAACTATTAAACTTTACTATGTTATGTAACATCCTAATCGGTCAGACAAGATCAAATTATTTGCATTGACTATAGGGGCTTTGTACACTGAATTCCTCTCTTGTAAATTACGTCCTCTCATAATCTTACAAGGTTCTTCTCCCTTCTGCCATGACTAAGGATGCCTTGTCTTTAATCTCAACTACTTGATGAAGAACCCTCTTGTGTTTTTTTATCAATCTCTTGTGTATGGTTCATTGAATTTCGCCGTCCGACTTTATAAGTCTAGTGAGATTTGCACGGGTCATACAAAAATTTTCTTGCAAAAGAAAGAGAGACAACGAATCAGAACAAAAGGAAATAAAAACAAATATCATATGAAAAATAAAACGAATAGAAAAATGACTACAGTAGTGAACTTGGAGTTTTCCTAGTATACTTGGATGTCCTTGGCAACGGTGCCAAAAACTTGATGGTGGTGGAGCGTCATTAGACAACGAACACATTGCTCGTCAGTTGCAAGTGCACACATTGTTAGGTAAAAGTCCTCTAATGCAAATATAGGAAGATCGTATTCCCTTTAGTCTCAAAAGCTACTATTACATCCTCTTTGACTACACTATCTAATTTAGCAAATAGTTTTGATTGTTCGATTGAAAAATAAGAAAATAAAGAAATGAGCTAAGCACACCACACAAACAAATAAAGATTACAAATGCCAATGTGAAGGAAAGGGCTCGGGCAAGGATCCCCTCGGGAGAAGAACAAGCATGGATGAATTTGGGAATTAAAGTATGATATTCGCTTAGGTTTTGGTCTACTAGATTATAAAGTCAACTACCTTAGAACCTCTTTAGTTTAGCCCTAATACCATATGGATTCTTTCATCTGGAAAATACCCCTATGATGTCATTAGATGCAAGGAGTCTTAGCTAGAGAATCCCTAAGGCTCTCTAGGCTAGAAATAATTCTAATACCCATGGGGAGCTACCAACACTCGGAACCTCAGTCGTGCCCATGCAATAAATCCCCATTCAATCTATGTGTGACCTAATACATACAAGCATCCGCTCTACAAGCATCATTCAACAATCAAAATCCACGGAATTCATCCATTGTAGGTTGAACATGAAAGCAATAGATTGAAACCAAAATGAAGCATGGCAACAATCAATTAAAAATTAAAGCATCTTCCACATAAAATTCTCCCAAAGTTCATCGGAGCTTGGTGGCCTTGGGAGCTTAGTTTGACATCAAAAGAGGAGAAAGCAAGAGATACAAATAACCAATGTAGAGGTCCATTGCAAACTCTCTATTACGTCAACTAATGGTGGTGATGAGACCTCATCGTCCAATCTGCACCGTCGAGCCCTTTGATGTTCCCCATGAGTTCCACCTTCCTCTCTTCTCGATTCCCCCTTGAATCGGCCTTCTCCAATGGATTTGTGGCATAGGAGTACTTGGAGATGTGTGGTAGCCAAGCTCTCCAAAACCTCTAAATTAGGCTTAAATAGTCACCGAGGTGTGCTAATAGGCATGTGCCCGCTTGGGCAATGAAATCCTTCTCAAAAAATCCAAATTAGGTCAACCCAGTCACATGTGGCCGTCATGCGGCCCTATGGAGGCCACATAACCCCAGCCAGGGCCACGCAACCTCCATGCAGCTCGCATGGTGGCCATGTTGCTCCCAGCCGTCTAGGGCACCCAACCACATGCATACTGCGTGACCCCCTAGGTAGCCATTTTGGCTTAACTGAAGTCTTCACGTCTTCTTATTCTCCTCGCTTGGTGTTAGGGGCTTTTATATGATATGTTTGACCTTGAACAAAGATAGAAATTCTCCCCAAACACTCTCAAATCCTTCCTCGAGCTCTAAATGCTTTTTCCGATGTCCTAAAATAAAATTAAAACAAAACACTTATAAACTAACATCGGTGGTATAAAATTTGCATAAAAGTAAATAAAATGTGATGTAGATATATATGATGTACTTATATATTTATGAAGCTCCAAGCAATTTATCCACATGAGGTCTCCTAAATATTGTTCTCTACTTATATTATGAAATTTATCCTTGTAATTAGGATGTATGCATCAAAGTCATACTACTAATTTTCAGCACTTTATGATGATATCGTTTAGTTTGAATATTTAAACATTCAAGAAAAACTAACTCAACTGTTAATTCCTCTAATTGTCACTGAGAAAAAAAATATTTATAATGTTTCATGTTAAAAAAAATTAATATAAAATATAAATAAATAATTAGTTATAAAAGAAGATCAATATATATTGTGATATTGAGTAGCTAATATAAGTTTTTCTTTATCTTGCAGTAACTTTTATTTTTCGGAAAGTTTTAAATAATTTTTTCAATCTTTTTAGATGGAATTTTTTTAATGGATTTGGGGCAACTATGACATAATTAACCCTAATTACATAGATATTTTAAAATTTTATTAATATTGATTTTTTTAAAAATAAATCTTAAATATTTTTATTTAAATAATGAAATTTAATTTAGAAAGGTCATTAGAGGGTTCAAATCTTAATTGTCGGCTATCACGTTTTGAGAAAAACAGTACATTGAGTATTTTGTTGGAAATTGGCCAGCTTAAAGGGTCCGATCATCTAAAGATGTATTTTAGATTTCAATTTGACCAATTAAGTTGAAAATTGATAAAATACATATTATAGAATTAAAAATGAAAATTTATTATTTTATACTGAACAAACTCGTATGGAGCTAAATGAAGATATATATATAATAATAATAATAATAATAATAATAATAATAATAATAATAATAATAATAATAATAACAAACTCTAAATATAATTATTAAAACTAGGGTAAATATATAGAATAAGTACATAATATTAATTAAGAATACAAATGATTTTCCTTCTTAAATAAAATAAGTAATTTATTTTGTCATCAAACAATATCCTTATATATGATTCGAGGCAGCTATTTATTAATATGAGTTCAAAGTACAAATCCTTGTAGCATTCAAGAGTTTGATTAACAGTAATGTAGTGTTCCTATTTCCTCACATTTGTATGCCTTATTTAAGCTGCCACTTATTCTATTTTTTCCATAATATTTAGAGTCTAGAAATTAATAGAATAAACTGGAGTTCCATCTGAGTTGAAGAGACCAAAATGCTTTTCCACCTCTGGTGACTTCTGATTCTCATTAAACATGTCAAAGATGAAAGCCTCTATAGCTCCTGGCTTTTTTGGTGTTCCCTTTCCAACATGATTGATCAAATTCTGATTATAAGTCTGAGCATTGTCAACAGTTGCTGCATTCCCACCAGCAGAAGGCCATCCACTCTCTGATATAACAATACCCACATTAGATCCACCAGCTTTCTCTAAAGCTGAATACAATGCATCAACTATGGCATCAAACAGGTTTTGATATTGCAGCGATCCATCAGTCACGACGGTTCCAGGCGATGTAAATAAAGCATATTTGAGATCAATACTGCCAGTGTTGTCAACGTAACTAAAGTAAGGATATACATTAGCTAAGAGAGGTGATCCATGTGAGCTCAAGAAACTAATAATGGATCCCAAGCTTGACAATGCTGCAGAAGAGAATGAACCAGATGAAGGAGGGTATGATGTGCCTAGGACTCCAGTGGATACAGCAGTTGAAACCTTAATTTGGTTTTGCAAGCCAGCTGAAGTTAATTCATTTTGAATGTTTTGCATGGCTTGGAGGACATATTGTGCTGAGTCTCCAGGAATAGCTTCATTACCAACTGCAATATACTTGTATTTAACATCAGCTGAATAAGCTTTTATATTGTTTTGAACCCAGGTGCTAGCTGCTGAAGCATCAGAAGCCAAACTTTGGAGTTTGTCATTAGGGACATCGAGGATGAGTTCAATGTTTGAGCCTTTGAGAGCTTGGAGAGCAACATCATAAGGATCATAAAGTCTCATGCCGTTTATGTTCTTAGATTTGTAGAGAGGTATCACGGTACTTGGTTGAGGAAGGTCATCACCAAGTCTACCATAGCACACTCCAATAGACTGCCCACCTAAAAATGATCCATATGTTACACACACAAACTAGCTTACATTGCCAAAAAAAATAAACAAATAAATAAATTAAAATAAAAAAGATTAAACTAAAATAAAATAAAAGCTCATTTTTTTTGGTGGTTTTTTGCTTATAATTAACAATTTCTTTCTTTCTTTTAACACATTTTTACCTACTGTAAAACCAAAAAAAAAATGTTATTGTTTTTTTACCATCACTCCTCTGTTCCCCCACTTATTACGAAAAAATTAAACTAAGATATATTTATAAAAATTAAAAAATTCAATTAATTCTATTACTAAGCAATTTTCAAATTAATGGCTTCTAAATAATTTGTGAAACAACTTTGACAAATACAAGGAAACAATTAATTAAGTGAAGATGTCTATGATCATGTAATGTTTTCATATTATTATTGTATTTTTTTTTACAATAGGTGACAAGCACTCCTCACTTAGAAGTTTGTTAAAAGACATGCAATTACATAAATACGTTAATTTCAAACTTTAAAAATTTATTAATTCGGTCAAATGGTATATGAGTTAATAAAAATTCAATGTATGCATGCCTAAAGAATTTACAGAAAACATCCTACTATGTAACCCTAGAAGAGAGAGATACAACTCCTGTCAGAACATACCCAATCAAAATCTATTTAAATATTACTATGAATAATATTTGTATCCAAAAATAATAGATAAACAGTAGTGCTATGGTACTAGGAGACAAGGTGTTGACCCAACGCCTAGCGATCCATTGGTGTCACAATCCACTCAGCTGTGCAGTGGGTGTCTTATTGCATGTTTTTTTAATGCTTGCATCTATGCCATTTTTATATTATTGTAATTTTCTCTTATTTTCTAATTTGTGCACATTAGCCTAACAAGGGCCCAAACACATGTTAACTTTAAAGTTAAGGATTCAATTCTTATACTATACAAAAAAAAAATATAATAAACCAAAGAACAAAATATAAATTAGAATCTTTTCCAAATAATAAAATATAGAACAAAATTATTTATTCTTCTTATAAAATTTATTTTATTAACTCAACTTCTGCTTTAGAAACATGTACAAATCATGAAAAATACTTAAAAGCTCACTTTTTTATTTATAAAACAGTAAAATAATAATAATAATAATAATTTACTATAAGTCTATAAAGGTAGTATCTCTAGACACCTATGCACCGGCCAAAATAATAATCTCGACTTTATATCAAATAATATAAAATAAAAAATTTTCTCTCCTTCCTCTCTCCTAAATAATATATATATATAAGATAAAAAGAAAATACCTATTGGCATGGTAACAAGAACTCCGAGAGCTAATACAATGGCAAACATTGTGATGGAATTATGCATTGCCATAGTGAGCATTTGGTGAAGAGTATGATGAGATACATGTAAAAGTATGCTACCTCTTTATATAGATGAAGAATGCAATACTGTTTCAGTTTCTCTTCTAGTTTTAGTTCTAGTCTTTGTATTGAAATGCATGCACATTAGCTAGCGGTCAGATACATTCACTCATCATCGCTGAAAAGTCATGAAACCAAGGTTTTGTCTCTACGCAAAGACTAATCTACGTTTTGGCCACAATTTTCCAATTCTATTTGGAATCACATGAATTTTTCTTATCAATGAATACCTAATTTTTCGGTCTAGATCTTATCTTTCTTTCAGAACAAAGGAAAATATTATATAATTTTTTATTTCTTAATATACTGATATCTCTATAAAAGCCCTATATATAAGCATACTGAAGCATATGATTTTTTTATGTTATTTAATTCATCTTTTTGTTGTTTAATGTATTTATTTAGTTAATAGCTATGTTATTAGGCATACAAAATAGAATAATGATATCCTAAGTTACATATTTGCATATATATAATAGGTAAATCAGTTAGACATTATGGATATAAATAAGAAATAATTAATGATTCATTCCAATATAGCTTAGTACAAGACTTTGGTTTGGATTCATGGAAAGAGCTTGCAAATGTCTTAGTCACACACATCACCGTAATTCTATATATTCGAGAAAGAATGAGTACACTTGACTAACTGGCATCAAAAGTTAAAGTCTCATACGGAATTATCTTGACTTTGTTTCCCATGAATACACGTGTTACATTTATTACATTCTAATTTATTATTTATCAAAGTTGTATTAGTAAGACACTGCATTAAAAAACCAATATATATATATATATATATATATATATATATATATATATATATATATAACACATCATCTAGAATAAGGTTACGTATTATTAATGTTGCATAGACATACCAATTGGTTAGCCATTATTCTCTTTTTTTTAAAAAAAAAAATTTTTTTTATAGAAATCATTATAAAAATTATTTGAATAAAATGAAGGCAAGAAGTCAGACAGTCCAGTCTTACAAAGTTAGAAACCAAAGTATAACCTAATGGTTTCCTACTTTGTTTATGTTTGGGAGGTCTTGAGTTCGAAACCTCTCAAGCACAATGCAAAAGGTGTTTATTGTCAATTTATGAAAAACAAAGTCTTATGATGTTAGGAGTTATATAATAATTAATGTTGAAAGTGCTATCTCATATGTCTCTAGAAACAATGCATGTGAAAGTAGAATAATATTCAAAGAATTTTCAAAGATGAATTTTAGGCTTTAGAAGGAGTTTATCTCAAATAATTTATATTTATAGATCTTTTAATAAAGAAAATGGTTAAATTAAACTCTTCTGGTTAACATCCAATATTTTAGGAGTTGGTGTATTTATTATATATTGCATGCGATACAAATATGTACATATGAGTATGTAAATCTATACACGTATTTAAAGAGCAACCATTTTTTTAATTTATTAATTTAAATAAATATAAGATATAGTTTAGAGACAAATACCCCTCACCCTTTTTTTTATTTGGTAAATTGTCATTATTTTCAGATTTTATTTATTGTAATACTACTACCTTGTATGAATTATTTTAATTTTTAATTTTCTTGTTGCACTCGTTCCTTATATGAAATGATGTAATTAAGGACTGCGTTTATTTAAATAATTAGTGCTAATATATTATTTAAAATTAAATTTGTTTCTTCCTATAATGGAGGGTTGGTATTTCATTTTTTCATACTTATAGGTTAAGAATTTCATTTAATAGCTTATATATATATATATATATATATATATATATATATATATATATATATATATATATATATATATATATATATATATATATATATATATATCAATTAATATTTCATTTCTCTTTTTACTCAAAAATAGAAGGTTCTAATTTTTGACTTGCAGACATTTCTTATTAATAAAAAAGACTATTTCTAAGTGGTTTCATACCATTTTAGTTAACAATTTAACAAAAATAATTTTTTTGTTTGGTACTTTATATATAAATATTTATTTAGTATATGAAAAACTCATATCATTTATTTTGGTATTCTACTTAATTATTAGATATTACCCATTGTCTTTTGAAAAAATGCTATAGGAAGTTAATTACTAATTAGGTTGGCTAACATAATAGAAATAATCATAATAGTTATTTGAATAAAATGAAGGCAAGAAGCCAAACAGTCTTGGTAGTTTTATGAAGTTAGGATGAGGTAATAAATAGTGTGGAATGTGCTGTCTTGTTTGTCTTTGGAAACGATGCATGTGAAAGTGGAACTATATTAATTCCAAGAATTTTCAAAGGTGGATATAGGCTTTGGAAGAACTTTATCTCGAAAAGTTTATATTTCTTGATTCTTAAATAAAAATTGTTAAATTGAACTCGATCTCCTTTTTAACATGCAATATTTTAGGAGTTGATGTATTTATATTGCGTGTACTACATATACATGTATTTATAAATATATACTAATATGTGTAATTTTTGGTCTCCAATAATTAACAATAACTCCAGTTTTGTTGTTTGACAACAAAAAAAAGATTTATTTTGTTAAAAAAAATTATATATATATATATATATATATAAAAGGAGAAAATTCACTTTTTTTGTTATTAAATAATCGTTCTTCAGATTTTTTTCCTATAAACCAGTGAGATTTTTTAATTTATTGGCTAAAATAAAAATAAGATATAATATCCATTGAAGCCAACGACCATTTGGTCTATTGGCACCGGGTCCCTTGCGTAGGGTTTTCGTCCCGGGTGTCAAGCTGGACGCTTTGCCCTGGTTCGAAACCTATTACGTGCAAGATGAGGGTATTGTTCGATAGTGTGGCTCTCTGACATACCCGCCCCTGAGTTACGGTGCTTGTCGCCTTTCTAATATATATATATATATATATATCCATTGAAACAAGTAGGCCCTCTTTTCCCTCAAAAAGTGCCATTATTTTGAGATTTTATTTATAGATGCACCTTTATCTTCCTTACAAGGAAGAATATATCGTTCATTTATTTGAATAACTAATTAAAATTAATTTTTTTAAATTAAACTTGTTTTTCTTTGTCACCTCCGTAATAAGATATATAATCGGCATTTGGTTTTCTTTTTAATTTAAGGCCAATACATCAATCTTGTGGTTTATTTATATTTTTTTAAAAAAGTTTGTAAGTGGTTTTATAAAATTTCAATTAACATTTAAGGTGAAAGTCCCTCTATTTTTGTTTTGAAAAAGATCCAAAAGAGGACATTCGGTTAGTCATCTCTTATTAGCTCTCGGTTACAAGATATTAGTGGTATTTAAAAAAAAGGTACAAATGTGGGGATTTTAACCATGACCAATTGGTTAATTATAATTCTAACATCATAACTACCAAGTTATTCTCTATAATTTGTTTAAATTAAACATTTTTATGTTTGAACCTATACTTTGCTTAGTTTGCTAAACTTTCACAAAGAACCTAGCATGTTATCCATCTCTTACTGTTCAGTAACTAGATACTGTGTTGCTAGACCCACTAAGTCAAATTTATTTGTTAAGTAGGTCATCTTGCTTTCTTTCTAGCTAACCACAATGTTTTATCTACTTGGTCATATTTATTCCTTAGCAGGTTTTATGCCTTCGATAATATATAGTTGCTTTATTGTTACATCCGCATTTCCATATTTATTGGTTATATCCTTTTTTACTACTTACCATATTGTAAACACATTAGATCATATTTAGTATTTAGCAATTCATATTATTTTCTTACCAATTACTGTGTTAGACCCACTATGTTATATTTATTACTTATCAGGTCATATTCCTTCATTATTAGTTGCTATATTGTTAGAGCTATGCTTGCATGTATATATTTTCTTATCAAATTTTCTTAATATTTCATTTGTTCTTTGATTGAAACTTGTAGAATATAGTATTTAATTTGTTTATATTTCATGGTCAAGTGTTAAAAATCATTTAAAAATTAGAATGAGTCATTTCAAGCTATTTCTAGAGCATTATAGTCAACATGTCCTCAATCATGGCCATCAGTCGAACACCCTATTTTTTTTTTTTTCCAGAGATACATGTAAAAAAAGGGACAACCATGGCTCTCATGAAGGCTTCATCAAAGAAACCACGGCCTTGGTTACCAAAGTAAGAGATCGTAGTTACTATATATAATAGAAGGCCATAGTCAGTTTTTTTCTGATTTTCTCCAATAATTTTTGCCCAAGAACACCAGCCACGACCATGGTTGTGGTGGGAGCCATGATTAGGTACGAAAGCTAGTGCATATAAATGCCTGGTCAGTTATTTAGAGAAGAATTTTTTGAAGAACTTCCAGAGGCTTCTTGGAGAATTTATCTCAACTATTAGTGAGGATTTCATTAACGAATCCAAGAAGATGGATCAAGGAGGATTCAACCAAGATTGAAAGCATTGATATGATTTTCTTGGAGATTGAGGGTTCCACTCATTATCTCTGTGGAGAATTCTAGGGAGTAATTATTTTCATTGGTTTTTTTTTTTAGTTTTATCTTTGTTTGTATAGATCTTATGAACATGAGTGGCTAAGCATCCATCGGGTGCTTCGATGTTTATGAACTTAGAGTTGTAATTTGAATCTTGACTTTAATTTTATTGATCTAATCTACATTGATGTTATTATTCAATTGAGCCTATGCGATTACTATAAATTTAGTTAGTGTGAGCTTGAATTCATGGATATGGATTTAGTTAGCGAGAGGCCGAAATTATTTTAGATCATGCATTTAATTATCAAGAGCTTGAATACATGCAAGATCTACCTCAATTAAAAAATATTAGAGGCAAGCGTAGATATAATTTGTTCGTGTTAGGGTGACCTGATAGAGGGGTTCACATAACGTAATGTAATCATAAAGAAAATGCTCAAAATACCTCCAATTTATAGGATTAGATGCTAGTTACTTGAAGATAAGGCATTTATAATATGCATAGGAGGGTAAAAAAGATGAATACTTTAATTATATATAAAGAATTGAGACAAATGATTTGCTAGAGCTAAATCATTCTTAGGTTGAAGAGCTAGATGTAGCTCATCCGACTATAGATCACAAGCAAGTAATGGAAAATGAGATTGATCAACTAGTGTTACAAAAGAGGATATTCAATGAGATCAATAAAGGCACAAACAAAAGGTTGAAACAATCAAAGGATCCACATATTCTAATATTGAATGATACCCAAATTAAATTGTTGCCTTTGAAGATCAAGTTTAGATGGTCCAAAAATTCCAAAGTTAACCATGGCAAGGGGATAAAAATAAAGCCAGCTCTAATAGATAAACAATAAAGTGGCTGCTTTTGGGGTCAAACCTCCTCTGGTAGCTCCAACATCTCCTCCCCCTTGCCATGGCAAGTGGGGATCAGCCTCCAACCTCCTCATCCTTTCCATCTCAATGGAAATCATGGGCTTAAGTTGCTTCATCCTCCAGCCTGGCTATCGACAACTCCCCCCCTTCACAACGTGCACATTCTCAACAAACTTAAGGAATCTACAGTGATGCCTTAACTCCCCCTTTCACAACATGCACATTCACAACAACTTTGTTCATCTTGACAATGATGCCTTAACCAAAGCTCTCATGAGATTCCAGCACGCTCTTTACCGAAAGCTTTTCGGCAAGCCTCCCTGACACACCCTTTTGCGTGTGTGTACCGCAAGTGCACGGGTTGTCGAAGTAATAATTACCCCGGTGAGTGGGTAGTCGAATCCACAGGGAACGGAAGTACTAGTAATGACTGATTCTTAGTTATCTAGTCGAAAGAATAATATGGAGCAATTGAATGTAATATGTAAAATAAGAAAATCGCAAGAAAGAAAGCAAATAAAAGGAAAAGGTAAAGGCGATCTCAATCAATGAAGATGAGATACTCGGGCAATGATCCCCCTAGGTTCTATCATGAAGTGCAAAACTAACTAAATGCTTCTAAACCAAGTTCTATGAGTCGAGGTAATCCAAGAACAATCGATCCCTGCTTCCAGGCCACCGATACTAGTCCCCTACAAGGTCCCAGCAGAGAATTCACTCAATCTCAACACCTCACACCCTATATGACCGCAATGAGTTTTAGGGATACCTAAGAGTGAAACCGATTCCTAAAATTAGATCTAACCCTACTTCTAGGCGAAAGATCCCTAACCCCTTACAAAAGTCCCGGCGGAGAAATCTATCAATCTCACACCTCACACCCCATATGGTTACATAAAACTTAGGGAATACGGAGATAGGAAACACTCAATCGGAAGGGAAAGGGGACACTCCTCTATCTCAAGACTCACCCTCTCAACCCTCTTTAATCTTGTATGTTCTAATCCCTAATGGAGATCTCTCTCTCACCAAGGAAACAAATCAAGCATACCAAACAACCATACGAATTAATAAGGCATGCAAGCAATGATTAAACAAGATTAAAACTCAAATAAACTTGGAATTAAAAGAAAGCATAAAGAAAGTCAATACATGAATCGAAACCTAAGGTTCACATGCCCAAGTATCTACTAGGGTTTAGCCCTCCATGGGACTTATTACAAAGCAAAAGATAATGAAGTAAAAAGCAATGTAATCCATAAAAATAAACCCCCTCAAATTCGTGATGATAGCCTTGATGAATTGTTCAACGTCTCGAAGGAACCTTCTCCGAAGCTAGGTCACCAATGGCTCCCCGATGCTATCTCGTCGAAAGATCTATCGAAGTTAGTGAAGAACAACTCCCAATATCGCCAAAGACCTCGTCCTAGAAACCCTAGCCGCTCTTGCCTTCAAACGTGCGAAAAAAGTTCTAAAAGAATCAGCGAGAAGGGCTATTTATAAGCCTGAATCGCGCCAACTGCGTGTCTTCACGCGACCGCGTGAGATCCCACGCGATCGCGTGGGCTGCAGAATTTCCACGCGGTCGCGTGAGATTTTGACGCGGTCGCGTGAACAGTAATTTTGCTACAGTACTGCTACAGTGAAATGAACAGTGTTTTTGCTACAGTACTCTTCATAAATATGATCCAAACTCTCTCATATTGAGGCCACATGGTCGGGCACACGTCCATATGGTGAGTTATAAGATTTCTTCTTCTTCGAATCATCATTTGAGAGCTTTAACTATCTTCACACAAGTTGGGACATGAAGGTGTGACTGCCTTTGTGCCCTTCCATCACACAAATCATCTTGAATTCTTAAGGAAGTTGGCACACACCCTCATGTGCATGATCCCCTCTTGTGCCTTGACACTTGTGTTGTACAAAAGCTCCCAACAATACGTCTTTATAACCCATCTTTGCTTCCTTTTCCTCCTTTAACACTTCCACAACCTAATTGCATAAAAGAACACCAAAATACACTTTATGAGACATAATCAATGGTAAAATGATGCTCAATGTATGTAAAACAAGTCGGTAAAACATGTATATTCAAGCACTTATCAAACTCCCCCACACTTAAGCCTTTGCTTGTCCTCAAGCAAAATTAACCATAAACATCATGAAAAGCAAAGAGAAGTGCTTGGCCTTAGGTTCACCAAGAGGATACGAGAATAAAATTCTAAAATCATGGAGAGAAACAAACACTAGATGAAACAATCAATACTCTAGCAAATAATCCAATCAAAAATGAAAGTACCAAAGTCCGAAAGCGTGTGTGTGTGTAGACTCAACTCATGTCAACACTATATCCACTACTCAAAGTTTTTATTAGCAATGGGATTTATTTATAAACAAAAAGAATAGGTAGTAGCTTCACACATCCTCTAAGGTAGCCCTTTCTTGAGATGCCTCCCGAGTGGCTTTCACACTTTTGAGGTGGTAGCTCTTTCTACCGAAGGTGGTAGCTTTCACACATCCTATTAGATAGCTCTTTCTCTCATTAGGGCATAACAAGTATCCGACTTATGAGAGTAGCTTCATACAACATAGGTGGTAGCTCTTTCCACCCCCTATATACAAACAAACTAAAATTCTGAATTTTTCTGAATTTTCTGATTTTTTTTTTTTTTTTTTTTTTTTTTTTTTTTTTTTTTTAACATACTCAAACCAAACTAACACTAGATAATCCCGCAATTATGAACTAGAGTAAGTTTCCATAGGTTTAATAAGTGAGCAAAGTGCATTAAAGAGCAATCGGACAAAAATTTCAAGGAAATTGGATAAAAACTAGAGCATGATAAAACCTAATGTTTACAACCTCCAAAAATTAAGAATTAAACTCTCAACCCTAAGGTGAACCTTCATGGGCAACATGAGCATGATCATGAAAACACAAGTAAAGGCCATGTATAAGGTGAACCCTCCCCCACACTTAAGATGTACATTGTCCTCAATGTACACATGTAAGCACAATAAAAATATAAGCAATAAAAGCATGATGTGGGTGGAAATGCAATTAAAACAACACTCCCCTGAACTCCTTATTGATCGATTGGTGAAGCTAACTCGAGGGTGTGTTATTGTTCAACGGGTTGTGAAGCGCACACGACCAAGTCACATGGTTGTGCGTATGACAAAAACATCATCATCATCACTCTCAAGGCCATCTGCACGGATTTAAGGGGTTCAGTGAAGCTCAATAAAATAAAAATATACGAGTTCATAATGATATAACACTGAAACATAAACTCGCAACGAAAGCTAAAATATGAAGATAACTCTCAGAAGGCATAACCTTTCTGAGTATACAAGTCCACACAAAATAAGATAATGCAAGTAAAATAAAGAAAAACAAAAACTAAAAGAAAATCCCATGAGTGAAAACGCGTCAAGCATCAGCGTCTGGTGGTGCTGCTGGTGTCGCTGGGGAATCCGACTCAGTCTCAGCGTCCAGAGTCTGCTGAATCTGGTCAAGGCGCTGCATGATCCGCGCTTGGTTCTCGAGGATGGTGGCGACTGCAGCCTCGAGTCGAGCCAGTCGCTCATGTACTCGATCTGAGGATGTACTAGGGTCCGCTGATGAAATCGGTGCTGCTGGAGTGGCTGTGGGCTCTGCGGGAGGTGGTGCGTCTGGAGTCTCCGCAGACTCGTCATCATCGGATGACACCTCTACCAATGCATATCCACCTGATGCTGTACGTCGCACTACTCCCATCAGTCGTAGAGTGACTAGCCCTAAAGGTGACGGACTACTGACTCTATCCTCGCCTATAACTGAACGCAGGAGATGCATCCGAAACATGAGTCGAGTGATGTACGGTCCCACA
This sequence comes from Dioscorea alata, assembly GCA_020875875.1. Classification (NCBI taxonomy): domain Eukaryota; kingdom Viridiplantae; phylum Streptophyta; class Magnoliopsida; order Dioscoreales; family Dioscoreaceae; genus Dioscorea; species Dioscorea alata. Next base: position 15,971,811 of record CM037017.1, read on the forward strand.
AATAGTGCGCCAATGCGCAGATACTGACTCTGATGTCGAAAGAAGTCTGCGACGACGTATCCAAGATGTATGGGAACTCTCTGGGTCATGGAGTACAGGTAGAGTAGATCTGCTCGGCTAAGTGCACCTGTGCCATCTCCCCGTCCAGTGATCGACCTGCTGAGCACAGCATGTACATACCTATGTGCGTGACGTACGAGAGAAGAGCCCTTCGACTGACCTGGAACATATCGAGCGCCCCTGCATAAATCGTGGAAAACCTGACCCGGAGTAACGTCCGAAGGAAAGTCAGTCAAAAGCTCCCGATACTCCAATGTGTCCACATAATCCTGATCATATAATCCGAGCAATGTCGCAAACTGCGTCAGTGACATCCCGTGAAACTGACCGAAAGCCCTAAATCGAATGACATTCTCCGCATCAAAACTAGCATCTGGTCGCTCACGGTCAAAAGAGAATGTCGACAGAACCTCCAGAGTGATATCTCGTCGGACAGGCTCATGAACAGATAGGAGTCGGTCCCAACCCCCAACCTGGATCAATCCTCGAACCTCCTCTGAAAGGCCAATAGCATCGAGCGTCTCGAAGCAAATGTAACGCGACTGTCCGATCTTAAGTCCCTGCAGACGCTCGTACCTATGCCTATGTGTAGTATCAACAAACTCAACCTCAGGTGGTGGTGTCGACTCCCTGTCGTGACGAAGGCGTTTATGGGCCACTCTCTTTGTCCTAGGTGCCATTCCTGCAAGAAAACACAAAATAAATCAATTCGGCATCATTTCAATGAGTGCAGGAGGAAACCTGCGTGCAAAAGTGTGTAAAATAGCCAAAAATAATGCGTTTCCAGCCCACATGGGCGCGTGGACAGCCCACGCGCCCGCGTGGGGGCGTGTTCGCACGGCAGAAGACCCACGCGACCGCGTGGGCTAGCCACGCGGTCGCGTGGGCTAGCCACGCGGTCGCGTGGGTGCTTGTTTGGCACCCGCGGCAGGCCACGCGGTCGCGTGGCCTGAGCCACGCGGTCGCGTGGTCGCAGGCCGAGAGCTGGGCTCTCGGCCGCGGGCCACGCGATCGCGTGACCCCAGCCACGCGATCGCGTGGCTGGTTGCTTGTGGCCAGCGCCAGCCCACGCGACCGCGTGGGCTGATCCACGCGACCGCGTGGGCTGTTGGGCAGCCCACATGGCCGTGTGGCTCGGCCACACGCACGCGCGGGCGGTCACTCTTGGTCCTTTGGTCACCATTTAACCCTCTACCACTAAATCTAAGTTCTCTAAGTGTTTTCTCACCAATTAACCATGCAAAAGCAAGTCTAGGAATGTAAAGAACACCATGGAAATGAAAGTTTGAAGCTAGGGCATGAAAGGAAGGGAAGAAACCTTACCGATGCGAATCAATGTATGAAACTTGATGCAAATGCCGGAAAAACCTTTTTGAATCCCCAAAGAGTTGAAGAAAAATGATTTGGAACCTTTATGGATGAGAAATTTGGAGAGGGGAAGTGTGAGGAAATGAATGGTTCAATGGCAAGGATGATGAATAGTGACTCTTCAAGTCCTTATATAAGCCACATGGGGGTGTGGAAATCCCACACCCCCGCGTGGGTACTGTACACGGTCGCGTGAGAATTTCACGCGACCACGTGAACTGCAGAATTTCTGCAGACAGTCCACGCGGCTCTCCAAACTTCAAAATTCGCCCAATTCTTCAACAATTATCATGAATTAAAACCCGAATCATGCCCAATATGTGAAAAACACTTATAATCACCAAAAATTGTTCATGAAAACTCAACACCACGAAAAATTTCATCAAAACGCACACTCATGAATTTATTACTGCAGAATTTAAAAACTAACTAGAAAACAAGTAAAAACTTGGGTTGCCTCCCAAGGAGCGCTTGTTTAACGTCACTAAGCTTGACGTACCTGTTCTTACCTCATGGTGGTTCATGTAAATGAAGAATTTCTTTTTTCGCAACCTGCATGCATGAGGGACAGAATTGTTTCATTTTTAAGAAAAATTGTTCAAATATGTTACCAATTGAGGAAGTATGATTCTTTTCTTCGGTGTGCTTGTCTCCAGCTGCACATGAATGTTTCTTACGCCGACGCCTCGCTTTCTTGACACGACGAAAAATCTGTTTAAGCACCACTCCCTCCGATTGGTCCTTGAAAAAGCATGGTGCTTGAACATGAAGTTTCTCTTCCTCAACAACCGGCCATTCTTTATATGGGTCCGGGTGTGCTATTTCCTGCAAATACTCATCAGCAATCTCATCATTAACATCTAAAAAATAACATGAATCATCAAAGTCTAGAGAATGCTTCATTGCTTCGGCGAGGCGGTATGTGATCTTTTCTTCTCCAACTCGAAGTGTCATCTCGCCTCCATCCATGTCGATGAGCGCCTTGGAGGTACGTAGAAATGGTCTTCCCAAAATTAATGGAACCTCCACGTCTTCATCCACATCGAGCACCACGAAATCTGCAGGAAAAATATATTTGTCAACCTTTACTAAAACATCTTCAATTATACCTCTAGGATGACGAATAGAACGATCAGCTAATTGTAATGTCATGCGGGTTGGCCTTGGCTCTCCCAACCCCAATTTCTGAAACAATGTGTATGGCATGACGTTAATACTAGCCCCCGAATCGGCCAATGCTTTTTCTTCCCCCAAACCTCCGATCACACATGGTATGATGAAACTTCCCGGATCCTTCATCTTGTTCGGCAAATTCTTTTGAAGCAATGCCGAGCAATTTCCTTCTAAGACCACAGCCACACTCTCTTCCATTTTTCTCTTGTTGGTGAAAAGATCCTTCAAGAATTTCGCATACCTAGGCATTTGCGACAACGCCTCAACAAAAGGTATATTGATGTGTAGTTGCTTGAATAGATCCAGAAATTTTCTGTTTTGTTCATCAATTTGATCTTTCTTTAAACGTGCCGGATAAGGAATTCTTGGAGCAAATGATGAGGCTGGTATAGCTGCCCCCTTTTCCTTGTCAAGCACCTTATTCATCGGCTTTTCTTGAGGATTTTCAGCTGTCTTCCCAGTGGGGGTTGACTCGTGAGGAATTTCAGAATTCTTCTCAGCAGTGAGCTTTTCTTGGAGCTCCCGACCACTCCTCAAAGTGATTGCCTTTACATGCTCTCTTGGATTTGTCTCGGTGTTACTTGGCAAGCTTCCTTGAGGTCTTTCCGCTAATGACTTCGCTATTTGTCCTACTTGATTCTCCAAATTATGTAACGAAGCGGTGTGATTTCGGAGTGTTGCCTCAATATTCTGAAATCTTGTGTCGGTTGATTGAATGAACTTTGACAAAACCTTCTCTAATTCTGAAACTCTCTCCGGAATCGGAGGTGGTTGCTGAAATCCTGGTGGGGCAGCAGGCCTTTGCTGCCCTTGATTACTCCATGAGAGATTGGGGTGGTTTCTCCAACCTTGGTTGTAGGTGTTGCTAAAAGGATTACCTTGTCCTCTTCCCGAATTCCCCACAAAATCAACTTGTTCCATTGGGGCTGAAGAATTAATTGAGATAGGACAGTCAGTTGGCATATGTGAACCCCCACAACCATCGCAACTAGTCACCGCGGCAACTCTTGAAGAAGTTAAAGTGTCCAATTTCTTGCTCATAGCCTCAACTTGGGCTGCCAATGACGTAACGGCGTCAATTTCGTGAATCCCGGCCACTTTCTTCTTCTCTCTTGCATTCCATTGATAGCTATTGAGTGCCATCTCTTCGATTAGTTGTCTTGCCTCATCCGGAGTCTTGTTTCCCAATGTTCCTCCCGCGGCGGCATCAAGTAATTGTTTGGTGCCCGGGTTCAACCCATTGTAAAATGTGTGAACAATCATCCATTCGGGGAACCCGTGTTGAGGACACTTCCGCAAGAGGTCCTTAAATCGCTCCCATGTCTCAAATAATGACTCTAACTCAATCTGAACATAAGAGGATATCTCGTTTCGAAGCTTTGCCGATTTCCCCGGTGGAAAGTATCTTGCAAGGAAAGCTTCGACCATCTCATTCCATGTTGTGATGGAAGCTCTTGGCAAAGAATGAAGCCACTGTTTGGCTTTTCCTTTTAATGAGAATGGAAAAGCCCTCAAACGAATTGCATCGTCCGAAACCCCATTAATTTTCAGCATGTCACACACTTCAAGGAAACTCTCAATATGACTATTCGGATCTTCATCTGTTAGTCCATTGAACTGTGCGGACTGTTGAAGCATTTGAATGAAACCCGGTTTCAACTCAAAATTCTGGGCTGCGACTGGTGGCCTAACAATACTTGATTGCGAACCACGAATTGTAGGACGAGCAAAATCTGAAAGTGTTCTCTGCTGTCCTGCTTGTTCTGCCATGTTTTCAGATTCTTCGATTTCTATTTCTGCAGGAAAATTCTGTGCTACTGCAGATTCCTTTCCTTTTCTCCGCAATCTACGCTCAATTTCAGGATCTTCTTCAACGAATGTAGCTCATCCGACTATAGATGTAGCTCATCCGACTATAGATCACAAGCAAGTAATGGAAAATGAGATTGATCAACTAGTGTTACAAAAGAGGATATTCAATGAGATCAATAAAGGCACAAACAAAAGGTTGAAACAATCAAAGGATCCACATATTCTAATATTGAATGATACCCAAATTAAATTGTTGCCTTTGAAGATCAAGTTTAGATGGTCCAAAAATTCCAAAGTTAACCATGGCAAGGGGATAAAAATAAAGCCAGCTCTAATAGATAAACAATAAAGTGGCTGCTTTTGGGGTCAAACCTCCTCTGGTAGCTCCAACATCTCCTCCCCCTTGCCATGGCAAGTGGGGATCAGCCTCCAACCTCCTCATCCTTTCCATCTCAATGGAAATCATGGGCTTAAGTTGCTTCATCCTCCAGCCTGGCTATCGACAACTCCCCCCCTTCACAACGTGCACATTCTCAACAAACTTAAGGAATCTACAGTGATGCCTTAACTCCCCCTTTCACAACATGCACATTCACAACAACTTTGTTCATCTTGACAATGATGCCTTAACCAAAGCTCTCATGAGATTCCAGCACGCTCTTTACCGAAAGCTTTTCGGCAAGCCTCCCTGACACTCCCTTTTGCGTGTGTGTACCGCAAGTGCACGGGTTGTCGAAGTAATAATTACCCCGGTGAGTGGGTAGTCGAATCCACAGGGAACGGAAGTACTAGTAATGACTGATTCTTAGTTATCTAGTCGAAAGAATAATATGGAGCAATTGAATGTAATATGTAAAATAAGAAAATCGCAAGAAAGAAAGCAAATAAAAGGAAAAGGTAAAGGCGATCTCAATCAATGAAGATGAGATACTCGGGCAATGATCCCCCTAGGTTCTATCATGAAGTGCAAAACTAACTAAATGCTTCTAAACCAAGTTCTATGAGTCGAGGTAATCCAAGAACAATCGATCCCTGCTTCCAGGCCACCGATACTAGTCCCCTACAAGGTCCCAGCAGAGAATTCACTCAATCTCAACACCTCACACCCTATATGACCGCAATGAGTTTTAGGGATACCTAAGAGTGAAACCGATTCCTAAAATTAGATCTAACCCTACTTCTAGGCGAAAGATCCCTAACCCCTTACAAAAGTCCCGGCGGAGAAATCTATCAATCTCACACCTCACACCCCATATGGTTGCATAAAACTTAGGGAATACGGAGATAGGAAACACTCAATCGGAAGGGAAAGGGGACACTCCTCTATCTCAAGACTCACCCTCTCAACCCTCTTTAATCTTGTATGTTCTAATCCCTAATGGAGATCTCTCTCTCACCAAGGAAACAAATCAAGCATACCAAACAACCATACGAATTAATAAGGCATGCAAGCAATGATTAAACAAGATTAAAACTCAAATAAACTTGGAATTAAAAGAAAGCATAAAGAAAGTCAATACATGAATCGAAACCTAAGGTTCACATGCCCAAGTATCTACTAGGGTTTAGCCCTCCATGGGACTTATTACAAAGCAAAAGATAATGAAGTAAAAAGCAATGTAATCCATGAAAATAAACCCCCTCAAATTCGTGATGATAGCCTTGATGAATTGTTCAACGTCTCGAAGGAACCTTCTCCGAAGCTAGGTCACCAATGGCTCCCCGATGCTATCTCGTCGAAAGATCTATCGAAGTTAGTGAAGAACAACTCCCAATATCGCCAAAGACCTCGTCCTAGAAACCCTAGCCGCTCTTGCCTTCAAACGTGCGAAAAAAGTTCTAAAAGAATCAGCGAGAAGGGCTATTTATAAGCCTGAATCGCGCCAACTGCGTGTCTTCACGCGACCGCGTGAGATCCCACGCGATCGCGTGGGCTGCAGAATTTCCACGCGGTCGCGTGAGATTTTGACGCGGTCGCGTGAACAGTAATTTTGCTACAGTACTGCTACAGTGAAATGAACAGTGTTTTTGCTACAGTACTCTTCATAAATATGATCCAAACTCTCTCATATTGAGGCCACATGGTCGGGCACACGTCCATATGGTGAGTTATAAGATTTCTTCTTCTTCGAATCATCATTTGAGAGCTTTAACTATCTTCACACAAGTTGGGACATGAAGGTGTGACTGCCTTTGTGCCCTTCCATCACACAAATCATCTTGAATTCTTAAGGAAGTTGGCACACACCCTCATGTGCATGATCCCCTCTTGTGCCTTGACACTTGTGTTGTACAAAAGCTCCCAACAATACGTCTTTATAACCCATCTTTGCTTCCTTTTCCTCCTTTAACACTTCCACAACCTAATTGCATAAAAGAACACCAAAATACACTTTATGAGACATAATCAATGGTAAAATGATGCTCAATGTATGTAAAACAAGTCGGTAAAACATGTATATTCAAGCACTTATCACTCCCCCTTCAACCAAGTCAAGGCCAATCTATGTGCTAAATGGGCAGACATTGGAGAAGTCTTCATCTCAGACCTCCTAAATGGATTCCTCTTAATTCGATGCACTTCTCATCTTGTCTCGCAACGTCTTCTTACGGGGGGTCCTTGGTCCATTAACGACATCATTCTGCAGCTTTCTCCCTGGAAGCCCTTCTTCAAACCGAAGTTTGCTAAGTTGAATTCGGCAGCCATATGGATCTAGTTTCATAACCTCCCAGTAGAATTCTGGGATAGTGAAACTCTTGAAACTATTGTTGATTAACTTGGCAATCTCCTCAAAGTCGATGAACTTACAACTTCCCTGATCAGGTCCAAATTCACTTGTTTGTATTGAGATTGATCTATTTAAGCATCTAAGCAAGGGATTCTGGATCGGAGATGATTAACATCAAGTGTTTGTCATGGTGATGCATGAAAAATTGCTGAATTTTTGCTATACCTGTGGGATGATTGGCTACGGAAGCAATGCATGCCCTTGGAAGGTGACGACGGGAACCAACGGTACCTCTCCATCCTCTCGCAATGAGCGAGAAAGGGCAGTAGGTCTTACCCAGGATCCCCACATCGCTGGGTGAAGCATGGTGGTTGCAGTCGCTGGTTCTGATCCTCCATCACCGATTGCCCCTCTTGATACGACCCCGTGTCCCCTGGAAATGGACTATGGCCCTTGGCTTTTGGTCTCCGGCCCTCTGGTGAGGCCGTGCTTGCGGTCATGGGGATGGCACACGTGCCAGCCGTGGCAAGTTCCAAGGAGGGCGGTTCCCGAGGCGCTGTTGTTAGTGATATACATGGCGGTAAACGAGGCAGCGGTAGCGGGCGACCTCCTTTTCCCCATGCTACCCAGATAGAGCCTATCAATTTTGAGGTGATGGCTACCCCTGATGAATCAAATCTCACAAATCAGATAGTTGATCCTAGTCTCCCAATCATTCCTCGGGATAATGCCAAATCTTTAGGCTGTGCTGCAGATCCCCATCTTGCACAATAGGCTGAGGCCCCCAATCAAATCACACATTTTGGCAGATCTCCAGAAAAAGAAAAAGCCTCAACTTTTGCCCGTTCAAACTTCCCATCTCCCTTTCTTTGAACTTCACTCATGTCTTCTTCCCTTTCCTCTTCCTTGGCTGACAGCGGTTCTCATCTTATGGTTGTCGAGAAAGTTTCTGCAGGCCTTGATGGTGGAGATATGGATGAAGACAACAACCAAGATGAAAACTTTTCGGAGGAAGAAGACAAAGAGATGCCTGACGATGATAACCCAGATGATTCTATGACTTTAGTCTGATATCAAGAAGAAGCAAGACATGAGACGCTCATAAGGAAAGGTTCTCATACTTTGGATTATTCCCAAATGAAAGGAAGAGTGGAATCTGGGAACCCCGGTTCCTAATCCACCTCTTCTTTTTTGTTGCAGACGCTTGTCCTCTCCTTCAGGAAGTTTCTTCCTCTTTCTCCTTTCATTGTTTATATCCATGAGCTCTGCTAAAATCCTTTGCTAGAATTGTAGGGGTATTTTGGTGAGAGAAACTTCTTCTCACGTCTTTCGGCTCATTCGTACTCATAATACTCTCCTCGTTTGTCTTCTTGAAACTAGAGCCAACTCCGGCCATGCTGTCTGCTTCTGTAAAAAAATCTCTAATAATTGGGACTAGGCTGTTATCTTGGTTGATGCTTTATGTGGAGCTATCATCGTGTTCTGGAACAAGATCATTGGTCAGGTCACCCCTATCACCACTTCCTGCCGGGCTTTGCACATTGTGATTTCTTCTGATTCTTCTAAAAACTTTCTCATTTATGTGATTTATAACTCGCTTCATTTTCGAAATCAGTGTTTTTTATGGCATGAACTTTCTAAAATCACTGCTTTGCATCTCCCTTGGCTCATCGTGGGGGACTTTAACTCTGTCCTTACCACACTACAAGAAAAATCTAATATCGGCATGATAGATTTGTCACGGAAATGAGTTTAAAAACCTTGCCAAACTAACTTTGGCACGGAAAAATAACCGTGCCTATAGTAATGGTGACAAATGTATTTTGGCACCAATTTTTTTAAACGGTGTCAAATTTTGTCACCGTTTTTGGCACAGTTATTTACTTTTGTGCCAAACATTACAACTGATTTTTGGCACGACCTTTGGTTCCATGTTTACCACTGTTTTGGCACAGTTTTATTGGTTAGGTATTTGGCACAGTTTTTTGCCACGATTTTGTTTATTATATTTTTTCACGATATTTGGCAACATTTTTTTGTTACAACTTTTGGCACCATTTTATTTATTCTGTGAAAAAAATAATTTATATACAATTAATTTTATTTAATTTTTTTTTTAATTGCACCACTGAAAAATTGCAAAAGGCAATACAACACAAAAAATAATACCATTCATCTATTGATTCATTCTCAACATTCAACAACAAAATATAAATTAAAAAAGAAAAATTGTGAAACCACACACAAACAAAAACATGACACATCCCACCAATCAATCAAGTCAGAATGAATGACCTGAATGAGTAGTACACATGAGAAAGTTACATTAATGAGAATGCAATCGGAGCTTCTTGGTCATGATGCTATGAACACAGAAAATATACAACTCATTCCATTGAAGCAGTTCATTCATGTTTGCAGACTCTGAAGACACACTTGCACACACCTAAACATCAACATTAAGAGTATAAAATGCAAGTAAAACACAACAACAACAAACATTATACATGTCTCAAGCCTAAAAATGCTCTGAAAAAGGATGACAAAACATGATAACAAAGTGCTTTTGAAAGAGTGAATTCAAGGAACAACAAATAACTACCTGCTCATGTGCATATTTCAAGTCGTCCATGCTTCAAGGACGAATATCTCCACTCCCATGTAATGACGGTATAGCTCTGCCTTTTGTCAATGCTAAATTTCTCTCCTGCAATATAGTTGTAGTTGCAAGCGGATAAAATTTTCAATAAAATATCAAACAATGTTAATTGGCAACTAGTATAACTAACCAAGATAGATCACAAATACATCTACTTTACCAGGTTAAAAAAATGGTAATTACCAATAGATAAACAAAAATGAACTAGATTTATTTTAGAAATGTTTAAACAGGGTTATTTTATGGAATGGAATCAATGGATACTAACCTTTTTTTTTTTTTTCTTTTTCTAGTATTTCCCTAATGGGGCAATGTGTTGCAGTAACACATAGATTCTGAGAACAAGCAAAAGGCAAAGGCATGCCATGTCACAATGATAACAAGTATAGAAAGCAATTTGTGGCTAAGATCAATTTTAGCAAACTTTCATATCACTTCCTGAATAGCCATCAGTCATATTTGGAATTGCTTCCAAGTCTACATCAGGGGCCAATTCTCCTTTAGCCAATATTACCCTAAGAATCTTCTCCCTGTTTGATGCATCTGGCAGGTTCATCATCAATCTGCAAAAAGCATTATCCTTAAATCACAGGAAATCAAACACAAAAAATGCTGCAGTTTCCTTCAAGGGCATTGTAATTACTTTGTTGAATGGTATCACAGATATTTACCTCATAGCTTGCATCACAATGAAAGCATCATAAGTGTAACCATCTGTCTTTAGCATATCAGGAAGAGTTTCCATTGTCTACAACAGTGAAAAAACAAATATTAATTAAGAATTAATAATTATGAACTTGATAACCAATTCGACATGGTTCCCTGAAATCAAAATTTAACTTACAAAGAGAAAATCTTAAATGATACGAATATTACAGTGTGAAATTTTACTGATAACAAACATATGGCAATCAATAGTGAGGAATAAAATCTCAAAAATGGTGCAACAAAAGAAAATTCAATGACCATAATGGCAATACACAAAGAATTCATTTGCTAATCCAAATTTAGAAGCTTGATGATGGTATAAGTGAAAATTACACTATGAATTAGCTTTAACTGAATAAATAGAATGCTGTAATATCTCATTGGGATACTGAACCTGAAGACTCCCAGAATAGGAAATCCTTTTCTCATTGCTACATTCCTTCTCATGAGGAGAACAACTTCAGCTCCATCACTCACTTGGCTTGCATTGCCTACAATATGTTACTGAATTAAAACTCAAGATCAAATGTTAAGTTGATAACAGTTTAAATCAATGCAAAAGAATCATTTAATACCTGCAGTAGTGCTCCCGTCCTTCTTAAAGGCTGGTTTGAGCTTTGCAAGAACAGAAATTGATGTCTCTGGTCGAATTCCATCATCCATTGAAACAGTAATTTGCTTCTCTTCTCTGGTTTTTGGGTCAACAAACTTCACAATGAAGACAAAATCAAAATTAGTAAAAAAAAAAAAAAATCAGACGAAAATGCTAACTCATGTTAAGGAAATTAAGCATCTTTAATATAGCAAAACTATGATTGAACAGTTTCTTCCAGGAGGTAAAATTCTAAATGATATATCAGAATATCACCATGGACAAAATTTGATATCTTAACCTGTAAGTTCTTCCCAAGTAAGCACTAAATGGTAATTTCTGGTAAACTTGTAACAACCATAATATTAACCTGTTCTAATTGTCCAATACTATTATTCTTAGATGAAGTTCAGTAAAGAAAAGACACAAACACTATATTCACCTTTGTAGTCACAGGAACGATTTCATCCTTAAATTTTCCAGAAGCAGCAGCTGCAGCTGCTTTCTTGTGAGACTCAACCTACAGATACATATCAAAAGGTATGAGAAAAACTGCTAAAATTTCAGTCTCAAATCTGAATCAAAGCACGACTCCAAACTCACATCAGTTGCATCTTGATCCTAGCGTGTAACACCATAACGTTCTGTGACAATTCCAGAAGTCATGCCCATGGGAAGAAGGCAATCTTCTACTTGTGGAAAATTATGCGCCTGACAACAGAAACCAATTTTACTATTCTGTCAAGGAGAAAACCTCACTTATGTATGGCAAAATTAAAAGAGAAATTGAAATATACTCTTGGATTGACTGGTCCTTCCCATCCAACAGAATTTGTTGACATAGATTCTAAACCAGCCCCAATGCCTGAATTAATATAAGAAAAAAATAGAAAGATGAGCATTCAAGCTATTATTTAAGAGCGATACCTCCATGAAATATGCTGCAATTCTCACCAATGTCATAAAACCTTGCTTTTATAGAAGCAGCAACATCAGCTACTGCCTGAAGGCCAGATGAGCATTGCCGATTCACGGTTCAGAGAGGAATAGTATCTGTTTTGCATAGGTGAATAGGTTAAGCAAAGTAAATCAGAAATCGATAGCTTGATACTGGTATATGGAAATTCTCATACCAGGGAAACCAGCATAGAATGCTGCCATCCTGCACTCAATTGCTCTTTGAGAGCCAGGAGCCAAAACTGTTCCAACAACAATGTCCCCGACTTCATAGGGGTTTAATTTGGTCTTATCAATCACTGCCTACAATAAATTAATTTCATTGGTGAGATAAGATTAAGATAGAACCAATATGTTTCAATTCATCCATGCTTTCTTGACAAATCTTGTACCAAAAATTCCATGCAAGAATCAACATCCAAGAGATAAGAAACCTTAAGGACAGGTGCTGGCAGGTCTTTAGGATGTGTATCCTTAAAGCTCCCACGTTTGGCCTTACAAATTGCAATGCGGTAAGCTCTGAAAGAGAAATTAAATGATCAACAAAAGAAGTAGTATAAAAAATTATAATAAAAACCAAAGTTCCATGAGAAGGAAAATGAATTACAATTCTACATCCAGTTGCCTTAAAAATTAAAATTTTCCCCATGTCAATGAAAGCTATAATTAATGGTGCCAACCATGCACATTGAGAAATTAATGGTCAAAATTATTCTTTCAATATACTCAAAGCTAAGGATTCCAAACATAAAGCAAAATCGACAAAGAAGGCCATAACAAGAACTTAAGAACCAGGTATACATCTTCCAAAAAGAAGTTAAACCACCAGCCTAATCTTTTTTTCTTCTCAAATTTACTAGCTTCACATGATATTGCTATTATGAAAAAAAAAAAAAAATAATCATTGAAACAATCTGATCAACAATTTGACCTAAATAAACAGCTACACCTATTAATTAAAAATCTAATAATTAAATCTAATCATACACATTAAAATCCTAATACTCTTCGAAATATTCTTCCAATAGCCTCAAATCTGCTAAAAGATCAGAAAAGCAAACCATTAGTGCCAGCAAAATTTGCAAAGTCAGACCTAACAAGAACAAAACTCTTGATGTTTCTTTTGAGAAAAGAAAAAAAAAACAAACAATTACCACCCAATCCAATCAACACTTTGACCTAAATAAACAACAATAATCCCCTTTTCCATATTCGACAAATCCATAACTTCAAAAACACAATAAAAAGGAAAAAAAACCAGCATAGAACTACTCACGCTACGATGACAACATCATCACCAAAGCAAGAACTCCTCTGATAAGCAGCGCTATCACCAACAGCACAACTAAAGTACCAAAAAACCTAAAAACTCAAAGCTAGACAATCATGCGTCGTTGGCATCCCCACCATCATCGAAGTTGAGGGTGTAAAGAGGATCATACCTGAAATCCCCGGAATGGCGACAACAGTGATGATTGTGGGACATCCAAGACACCAAGGTGTAGCGGTCGCCGATCGGATCCAAACGGATGAGGAGCAAATGAGGGAGGTGGTCTGGCGGTCATCGGCATCACGATCGGCGCAGCAACAGCAGGAGCTAAGCTTGTGCTTGAGTCTCGAGAAAACGAGAGAAAAGGAAGAATCGAATTATAATTATATATATAATATATACAATTAGGTATATATATATATATCTTAAATCATGAGTTTATCAATGTATTAATAAATTATTATATTTGTATATTTGGCATGATCTTTGTACGGTATAAATCAATAAATTATTTTATATGTATTTTTGGCACTGTATTTGGCACCATATTAATATATTAGTATTTTTTTTATTTTTTGCACTGTATTTGGCATGGTATTAATATATTTTTATATTTATATTTTTGGCACGGTATTTGGCACGGTACTAATATATTATTATATTTGTATTTGGCATGGTATTTAGCACGATATTAATATATTTATATATTTGTCACAGTATTTGGCACAATATTAATATATTATTATATTTGTATTTTTGTCACGGTATTTGGCACAGTATTAATATATTATTATATTTATATTTTAGCATGGTATTTGGCACGGTATTAATAAATTATTATATTTGAGTTTTTGGGATGGTATTTGGCACGGTATTAATATATTATTATATTTAGGGTTTTGGCACTGTATTTGACACGGTATTAATAAATTATTATTTTTTAAAAATATGTTTGGCACCGCATTTGGCACATTCATGTAAAATTATTAAATTTGTATATTTGGCACAGTATTTGGCATGAAATTTAAAAATTATTTTAAAAAAATTATATATTTGACACTGTTTGTTAATTCCGTGTCAAATGTTGTGACAATTTTGTCACAATTTTCTTTCCCTGCCAATTTTTCGGTGCCGATTTGATATTTTTCTTGTAGTGCTAGGACCTAGCATAAGGGAGGTTCTTTTTCGTATTATGATAGAAAGCTCATTTTTTCTTGATTTCATTCAAGCTAATAATCTTTTAGAATTAAACTTCTCTGGTCCACCCTTTACTTGGTGCAACAATCAATGTGGTCGTGTCTGATGGTGGGCCAGATTGGATCGTTGAACTTAGAGTGGACCAATTTTTTTAAGTCTTATAATCTTAAGCATCTTTCCCGCTCTTTTTCTGATCATTCTCCCCTTCTCCTTTTCACTAATATGCATCTTTTTCAAAATCACAGTGCTTTGCGGTTTGAGAATTTTTGGCTTTATTATTTGGGGTGTCACTCCGCTATTAGGGAGGCCTAGAGTTGTTCTCCTCATGGCTACCCCATGCAAGCTTTCTCTCACATTTTGTCTCAAGCCCATTTTAAAATCAATTCTTGGTGCCGCTCTGGTGTTAATGCCATTGATTTTGCTTTAATTGAAACCAAATCTAATATTTGCGAGTTTGCGCTTTCCGATTTTATCTTTAGTTCTCATTCTCTTCTTATGGAGCAATACGCTAAGCTTGCTACAGCCTTGCTACACTAGTACAACATCAAATGGCCCAGCATGCTCGTCTTCTTTGGATTAAAGATGGAGATAAAAACACCAATTTTTTTCACTCCATCACTCGCATTCGTTTGCATACTAATTTCATTTCCTAGGTTGCAAATGAGGCGGGTAATATTTATAGTGAATGTTCGGACATTGATCGTGCTTTTCTCAACTTCTACAGCTCTCTTTAGACAACATCCTCCGACATCAACTTTGACATCTTCGATGCGCTTCCCAATGACCTCCTGCGTATCTCTGACCTTGATGGCGCACAACTTATCCTTGATGTCACCAAAAAAGAGGTTTACCTTATCATTATGGATCTTCCATCAGGTAAGTCCATTGGCCTTGATGGTTTGAACGTCGAGTTTTATCGAGCTTTTTCTGCCATGTTATCGGTGATAAGCTTTTCTCAGCCATTCGTCATTTTTTTTGAAAAATCTATCATGCTATCCTCTTGTGGTAAAACTTTCATTGCTCTTATCCCCAAGAAGGACAAGCCAAAAACAGTTTCTGATTACAGACCAATTTCGCTTTGTAATATTTTCTTTAAAATTCTCTCTAAAATTCTTGCTAATAGCCTTAAGCTTGTTCTCCCTTAGCTCATTGGTTGAGAACAAGTCGATTTATTTCTGGTCGCTACTTGTTCGATAATATTGGATACCAATGGCCCCCCAAGGATGTTAATAAAATTGGATATTGAAAAGGCATATGATACCCTTAATTGGAGTGCAATTCTTGCCATCTTGACCAAAATGAATTTTCCTCCCACTTGGGTTTCTTGGATTTCCTCGTCTCAAATCTAGCTCTTTTTCTCTTCTCATCAATGGTGTCCATTCTCCTTTATTTTCCTCTCAAATAAGGGTTCACCATGGAGATCCTATCTCTTCTTACTTATTTATTCTAGTCTCTCAAATTTTAACATCCATGCTCAACTTCGGTCTCCATAATAGCATGATTCCCTGGTTCAATGCCAATTTAAATCACAACTTCAATCACCTGATGTACGTTGATGATCTTATTTTGGTTACACGTGCCTTTAGTTTGACTGCTAGGAGCATCAATCTTTGTCTCTCTATATATAGTAACTTCATTGATCAACATCCTAATTATGCTAAGTCGCATATCTTCTTCCCTTCCTGGTTCACTAAAAGACTTCTACGAAGCATTTGTTCCATTCTAAATCTCAAACCTGTTTCTTTCCTTTTAAGTACCACGACATTTTAATTTCTCCCAAGAGATTGGTTGTGACCACCTTTAAGCCCATGGTTGATAAAATCCATCGCACTTGTAGCATATGGGATAACTTCTCTATTTCTCCTGCTGCTAAGGCGATTTTGATCAACTCTTCTTTGCTTTCCATTCCTACTTACAACCTTTCAGTGTATCCTATCTTATATTCAATTATTTCTGAAATTACCAAAGTTGTGAGAAGATTCTTTTGGAGTTGTGGAGACAATGGAAAGAGCATCCATAAAGTGGCTTGGAGTTCAATCACTGAAGCTAAGCCCGAGGGGGCCTTGGTATCAAGGACCTATCTCTTGCTAAGCACTCTCTTTTGGCCAAGCACATATTTAAGTATTTAAAAAGGGATGATGCAATCTGGGTTGGTATTTTGTATTTGAAGTATGGTAAAACCAATTTTTGGTCTAACACGGTGTCATCCTAATGCTCTTTGTTTTTCTGAGGTCTTTGCAAATCTGGAGCTTATATTAAACCATTTTGTAGGATCAATTCTTTAATCCTACTAATACTTCTTTTCTTATTGATCCTTGGTGTTTCAATCTTCCAATTGCTTTAAAACCCACTTTCATTAACATGTCTACAAATTTTGAGCATCTTAATATTTCAGACTTGATTCATGAGAACCATTGGGATACTTTCAATGTGAATTATTTGTTTGGTGATAATTTTGATTTTGCCTTTCCCAATCTGGGCACCATCGATTTATTTTCTAACAACCATTGGGTATGGTTTCCAAAATCTCCTAACACCGAGATTTTAGCAGTAGTCTACCACCATTTGAATCATAATACTTCTCACTCATACCAGTGGTCCGGCTAGCAGAAGATTTGGAAAATTCATGCAACTCCGCGCGTCAAACATTTCCTCTGGCTCATCTTTAAAGGCAGATTAACCACTTCAGTTTTCCTTTATAGATAGCATTTAGGACCTGATAACCCTCGTGTCTTGTGTGGAGCTAATAAAGAAACGATTGATCATCTTTTTTCAATGCCCCAGGCTTCAAACGGTTTGGAGGAAGGTCAACTCTAAAATAAACACGCCCCTTTCATTCCCTAATGGCTTCACTTTTGGTGTTTGGTTCACGAATTATAATCATCTAAATATACCAACTCAGTTATAGCCGCCGGTGCTTGGTTTATCATGTGATCATTTGTAAATCCTTCGCCCATGTTAATGAGTTACTATTGAAAGCAAGAACCTCCTATGTAGAAAGCTCATCCTTAACAACTTTTTTTAGCATAGACAGCTAGTTTCTCTTCACCTATGCTCTTCAAACCTGCAGCAATTTGATAAGTTCGATTGGATTCTTCTTCTCCAATTCTAACTATGTTATTTCCATTGCAAGTTGTCTCTCTTGCTCCGTTGGTGATAGTACTAGTGCCAATTTGCTTGCAATGGAAGTTGCCCTTCAGAATGCGATGGAATGTCATATTCTAATTCATCACTTGTTTATGGTTAATCAAGAATCTTTAGAGATCCTCAAGCATTCTGATCCTCCCATCACTTGGCATTTTAACAATCAAATCTCCAACTTGCGATTCCCGTTTGATATGCACAGCAAGCCTTTTGTCCACACTACTCCTAGTTCGTGGATGACTCCTGCCTTCAATCTTGCAACTCTTGGAATCAATTACCAGTCTATCAATCTATTTCTATACGAGCGTGATTTGCCGTATTGGATCATGAAGAGCTTTTTGGGCTATGGATTTTATTTTTAAGTTGGCTTGTTCCTATTGTTTAGTTCTGCTTTTCTTTTCATTTCCTCAGTTGTTTCTTCTTTGTTTCATCTTTTCTTTTTAATAAATAGCCTTGTCTGGGTTCTTTGTTAAAAAAAAAAATTAGATAAACACTATATTTTAAAGCTTGATAATTCTCATCTACGAGAGTATCTAGGAAAGCTTAAATATTATTTGTTTTTAGGGAATTTTGGTGGAGGTAACTCCACAAGAATTTTTAAGAAGTACTATTCTCTTCAAAAATGGGCTTGAAACAAGTATGACAAGCCAAACAAGAGGCATTAAATAAGCGTTTTTTGGGAGACAACCCAAGTAAAACGTTGTTTGTTCTTATTTAGTCAAGTTTTCATCTTTTCTCTTATATTTTTTTTTATTTTTTATTTTATAAGTGTGTGGCGATTTCATGTTTGATTTTGTGTCATCTTTGATTTCATATGCTTTTGCGTGGGTGAATTTCTATTTTCTACAAAGAACTAGTATTTTTAAGCATGTTTGGATTGAGATTTGGCTATACCTAGAACCACTATTGTGTTCAATTGAATAGGGGTTGTGATTATTTCATTAATTAGAGATTGTGGTTAATTAATTTCCGGTGATTTGATAAAAAATTGTATGGCTTTTTAGGAAAATAATAAGGGTTAAGAGTGCTAGTCACACTAAGCCTACACAGACGAGTTGGAGGGAGGAGGGTAGTTTACAGGTGCCATAGATAAAGCTTGTATTCACATCACTTGATCATGTGGCCTTATATGCACATTTGAGCACATACCCTTTTAGAGAATTACGATTTATTGATTAGAGTGCATTAGATCAAGTTGGACTATCTTAGAAGTTGAGATAGATGTTCAATGTGGACTCTTGGGAGATATTATTTTACATTCAGGAGCCAGTATATTAACCTAGCATTAAAGGTGCTTGCGATCTTTTCTTTGGACAAGATCCGCCAATAAACATCATCTTAATTAGAGCCATGGAAACTTCTACATCATAAGCTACACTGAGTTCTACATCCATATGGGTCTCTATGATTAGGGGTAGAGAGTGATAGACAAGAATTTCTAGCTGTTGATAGATTTTCCAACGAGTGATGTGTTAGTGTTAGCCCTAGCCCCAATACGTTGATATGAACCTTTATTAGTTATATGTTTTTTAATAAAACCTGGCTTGTTTTATCTTACTACATTTCTGTGCATGTGTGCTTGGATAGAACTATCCCTGAGAGTTTGTTCCGCACAAGTTGCCGAATACGTGATTCGGGCAGTAAAACCTTGGTGCATAAAGGAACAACTTTCTAAACATCCCTAGTCAATTACTGTCATGGGAATGATAGTAAACTAAGACTAGTATGCCTATTGTGTGATGATCATGTTTTACGGATTATAGGACATGTGATGTCAATCAATAGACATAGACACGTTGTGGGCTCCTTTTTTCTCACCCGGCTTTTGATTATAGTTAGACCGGTTGAAAATAATGGATCACAAATCAAATTTTAATTTTATGACTTCAAGAGATTATGGGTTCGTGACTTCCATTAGGGGCAAGCCCTTAATGTTAATTACCCTGGACATTATCGCAGGAACCTCCGATTAAGAAATGAGTGTGAACAGAGAAAACATGTTGTGATAATCAATTTCATTTATTTCAATAAATTCATAGACTCGTTGAAAATGCATGAATTTGAAATCATCTTGACTTGTGAACTGGCTTGTGTCTGAACTTGTGTCTTGGACGTTTTGGTATTTGGGTTTGATTTGCATCTTGAGTTTGATTTGAATTTCAAATTATGAATTCTCTACGTTGATGAATCATAAATTTGATTTTGACTTTCCATAAGCTTCGGCTTTTATACGCGTGAAGCTCTCTTCGAGTTTTGACTTGTGAAGCTCTTTGGGTCTTTGACTTCCGGCATCTGGAGACTGCTGAGTTCAATTGCCGATTTGTATAAATTTTCAAGTCTTGACTTTTTTTTTTATATTTTGAGTCTTGACTTATCTATTTTTGGCTTTGTCACATAATATTTGAACATAACCACTGCATGTGCCTTGTCACCATGTCGCATAGCTTGTTGCCGTCTTCATTGTCTTGAAATTTAAAATTTTTGTTATTGCTTCAAAATGAATATCCTTGCCATTATTTTGGGATGAAAATATATGTATATATAAATATATATTAAGATGTATATATATATATAATCCATACTTGTCATATTTATTCACCATGTGTATGGTGGGCCCGCCCTCTTGAAAAATCTTTTTTTATTTTTTTTTTATTTTTTTTATTTTTTGCATGCATAACATTTACTTGTACCTCAATTCATATGCATGGTGGGCCCATGTCCTTTTTGAAAACTCTCATACGTATGCATGTTTCTCATTTCATCATTTTTTTTATATTTATTTATTTTTATATTTTTTTTTAATAGAGTGAAATCTCATATTTTCCTTGTGATTTTATAGTAGCATGACGTGGGTCCCTTGCATATATGGCAGCCATTAAAATGTTTGGTTGGTATGTGCATGCTTCCCTTCAATACTGCAACACTGGCTTTGGTTTAATTTATAGTCTTGCATTTGAATGGCCATGGTATACAAAGTAATGTGTATATAATCCTTCATTCTTTCATTTGGTTAATAACAATCATACGAAGTACAATTGTTCCATAAAAGCAAATCACTTACTTTAATAAGACTAGCAGAATTTATGTTTATTCAGCTTTGAAGCCCAGCACAACACATAAAATGCATGCTTCCATGGAATGCTCAACACCTTACAAAGAGCAAATCACTTCGGTAAATTACTTAACATGAGGTTTGTAACCATCTCTCACAAGTATCTGATGAGAAGCCAGGCAATAGCCAGGATCACAATGGCAACAACTGGCAAGAGCAAACACATGCAAGAACAGCCTCCTTTAATACACTTGTTAAGGACTTCCAGTCTCTTCTGGATACATCGAAGTCATGAATTTGTCACATCCACATGCCGGTCCAAGTCATCAATTAGTCTTGTGTGAAGATCCGGTTCTTCATTGGCAGCTAATACAATATATTTTGTGCTCAGAACAGGCAATTTGACATGTTTAGTGTAGATGCCATGTCCTGACACTAGTGCAACTCCCATGTGAATATGCATGCACATCCTTGCATTTTTCTCAAAATTATTGTTATTATAATATATATATATATATATATACATGAAAGTCAATTCTTAAGCCATGCATTCATGGATAAAGGTGGGGCCCTCTTATACATGATTATATATATATTATTTTCCTTGATTATATATGGAAGCAGATTATATGGACTGTAGCATTGGCAATAGACCTAGGAGCTGCTTCATGGACTTGAGTTACTGGTGCCTTCTTCACAATTGATGTCAAGGTTCCACCTTTGGCCTTGTTACCCAATTTATATAGTGCTACAGTACCAGCGCGACCCTTGTGGCAACCACCAAAAGCTTGCAATGATCATCATGAAAAGGATTAAAGGGACCAGACAATATAACTTTTGTCTCGGAATTTGATATATGATTGTCAATAAAAAAAATGATAAACTTTCATGCATATTTTTCCATCAATAAGTTGTTGCAGCTCTTAATCCTCATCAAAATGGGTTTCACACTCATCAGGCATTTCAGATTCATTTAATCCTGAATATGGGGTAGCCGAAACTTTGCATGCATCTGCAATTGCCTTGACTGAGAGATGGCTTGAATCTGTCTTCTTCTTCACAAGAGCATAAACCCTATAACAATGTAACATTGGAAACCCAAAGTCGATCACAAGTTCTTGTTGACAAACAAAATCTCTGATCTCCACGTTTGGGATGCAAGATGGCTAGAGATCCAGTGAAATCTACTCCATCTTGCCGAGCAGTTGAGCCATGGAGGTCTTCGAATATGGGATGACGACTTCGAGCACGGTGCTAGAGGAGCCAGGCACCTACGAGAGCCACACCCAAGAGCCTGGGAAACGCCACCGGAGAGGAAGAGAACGGCCTGAGCGGGGGTGGAGTGGATGGCTTCGATAAGGACGCGGGGCCCAGCGTCCATAGCCACTCAATCCTTCTCTTCTTCTTCTTCTTCTTCTTCTTCTTCTTCTTCTTCTTCTTTTTTACTCCTCCGGCTGATCCTTCTTCTTCTTGGTCTTTTCTTCTTCTTGGTGGCGGTCTTGGATTGGAGATACTTCCTGGACCTGTGAAGCAGCAGCAACGGCAGCAACAGCTGTGATGGCGATGAGAAACAGCGGTCCTCCTTCTTTTCCTCTGGCTGGTTCGTTCTTTTTTTTTTTAATTATTTTATATGTATATTTTGCAGAGAAACAAATCAAGAAACTCTCCTCTCCTCTTCTTGATTTTCATCCTCCCTTTCTTCTTGGTCTTCTGATCTTCTTTTCTTTTCTTGCTGGTCCTTTCTTCTTCTTCTTTGATGGAGAAAAATAGTTTACTGCTTTCTCCGGTGACGGCAGCAACAACAGAGGTGGCGAACTGGCTTTGGTTTTGGATTTGTCTTCTACTCTGTCTTCGACTTCGGCTTCGACTTCATCAGGGCAGCAGCAGACGAACAGCAAGTAGCAACGGCAACAGCAGCAGGTGACAGGCAACGACCATATCTTTTTTTTTTATATATATCTTTATGCATATATTTTGGTGGAGAGAAACAAGAAATTTTTTTTTTTTTTTTTGGGACAGGGATCGCCTCGGGATTTAAAAATTTTAGATCACCTCGAGATCTGTGCTCGTGGCTGATCTTGATATTTGGATGTTTTAGATCACCTCGAGATCGGTGCTCTCGGCTGATCTTAAGATTTGAGTATTTTTGGATCGCCTTGAGATCGGTGCTCTCGGCTGATCTTGAGATTTGTGTATTTTTGGATCGCCTTGAGATCGGTGCTCTCAGCTGATCTTGAGATTTTGTGTATTTTAGATCGCCTCGAGATCAGTGCTCTCGGCTGATCTTGGGATTTGTGTATTTTGGATCGCCTCGAGATCAGTGCTCTTGGCTGATCTTAATATTTGAGCATTTTTGGATCGCCTTGAGATCGGTGCTCTCGGCTGATCTTGAGATTTGTGTATTTTAGATCGTCTCGAGATCTTTGTCTTCGGTTGATCTAGGGATTTGTATTTTTAGAGTACCTCGAAATATGTGTTCTCAGATAATCCAGAATATATCCAAATATTAATTTATCTTAACCACATGTTGTCCCAATCCGATTAGGATTTGGCTATATGTGATTTAAAATTTTAATTTGATTTGAATTAGGACATGCGAATTTTTTATATAAACACACGTGTTAGTGAACAGCGTGTCTGGATCGATCCGCTCACGAGATCACTACATGGTTGCAAAGTCATAAGTGGTTCTTGTGTAACGCTTATACTAAATCCTTAGACTCAAGGTCACTATGGAGCTTGGATGAATGTTGGTGTACTTTGACATACGCCTAACGTCATTCGTAACAGAGTGACAAGTATGGGTATGATTGGGTGCATCGAGATTCATAGTGAGTAACATTTACGATGCGAGGGGATTGCCACTCTCTGAGGAGAGAGAATATCACCGGCCACTTGATCGGTGAAACTGAGTAGTGCGTGGCCACGCCCAAGTGAAATGGTAAGGGTTATCATTTATTTGACCTAGTCAGTTCACCGAGGATCAAGAAATCGATCGACAAATAAATAAGGGTGACTAAGCTCCATGCCTTATGTTGATCGAGATATTCAATTGGCAAAGGAATCAGATAAGGTTACAAGGTTAGTTGATTACCTAGTCGACCTCCGTTTTAATTCGGGTAGTCACATTGCCATGCTAGATGGCATTTGTGACTTATGGGCCTTAATGAGGTTAAAATCCCATTGCCGATTTTAAAATGGGCCTACAGGATCGCACACGTAAAAGCCGTGAAATCCGGACTCAATCTAATGAGTTGAATAGCTAAATAGAGTTTAGATAAATCAAGAGTTGATTTGGTCTAACCGCGAATGTGTAAAGATTGAGTTATGAGATAACTTAAAAATTGAGGGACTTAATTAGAAATTAAGTGTTAGCTTATTGGATCTAATATGATTAATATCCAATAAGAGGAATCAATGGTTGATATTTCATTGGGATTGGTTTTAGGGTTTTATAAATACATGTGTATTAGAGAAAACCCTAACCCTAATCTTTCCTCTCCCTCTCTCCCTCAAGGAGGCCGCCGGTCCGCCCTAGCTAAGAGGACGTCGCCGCCGCCGGTCAAAGGTGTTGTCCGCCTTTTCCCCCTTTTTGGAGAAAGGTTTCTCCATCCGGATTGCCGCTACTCGGCTCCGGCGAAGGTATAGGTCGGCACCCCTTTGATCTTTCTTGTTTATTCATGTATGTTAGTTCACAGGCCGGTTTTTTTTCATTGATATTTCTTTATCAATGGAGATCGCCGGGGTGAGGGTCTTTTGAGATTATTTCATAATGGTTATGGAATTTTTCTCAAAAGATTCTCACATGTGAAACATTCGCCGAGTGTCGGTTTTCGGATTTACAATTCCTTACACATGTTTACGATTAGGTTTTTGAGACCTAATTTTAATTGCTATTCGTATTTCTCGATAAGAGTTATCGTTGGATACTAGCAATCCATACCGGATTTTTTCCGGCTTGTGTGTGTGTGAGAGTAGAGGGGAGTCGCGTATATGCAGTCCCTTTTTCGACTACACCCCTGGAATTGTATTTATTTATTTAATTTAGATTTTTATATCTTTATTCGTTTCCATTGCATGCTAGGGTCCATGCTAGTTTTGTTTGTTATCCGCTGTGCATATTTTGCTTCTAGCATGCTCGTAGACCCTTGTTGATCCCAACATGATGCTTGAAGGAATTTAGGATCACCATTCACCAACCTTACCCCCAAATATATGTATGCTTATTGAGCATGACTCTCATCGAAAGGATTAAGAGTATGATGCTGGTTAATATCCAAGACATTTTTTTTTTCCTTCTGAGCATGATAAATAGGGTTCAAATCGATTTCGGCCAATGTCGTCATATGATTGATTCACCACTAGTCTCAGGATACTATGTTGGTGTCACTTACTACAGGCCCTACATCATGCGGCTACTAAGAACCATGGGACTTCTAACAGACACCAAAGGGGTGCGGACCATTAGTAGGGTCTCCCCCGTATCATATAAGATCCTCAAAGCTATAGGTGTAGTGTAGAAGAGGTCTACCACTCAAGGGATTAGTTATGTCCTCATTAGTTCCATAAAATGTGAAATAGCAAATAACAATGATGAGCATGAGGAGCCCTTAGTCTAGCCAATGGAGTCCAAAACAACTACTCTATGTACTCCACCACCATCTCCAAGCCATTGCATATATGAGAAGATCGATCGCCTAGAGAGATAGGTTTGTGAGGCTCGAAGGGAGAGCAATGAGGCTAGATGAGACATCTCTGGGTAGGTAAACTTTTTACTTTTAAGCATTCCTTTGCCCATTAGGAACATGTTGCAAAGTGTCTCTATCTTCATCATCCTACTGATCTTCATCTCCACTGATAGCACCTTTAGAGCATGATTGATTTCTTCATTACCCATTTTACTTT
The DNA here is from genome assembly GCA_020875875.1 of Dioscorea alata. Lineage (NCBI taxonomy): Eukaryota > Viridiplantae > Streptophyta > Magnoliopsida > Dioscoreales > Dioscoreaceae > Dioscorea > Dioscorea alata. The sequence continues at coordinate 15,997,437 of CM037017.1, forward strand.
CAGCTTTTGTTGTTCTTGTTGTTATTTTTGCGGTTTCATATGTTTTGTGCTTTTATTAAACTTTTTACTTTTATGATATTTGTGTTGTTAGTTTTTTTTTTTTTGGTTAAGCTTCATTGAACACCTCAATGCTTCACATTATGAAAGAAAACAACATTAAGAGATGAAAATTTGAGACAAGAAAAGATAGACTTCCGATAATATTTTCAGGGAAGTATCAGTTTCATTCTACATTAATGTACTTCACATACTTTTAATTGATTCATTGCTTATTATATTTTGTGCTTTATTGTATGCATTAGAGATGGTGTATAACTTTAAGTTTGGGGAACGGGTGTATGACTAATGATATTTGTGATTAGGTTTTCACTCTACTAGACCCTCAAGCTCATAGATTAATAATCAATCACATAAACCAAGCAAATAAAAATAAAGAAGAAAAGCTACTGGCTTCCTTTAGAATTCTGCTTGTATAAAAATACTAAGGGATTTGAAGAGAGAATTGCAAAATAAGGTTACAGTTTTAATAATGTTTGTTCAAGTTTGAAAAGGAAAACCAAATAAAGATATTGGAGGCTAAATATAAAATAAAAACTTAAAACTTCATCTCTCTCTATATATAATAGAAATTAAAGCATGGGCACACATGCTCGCTTGGCTCATTCTTCTTCTATTAATTTTTTCAAAATACTAGATAAATTCCCTAGTTGTGCTTCGGATTTTTGCAATTCTAATAATTTTGGATATGCATTTTTATTTGTAACACAAATTTAAATAGAATTTTCTCAATATTATTAACCCAAAATTTTCTCAATTAATAATTTAATAAAATGATGCAAGTAAATAGTAACAAAACAATTGAAAACTAAACAATATTGACATAGAATTCTAGCAATACTATATATAGACATATAATTCAAAATATAAACAAAGTAATTTAATTAACTAAATTCTAATATTATACATAGAGTACGTAGGAGAAAATTAACACAGTAACTACAAATGAAACAATACATAGTAGAAAAACAATACATGGTAGAAGAACAACTTAAAACTAAAAGGAAAATATTATTTAGAAGAGAAATAAAATGGTAAAATAAATGTAATTAAGCAATAATACATTTCACAACTTTTTCAACAACACATTGAAAGAATAAAAACCATGATAATTATTATTTTGAGCATTAAATCACATGATCAACAAATTGGCTCTAAATTATATTGTTCTTCATTAAAATTTTGAAAATACACTTTGTAAAGAAACTCAATATGTTTATGAAATTCCAACACCTTCCATCATTTTATTTCTCATATTTTTATCTCTTCAATTTTTCTATACTATTTGGATATTTTTGAATTTTCAACTATAACCCTATTCATTTTCCATAAAACCAAAAGACAATCAATGTCCACAATTAATGAAAATATGTAACCCACAAACTCCAGCATCTTGTTTTCATATAGTTATTAAACCCAAACCGGTTGAACCTGCGACTTAGTACCTAAATCATTCTAGATCTCTAATTTGGGTCACTTATGTTATTAACCAGGTGTAACCTATCTTGACCACCTTGAACCAACCAAGCCCATTGTCAGGATTTATGTGACCTAGGTGAGCAAAATTTTATTTTTTTAAATAAATTTTTGTTCTTTCATTATATTTCTTTTAATGTTAAAAGATAAATATTACTTATTATTAATTAAATTTAAAAATGTAAAAAAAATGTGCTTAGCATTTTTTAAATAACTATGGTTGAAGCTTTTTTTTGTTAAGAATTTCTTTTGTTAATTTATAGTTACAATAAAATGCTAATCAGGTCTAGCCATCAAACTGCTAGAGAAGCCTTAGTGCATGCTCACGCTTCCTTAGAGCATGTACCTTTTGTATCCACATCCGTGCAGTTGCCTACCTCGGAAGCTCACCAGGTCTTCAAGGCATATTGGGATACTCAAGGAAGACAACCAGCATATTAGGAATACTGAGACTTTATGGAGTTTTGGGCTATGTATGGAGGATAGACACAAGTAGGACCAAGACTAGAACCTAGTATAGTACCACCTCCCCAACCACCAATACGATAGACCTTAGTGGACAATAGTAGACCTAATCAGGCTGTTGTGTTATCAAAGCTACTCAAGGAATCTTAATTTGATTGCTACTCTTTTGATGGTTCCAGTGATGATATAGTGGCCAAGGAATGTGCGAAGTCTATTGTGGCATATTTTGAAGACATAGGGTTAGAAGGTGAAATTAGATTGAAGATATGAGATTGCATGAGAAGAGATCCAACACATGGTGGGAAAATTTGAGGACCCGTGCATTTGCACAGGTATCTTGGATTGACTTTTTTGGAGGATTTGATGAGGAGTATTATACCCCTTTCTATATAGACTAGAAGTGTCATGAGTATATGAAGCTCATTTAAGGAAGCAATACTGTCACAGAGTATGAGACAAAGCTGAAAGACTTAGATAACTTTGTTCCAGAGTTGGTGGGGTCAGAGAAAGCTTTATGCTCTAAATTTGAGGAGGCTTTGAATTTTAATATTCAAGACAGAATGTCTATCATAGGAACTCAAAGCTTCAAGGAAGTGGTCCAGATAGCTCTAAGAGCAGAGAAGTTAGTTGTGGAGGGCATACAACTACGAGAAAAATTTGGCCAAGGGGCGGAATCCATATTTTTCCCAATCAACCAAGCGCAGCAAGAACGAGAGTACTTCTGCAAAAGCTCCATGAACCACATTTCGACGGTCACTATAAAGGCAAATAAGCAGATAGAGGAGCTCAATCTCTTCAGGTGGCATTTCTATTAAAGGATAAATGGGAAATTTTCCACAATGCCCAAACTGCAAGAGATCTCATTTTGGCACGTGTTGTGAACCTTGGAGGTGTTTCCATTGTGGTCGGGCGGATCATATAAAGTCAGCCTGTCCAGAACTGAGTAAAGTAGGACCTATCAACTCACCTTTGCTAGTTGGACGTCCTATAGTGTCCAGCACTACTCCAACAACCGTGCAAGCACCTTCTATCACTAGTCAATCTTGGGTTGCTAGTAATACACCTCAGGAAAGGTGATAGAGGACTCAGGCTAGGTCCCAAATTGGAGTGTTTTCCATAAGAAATGAGGAAGCTGAAATCAGGCCCAATGTAACCACAGGTACAATATCTCTATTTTTTTACTAAAGCTAGTAAGTTGAATTTTGTGGAAAAATTCCTTTAAGGTAATACATGGTGAGACCTAGCATTTGCATGTTTAGTTTCTTTGAATATCTTTAGCTTTTTCATTTTTATTTTATTTTCTTTATTTTCAGTGTGCATAGTAACCCGAATCAACTCATTTAGACTTTTAGGCATGGAAATGATCCATTTCACTTCAAAATAAGTTTATTATACAATCATTGTATTCAAGGTGTTGTTTGACCAATTTTGACCAAGTTTGACTAGTCAAAGCCAAACTTGGGTTTTGACCAAGTGTTGGGGTTGCTTCTCGACGCGAGAGACAACCTCATTTAAATTAAGAGCAAGAAGTTTCTTCAACCTTCTTGTCTTTTCTTTAGCTTCTTAAATCCTTTAATGATTGGAGATTAGATTAAGCTTTTAACCTTGCCACATTCATCTTCTTCATCCTTGCAAGCAGGGGCGCAGCGACAGGGAGGGCAAGGGGGCAGCCGCCCCCCTGTCGCCGGCGGGGTCTGTTGACCCTGCCTGCTCCTTCTCTTGAATCTCTCCCGACGCATTCCCTCGCCCCCTTTCCCTCCCGACACCCACCCTGCCCCCCTTCTGCCTAGGACCATTGCCCTCCGGTCCTCTCTCTTCCTCTCCCTCTCCCTCCGACCCTCCGACCGTCCCCCTTCCGTCCCTTTCCCTCTCCCTCTCCTTCTCTCCCCCTCTTTCTATATTTATATATTTATATATTTTCATTAAATTTTATTATTTTATTATTTTTCAATTAAATGATTGGATTTATTTATTTATTAATTTATCATATATTAGATGTTTTTGTTAAGTTTGCTATTTTTAAAAATTTTGAGAAAATTTGGAAAATATGTATGAGTGATTAATGTGCATTAATTTAGGGATTTGAGAAATATTAAAGCTTTGATTTAGTAATAAATATTTTTTAAAATTATGATTGATTGAAATAGAGATTTAAATAAAAGTTATTATTTTTAAAAAATATTTAAATATCAATTTCTATTTCAAAACACTTTGTATTTCGATCTAAATCATGCTTTAAACGTTGAAGGAATTTCTGGTATTGTAGTGGTCCTGTAGCAACTGAACATTTGTCTTAATTCTTCTAGATTTTTTTGTTAGAATTGTAGGGTTTGGTGTTAGAAACCCATTGGTTCTTGTTATGGTATGATTAAATGTCATATGAATCCAATCGGACTACTTGTGCATAGGAGTGAGTAACTCATGGATTAGTAGATTTATTTTGATGTATTGTGAATGATTTTCCTAATTTCCTTTAACGTGTCTGATAGGTGGTGAATTCTCTAAGAAAGAGAAGGAAGTTGTAGGAGAGTAAACCATGCCAAGAGGATCTTGCGTTGTACTGTGAGTTATGATTTTGTTAAATGCATAGCTTTATATGAGTGCTAGAGTATTTTGTAAAATAGTATAGCTTGTATACTATCTGGCTCTTTCTCTCAAAATCATTGAATGGGTTTTTTATGGAACTTGAAATTCATATTATGTTTGTGTATGAGTTTAGTTTAATGAGTAATTATATATCTATTTTCCTTTTTCTATTTATGAGTAAATTGTTTTTCAAAGGCTGTTTGTTTGGATTAAAGTTTGGTACTGAAAGCTGATCATTTAACTTGAAAATAGTTTCATGGGTTTATTGGGATTTGATGGTAATAGCGGACTATGGCCCACTGGCATTGGCCTGAAATTATGGACAAGGTCCAGCAGTGCAGTGAAGGGGTCTCCTAGGTCCGACCTATGTAGAGATGGCATGGTTGACCCTAGGTTTTCCCATGTAAAAGATGTTGTAAAGCCCTTGATGGGTGTGATTTTGAGCGACCCGGAATCACCACCCAAGAATCTTAATGGCAAACACCAAGGGGTTCTCTTATTTTGTTTTCAAATCCTTGGTGGTCCCAGGACTAGTTGAGGCCACAACGAAACTATGAGAATTTTTATGGCCAACAAGAAACCTATTTTGCATTTCTAGTATTTATTGATTCACATATGGATGGTTTTAAAATATTTGATTTGATTTTACGAAAGCTACTATTATTTTGTTTATACATGGGAAATGCTTCAGGACTCTATTTATCTATGAAGTCATCCCTCACTGAGTAACCATGTTACTCACCTTCTCCTCTTTTTCATCTTTACACAGGTCGTGGTATGCTTGAACACTGTGCTACATGGGTTTAGTGTCAAGTTCAATGATATATAAGTGCTCATGTATAAGTGATACAAAGTATACTTTTCTTGCATTGAGAATCACTTTTCTCAGATTTTATCACTCATTCGTGGGTATTTGTGTTCTTTTGTGCATTTAGGTTGTGGAGACGAGTTGGAAGAAAAGAAGCAAAAATAGATCATGGACGCAATGGTTGAGGAGACTCTTGGACTTAGCAAGGATCAAGGCACAAGTTGTAGACATGTGAGTGTGTGCCAACCTCCAAAATGCTCAAGTGAATATACAAATTGGAGGGGTAGAAAGGCAGTCACACTCATAAAGTCCAACTTGTGTAACATTGAAAAGCTTCATCAATGTGTTTGAAAGTAAGAGGCGACGTGATCTACCGCATGGTTGTGCGAACAACTTAGCGGCCTCGATGAAAAAGTGATGCCGAGAGCATTTTGACATAAGTACCGTGGCAGTTTACTGTAGCACGATCGTTGTAGCAGTTACTGTTCATAGCGCAAAGGAAACCGATTCCTGAAAATCCATACAGGTGTGTGAAAATTTCACACGGCCGTGTGGATGCCCGATTACAGCCTTATAAATACCGCGATTTGAGATTTATTTGAGAACTTTTGATCTATCTTTCGGCTACCTTTCGGGGAGAGCGTGGCTAGGGTTTGGAGAGGTTTTTGTGAGGCTTTAGGAGTGGTTCTATGGCATAGACATTGACATCCTTTGAAGGAGAGTTATTTGGGGAGCTTTCGTCGATATCGATTCGGCGAGGTGTGCCCTGGGCTTGAGGAGGAGTCCTTGGAAAAGACGAGGCAGCTCTTATAGACCATCGACACAGACGATAAGGGGGTTATCTTTATGGTTTACATGAATATGATTTCGATTTCATTGTTGATTTTTTATTGCTCCATGGAGAGCTAAACCCCTAATGGGTGCTTGGACTTGTAAACCCTAGGATGAATTTGTTTCATTGACTCTTATTATGCTTCTTTAATTGATGATTTAATTGATTTTCAATCTTGAATATTTATTGTGAGATTTTCTTTTAGAGTGACACTAGGGTTGAGAATCCATCTAGGTAATCCATTGAAGGTGTGACAACTTCATTAGGATTAGACTAAGCGAGATTGAAGAGGATAGAGAGGGTGAGTTGAGAGGTAGCGGAACGTCCCCTTTCCCTTTCGACGTGATTTATCCTACCTCCACATTCCAAGAGTTCTTTGCTATCACAATAGAGTGAAGTGCTAAGAGATAAACTCCACTGGGGCTTAGTTGCGCTAGGAATAGAGTGAAGTGTTGAAGTGAATCTTAATGCTGGGCTTAGTTGTGACTAGGGGCCTTTTGCCTGGACCAAAGGGTTAGGTCTATATTAGGGAATAGGGTTTATCACTTGGAGACCCTAGAATTGCAAGCAGTTCCACATAGTGTGAGGTGTTGAGAGTACTCTTTTTCGCCTAGGCATATTGTAGAGGGCTAGTCACGGTTGACCTTAGGTTTAGGACTGTGTGTCTTTGGATTTCAACGACTCATTAAACATCAGTTAGGAAGCATAATATTAGTCTTGCACATGAAACAATAGTCCTAGGGTGAGCATTGTCCGAGTGCCCCATCTTATCATTGCTTATCCTTTTTATTTACTCTTGCTTGCTTTCTTTTCTTCTTTTAGTTTTTTTACACTCTTACATTGATTTCACTCATCACCGATTTTCATCTTAACTAAATAGCGATATCTCTTGTTTCTAAGCAACTATTCCATGTGGATATGACTACCCACTCACTAGGGTATATTTTATTACTGCGATTACCCGTGCACTTACGGAACACTCACGCAAGGGGTGTATCATTCAGCATCTTTTAGAATAGGTTTGTCTGTATTTTGAGGTTTCAACAAAGTTATTAGTCGTGTTGTATACTTTATCATTGGTTGCTGATAAGTGCTTGTGTATAAGTAATACGAAGTATACTTTTCTTACATTAAGCATTACTTTTATCAGATTTTATCACTTATTCATGCGTATTTGTGTTGTTTTGTGCATTTAGGGTTGTGGAGACAAGTTTGGAAGAAATGACGCAAAAATAGATCATGGACGCAATTGTTGAGGAGACTCTTGGACCAAGCAAGGATCAAGGCACAAGTTGTAGACATGTGAGTGAGTGCCAACCTCCAAAGTGCTCAAGTGAATATATAAATTGGAGGAGCACAAAGGCAGTCACACTCATAGAGTCCGACTTGTGTAACATTGAAGAGCTTCATCAGTGTGTTTCAAAGCAAGAGGCGACGTGATCTACCACATGGTTGTGTGTGCAACTTGGTGGTCTCGATGAAGAAATGAAGCCGGGAGCATTTTAACATGAGTACTGCAGTAGTTTACTGTACTAAAAACTGTAGCAAGATCAATGTAGCAGTTACTATTTAGAGCGTGAAGGAACCCGATTCCTGGAAATCCACACGGGAGTGTGGATGCCCGATTTCAGCCCTATAAATACAGCAATTTGAGTTTTATTTGGGGATCTTTTCTCTATCTTTCGGCTATCTTTCGGGGAGGCTTTAGAAGTGGTTCTACGGTATCGACATTGACTTCCGTCGGAGGAGAGTTATTGGGGGAGCTTTCGACGACATTGATTCGGCGAGATGCGCCCTAGGCTTGACGGAGGGGACCTTGGAGAAGTCGAGGCGGCTCTTGAAGACTATCGACATGGACGACAAGGGGGTTATCTTTATGGATTGCTTGCACTTATATTCGATTTTATTATTGATTTTGTATTTCTCCATGGAAAGCTAAACCCCTAGTGGGTGCTTGAACTTGTAAACCTTAGGATGATTTTGTTTCTTTAACTTCTATTATGCATCTTTAATTGATGATTTAATTGAGTTTCAATCTTGAATATTTATTGTGTTGATTTTCCCTTATAGTGACACTAGGGTTGAGAATCAATCTAGGTAATCCATTGAAAGTGTGACAACTTCATTAGAATTAAACTAAGCGAGATTGAGGAGGGTCGAGAGGGCGAGTCGATAGATAGCGGAACGTCCCCTTTCCTTTTCGATGTGATTTATCCTACCTCCACATTCCAAGAGTTCTTTGCGGTCACAATAGAGTGAAGTGCTAAGAGATGAACTCCACTAGGGCTTAGTTGCGCGAGCAACAGAGTGAAGGTTGAAGTGAACCTTAGTGATGGGGCTTAATTGTGACTATGGGCCTTTCGCCTAGACCAAAGGGTTAGGTCTATATTAGGGAATAGGGTTTATCACTTGGAATCCCTAGAACCCCAAGCAGTCCCACAGAGTGTGAGGTGTTGAGAGTATTCCTTTTCGTCGGGGCATAGTGTAGAGGACTAGTCACGGTTGACCTTAGGTTTGCGACAGTGTATCTTTTGATTTCCACGACCAATTAAAAATCAATTAGGAGGTATAATATTAGTTTTACACTTGAAATAATAATCCTAGGGTGAGCATTGTCCGGGTGCCCCATCTTACTCTTGATTACTCTCTCCGGTTACTCTTGCTTGCTTTCTTTTTCTCTCTTTTACTTTTCTTTACATTCACATCTGGATTTCACTCACAACTTGGTTTTCACTCTAGATAACTAGCAATATCTTGTTTTTCTGAACAACAATTCTCTGAGGATTCGACTACCCACTCGCCGGGGTATTATATTACTACGATGACCCGTGCATTTGCGGAACACTTACGCAAGGGGTGTGTCAGTTGCATGTAATGGATCTGCTTGTATTATAGGGACATTTGCTATCTGTGGAGTGTTGTATGTACACATATGTATGTATATATAACATGCTACGAATCCATTGTACTGATTCTTGTAAGCCTTTACCTAAAATCTCAAGATAATCCTAACATCAGTTATAACTAGGTAAACTCTATCTCTATCAGTCTCAGAGTTTTTACAATTTTGAGGATTTGGAGACAATAATATATACTTTTTTAAAAAAAAAAGTTATTATCAATAAATTAGCAACTATTTATTAAAAATATTTAGTCATTTTATAAGGCTTATATTAGACATTATGCTATTAAATAATCATTTATTTTTGGAAAAATACTTCCCTTAATTTTTTTTAATATTTTTCCTCACAATTAAGTTTATTTATTTATTTTTATATTTATTATAACAGATCATACTGTGTCAAATCCCTAAGATGATTTTATTGCTAATTGTGAGTTGGATCTAAACGATTGATGTACCACCACCACTACTACTACTACTGTTGTTGTTGTTGTTTTTGTCATTGTTGTTGTTGGTGTTTTCGGGGTTGGCATCATCCAAAGAGAATGTTTTCATTAAGATTTATCATAACTATTGATGATCTCTTAATTATTCTATTGGCATCTAATTCCCTACGCAAGGTATTCATGTCTTTTTTGAGGAGACGGGTTTGAACATCAACTTACCTAGAATGAAAACGTGTGTTAACAATGATGGAATCAAGAGGGGGAAGGGGGGGACAAGGTATTCATGTCTTTGCATAGGAGACAGGTTCGAACCTTAACTTACCTAGAAATAGAATGAAGATGTTGGGGTGACGGGTTCAAACATCAATAACAATGATGGAACCAAGGAGAGCACAAGGTATTCATGTCTTTGCAGAGGAGACGGGTTCAAACCTTAGCCTACCTAGAAATAGAATGAAAATGTGTGTGTGTGTGTGTGTGTGTGTGTGTGTGTGTGTGTGTGTGTGTGTGTTGGGGGGGGGTGGGGGGTGGGTGGGGGGAGGGGCTCAGCCCCTCCTTGCCACCGAAAAGGGTGTCATTAGGCTAGTTAGCCTCACCTGAGCTTGTCTAAGAAGGAAGCCTCCCAAGGAGAAAAAGTTCACAGCAGTTCAGACCCTCTTGGAAAAACCTGTAACGTGGGTTTTGAAGTCACCAACAGCGCGACAACAACGCCAAGAATTGAGATGCAGTGAAGTTTAAAGAGGAGAAATGGAGAATGAGGATTAAGGACTGGACTGTCAATTGTGGGCAAACAAAGAAGAAGACATTAAATGATAAAGAGCTAAAGTTAAAGAGAAAGATGAATGGGTCTTGTGTTGTCATAGCCCTTATCGGTATTTAAGTTTGGATCTGAATCCGATAAGATAAACAAATCCAAATCCACTCATTGTTATTGTGTTGTCAGATTTAAATTTTGATCCAAAGCCAATGCCCAAACTTTTCATGTGGCATGCCCTTAACGGCTTTAAAACTTAGGCCTCTGCTCAACAGACAACAGCTCAAAATCTATCTTTTCTTACTATCTAGTTAAAGTTTCATTGGATAATTGTGACTATTCTTTGTTTAATAATAAATTCATCTGACTATTAGCATGTGCAGGATCTTGTCTTGACTCTTAATTCTTAGTATTTCTATAAAGTGTAAGTATGTGAGTGTGTGTTTTTCTTTTAGGTTTTTGTTTGAATTGGATTTTGTGGTTTTGATCATCTGATTCATCATTATGCTTTTTTTTTTTTTTTAGAAAATCTCATATCCAAATTTGGCTTTGAGGATTGAATTTGATATTTGTAAGTGTTTGTTCTTTTGCTTTAGAATTACATCACCCTCTTGGGCTTTTGACATTTATTGACCTGTTATTCTATTAATTAACTTTGAAGTATGCTTCCTCATTATTTGTTAGATCACCTTTATGTATAAACTTGTAGACAAGCCCATTGCCTATACATAAACATTAATTTCATGAAATACATTGAGGAAAGCATTTTCATTCCAGAATGTGTTGTTTAAAATTGGATTTATTTTTTTTAAAAAGTACACTTTACATGTGAGGATTTCCCATTGACATTAGTCACTACATATTATAACAAATTAGTGAACAAAATATGTAACAAGGAGAGAAAGAAGCATGACAACTGATGAGTGTACAATGTCTATGTATGCCATATCATTTTGTACACTTAATCGACATGTATTAGAACGATATTGTGATATTCGATGCTAAATATAGTGTGTTTCACATTAACAGGCTTAGGGTAGGACTTCAAGATGAGAGAGAGCAAAAGGAAACATTTCAGACCTCAAACGATGAAGTTGGAGATCTCTCGGCACTGCTAGAACAAGGACAAGGCAAATTGGGTAGCTTACAGGTAGCTTACGGTCGTAACTAAATTCCAGAGAACCTTGGTGGTATGATTATACCCGTAAGAAGGATTCAAAGCCAATTTAGAGGACATTATAGGAAAGTTTTACTCCTGTAAGGACTATCCAGAGGAGTTTACGACCATAGCATACACCCGTAAGGGTGGTCGCAGGAAGCAGAATAGTGAAGGTTACGGTCCAGCGCTTACGGTCATATGCTGGACCACAACACATACAGAAGACTTTACAGATGTGACGTACGGCCCTAAGTATTCCCGTAAGGCTCGCGACCATCTTCTCCAACTCCCTTACGTTCACGTCCTTACGCCCGTAAGCAGCTCGTACGCAATCGGTTATAAATAGGCTTGATGAAGATTTTAGGGCATCCAATTGAATTTTTTTTTTTTTTTTTTGGGGGGGGGGGGGATTCTTGGAGAAGAAGTTAGGAAAGATAAGAGGTAAATCTCTAGCACCTAAGGAGCAATTTCAAGGGAATTTGGCTCAACATTCAAGGTGATTGAAGATCGTAGCCGTCAAGCTCACCTTGGCACAATGCGTGGAAACTTCTCAAGAGTTTCTTTGGTGATTCTTCATCAGAATTATCAAAAAGGGGCTTTTCATGGATTTTATATTTCCTCCTATTATTTGTATCTTGGATGTTAGCCCTCGATTAATGGAGGGCTAATTTGTAGATGTTTGGGCGTAGTTGAACTCTAGGGTTTACTTCTTTGACATTGGTTGTTGGATCTTTCATGCTTTAATTGTTTTCTTAATTGCAATCACTTCTATTTGAATTTAATTGCGTGTTTGAATGCTTGGTTGCTAACAAGGCGAAAGCCTTAGCTATCATGTTTGATGTGCTACGTGACGAGTAGAAATACTCACCTAGCATAGACATGCCGTGATTAGAGGGAATTGTGAATAAGCATGGGTATAAGGTACTTTGGATTTTCCATCTTCCTCAGTTCTTCTGAGTGAGTTATTGGCAATCTCAGTGCTCTTTGAAATCATGTTGATTGGATTTTAGGAGAAATCGTATTTCTGCTCTATATTCGGATTAGGGTAATCTTTCTTTATGGGGGAGATTATCTACTTAAGAGATTGTCATTAGCCCATAATAAGGTTTCATAGAGTGTTAATAGGATTGTGTGGATGTCTATATCAGCTCTGCACCTATTCAGTTGCTCTTCATCTGAGAAATCAGGGTTTAGCATAATCCTGGAAATCTTTCGGTTTAAATAGGATTGCATATCTAGACAACCTTTGTCCTGCACTTCATAACCCTAGAGGGATGCTACACCTAGACATCACTCTGTTCCTTGACTTCTATCCCATTGTTTCTCGTATTTTCTTATTTTACTTGTTATTGTTCACACACATGACATCTGATAATTAAGGCTAATTTTCGGGTTTACAGTTATTACTAGTATTCACTTTTTTCCCTGTGGACCTATTCTCTACTTTTAGCATACTATTATTACACGATCGGCATGTACACTTGCGTCCCTATCAACAACATAAGCTATTCCTTGATTAATGGCCTTCCCATCAACCAACCCAGAAGATGCAGTTGCTTGTGCTTGTGATAGTTGCATTAGTCCCAAAATGAAGATTATTATGAAGATCATTGCATAAACTCTAAAAATGGAATTCATTTTAATTTCCAAATGATCAAATAGTATGATCTGGAAAGGGACCAACAACAGCCAAAGAATAACAAATGAGTTATCACTTGCCTTACAACAAAAAGATCAAAATATTGTTCAAGCAATGCTTTTGATTAAAGCTGTGAAGACTTGGCTTCAAGACTTTAGGGAGATAGGATGGGAGGAATTTTTGGAGGAAGTTAGCTCTTTTTGTAAGGAAAACTCAATCCTGATGCGAATTCGTGGTCGTTCTAGATGGGAGGGACAAGTCCTTCCTCATTTTCACCATTACAATGTTGAACTTTTGTGTGAGGATAGTATTCTTTATATTTATTATCTTTTTGTAAATCACATTAATTTATTTTTTTAGTAATATTTGTATTTTTATCATTGTTGCAATGTCAAGCCATTGATTTGATTGCACAAGAAATACAAAACCGCTTCTCAAAAGCTAGCATAGAGTTACTTCTTCTTGTGTCATGCCTTGATTTTAGGGACTCATCCTCCAAATTCAACATCGGCAAGCTACTTCGCCATGCAGAACTTTATTCTGAATATTTCCCAATAACTGAACGCATGATGTTTGAGGATAAACTTACTACTTTCATTTATGATGTGCGGCAGGATAAAGATTTTATAAATGTTGGGGATGTGGAAGGTTTTGCTAAGAAGATGGTAAAGATAGGTAAACGTGATATTTTTCCACTCACTTATCTCCTTATCGAGTTGCCATTGGATTCACCAGTTGCAATAGCTAATGTTGAGATGGTGTTTTCAGCAATAAATGTTGTGAAAAATGATTTACATAATAAAATGGGAGACTGATTGATGAATGGTACACTATTATCTATATTGAGCGGAAGGTTTTTGCAACTATTGACAATGAAGTGATTCTACAATATTTTCATAAAATGCAAACTCGACGGATGCAAGTACCTCCTCTTAGTCACATACCTCACATTTCTAGCACTAACGCCGATATTTGTTTTAGTACAAGCGTGCATACATAGCTATTATATGCTTATTTCCAATTATGTATTCAAAGAGTGGTTGTTTTAATAAAAAGTTATATTATCTCATTATTTTACATTTCGAACAAATACTTATTTAGATGTATTTAATATATATATATATATATATATATATATATATATATATATATATATATATATATATATATATATCTATATATACTACTAGTAAATTCTTATTTTGTCATTATGTGCTAAGGTATTAACTCCACACTTTGGATGCTACTCACATAGTTGTCCATTTTGTTATAAAAAAACCTAAATGATGACTTGAACTTCTAATGTGAATAGATAATAAATAGACTTCGAAGTTTCATGAAAATTGAGAATTATAAAATGGAGAATGGAAATTTGTAGTCCTAAATCCTTTCTTTATATAGGAGATATAGGGAAGCATAATTTTGATAGGAGTATAATTCCCTAAACAGTCCCTTTACTTTGCCAAATTTGCCCTTTTAGTCTATTTACTATTTACTATTTTAATTTAGCCATGTCAGTCCCTCTAAACCATAAATCCTAACCCCAAGTCTTTAAGAAGAGAGACTAACATGGTTCACTTAAAAGTAGTAAATGGACTAATAAGTTATAATATAAAGTAAGCATTTCAAAAGATAAGTTTAAAAAAGTAAAAAGCCTATCCAGAGCATTATGCCTTTTAATAGGTGATCAAGGCAATAATTAAATAGTAACATAGATCAGTTCAACTGTTCAAGCATGTTTGGTAAATTTCACAGAATTTTTTAATGACTTTATTAATATTACTTTTTTTACATATTTTATTAAATAGACTTCTCAACCTTGTGATTAACAGTTAAGTTATTTTAAATAGAATAATCTAGTGGTGTCAACCGGGCCGGCACGAATTGGGCCGTGCTCAACCCGAGCACGGTGCTACAGTACCGTGGCTGGGCTGGGCACGGCCCAGACCCCCCAGCCGGGCCAAGCTGGGGTTCAACGGCCCGCGGCCCGGCTCGGGCCGTGCTGGCCCAAGCATGCGGGCCAGCACGCTGCCCAGCCCAGGTCGTGCTGGGCACGCGGGCTGGCACGGTCCAGGCACGCGGTCTGGCACGGCCCAGGCACGCAGCCCAGGCTGGGCCGTGCCAGCCCGCGCGGGTCAGGCTAGCCGTTATTGGCTGTGCCAAGCACGTCCCATAACGGTAACAAGCATATTTTAAAGCCTTTAATTTTTTTTTTAGTTTTCATTTATTATTTTCTCTTCTACTATATCAAAAAGTCAATTATAACCTTCTCAACAATTATAAAACGGCTAGTTTTAAGGGTAATTTAGTCTTTTAAGTTAAAATGGCATTTTTGACCTTCTCAACAACTATAAACGGCTAGTATATGAGGGCATTTTAGGAAATAGAAAAATTGTAAAAAAAACTATAAATATCCCTAAACTAACAATTTTTCTTACACCAAACTACTTCATCTTCTCTCATTCTAATACTAAGCATTCAAGATCTTGTCTTCTAAATTTTCAAGTTCAAGAGTGAAGGTTGCAAATCAAAGCTTCACATTCTTCATCAAAAAATTCTCAACCACACTTGAAGGACAATCGGTAGTTAATCAATTTCTTAAGTTATCGTTAAAGTACTCGAGGTAACCCTAAACTTTAATTTTAATTTTGCATAATGGCCGGTTCTCCTCCTATCTTTCCCTCCGATAATTCTCCGTTTGGTTTTTATGATAATACTCCATTGAGTTCTCCCGAGCATGTTGTTGAGCAAGTTAGTGAGACCCCGAATATTGGGCCCTCAACTAATAAGCCACCAACAAGTTCTAGAAAACGAACTTCCGGGGTTTGGCAATTTTATGATATTGTTGAATTTCCAAACAAAGGTAATCGGGCTGTTTGCAAAAAATGTAAAAAAGATTTTTCTTGCCAAACTTTCGGGGGGGGGGGGGGGGGGGGGGGGGGGGACGGGGCATTTAAAAAGGCACGCCGACAAGCATGCCGCAAAGCAACACAATTCCACTCAAACACAAATTAGTTTTACCGATTCATCTTTGGGAACTTTTATTTTCAATAATGAAAATGCAAGAAAAGAAATTGCAAAATTTATTATTCAAAATGAGCAACCTTTTTATCTTTCCGAAAATCCCGCTTTTATAAAAATGCTTATTCGTGGGTTTAATCCAAATTTTAAATCGGTTTCAAGAAATACCATGAGAAAATATTGTCTTATTATTTATGATGATTATAAACAAAAATTAATTTCCGAATTATCTAATAGTTCTTTAAAAATTTCTCTTACTTCCGATATTTGGACTTCTCAATTTAAAACCAATTATCTTTGTGTTATCACTCATTATATAGATAGTAATTGGGTTTTACAAAAAACGTATTTTAAGTTTTTTTGAATTAGAACACCGACATACCGCAAGTATTATTGCTAGCTATATTACTCGTGCTCTTAATGAATATGGTATTTTAAATTCTATATTTTCAATTTCTTTGGATAATGCATCGGCAAATAATAATGCGGTTGATATTTTAAAAAGAAATTTAATGCCTATTTTTTCCGGAGTTTTTTTTCATGTGCGTTGTGCATGCCATGTTTTGAATTTATGTGTTAAAGATGGTTTAAAAATAATTGAGCCCCATATTGAAAAAATTAGAAATTGCATTTTATATGTTAGAAATGGTTCACACTGGAGACATGAATTTCAAACTTTTTGTTCGGAAAGGGGAAGAAAATGTAAAAAATATCTCATTGATGTTGATCATAGGTGGAATTCGACTTATGAAATGATGGAGTGTGCCTATGATGATAGAGATATTATTTCCATGTTTTGTAATGACAAATTTCCCGAAGATCAAGTTACTAATTATGATTGGGAAGTTAGTAATTTGATTGAGTTTTTGGAAATTTTTTATACTTCAACTAATAAGTTTTCCGGTGTTTACTATCCCACTTCACCTATTATTATTAATCAAATATTTTTTATTAGTGAGGTTTTTGCAAGATATAGGCATGATACTAATTTTGCTCCTATTGTTGCTCCGATGGAGGTAAAATTCAAAAAATATTTTGGAAAACTTGAACCACTTCCCGTTTTATCTATGATTCTCGACCCGCGTTTTGAAATCGATGGAACTTTTTGCATGATCGATTCTTATGATAAAAATATGGGGCTTGATCATTCTTTTCTCAAAGAAAATTATCGTTCTTTGTTTTATGATATGTATAATGAATATCATGAAAAACATGGTGATAGACGGGCTTTCAATTTACCTACAACTATTGAAAGTTCATCTTTAAGCACCAAAAATAGATCCGCAACTTATGTTGTTAATTTTATTAATCGACAATTTTTCATGGGTGGTTCTTCTTCTTCTTCTTCTTCTTCAAACACTAGCACTACTCCTACTAGTTCTTATGAAATAAATCATTATTTAAATAATAATATTACTAATTTTCTTACTTCAGAAGAAATTGATAATTTTGATATTTTGTCATGGTGGAAAAAGCAAGAGCACAGTTATCCTGTACTAGCTGCCATGGCACGTGATCTACTAACTCCACCGATGTCTACAGTAGCATCGGAGTTTTGTGTTAGTGCAGGAAAAAGAGTACTAGATGATAGGAGAAGCCGAATGAACCAACAAACTGTGCAAATGTGCATATGCCTAAAGGATTGGTTAGATGTTGAAGATAGATTACAAGATCAAAAAGAAAAATACACCGGCGATGATGGTGGAGAAGGCATATATATGGATACAGAATTTTGAGGGTTTTTTTCAAATAATATATTTCTAGTTTTTTTAACTTATGTAATATTTTATTTAAAGTTTAATAAAATTTTTAAAGTTCTCACTTTTAAAATTATTAATATATAATATATTATATATTAATAATTTTAATAAATTTTGATTTTTAAAGTTCTGAGTCTTCTGCATTCCCCTTTCTGATTTATTTAAATTTTAATTGGAATTCAGGAATTGTAAAAGACTGCCAGCTTTTAGCTTTTCCCTTTGGAGTCAATTAAAAACCACATATTTGCATTAAATAAATAAATAAATAAAATAAGAAAAATAAAAATAAAAGGGCTGATTTCTAGGGTTTGCAGGGCTTCACATGGAGTCATGGACTTCAGTACTTCACCGTTCTTTCCCAACAAAAATGAAAAAAAAAAAAAGGGCTGGCCTGTTAGAGCTCTCTTCAACCTGCTTCCTCCCAGCCGCCACCTCCTCCATTGCATCCTACCTCATCGACTCCTTTGGCCTCTCGCCGGAGAAGGCCTTCGCCGCTGTCAAGAAGCTCAACACCCGGTGCAATCTCGACATTAAGAGCGACAAGATCAATACAGGCTTGATCCCAATGCCATCCCCTCCTTCTTCGCCTCCAATGGCTTCACCAAGGATCAGATCTCCAAGATCATCACCAAGTTCCCCCGAATCCTCCTCTGTCACCCTGATCGAACGCTCAAGCCTAAGATTAACTTCTTTCTCGGGGCCGGCTTCTCCCGGAGCGGCTTGGCGAAACTCATGTCCGATGATGTGGAGATCTTGCAAGCGAGCTTGAACAAGCGGATCTTCCCAGTTTTTGATATTTTGAAGACGATCCTTTACTCGGACAACACCTCTCATCGGCCTCCCGGCCCTCCCCTGTTTTCCTGAATTTTTTTTTTTTTTTGCATGATTATTTGATTTTGTGGTTTTTAGATGTTAATTTTAAAGGTTCAGGTTTGCACTTTGCATGTTCAATTGTTGATTGTTGTCTGCAATTTAGTGATTTCACTGATTTGTGGATATTTTTTCTTTATTTTTTTTGGGTTTGTTTTTATGAATTATCCCTAAATTCTAGTTTGTTTGAACGGGGACGGCATCACATGTGGATGTGGTCTTGTTCTTTGATGAATTAAATCACAAAATTTTTTATGAAACAAAGCTGAATAGTGGAGTATAAAATTTATGTTAATTTTTGTAGTGAAGCAGATGAATGATGATCATTGTTAATTTTTGTAGATTTTTGTAGATTTATTTGATTGGATAAAGAGGACCAGAAGAAGAGTATAAAATTCGGATTTTCTGGTTTTTATTTTATAATAAGATTTTTTCATTACTTTAAAAATTAAATAATTTTTTTGATAATTTTTAATTTTTTAATTAAAAAATAGTAGCGGGCCAGCACGGCACGAGCCCACTCAGAATGGGCCGTGTCCCGTGCTGGGCCGACCTCTATAGGTTGGCGGGCCGCAGCGGGCCCGTGCCGTGCTGGGCCGGGCCAGCCCATTTGACAGCACTAGAATAATCTTATTAGCTAAAAATTTTTATTAAGGAAAATTTATTCAAAAAACATTGCTTGTTAATAAAAAAATTTTAATTTGAAAAATTTTAATTTAAACAAATAAATCTTTTCTGGTTTGTTTTTACTAAATAGTACCTCAACAATAAGTTTTCTTGGAGTACTTTAAAAATATTGCAAAATAATATTAATATTTTATCCGTTGTTCGAATTGTATAAAGAATTGTTACCACAAGAATATAACTCAGACCATTTTATACCAAATGGAGATCATTTAACCAGTCAATAATAATAATAATAATAATAATAATAATAATAATAATAATAATAATAATATGGGAAGCTATTAATTCCCCTAAATGGACCAAGTTTTCAAAAGGTTCTCTAAAACTAACTTTTAAACTATACGCTCCTATCTACCAATCAAATACAACATGGTGAACTTAGCTTTCTAATGAATTAATGTAATTAGAATCTATATATAGGCTGGAAATTTAGGGGAATTTGCTTGTTAAATTATTAAGGGATCAATATTGAACTCATGATTGATGTTCCCAATGGCAATCTCCAACATATGACCTCTAATTTTTGAGAGATATTTGATTGGTTGCGAAAAGAACACAATGGCTTATTGAGGAGAAATTAATTAAATTTAAGTACATAAAAGTGGGCAATGAAGTTATAATTAAATGAACGTACATGATGCAACCAGCAATAGAAAATGTTTATAATACATTGTCTTCAGTTGGACTATGAGATGAGATCAAGATTTATCATCAATTTCTGATAGAGTGTTTGGTGTATCATATCCTCTTTCATGAATCTCTTACTCTTCTAAAGCACAACAACGTTTGTTATCCATCATCTTGTTCCTCAACTTTACAGGAGCATCATATCTCTATTGGTTAATGTGTAAGTTTACTTCAATAAAATTGTTAGCTCTATCTAGTAGCATTGACATCAACTATTTCTTGTTTACATCTCTTGGGACTGGTGTGAATAAGGGATTTTTGAACTTTAAAAACTTATTTAATGCAAAGCTAGTGGATCTAATACAGTTATTGTTGTGGTTAAAAGTGGTTGGGCTACTGCTTCAGCCAATGGAGATGTGGTGACTATAGAAAATACATAAATTTACAATGAAGATTTAATCAGGTATACACAGCAGGGAACACTAGGTAGACCATGAACAATGAATCTCTTGCATACCCTAGTGCGTTTTGGGCATAAAACAATTGAAACTAATTGGCAGCAACTTAAATTAAAAAGTCTGAATCACAAAAAAAAAAAAAAAAAGAACTTCAAGTTCAGGGGATTTAATTTTTTAATGTTGTATTTATTTATTTATTCATTTTGACGAAATGTTGACGATGATATATTGGCTGCATATTCTTCACAATCTTTTCTTTCTTCTTTTGCTAGTGACCTAAATGCCACCTTTTCTCTTACAAACCTTTGCTCTCTACACTATTTTCTTGGTATTCAAGCTACCTTCACTCCGAAAGCCTATCTCTAACTCAAGCCAAGTACGCCTAAGATCTTCTAACCCTCACTCATCTTCACAACTCTAAACCTATGCCTACTCCCTTGACACCCACCTTATCGCACTCTCTGAAAACATGGAGTTCCCCTTCCTAGCCCTATTGTATGTTTTTACTGTTCACGCCCTTCAGTATTTTTGCCTTACCCACCCTAACATTCAATTTGTTGTTAACAAATTTTCACAATTACATCATTGCCCCAATGATGTACACTGGACTGCGGCCAAATGGATTCTTCGGTATTTGCGGTCAACCACATCTCATGGCCTTTACTTAACCAAAGTCTAAAATCTTACTCTTACTGATTGGACTAGTTGCCCCATCGGCATTCTATCTTTGGTTATTGTATCTATTAGGTCCTAATATCATTTCTTGGAGTGTTAAGAAACAACCAGCAGTTGCTCGTTCTAATACAAAAACAGAATACAAGAGTATTGCTATCACATCTACTGAACTATATTGTATTACATCACTTCTTGGAGAAATCGGCATGATGGGCTTCAAACCAACCATATGGTGTGACAATCTCGGAGCTACATTTCTAGCTGTAGATCCCATAACCAATACTCATATAAAACATATTGAAATTGATATTCATTTTGTTTGAGATTTATGGTGGTAAAAAAATTCCTCTTTATTTATCACAGGTCTACAAAAGATCATATTGTTAATATTATGATAAAAGCTCTTGCCTCTACAGTTTTTCGTCAGCTTCGAGACATGCACATTATTGCTTCGTGCCTAAGCTTACGGGGGATAATGACACATAACATACCTTTCATATTTTTCAAATATTCCAGCATATCCTTTGCCATTAATAATGCATGGCATATCTACCATGAATACTTTCAAATATTCTATTTGATTAGGATATGTACACAAAATGCTTTTAGTTATGACTAATATAGTTTACTACGAATAATTTGTATGCAACTCCATAGATACAAACTATAAATGCATCATTCTATTTCCAAAAATTTTTAATTGGTGAATATTTATTACAAATATTTCAGGTTTCAAATAAGAGAATCAATATTTGCATCATAGCAACACTAAGAACCTGAAACATAATATGGCAATTTTTTATTAGTTATTTATGTATTCATTTATTTTGGTTAAGTTACCAGGCATAAATAATAATTAATTGGTCAAATGGATATTTTTCCAAGTGAAATTTTGTATATATAAATATCCTCTAACGAAGTTATTTTATTATATATTAATATAATGTGATTTACACTTTCCAAAAAAACCTAAAAAATGAAAAAAAAAAAAAAAAAAGTTCATTTTGCTTATACAACAATAGAAGATTCCACTTTAACCTCCAAAAGCCAAGAGATTCAACATGTTCAAGTGGGAAAAACTTGGAAGTTTTAATGGGATGCCAACTTTATGCAAGTCAAGTAAACTATTGAAACAATACCTACCATCTAAATTGAAATTCAATAACCAATAGTACTGACTTGCAAATCCATAAAGTTTTAGATGAACAGATCCTCTGGGAATCTATTACGTTGGGTTACCAATTACCACAAATATTTACAAACTCTACTCAAATAAAAAGAATAGAGTTTGATAAAAGAAAAAAGAAAGATAAGCACAAATTAATTCCTCTCAAATACTAAAAAAGCAAACAAATAGTCAATCAAAGTGTAGATGCTTCAGGATTCACTTACAGTGCTTGCATTGCTTATTAATGTCTTCACTGAGTTTCTGCCAATAGAGAAAGTCAGAAACAAGAAGGAAATAGCGAGGATACAAATTGAATAAAACTTTGCATGCTTGTTTTATTAAGCTGCAACTGCTATATATATAGGGAAAACTAAAAGCACAACACTTACTGCACTAACAAGTTGTGCCAATTGAAAAATAGGTAACAACCTTTTAACAAGTCCAAATACAAGATAACATGAGCTAGAATTTGATGAAAATATCCCAATAATTGACCTTACACTAGTCAAAAATCAAGGAAATGTAGAAACGTTTATTGTCGTTTAATTGTCATTTGCTTCTCATTTTGTTGTAGATATATCAACATCCCCTTGCAAACTTGAGGGTAACATGCTGACACAAAATTTGTCACAAAGAAATAGAAATCGAGAGTGCGTAAAAGGCTTAGTAAATAAATCAGCTACCTAGTCATATGAAGGAATAAAACAAACCTCAAGCTCTCAATTAAGCACCTTATTTCGAATGAAATGAACATTGATCTCTATATGTTTCATCCTAGTATTGAAAACTAGATTGGAAACAAGAGCATTGGCACTCATGTCGTCACACCAAATAACTAGAACACCGATATGAGGAATACCAATTTCTTTGAACAATGACTGCATCCAAGTAATTTCAGCAGCTACATGTGCAAGAGCACAATATTCAGCCTCTCTTCTTGAGTGAGCAACAACATTTTGTTTAGTAGAGGACATGAAACTAATGTTTCTCCAAGAAACACACAATAACTAGCAACTGAGCGACAATTATGAGGGTATGACGCCCAATCAACAACAGAAAAATCTGTCAAATTTACGCTTTCATTGCATTAAATACGCAGCCCAAGGTGAAGTGTGCCTTGCAGATATCTAACACATGCTTTAAGAGTTTCTAATGTTCATCACTAGGAGTTGACAAGAATGACTTGACTTATTAACAATAAAGGTAATATCAGGCCTTGTGTGAGTGAGGTATTGAAGGGCACCAACAACACTATGATATATTGTAGGATTATGTAAAGGGCTACCATCACTCGCACTAATAAGTTTTCCTGTACTCATAGGTGTAGGACATGACTTGCATTCCATCATATCAAACTTGGACAAAATACCAATAATATACCTAGTTTCAGTGAGAAACAAACAAGAATAATCTCGACACACCTCAATACCAAGAAAATGATGAAGATTACCAAGATCTTTAAGAGAAAACATGTGATTCAACTGCTTGGCCAAGTTTTGTAGCAAAGATATATCATTCCCTATAATAATTATATTGTCAACACAAACGAGAAAAAAAATAATATGACTGTTGGTTCGATAGAAGAAGAAGGAAGAATCACATTGAGACTGTGTAAAAGTTAAACTGCAAAGAGTGTTTTAATTGATCATACCAGGCTTGAGACGCTTGTTTCAATCCATACAGAGAATTTTCAAGTTTACACACATGATGAGGCTTGTTTGAATCAACGAAGCCATTGTTTTGAGTCATATATGCACTTTCATGAAATTTTCCATTCAAGAAAGCATTATAATGCTCCAGTTTTTAAAAACAACAATAATGAAAATTATTCGAATGGTGGACGCTTTCACCACTGGGCTAAAGGCTCGGTGTAATCTATTCCAAGAGGTTGAAGGTACCCTTTTGCAACAAGATGTGCCTTATATCTCCATATAGAACAATCAACATTATGTTTGAGTTGAAATAACCATTGATTGCTCACAACATTCATATTTATAGAAAAAAGAACCAAATTCCAAGTCATGTTCTTGGCAAGAGTTGTTAATTCTTCATGCATGGTTGTTGTCCAATTTTCATCTTGAAGAACTTCTTTTATAGAAGTTAGTTTAGAAGTTGAAGACTTTGTTGTTGAAGAATTAGTGGTTGTGTGAACGAGGGACTTTGGTTTAAAAATTCTAGCTTTGCCTTGAGTGACCATGCTATGAGTTTCTACATATTGCTTTTGTTTCTTCTTGGTGCAAAAACTATAGCTAGAAAATTAGATTACTCATCATTCATACTTGAGTCAATAGAATGCTCTAGAGGAGGTTGTTCACTCTGATCTGTTTGGTTGGAAGTGACTTGTTTAGCGGCTTGAAAAGAAGTCTCCATCTCTACTGACTATTTTGCTAATTCAATGTTGGCACATTGATTTAAAGAATTATCACTTGTTTGTTGCAAGTCTTCAGATTGAGTAAGGATAGTTCCTTCACCAAGAGATGATTGCTAAGAATTTATATCAATTGAAGCTGCATTGGTTGACTATAAAGAAGGAAATGACCAAATGGATTGAGGAGAACATGTTATAACAATATTTCCATTAGATTGACTCAACTGGTTTGTGAGAAACTTGGACTTTTCAAAAGGAAAATCATTTTCATTAAGAACAACACTTCTTGAGACATAAACTCTTCCATTAGGAATTAAACAAAAATATCCATTGTGGCTTTGACTATATCGTAAATGCACACATTTAATGGAGTGAAATTGGAATTTATTTCTTTGATATGGCCTAAGACAAGGAAAACATGCAAAACCAAACACTTTGAGAAACTTGTAATTTGTTCTTTTGGCCAAAAAGGACTTGAATATTACATGGAAGTAAAAGAACAGGTATAGGCATCCTATTAATAAGATAAACTACAGTCTGAAAAGCATACCACCAATATTTAAGAGGCAACTTAGCTTGAGCTAATAAAGTGAGCCCAATCTAGACAATATGTTTGTGCTTTCTCTCTGCCTTTCTCTCTGCTCTACTATTTTAGGAAGATGTGCAAGGACAAGGATGTCTGAATTCAACTCCACATTGTTCTAAAAATTTAGTAAAATTTCTATACTCACCTCCTCAATCTAATTGAACAATTTTAATTTTCTTATCAAGTCTATTTTCAACTAATCTTTTGAATTTTATAAGCATCTCTATTGCTTCATTAGTTTTCATAGCATAAATCCAGGTGTACCTACTATAGTCATCTAGGAAATATATGTAATATCTAAAACCTTTACAAGATGTTATAGGTGCAAGTCCCCAAAAATCTGAATGTATTAACTCTAGTAGTGATTTTGCATGATATGTAGAAATAGAGAAAGGTAAAAAAAAAATAGAGATTTTCATATTAACAAGCATCTCAAGAAGAAATATTTTTATTTAACACTATAGACTGATGACAAGACCATAAAATTTTAGATAATATTTTGTTTGAAGAATGACTAAATATCCTATGCCACAAATCTTTTTTTGAATTGGAAATACTAGGCGCAAAGAAAACAACCAAATTATTTCTGGCAGCAGATAACTTGACTCAATTTGGAAGGTTTAACTAATATAAACCATTTTTATGCATTTCTTCAGGTAGAACCTACCCGGTTTCCTTGTTCTTAACAGGATAACATTCAAAGTGAAATTCAATAAATACATTATTATCAAATGTTAACTGAGAAACATTGAGCAAGTTTTCTTAATAGAAGGCACATAAAGAACATTTTTCAGTTTTAAAGCCTTTTTATCCAAAGATGGCAGATCCATCATTCCAGTATAAGGATTAAAAAGTTTTGAGCCTTTTCCAACCATTAATTTTTTCCTTACCATAATATTCTCCTGCATTACTAAGGTGGTTTCAGTAATTTGTGACATGGTTGCTGGCTCCACAATCCATAAACCAACCAGGATCAGCTTTTGCGTCAATGGTAGCCATGAATGCAGTTATAGGGGAAGAGCCATCGTGCTTCCTTTTCACTTATTGTGAAGAGCTACCCATAAAATTGTCATCATACCTATTCCAATAATAAGGAGTTGCGTGCACCAGCTTCCCATAGATTTGACACGTTGGCTTGGAATTGTTGCTTCTACCTCCATGATCTCTTCCTTTACTATTTCCATTCTTGGGATTTCCTCTTCCTTGTTTTCCAGAGAAGCTTCTTTGATTTAGCCCTGCAAAATAGCCACTATTTTTGTAATGAAATTGGTTTTGCTTACTAATGCAATAGGTCGTTGAGTGATTGCACTCTTGCCAGGCATAGTAGTGTGCATTTAATTATTCTAATCGCCTTTCAAAGGCCATCAAAGTTGATTGTAGATTTCCCCAGGTAATGGACTTCCTTCCTGTTATTGGAACAACAATTAGAGTGTACTCTTCATCCAATACAACAAGTACTTGAGTGATAAGATCTGTACTTTCAACTATTTTTCCTACCAAAGCCAAGTTATCTGCAATTGACTTCACTGAGTTAAAATATTCTTTGATCTTCATTGATCCGTTTCTAACTTTTTGTAATTCTCTAGTTAGAAAGATAACACGAGATATGTTTTGCATTCCAAAATATTCTTTGATGCCTTTCCACAGATCCTTTGAGGTTGTAAAATCCATCATGCAAGATATAACTTGTGGCTGAATAGAACTGTATAACCACCCTAATAAAAGTTGGCATTTTGAAATCAAGACATTATAGTCCGGATTTGGCTCTCTCTTTGTTGTTGGAGTTCCTGAAACAACAGATGGAGAAGCATTGGCTATAGAAATTGTAAATTGAGCCCGACAAGGTGTTTCACTAGTTAAAAGACCTTCAAGTTTGTATCCTCTCAAGATTAGTAATATTTTATTTTGCCAAAATTGTCTTTATCTAAGTTGATTGAAGAAGCCTCCAAGAGAAAAGAAAATGGATTAGACTGAGCATTTTCATTACCTATTACAGCTCTTATACCAAGTCAAAAACAAGAATGAAATAAAGAGGACAAAAATTTAAATAAAACTCTTCATGCTTATTTTATTAAGCTTCAATTGCTATATATACAGGAAAAACTAAAAGCATAGCACTTACAACGTACTACCAAGGTGTGCCAACTTAAAAATAAGTAACAAGCTTTTAACAAATCCAAATACAAGATAACATGAGATGGAGTTTGTTGATAATATCCCAATATTTTAGCTAACAACATAACTAGTCAAAAATCAAGGAAATGTAGAAAAGTTTATTGTTGCTTAGTTGTCATTTGCTTATCATTCTATTGTAGATATCTTAATAGTGAACATCGAGGTTGTTCTTATTCTGTCAGATTTGGATCTCAAAAAATTATGTACTAAGCTCTTGAAAGACATAGGAGGAATGGGAGGTTACAAATCATGCTTAACAGTGTATTTGCAAAAGAAGAAAAGAGGAGGTCGCAGAGAGCAAAGCTACTTTGGCAGTGGAGATAACAACAGTGGTGACATTACCAACACTGTGATCACCATCTTTGAAAGGTTGGGGAGAGTTTAGCTCCAATCCAATACAACTACCCTCCATTCTTTTCAAAACAGATTTAGATGCCTGAAACATGTTATATGTGCTTTCAATGCCTAGGATTTAAACTTAATTAATTTTTTTTAACATTATTATTTAATCATGACATAACCCCCTTCAATGTGAGGATTAATTTGTATGTAAAAGAAAATCATTAATTTTGTTAATTATTTGAAAATGTTTTAACTACCTTTTTATTAATAAATCATATATATATATATATATATATATATATATATATATATAAGATGATATAAATTTTGTGTTTAAAAAAGATAAAGAAAAAATAAAAAGTATTATAATTGTTGATGACCATGAGAAAAAATAATAATAAAGTTTATTTAGTAAATGTATAATCATTGCAATTAATGCAAAGATAATAAAATTATTTTTTTAAAGTTTAAAAAATAAAGAAAGATAAAAATATAAAAGACAATTATGGCGGAAAGGAGTTTGTTTAATATTTAGATTTGATTTTAATTTGTGAAAATAGAATATTAATCAAGTTTAAATCCTAGTCATTGAAAGCGCATATAACATGTGTCAAACATCTAAACTTGTATTGAAAAGTAATTGAGGGAACATGTATTAGATGGGAGCCGAACTTGGTTGGGGAGGGGTCTGACTCCAGTCCATTACATCTCCATCCATTACTTTCAAATTGTTTTTAAAAAAATAAAAAAGATAAAGTTTTTTGCAATTGTTTCAAAAGATAAAAATAAAATAAATTTTATTCTTAAAATACAAAATTGATCCAATTATTACATGAAATATTAAGTAAAAAAATTACAAAAGTGGCAGAAAATAAATTTTTTTTTTTTTTCAAAATAAGAACTTAATAAACATAAAAAAGAAAAAACAAAGGAAGTAGTTGAATTTTGGCCATTGTAGCATATATCACACATGGCAAACATCTATTGGAAAGTGATGGATGGAGATGTAATGGACCTCATCCAAACCGTTGTGGAGAGGATGGAAGGAAAGAAAGAATATGGGAAGAGATCCTGGGGTAGATGATGTCGGAGATGGAGAGCTTACAAGGTAGAAATGGACTGGCGGTTAGGTAAAAGGAAAAAGAA
This sequence comes from Dioscorea alata, assembly GCA_020875875.1. NCBI lineage: Eukaryota > Viridiplantae > Streptophyta > Magnoliopsida > Dioscoreales > Dioscoreaceae > Dioscorea > Dioscorea alata. Next base: position 16,026,444 of record CM037017.1, read on the forward strand.
TTAGGGGTCCAACTCCATTTGATAAATTAAAAAGAGACGTCTTATCTGTTTCCAATTATTTTTTTAAAAATTAATTTATATGATTTATTTAAAAGCTGTTTTTAATTAAAAATGGACCCCATTTAGTTTCCAAATTATATATATATATATATATATAATCCATTTCTAAATCCATTTCTCACTACAAGAAAGTTACTATTTAAAAACAGAATATTAGAAACGGATTTTATTCTGTTTGTAATTGCAACGGCTTAGCAACGGAATAACAATCGTTTTAAATATAATTTTTATAACAACGGCTTCCAAACGGACATTTAAAAATATAATTTATTAAAATTTTAAAAAATATCCGTTTCTAATCCCTTTCTGATAGAAAGGGACTAGAAACGGATTTAAAAATTAATATTTTATTTAAACATAATTTAATATTAGAAAAATTCCGTTTCTAATCCCTTTCTAATAGAAAGGGACTAGAAACGGATTTAAAAATTAATATTTTATTTAAACATTATTTAATATTAGAAAATATCGGTTTCTAATCCCTTTCTATTAGAAAGGGACTAGAAACGGATTTAAAAATTAATATTTTATTTAAACATTATTTAATATTAGAAAAAATCCGTTTCTAATCCTTTTCTAATAGAAAGGGACTAGAAACGGATTTAAAAATTAATATTTTATTTAAGCATTATTTAATATTAGAAAATATCCATTTCTAATACCTTTCTATTAGAAAGGGACTAGAAACGGTTTTAAAAATTAATATTTTATTTAAACATTATTTAATATTAGAAAAATTCCGTTTCTAATCCCATTCGGACTAGAAACGGATTTAAAAATTAATATTTTATTTAAACATTATTGAATATTAGAAAAATTCCGTTTCTAATCCCTTTCTATTAGAAAGGGACTAGAAACGGATTTAAAAATTAATATTTTATTTAAACATTATTGAATATTAGAAAAATTCCGTTTCTAATCCCTTTCTATTAGAAAGGGACTAGAAACGGATTTAAAAATTAATATTTTATTAAATATTATTAAATATTGAAAATTAATATTTTATTTAAATATTATTAAATATTATGTGTTATTAATAATATACATTTAAGATTTTATATAATTTTTTAAATAAATTTATATTTATAAATATATTTTTATAAAATATGTTTTAATAAAATGAACTTTTGAGGGGTTATGTGAAAAAAAAACAAATAAATAACCGTTGCAATTAAACTTAATATATAAAACCTCTCTATTTTTTTTTCTCTCTCTCTCTTGCTTCTGATCGTCTTCTTCTCTCTCGCTCTCTCTTTTCTCTCCCATTTTGGCCGTTTCTTCTCTCTCGTTGGGGTGCTCGATTGGGCGGGGTGGGCGCGAGAACCTCCGGCATTTCACTGTTTTGGATCGCCTCCGTTGCCTTCGCTTCTTCCCCACCATCCATTCCTCCACCATCAAGGTATTGCTTCTCTTCTGATTTCTATGATCTGTAGTTCTTCTTCGTCTTGTCTTGCTTCGGTCTCTTCGTTCTTACCTTCTTGTTTGCTTTTCCTTTGTTAGGGTTTCGGATTAGTGTTAAGTTTTCAGTTTTTCAGGAAAACCTAACTTGTACAATTTTCTTAATTTAATTTATCTAGCAAAACATTGATGTGATTTGGTATGAAGATGAAGTACATCAGTATTGAAAATTTCAGGAAATCAAACATTTATGTCTGTATTGTTTTTGAGCTTCTAGTGTTTGATTTCGTATTTCGTATTTTTTTTGTGGTTATTGTTTATGAGCTTCATCATCTTTGATTTTGTGTGTTGAAACCTTCTGTTGATTTATTTTGTTCTTTGTGTCTGTGATTTTGTTGTAGTTGTTCTTAAGGAATGGCAATTAAAAGATCATGACTTACTGGCAATAAATCCTGCTAATTTGGCATGGTTCTATCTAGAATCATAGAAAGAAAGTATGGAAGTATATTCCTTTAATTGTAAATTGCAACTTTAGTGCTTGCATTACAAAATAATGCTGGGATATATGAAAATGTTTGGACAATATTAATAATGATGATAATCAGGAAGGGAAAATGTCAAAAATACAAATGCACCGGTCATGCAAACTGGTTGTGTGAGAAGTTTCTTGTTTATTGAAGTGCATGCTGATGCAATTCTTTAATGAAATTCACATAATTTTGTTGTCATTTGGCTTTGTATACCTGGAAATAATTACCGTGATTTGTTTGAATGATTTGCATTTATTTGGGCTTTAAATTTATCAATCTGCTTATTGTGTCGAAGATGTTCAATCTGCTAGTGTATATATAATATATATATGTTTCTCTTCCTGCATATATATATATAGCCTATGTTCAATAACTAATATATATAGCCTATGTTTAATATCTATTTGCTCTGAAATTTGCATGTCTCACATTCCTCAACCCCAAAAAACTCTTTGGAATCCTCCAAAGAGTTAATTAATATTTTTTTCGTATGTTTAGTGTTTAACAAGTTCTTCTCTAACAGTGGAATCCGGTTTGAACCTGTTTTCTTGGCTGAAAATCAGATGATCTGGTTATATGAGCTTCTGAGGCAAAATCTGGTACTTTGTTTATATTTTAAAACCATACTCTTTTAGTATGTTTAGTGTTAGGCAAGTGCTTCTCTAACAGTGCCATATGCAAATTGCTTTTCAGGGCTGAGATTAGATGTGATGCTGAATATATGAGCTTTCAAGGCAAAATCTTGTAGATGGTAAGCAGAGTTGTTTAAATATCATTGTGTTTTTTTTGTTTTGTTTTTTTGGGAAAGATTTCTTTTACACTGCGCATGTCCAATGTCAGATATACTTGAAACAATCTCCCTACTTGTTTTATTTGGATGATCAGATGATTTCATAATTAGTTTCGTCAGTGCATTGCAAAACTTAATTAACAAGTTTTCTTGTTGAATCACTCCATTCTTTGGATGCTCTCACCCATCAGTTACAATATGCTGGACCAAACTTATACCTTTGCTCATGTTTGGTTGTAGCTATTTCTTATTTTGTAGCTAGATTTTGATAATGATATTTCTTCTTCATTATTATTTTATCTTATGGAAAATTTATATTTAAAAAATATTTCAATAATAGTTATATATATAATTAAAATGATGAATGAAATAATTGTGGGTCTTGTATTATCAAAAACGATAAATTTTAACAGATTGTTGTGAAATTTACCTTCAAAGTTGTCCCCTCTTTGTGAGCTTTCTTGGCAACAGCAACAGCCTTGTCGTAGCCGATTTTCTGATAAACAATATTGATGTGAATTTCATTAAGTTTATCCAACATAATACAACTCAGCGAAACACGAAAAATGAAGGATCCCATAAACTTACAGGGTTCAATGATGTAACAAGCATTAGGCAAAGGCAATATTTACTTTTGCACAATAAGTACTCCGGTCTCGCTATACATCAAACTATAATTCGCAGCATTTATAATCAAACAGTAATCATCAATATACTTCTACCACATATCTATTGCATGTAAGGAATTAGTATGCATAGGTTTACATCACTGAGTTAAAAGTTCTATTTTTTTTAAGGGAAAATTAGATGTTGTTTGTTGGTTATTCTCTTTGATTGTGTCTCTATTTGAAAATCATTAAGACAAACGTAAGAGTTTCCCAAAATTGAGAAGAAACTGAGTTAAAAGTTCTATTTTTTTTAAGGGAAAACCAGATCTCGCTGGTGTTATTGTTTGTTTTTTGCTGTGAATTTTATTTGTAAAACCCAATAGGTGCTTAAAAGTTATTGAAACATATAAATAACTGTGATTTTTTTGCAATGCTTGTCCTGATGAACTAAAGAAACTGGTTGTTTATTTCAGGGACATCAATAGATCAAGGGATAGCATATGTTCTGATGTTGGTGGCTCTGGTTCTCACTTATCTCATCCACCCATTGGATGCTTCCTCTCCCTACAAACTCTTCTGAGCTTGCTCTTCAAGGTCATTGGATTGTTTATGACTAGTCCTTGTTGCTGTTAATACATTGTGCTAATTTAAGTTATAATTCTCATTTCTCATTTTGTGGAAAAGGTCTCATGAGTTGTTCATGTGATTTACTGAGCTGTGGCATGCATTCATTTGGTCATGTTCTATTGGATTTTTCTTTGACTGGTCCTGCTGTAGGTTTTTTCGATAACAGATACATCACTGTAGGTTTTTTCTTTTCTTGCTTTCATTTTGGTTAATCAGTTATTTCATCAAATTTGTACTCAGGTTCAATATACAGCTGTTGAAAATGATTGTTAAAACTAAGAGCTGATATAGGGTTACTTGAGAAAGGAAACGCTGGGTTTCAACTTTGTACTCTGGTTCAAGTAGTTTCCCTTGTATAATCTGTTGGGCTAAAGAGTTTCATTAGTTTTTCTTGCCATTGGTTGTGGTTGATTTCTTCTAAAATCTCAATCAGTGGCATCATTTTACCATTTGTAATACAAAGTATAGTTAACAAAACCATCTGTGTCCTTTGATAATTTTGAATTTTAAAGTTTCAACTTATTTCACCTTGTTTCTATTTTATTTACTTGGTCGGTTGACTATCTTTTGTTTATTTAATTTACCTGCAAACAAATCTTTAAAATTATATGGCAAGAAAGACTAAGGGTGATCATGGACATTGTTCTACACAATTGAAATTAAAAATCCTTCTCCAACTTCTCATCAAGGAATTCTGGTTTTATGAGGCTCCAAACTGAGCTAGTTGAGATTTTCAAATTCATCTTTTCTTCTCATCTTTTTTTATACAGGAAACAATGTATGGTTGAGAGTGATCTGCTTCTGATGTTTTAGTTCTTTTTCTGGTTACCATCTGGAGTCTTCATGTACCAGTTAGTTGATATTTATACCATGTCTAAAGATGCTTTGAGTACAATTCTTCTGCTTGATGTCTTTGTTCATATCTCTGAATATGATCTGTTCTCTTGCTAGTATTTGCGTGATATCTGTTAGCTTTTACCTTGATTATATCATAAATAATGCTAATTTTGTCTACTCTTTCCTATTCTAGGCTGCCTGTATTCCCCAGTGTTGCAATGGCACAAACCTCTTGATACCCTTGTCAGGAAAAATAGATCCAGAAGATTTTGCTATCACTGGTACTAGTGCACGCTTTCTTGTTGAAGAAAATCCCTACCTCCCTTTGTTGTATGACTTTGAAGAACTTGAAGGAGAATTAAATTTTCTTACACGTGTTGTTGCACTTACATTTTATCCTGCTGTTCCTGGAAGAATCCCCATCGCTCTTGGTGAGGTACTGCATTGATTTTATTTTTCTTATCTTGCATTTAATATCTGATGATTATTTTGTTGCTGGCTTAGTCAAGCTGATATAAATAAATGGGTCTATATTTTTCATTTATTTTCATAACAGAGTTTAATTAGCAGAAGTAACTTAATCCTCTACATTTTAGCACTTTTCTAGTATTTTTCATCTTATGTTTAACAATTTTGTTGGCCTTATTTATTGTAGCATTACTGTACATGTTTTGAAAATGTGAAGGCATATGTGGTCTGATTGCATTTTCTTCTTGAATTATTTCCAAATTCCTCATTAGTGTGCCTTTTGTTTCAATGAAATTATGATGCAACTCAAGTATATATATATATATATATATTATTATTATTATTATTATTATTATTATTATTGTGAACTTTTCTTCGTAAGTCTAGAGTTTGAGAAGATATTGGGTGCTTGTGTTATCATGGTCATAATACTGTTATATATAATACTGTTATCATGGTTATTCTTTTGTTCATAATACTGTTGGTTGTTCATGAAAGTAGAAAATTAGCTTGTGCTGAAATGCAACTTGAATTCAGTCATCAATGTTTGCAGTTAAAACCTGTGGAATTATCTTCAATTAGAATCAAGTTGCAAGGGGAGTTATATGCTACCATTGTCATGAGCCAAGTCATACCAATCGGGCATGCTGAAATCTTAAAATAAGTCTTAATTAGATGTCTGACTCAAATCATGTTCTAGCTGTTACTACTACATCCAACTCATCCTTTGAACAAACATGTATAATCTTTGCAAATGAGTTTGCTAAATTTCTTTAATACCAAGAAGCATTGAGAAATTCGTATCTTTATCACTAATATTACTGAGTCAAGTAATCCAAACATGTGCATTCTTGCCTCCATCACCGTGGGTTATTTATTATGGTTTTAATGATAACATGATAGGTAAACCTAATCTCTTTACCGTTTTTAAGCTACACACCTCTTTGTTAAATAACTTTAGCATATGGTTCTGCATCCTATATTTTTGTTTTAGCACTGTTCATTCTACTCCATTACTTTGCATGCCCTATATCTTAAGTATACAAGGATTCTACTTTAATTAAATGTATGTCACCAAAAATACTCATATCCTAAACTATTGCTTTATTTTCTTCAGATTATTTAAAAAATTATTTAATTAATATTAACTCATATTAATATTTAAATTAAAAGTATGTCCTACATTCTGTTATACATTATTGTACTTTGTGTTTTTCTCCATTTAACATTGTTGCTTTTTATTCTTTTACTTTGTTAATTATTTTTAGTATGTTCTGTCTATTGAACTTGAATGAATATGATTTATTTAAAAATAAAAAATAAAAGCATGTGTCAAATACACCATAACACTTATAATCAATCTCCTATAATTTGGACACCGTACCGAATCATTGTAATTGAAACAATGTAAATTAAGAGAAGGAGTGGGACAAACCATACTATATTATAGCTCAATAATCTTTTAGTTGCTCGCAAATGAACATCAGTAGGACAATTAATGCATAAACTGACACAATTCATGCAATGCACCAACGGTTTGCTAATAAACATCACCACTTGTAAGAATAGTGCCTGTAGTTGATAATATTGGTGAACTAGCCAAGGGTGCATGAGAACATGGATTAATTAGCTCCTTCCAGTTGCTCCTTCCAGTTGTTTGTATTCTTGAGTAAATCCTATATGTATTTGCTTTGAGACACAGAGATCACAGTTAGAGTATGGACAAGAAAGTGATTTTGTAGTTGAAGAACAAATTGATAAATGAGACGTTTGAGATGTGCATATAATGACAGTATCATCCGTGTTAATAATAACAAATTAATTTGCTAGAAAACTCAAAACTAAGCAGAACAGTGAATAATCACCCTTTGATGCCCACAATCCAAGAGAATGAAGGAAATTAGTCAACTTGAGAAACCATGCTCGTGCTTGCTTTAAAGTTTAAACTATACAATGGTTTATTCAATTTGCAAAACAATGTAGGGTTTGCTTTGTCAACAAAACCAACCGGTTGAGCTATGAATATCTCTTCATCAAGGTTGTCATGAAAAAAACATTAGAAATATCCAATTGCCACAATGACCAACCACATAGTAAATTGCCAAGCTTAATAGAGTTCTAATAGCTAGTAGTCTTTGTCATTGGCTTGAAGTTCTCATGATAATCCACTTCTTGCTAGTAGTCTTTGTCATTGGTTTGCTTTGTCGCTGGTCCAACTATAGTAAATGATCACATGACATATCTAGAACAACAGTGTACCGAATAGTCCAACGCTAATAAAAATGAAAGGCATGCACCAGTGACCAGAGAGCACAAAGATAGAAACAACCAATAACATTCATTAAAATATTAATATTAGGATGTCAAATTTATTGAGACTGTTTTCACATGTATATTAGGCTGGGCTAGGAATGTTGTTGATTGTACTTATTAAATGTTTCTTAAAAGTACTTGTCTTGATACTCATGTGTGCATACACTTAAATGAATTCATTTGTTCTAGTTTATAGAGCTCTAAACTTTTATAATCTTGCTTCATTGCAGTTCTATGGTGAAAATATTGTTTTAATATAATTTTATATCAGAAATTTATGACATTGTTATGAATAGCTTTTAATGGCATAATGCCAGGAAACTAGTTTCTTCATTTTTATTTGGGTACTTTAATTTCTCAGACAGAAAGACTTCTTTAGTGATCATTGGGATATCTTTGGGTGCTTCTGAGAGATCTTTCACTATAAGGCCTTTGGTTGGAGCACTTAGTTTACATCAATTCTTTGGGGATTTGGACTAGGTGGTTGCATTGTTCAGGTACAAATTTTCATGTCATCTCCATTAATATTTTTTTCTTCTTGATATCATTTTTATTGTTCTTGCTATCATTTTTAAATAATGTGGACAATGGGATTTTGTTCTTTCTATATGACTTGTTGTATAATATAAAAATTCAGAGTCTGGCCAATTAATTATTAAAAATTATTTGAGTATTAATTTGATGAACTGCAATGTCTTTTATCTTTATTTTGCTTTTATCAATGGTAAATTACATGATGTATTTATTAAAAGGATCTTGTTAAGAAACTATTGCACAAGTGGACTTGTAATTATACAAATTATAGATGCTTGAAATAGTTTTCCTAATTTAAGGGCTAATAAAATAATGAGTGTGCTGACTGATTTTATCTTTTTAACACAGAGCTATTAGTAACATGAATGCAAATAGGAGTTGGATGTATACTAGGCTTAAGGATGGACTTTTGAATCCCAATTTCTTGCGAGGAATAAATGAGTTCATCGATTTCGCAAAAATGCATCCAGAGTGTATGGATGGTATCAAAATTAAGTGTTCATGTAATCATCGTAAGTGCCAAAATCGAGCTTTTCACATGGAAGATACTGTCAGATATCATCTTATGAAGTATGGATTTGTACCGTATTACTATTTGTGGGTTCTTCATGGAGAAACTTCTGTGTCTGGTAGTAGTACTCATAGACAAGATGTGGGAAATGAATTAGCTTTGGGAGTTGAATCACCATCACATAATCTATGCCAACAAATGGTCTTGGACGTTGTAGGTCCTGATTTCTCTCATACTAATACAGAAGAACCTCCAAATGCAGCGGCTCAAAAATTGTTTGAAATGCTAAGAGCTGCCAATCAAGAGGTGTGGCTAGGTTGTGAAAATCATTCACAATTATCGGCTGTTGCAAGAATGTTAAACATGAAAGCAGAACATCATTTGACAGAGAGATGCTTTGATGACTTTTGCCAGTTTTTGAAAGAATTATTACCAAATGATAATGTAATGCCAGATAACTTCTACAGCACAAAGAAGTTAGTTCAAGGATTAGGTCTACCAGTTGAAAAGATTCATTCTTGTTCTAATGGGTGCATGATATACTGGGGAGAAGACAGTGAATTAATGAGTTGCAAACTTTGTCAGTTTCCTAGATATAAGAAACAAAGAGTTGGTTCATCCAATAATAAAAAAAATATCCCATACAAGAAGATGTACTACTTTCCTTTAACCGCAAGGCTACAAAGATTGTATGCATCAAATGCGACAGCAAAAGAAATGAGATGGCATGCAGAACATGAGTCGGAAGAAGGAGTTATGCGTCATTGTTCTGATAGCCCTGCATGGAAGCATTTCAATAGTACCTATCCTTCATTTGCATCAGAAAGTCGAAATGTAAGATTGGGATTGTGTACTGATGGATTCCAACCTTTTGGGCAGTCGGGTCAACAATATTCTTCTTGGCCAGTAATACTCACTCCGTACAATTTACCCCCTTCTATATGTATGAAAGAGGAGTATATGTTTTTGACTATAATAGTTCCTGGTCCTAGAAATCCGAAGGATATGTTGGATGTGTATTTGCAGCCCCTAATTGTAGAATTGAAGCATTTGTGGGAAATTGGTGTTGAGACGTATGATGCATCAAAGAAAAATAATTTTCAAATGCGTGCTGCTCTTATGTGGACCTTAAGTGATTTTCCAGCATATTCAATTTTGTCCGGGTGGAGCACTGCGGGTAGAACTGCTTGTCCGTATTGCAAACAAGATTCAGATGCATTCACTTTGACAAAAGGTGGGAAACAATCTTGGTTTGATAATCATCGTAAGTTCTTACCTCACAATCATCCGTTCAGAAGAAATAAAACAGCTTTTCGGAAAAATAGAACAGTAACAAAGACAGCTCCTACTATTCCATCTGGTGATGAGATCTTGAAAGAAATGGAAGATTTGGGCCTAAGGAGTGTTGTAGATTCTGGTGCACATGAGATTAATAGCCGCATTGCTAAGATCAGTGGTTGGAGAAAACGGAATATTTTTTGGGAGTTACCTTACTGGCGGACAAATCTCATTCGACACAATCTTGATGTTATGCATATTGAAAAAAATGTATTTGACAATATATTCAACACTGTTATGAATGTGGAAGGGAGGAGTAAAGATAATACTAAATCTAGGGAAGATTTGAAAGAATTTTGTTGTCGGCATGCCTTAGCAAAAGATGATGCTACCGGAAAGTATCCGAAAGCATGCTACACTCTTGATAGGCAATCAAAAATTGTGCTTTGTGAATGGCTTCGAAATCTTAAATTCCCGGATGGATATGTGTCGAACATAGGCCGTTGTGTTGATATGCGAAAGCTAAAGCTTTTTGGTATGAAAAGTCATGATTGTCATGTCTTCATGCAGAGATTACTTCCAATAGCATTTCGGGAATTGCTTCCATCAAGTGTTTGGCAGGCATTAACAGAAATGAGTAATTTTTTTAGAGAGCTCACTTCAACTGTACTCCAAGAAGAAAACATGCTAAGGCTTAATGAAGAAATTCCTCTAATTATCTGTAAATTAGAGCGTATATTTCCCCCAAGCTTTTTTGATTCAATGGAGCATCTTCCGGTGCATTTGGCTTATGAAGCATGGATTGCGGGTCCAGTACAGTATAGATGGATGTATCCATTTGAGAGGTAAAACCTTTAAAATGTTGTTGTGCACTCTCTACTTGAATCATATCAATTGACTCATTAAATATGTATATAAATTTGTAGATATCTCAGAAAACTGAAAAAGAATGTGAGAAATAAAGCAAGAGTTGAAGGCTCCATATGCAATGCCTACTTAGTTGAGGAAGCAACATCATTTTGTGCACATTATTTTGAACCACATGTAAGGACGAGGCATCGAAAGACACCCCGTAATGATGATGGTGGAGAAGATGCAGAAGAGCATTTTGGCAACTTATCAATTTTCATACGACCCGGTAAAACATTGGGGAAAGGAAAAATAAAATATCTTAATGAAGATGAATATGCAGCAGCACAAATGTACATCTTATTAAATTGTCCGGAAGTGCAACCATTCACCAAGTATGACTACTTATTTTTTTTATTAAGAAGATCACATAGTTCACCTCTGCCTATATACTAATATAAGCTTCTATTTTAATGTATCAGGATCTTTGTTGATGAGTTAATTTCTGAGAATCAGCACATTGATGATAGACATGTCGATGAAAAAATAGAACAGGAATTTCCAACATGGTTTCACCGATTTACTCATGATCCATCCAAAAGCATTTCCAACCAGTTCTTGAAGGATTTATCAAAAGGTCCATTAAGGAGCTACAAGTCTTATAATGGGTGTATAGTAAATGGCTACAAATTTCACACAAAATCTCATTGCTCAAATAGTTCAACAATAAATAGTGGTGTATGTGTAAAAGGCACAAATTATACTACAGATGAAAATGACTACTATGGACAATTAGTTGAGGTTTTATGCTTGGAGTACCCGGGATTACCAATTAAGCGAACAATCTTGTTTAAATGTGATTGGTTTGATCCAACACCAAAGGCGGGTACAAAATGTCATCAGCAATATAAACTCGTGGATGTCAATCATAACCGGTTCTTCAACAAATATGAGCCATTTGTTCTTGCCTCCCAAGCAATTCAAGTTAATTATGCAACATATCCTAGTTTAAAACGTGACAAGGCCGACTGGTGGGCAGTATTCAAAGTAAAAGCTAGATATGTTGTAGATCTTCCTAAACAAGTTCAACCGAAGGCATCAACATCATGTGAAGAACCTTTTCAGCAAGATGAAATTGAAGTTTCATTTGTACAAATCAATGTTGATGATGAAGAACAATCTCTAAATGATCCAAGTGGAGAATTGATTGAAATTGATGATGAAGACGTTGAGCTTGAAGATGATCCTATTTTTGAATCCGAAAGCAATGATGAAGATGATGAGTTTGATGAAATTGAAAGTGGTAGTGAATAAATTAAGGTAAAATATTTTATAAAACTCTTGAAAGTAATGAAGCGAATACTAATAATAGCATAAATTGCTTTCTAGCTCCTTCTGATACATATTTGTATATATTCTTATATAACAGTACATGTTTAAGCAACATGAGAGGGACGGGTCGTAAAGGAGGTTCAAGTTACAGAGGTTCATTTGATCAGTCGAGGCATATGGATTCACCCACAGATCAGAGGAGTCAGGCTGTGCGTGGTGAACATTATGACAGTTTACATTCGATAGCACGTGATACTCCAGCTCCAGTTACTTCTGCACCTAATGCATTACAGCGACCATTACAGTCATCTGTTGGCAATGCTAATGCGGGGTCATCATCATCTTCTGCTTCTACTCCTTGTGCTAGTGGAGGGGTTACTCCTAATGGCGAGCCTACTATGCATGCTAGAGATACTACGACATCATCCATGGATTGCTTGCCCCTTGCTCTTGATGAGTCAAGGAGACCACGCATAAAGCTAGTGAATGGAATGTAAGTATTAAAATTGCTATATTTTTATGTACAATTGTTGATGATGAGTTATTTAATTTATTCATTATTGTCTTTGTATATTTGTAGGTTGCATCCCTCAGATGTCTGTGCTCGAAAAATTACATTCATTTTTAAGGAAAGAATGGATGAGAATGGATACAGCTGGAAGAATGTCTCTAAGGAGACAAAGGACTTTTATTGGAATGAATTTCAGGTAGATTTATATAATATTTAAAGAAAATTGTTTGCTTTTATTTGTAATGTTTATTGAATTTGTAAATCCTTAGCATGTTGGTAAAAATAAATAATTGATGTTTGTGAGGATAAATAAATTGTAATGTTAATTTTTTGATTGAATATTAATTGTATAGGTTCAATTTCAATAACCTAGAGATTATTTGTTAATAGGTATTATGTCATCGACATCATTCAAATATTATTATTGCTTAGTTAGTACTTAAATTATTAATTGTTAGTGAATTTGAAAATCCTTATCATGATTGTTTGGATGTTAAACAATTTTTGAATAAACAATTATATATAATATGTATGTTTGTTTATGTTAAACTACAGAAATTCTTTGTATGGGATGAGTCAATGTCATCTGTTATTAAGATGGCATGGCAACGTAAAGCTGCAGAACGATATAGAGCATTGATGTGTAGTTTGAGAAAAGGGAAAGAAAAATCAATGCATGTGTCTGACTCTGTTTGGAAAACATGGACCGAGGCATGGAATTCCCCGGAATTTAAAACTAGGTGTGAGAAAGCTACCGCAAACCGACTCACTGAGATTGCAGGACCTGGATCTGGTATATCCCGGCACACAGGAGGCTCCATTTCCCATGCTTCTCATGCGGATAGATTGGTAATTTGTTTAATATTTATATAAATGTGTTTTAAAACTATAAAGAATTAGTTTAGTGCTAATTGTAACAAAATTCAATTTGTTGTGTTATTCTAGCGATCGAGGCTTGGACGTGATCCTCGCCCTTTTGAGCTTTTTGAAGTGACTCATACAAAGAAGGGTACTTCTATACTTGTTGATGCACGCGCTCAATCTATTAAGGTAAGAGGAACAATTTTTTGTGGGTTTTTCAATTATAGACTTTGTTTACAATGTTTTGTGAGTTTATATTAAGTTGTTTTGAGAATAATTTTTAATGAGTTGAGTTAATTGATGTAGGATCGCTATTTGGAGCTTGTGGAGCAGGCATCTCAAACACAAGAAGGACATGACGAGCTTCCTATCGTGGATGAAACAGCTTTATACTATGAGGCTGTTGGGGGAGGAAAGAAAAGTCGGGTTTATGGAATAGGGTCCCAAGCGCATGTCTATTATCCACAGTTATCTTCAAGTTTTTCCACAGGTTCATCATCTGAGACACTACAGGCTGAGGTTAGAGATTTGCGTCAAGCTCTTACTCAAGTCCAAGATCGTGAGGAAAGGCTTCAACAGAGTCTTAGTCAAGTTCAAGATCGTGAGGAGAGGCTTCAACAAAGTTTGCTTGAAATGAAAGAGGAGAGGGACCAATATCGTGAGGAGATGATGCGCCAAATGAAGGACATGATGATGAGTTTTGAGAAGAGGATTCTTCAGCAATCGCAGTTTACCACACAGAACTCGCAACCATTGACTTATGATCATGATGTTGACTTATAGTTGCACTTGTCATATACTTATTATTTTGTGTTGAACATATATACTTAAACATTTCTTTTTGTATGAATTGAGGAGTTTATCTTATTTGTTGGTATTTTAGGTTTTTAAAAAAATTCATGTACCAGGTTTTAAAAAAATTATGAATATAATTTTTATTTTATTTTTTACTTGAATGTTAGAAACGGATTAGAAACGGATTTATTTGTTTCAATATTGTTTTTAATTTTTTTAAAAAAATTAGAAACGGATTAGGAACAAAAAAACTTTTGTTTCTAATGAGGAGGTACAAAAATAAAACAGAAAATATTCCGTTTCTAATTTTTGTAATGGAATTATAATGGAATTTAGAAACGGATTAGCAACATACATCATTCCGTTTTAATTTTTCAAAAGTTAGAAACATATTGGGTTCCGTTTCTAATCCGTTTCTAAAGTTAGAAACTGAACATTTTCAGTTTCTATTTAAATTAGAAACAAGGGATTTCGAAACAGACAAATTCCGTTCCTAATCCGTTTCTAATCTGAATTAGCAACGGAATAGAAACGGAAAATGCTGTTTTTAAACACTAATTTTCTTGTAGTGGATCTAACTAATATGAAATATAAATGAATTGAGAATCTTTTCCTAAACTACAAATAGAACTCAGATCTATTTTTAAATTTGAAACCGATTCCCAATCCATGGCTAATGGTTTTTGTTTCCAATCCAGTAGATAATTGTAGTGGGTTTTCACTTTTAGATAACATAACCATCAAACCATCTCCTCATTAAATCAACTATTTATTAACATGAACTCAAAGTACAAATTTTTATAGCAATTAAAATTGCTATAAACAATAATGTATTGTTCCCGTTTGTTACATTTGTATGTCTTATTTAAGATGCCATTTATTTTGTTCATCTCATAATATTTAGGAGAAGTTAATAGGGTACACTGGTGTTTGATCAGGGTTGAAAAGACCAAAATGCTTTGCCACCTCAAATGACATCTGATTCTCATTGAACATTGCAAAGATGAAAGCCTCTATAGCTCCAGGTTTCTTTGGTGTTCCCTTTCCCACATGATTGATTAAATTTTGATTATAAGTCTGAGCATTATCAATAGTTGCCGCAATCCCGCCAGTAGAAGGCCAACCACTCTCTGAGATAACGATATCCACTTTAGATCCACCAACCTTCTCTAGAGCTGAATACAATGAATCAACCATAGCATCAAATAGGTTTTGATATTGCAATGATCCATCAGTCACAACGATTTTAGGTGATGTAAATAAAGCATATCGAAGATCAATACTTTCAGTGTAATCAGCATAACTAAAGTAAGGGTATACATTAGCTAAGAGAGGTAATCCATTTGAGATCAGGAACTTGATGATAAATCCCAAGCTTGAAAATGCAGCACAAGAGAATGAACCACCAGAAGGAGGGTAGGATGTGTCTAGAACTATAGTGGATACCGCAGTCGACACCTTAATTTGGTTTTGCAAGCCAGCCAAAGTTAATGCATTATGAATATTTTGCATGGCCGGGAGAACATATTGTGATAAGTTTCCTGGAATAACTTCATTTCCAACTGCAATATACTTGAATTTAACATCAGGCCAATACGCTCTAATATTGTTTTTAACCCAGGTGCAAGCAGCTAAAGCATCAGAAGCCAAATGTTGTAGATTGTCATTAGGGACATCCACAATGAGTTCAATGTTTGAACCTTTTAGTGCTTGGAGAGCGGCATTGTAAGGATTATAAAGTCTCATGGCCGTTATATTTTTGGATTTGTAGAGGGATACCACATCACTTGGTTGAGGAAGCTTATCACCCAACCTACCATAGCACACTCCAATAGATTTTCCACCTAAAAATAATCCATGTGTAACATGCGTTAAGCTCCAGAATTAGCTTGCATTTTGCTAGAGAAATAGAGAACTAACTAAATAAAAACCCCAAATTTTCATCACAATGTTCTTTGTTCATAAGTAACAATATTCTTTTTCTAATAAAGTGTTTCCTAGTCTAACACCAAAATAATAATAATAATAATAATAATAATAATAATAATAATAATCTTGTCCTCTGCTCTATTTTTCAAATTTTGTAATCAAAGTAAGATATGTTTATAAAAGTTAAAAAATAAATTAATTGCATTACTTAGCATGATTCAAACTAATGGCTTATGTTCATGTAATTTGTCAAGCATATTCAGGTATCATGACTTTGTTAAAGACATGTAGAAAATTAAATGAAGGGCGCCTATCACGTCATATTTTTATGTTCAGGGGCGGAGCCAGAAATCCTATATAGGGGGGGGGGGGGGGGGGGGGGGGGGGGGGGGGGGGGCGAATTACAAGTTTTAAAATAATTAATTAATAAAAATTTTAAATTATAAATACATTTATTTTTTTATAAAAATAAGTAAAATTTAAGATGATTCTGACTCAGAGTAAGATAACTAGAAGTTTATATGGAATTTTAGAATAAACCCTTAAATTTATTTAATAAAAATTAATTTTGTTTTAATAAATACTTATTTGAGATATTTGTTTATCTTTTCACATACTACTAAACTCATAATAAAAAGATATATTTAAATTTTTTGAATAAAACTCAACAAAGTAAAAGTCTAACAGGAAAATTGTAACAATATAAAAACTACAAAAGCTCTCATTTATAATTAAAAGAAATAAATATTATATTTATTTTGAAAAAACAAATACATGAAAAAGCCATTACAAAGTATCATAATAGAATTTTGAAAAGTTAGTTAGAGAAGATATGACTAATTAAGTATTAAAATAAAATATTTAACATCTTACCGTATCATTTTAAAATTTTAAAATTTACAAAGATTAAATTGCATTGATTAAATGTTAAATTAAAATAGTTTTGTATTATTATATTTATTGGTAGTTTTTTAAAATTTGAGATTTCAAAATTATTATTAAAAAAAATTTAAAGACGAGGATTTAAAAAAGTAAAGGACCTAAAGTAATTACTTAATTGGCGTCACCATTGAGTTGATGTTGTTCTAATTTATAATCGTAAAAATATAGATAATATTTTAAATTAAAAAAATTCTCATTTGCAAGACATATTTAATTTAATAATTTATCTTAATTCATTTAAATAATTTTTATAAATTATTTACTTCTAAGATCTTATTGATTACAAAATAAACTTATATTAAATATTTTTTTAAAATAATAACTTTCATTTAAACTTCTATTTAAATTAATCATAATTAAAAAATTTATTTATTACTAGATCAAAGCTTTAATATTTCTCAAATCCCTAAAAATTAATGCACGTTAATCAATTATACATATTTTTACAAATTTTCTCAAAATTTTTAAAAACAAAAAACTCAATAAAAGCATCTAATAAATAAGAAATAAACAAATAAATAAATCATTTAACAGAAAAATAAAATATAAAATATAAAAAGATAAAAAAAATTAAAAATTAAAAAATATATTTTAAAAAAACTTTGAAGGGTGGACGGGGGGAGGGGGAGGGGCGGACGGGGGGAGGGGAGTCGAGGGCGCCGGGAGAGGGGGGCGAGGTAAGGCTACGGGGGAAGAAGCAGGCGGGGCCAATAGACCCCGCGGGCGACAGGGGGGCGGCCGCCCCTGTTTATGTTATTGTATTTTTTTTTTCAATGAATGCATGCGTGCATGTCATTTTTGTATCATTATACTTTTTTAAACAGTTTATTCTTTAATTTGTACACATTAGTCTTGCATGAGCCAAAAGAGACATTAACAAGCCGTTTAGATGACAACTTGCACAATTGCATATCTGTTTTTATGTATGTATCTCTAAGTAATCATTACTCCTAATATAAAAACATCACGCTCCTAATGGGGCAATACCTATTACCCCAAATTTGGAGGGAATAAGTCACTCTCATCATTGTACAGAGCCGAGCCTTAAGTTTTGGCCCAGCACAAGTCTAAATCCGATGAGTCTCATAAATAGTTTGGGTCGGGTTGGGCTAGCCCAAATTTTAAACATGAAACCTATGGCCCAGCTCATGAGCTTGGTTTTTTAAATTAATTATTAAATCGGGCTAGGATCTGCCTATTGGATTCGATTCGAATAGCCAGTTGTTATTTTCTTTTTTAACTTTAGTTAATTAATTTTTGTTATGATTTAAAAAAATAAAATATAATATAAATATAAATGAATAATTTATTAATTGATTAGTATTATTATATTTTTCACTTGAGAAAAATATTGCATTACTACAATATGTGTAAATCCCAACTAGGTTATCACCTACTCATTCTATAATTGTATTTTCTTTGTGATATTTTTTTAAAAAATTTGCTTAATAATATTTAATAATAAATCCAATGGTTAACTCATGGGCCAGTCCGTTGGATCAGCCCAAAAAATGTCCAAAAGGGCCTACCCGCGGGCCTTCACATCATTTAAAAATGATATCTATATCCAATTCAAGGTTTGCTTAGGTCGAGTTTGGACTAATCCGTCAAACATTAACTTTGGATTGGGTTTGGATCGAGCTTATGCCGACTTTGGGCCGCTCCGTGGGCCTTGGCAAGAAAATGAGAGTGAGGAATAGAGGAGAAGTGGGGGAGTGGGCATGAAATAGGCATTTTACCCCAAATATAAATTAAATAAATGTATTAAATAAATATTTATTTCAGTAAGATATTAACATTAAAATAATTGGTATTTAATTATAACAATTATATATTATATAAATAGTTATTTCAAATAAAAGTCATTAATTTAAATAGTTGATTATTATAATTAAAGTGGATAATAATAACGAATTACTTGATTTACATATTTAATTATAATAAATGAAGTAAATAATGCTATTAAAAATATTTCATAAATAAAGTAATGTATAGTTCAGCTTTCAATTCTTACATCAGGGAAAATATTATTAAACCACACAATAAAATATTAATTAGAGTAACATATTTTTCCAAATAATAACATATAAAATTAAAATTTTTTGTTGTCTTACAAATTTCTCCTTATATGGTTTGTTTTATTAACTTGATTTTTTACTTTAAAAATATGTACAAATCATTGAAAGAAACCTCAAGTTCTCACTTTATGGTCCATATGGGGTTAAAAAATTATGAGTTTTATTATAAAAATAATATCCTTAGAAACCTATGTATGGGTCAAATTAACAATCTTGATTTTTAAATAAAATTATTTTTTACTCTCTTCTAAAGAATGCATACATACAATATATATACTTTCTTCATTACGAATTAACTATCGGATTATAGCTTTGTAAACATATTAAAACTGTCATTAAAGCTTTTAAAATCTTAAAAAAAAAATTATAATAGAACATTTTATTCTCATTCATGCACACACCTCTCTCTACATGAAAAGAAGAACAAAATTGAAAAAAAATAATAATTTGTATAATTTTTTTAAAAATAATAAATAACTTAAAAAAATAAAATAAAATATGACAGTTGATATAAAATCGATGGAATATATATATTAGAAAACATAAAATGAAAATGCCTATTAACAAGGTAACAAACAATATAAAACATAAAAAGGAAGTACCTATTGGCATGGTAACCAGCACTCCAAGAAATAATACAATGGAAAGCATTGTGTGAATGAATTATGCGTTGCAATAGTGATTTGATGAAGTTTATGGTGGAATACATGTAAAAAATGTACCACTTCCTTATATAGATGAAGGATGCAAGACTCTTTCAATTTCTCTTCTCTCTTAGTTTGAGTCTTCGTGTGGAAATGCATGCATGTTAGTGGTCAAACCCGTTTACTTACCATTAATGTGCCATGACAACAAGGCCTTGCGCCGATCCAATAAGTTATGGCTACAATTTTCCAATTTGTCAGCTTGAATCATATGAGTTTTTTCCTCTCGGTCTCAATCCTATCATCTTCCAAGAAAAGTAGACAATATTATTTATTTATTTTTAATATCATAGTATGTCTATAATAACCTATACATACACATAGTACTCCCACCGTTCCAAATTAGATGTTGTTTTAAAAGAGAAAAAAAATTCCAAAATAATTGTTGTTTCATGTTACCAAGATAAGATTTTTTTTCCCCAACTCTACCCTTATTTAATAAGTAATTTTAACTTCCAAAATCTATTAATGAAATCCACTAAATAATTTTATAAACTTAGTTTTAAGTGAAAGACAAACAAAGAAAATAAAAAGATATAAAGACTTTGTGTTTCAACCTTCCAAATGTGTTCAACAATACGTATGGAAACAGAGAATAATGAAGCTACAGTAGTTGTCAACCCCTTTTGAACTTTCCATCAATGCTTTTCTGTAGAAGCATATCATATATGGTGCTGAGTTACTCATTACTCAAACTTATCTTTTCACTTGTATGACTTTGTGCTTGTGGCAATTCCACATTTTGATTGTCATCATTACTTTCTTCTATTAGATAATTGAAAAAATAAAAAATAAGCATATTCGTAAAATAAAATAAAATAAAATAAAAATACAATAAGCTTTTTAATCCTAAAATAGTAAATAAAACTTTATTTTTATCTTGTACCACGCAAACTAGTTTTAATTTAAATAAAACTCAGATCATGTCTGCTTACAAGTTAATTTATCCATAGCTATTTTGATTTAAATAAAACTATATTATTTTTATCTTACATACTACATCCGTAAGATAAATTAAAAAGAGAGATTTATTTAAAAATCAAAATAGTTATTTATGGATGAATTATCCATAGCTTAATGAATTTTTGATGCAATCTTACTACCAGAGTTGAAGTTACTTCACCAAGTGCTTTTGAGCCGTTCAAGTTTAAACTTATAGGAGTATAATCTTCTACGGTTTCTTCACATCGTGCACTGTTCAAGTCGAATTGTAAATGATTTAATAAAATTATCTCAAATATTAAAAAAGTTCGACTGAGATTGAGGTCGATATGGGTTAAGAACGGGAATTGAACTCTATAAGGTCAAATCTCCCGTTGTTCCTCAGTAGCTCAATGGTAAAGCGGTTGGCTGTTAATTGACTGGTCGTAGGTTCGAATCCTATTTGGGGAGATTTGATTAATTCCTAATTAAAAAACGAAGAATTGACCCGCTCCAAATTTCTTATATACATGCATCATCAATTTGAATATGTATCCTTAGTTTTTTATTCCATAAAAATCAATAAATACAACATCAATATTAAGATCTAGCAATTGAATTTGTACTTGCTTTGTGGCATATCTCCATCTATATTTAAATCTATTTCATGTAAATCCATTGATTTATAACCTTGCCTTACTAGTGCTTTATTTTATAGGATAAGTTTTGGTGGGAATTATGCATATCTATAATTTTAAATTAAAATTTTAGTGGGAAGAAATTTTATACATTGAAAAGTATGGACTTTCAAAAATTTCAAATGAAAAATTTGGTGGTAAAACATGTCAATCAGAGTATTTTGAAAAGAGAAAAAAAAAAAAACAAATGTGTAATCGGTGAAAAAAATTAATGAGAATCATATTCAACTATAATTGTACTCCAAAGAAAATGGGTTTTTTGGTCATTTAACTTATTTTAATTCTAAAATATGGAAAATTTATTGTTGTTCTTAATTCTCTTGCAAAGGGCTAAAACGACATCTATTTCAGAACAGAGGGAGTAAAGCACATGATTTTTTTTTCTTTGTTATTCAATTCATCTTATTTGTGTTGTTTATTTATTTAATTAATGTGCATACGAAGATAGAATACCATGTATATATATATATGTGTGTGCATGGACACACATTAGATATCATGGATGCAAATTAAAATTTATGATTCATTCCATAGCTTACAAACTTACAAGAGTTAGATTTAGAATTGTGATGAATTCCAACAGAAATCATGGAAAGAAGATGCAAACGTCATACTCACACATCAATGTTATTCCATAAATCAGAAATACAATGAGCACACAAGACTAATTTACCATAAAAATCTTAACTTTATCTTCCATGCAAGGTTGGTAAGACAGTGTGGATTAGAAAAGCTATTACATAAATAATACATCTGTTAGTTCCAAAGGGGTACTAGTATGGTGATTTTCATTCAATCTCTCATATAATGTAAGCACACACACACTCAATGCAAAATCAAACAAGCAAGAGAAAGGAGACACATGAATTAGTTACCTAGCTCGGTACAACTTGCCTGTGTCTGGGGTGGCTAAGCCTGGAGATAATAATCCACAAAAATAGGGGAAAAAATAATGAGTACAACTCTCACACTCATCCTCATAAAGGTAAAAAAAAATAACCCTCTTTTGATTATCCGATGCCTACTCTCTCTCTTCCTTACCTAAGGGACTCTCTCTAGTGGCTCATCCTAAATCTCAAAGCAGTGTCTCTTATATAGACATCTCCACATCCCAAATATAGCGATTCTCTCTTTTAGAATCTCTATGGCTTCCTAATTTAAACACCTTCTAAAGTTAAATGTTGCAACTCCTGTTATAATTGAGCTTCCAACTCGACAAACCTGCTGATCCTGATTGAGTTCAAGCTCCTGTTACAACGCGACCTTGTGAAACCTTCAACCCTCCCCATTGTGCTAGTCCAAGTTGATACAATCAACTCCTCCCGAGTTCTTCTTGCCAGCAACTAACTTACCTCCTCACATCATATCAACAGATTACTCCCCCAAGGGTCGCACCCACCAAGGCGCATTTCCATCTCACCAAAGATGGTATTCAAAGATCTTCAAAATCTTCTTTCTAAACTTGATCGTCATTCATCCAAGTTTGGTCTTCACAATCTTCAAACTTGATCTTTATTCATCCAAGTTTGGTTCAACAATATCTTTTGAGCAAGATCTTTATTCATATAAGCTTGGGCTTCAATTATGTCCTTGAATAACTAGTGTATTCAATTAGCTTTCCTTGCTAAATATAGTTTGTGCCCTTCTTTATATTATGCTCCATATGGTCTTTTCTTGCACTTCAAGAGATCCTCCAAGTTGATTGCCTTACCAAAAATAGCTCTTCTAAAGATAGCTTCGTAAAGCCAACGATCAAACTGTCTATTGGTATCCAGGTCCTCGATAGAACTCTTTACCTAGTGGTGAGAGTTCGATTCTCGGGTGAGAATACATTTCGGGGAGATGTAAGTGGTGGTTATGTGTGGGTGGTCCCAATGCTCATGTGAGGGCGAGCCCTGTCCCACTTGCTCCACCAAGGCTTGTGCATGCCTTTGATTGACTAGCAAGGCCTTTGGGCTGTCTGTTCTTCGTGTAAAAAAAAAAAAATAGCTTCATAACATCTTTTTCCACATCATGGTTGCGAAGTCATCTTGCCATGTCACTAAGCTATGCCACACCATCTTTTTCCACATCATTGCTTTTGTCATGTCATCTTCAAAATGTATCAAATAATGGCAATTATAGAGCTCCAGCTCTAACAACATCATCTAAGTTTTTAGTCTCCTAATCTCTTAAACTGAAATTAACTTTTGGATAAGGTTATGTATTTGTGTTGCTTAGACGAAACAAGTAATCTATTATTCTCTTTCAAAACTAACAACATTATGGAAAGTTAAATAGGTTGGTGAATATAATGGAAATCATCATAGAAGTTAGGGTAACCACCTAAATAGCCATACATTTCATTTCGGTGACCAGCTTTAAAAAATTATAATTTAGTCCTCTACATTTAGTTTATGTTACAATAAAGACACTCGGTTTACTGTGTTAATGGTAATCATACATTATAGTGTTAAAGATGATCATATGTGGTTAGCCATATTGTAAGTCACATTGGCACCTAAGGGAAATCTCATTTTAAGTCACACATGATCACCATTAACACCATAAGTTTCTTGTAAAAAAATTAAATGTAAAGGACAAATAACTTAGAGGACTATTTAGGTTACTTCCCAATTTATTTAAATATAATGAAGGCAAGAAGATTCAAACAGTCATGACTCATGAAGTCTTGATGAAGTTAGGAGATAACATAATAATTAATGTTGAATGTGTTACTCTCAAAAGCCTTTGGAAACAATGCATGTGAAAGTGGAATCATATTCAAAGAATTTTCAAAGATGATTTTAGGCTTTGGAAGGAAATTATCTCAAACAGTTTAAATTTCTTGGTCTTTTTAAAAAGAAAGTTGTAAAATTGAACTCTTCGTTTTAACATGCAATATTTTAGGAGTTGATATACTTTTATTGCATATCACATATACATATACATATATATCACTCCTATAACAAAAATAAAATGGTAATTTATTTCCTTCTGAAGTAAAAAATTTAAAGGTTCTACTCTCTATCAATTTAATGGTTAAGAATTTTTAACTCCTCCACACTTGTCAAATATATGCATCTATGCTTATGAGTGTAATTTTGATCTCCCATAATTAACCATTATAAGTCCATTTTATTGTTTGACACCAAAAAGTATTTGTTTTGTAAAAACAATTAAATACATATATTTAAATAAAGACTAAAATCATAGACTATTTTATACTTAAATAACCATTTTTAAGATTTGGAGACAAAAGCTCCACCCCTTTTCTTTATTTAGCACAACATCATTATTTTCAAATTTTATTTATAGTTGAACTACTAACTTATTTGAATTATTATAATTTTTTATTTATTATTGCACTCTTGCCTTATATAAAAGAATATATATGGTGAATTTATCTGAATAACTAATTGAGATTTATGTCTTTAAAATTTATTTTTTATACTACTCTTATTGTAGGACTGTAGGAGGTTAGTATTTTTTTTTTCTCTATTAAAAATAAAAGGGTAGAGGTTCTATCCTTTGACTTGGCCACATTTTAATTAAAAACAAAATCTAAGTGGTTTCATAGAGTTTTAATTAACATTATAACAGCATTAGTCTTATATGTTTGGTCCTTTGCATGGAGTGTTTCTTTAGTATACGGAAAAAGCTCATAACATTATTTTGGCGTTCTAATTAATTATTTTTAGATATTATCTATTGTCACCTAAAATATATGGCATTTACATAAAAGCATGAAATGTGTAGTTGTTAGACAGGTCAACGAACCCACCGACTTCATAGGGTCAACCCAATGCAAACCCAATGCAAACCCAACCCAACCCAGCTAAGCTCATACAGTGTTGTTCTGGATAGGACCCCTTGTTGGATTTTTTTTTTCTTTTTTTTTTAAGTTAACCACAAAAAATTAAAGGTAAACTTCCCATTTTAGTCCCTGTACTTATCAAAATGTGCCCTTTTAGTTCCTCTAGTTTAATTTGTGCCTTTTAAATCCCCCTATTTTATGATTTGAGCCAATGTAGCCAATTTTAGTCCCTGTATTTATCAAAATGTAGCCAATTTTAGTCCCCCAATTTATGCTTGAGGGACTACATTGGCTCAAATCACAAAGTAGAGGGATTTAAAAGACATAAAATAAACTAAAAGGACTAAAAAGGCACATTTTGATAAGTACAGGGACTAAAATGGGAATTTTACCAAAATTAAAAAAAAAAGAAAAAATTAAAAGATTATAAACATAAAATAGAATAAAATGACATTATTTAAATGGGAAAATTTAGAAAATTTTATTAATTTTTTATGGAGAATTGCTTAAGTAGGAAATAAGTAAAATAGCAAGTAATAAGAAGTTAAAAAAAATTATTTCATAATTGATAACTATTTAAAGTAGGAAAAAATCCTAATTTTTTGGGATTTATTTGAAAAGTATAAAAAAAACAAACGTCTCCTTCATTGGAAAAAAACCCCAAGAAAATCACCTAATGAACCTAAACATTATATATATATATATATATATATATATATATATATATATATATATATATATAGATAGATAGATAGATAGAGAGAGAGAGAGAGAGAATTATTTTAAAAAGTAACTACATACAAAATTATAGAATTGTTGGTTTGAATAACCATCCATCCTCTGAAGCATTAGTACACATTAGCAGTGTTTGTTGGTCAGTTCATCCGGCTCCTGATCTTCTCATTCAGTACCCTATTTCCTACATTAATTGATACAAGACTTCGATGCTACTATGCATATTGATAGAGTTAATTAATCATGTGTTATCGAAAATTAGTAAAAAAAATTATTTTGTTTATAGTTACCACAATAAGAAAATATTACAATTATGAATTTTTTTTTAATAAGAACTAAGGTTGTGTTTTGATGATGGAATGGAGACGGGAATGAAAATGGGAGGAATGGGGAGAGAGATGAAAATTTGAGGAATGAGAATAAAAATTATGTTTGGCTGGAGAGTAATTCATTTAAAATGAGAAAAATATAAGAGTAATATATTGGGAATCCGAAAAACTAAAAAGAAGATAGTGGATAAATTACATTTGTGCCTTTAACATTTGAATAAGAACTAAAATTGCGTTTGGATGATGGAATGGAGATGGGAATGGAAATGGGAGGAATGAGAAAGAGAGATGAGAATTTGAGGAATGAGAATAAAAATTATATTTTGTGTGAGAGTAATTTATTGGAAATAAGAAAAATAGAAGAGTAATTTATTGGTAATCCGAAAAGTAAAAAAAAAAAGTTAGTGGTTAAATTAATTTCATTTGTGCCCTTAATATTGATAAATAATACTAAATAAAATAGTGAGTTTATATTTAATAATAAATAATTTTTTTAACAATATTTTGTATTATTATTAACTAATTTAATTATTTAATTTTCTTTAGTCATAAAATATTTAATTATAATTAAATATTTAATTAAATTTCTCACGTTATGATTCAATTGTTATAATTAATGATTAATTAATTAATTTCTTTATTTATAAACATTTTAAGTATTATTATTAATTTTAATTATTTAAATTAAATATTAAAATAAAATATCTTAATTTAATAATTATTGGAATTACTTATTCATATTAATTAATTAAATTAATAACTTTTAATAAAAATAAATTGAGTGGGAGAGGGTGTAAAATGGAAATTTCTCGTGAAAGGAATGGCCATTACCTCCTAATTTGAGGGTAATGGCCATTACCCTCCCAAGAGGGATCCCATTACCCTACAAGAGGTAATGAATCCCCCCTCTCATGGATACCCAAACATGGTTCTCCATCAAATAACATGACCTAAAACTAGCATTGGTAATAGTAGAAGAAAAAAAAAAGAGACAAAAAAACAATTTGTCCTAATCACATTTGCAATGTGGAATGCATATTTGTGTTTTATATGAACATACACTTCAATGTTTGTAGCAAAATTAGATGCTCGCTTATTATCATATACATTATTATATTTATTGTATATTGAATAATAAAGTGATAATTATTTATATAACAAGAATCATTAAATCTTATTTTCATCATAAAAATTAATCAAACAAATCCTGTTATATATTTTGAAACATGAGTTAAGATCCGTCATAAAATTGGAAGTGATTCAATTTTTCTAAAATACTCTTTTAAAAATTTTGCTCTATGGGAGCACTGATACAAGCAAAATTATGGTCACGTCCCTATTTAAACAAGAAAACGTAATAATAAAAAATAATTGACTAATCATCACAAACTAGCGTGAACTTCAGGAAAATATTAGTTACCAAACATTGAAATAACATTTCTATAACTGCAGACAAATTCTAACATTGCATAAGTTGGGTTCCACTATGCTTAATATCAATAATAATCGTTTTTTAACAAGTCTAATCATTTGTATATAAAGTTTTTAAAGTCTTGCCTTCACTTATAGAATTCCGGACAAATAGAATGTAATAACTATTTTTTTCAAAATAAGGATTAATTATTTTTAATCCATCTTTGGCACGTAAATTTAAAATTTAGTATATACATGAATATGAAATAGATTTTCAAAAAACATGGGGTTTAATTATATTTTTAAAATGTCAACCGTGATATTATTGCAAAAGTCTCCATAATATACCTTCTTGAATTTTATAGTCATTAACGGTATCCATAATATAGGCCACAATAAACTTAAGGTATATTGGTAGAGTCTAATTCAATAAATTTAAAAAAAAAATTAGTAAAGGGTAAGAATTATTAATGAAATAAACGGTAGCACAAAAATAAATAGTTATAAATTTAGAAGTCAAAATATTGGAAGTGTGAGCAATTTTAAAACAAAAACCTTTAATAATTCAATAATTAATTTTATTTATACTCATGATAAATAACAAGATAAATTTTTCTCATAGTCTTTCTTAAAACACATTTAAAAGTCAGATTAAAAAGTTAAAGAGACATTTTTATAAATATGGGATATTTTGGTGAAGTAATAAAATAATCGTAATGAACAATAAATTTAGCAACAACTTTTCTTGCTTTTTTACATTAGTAAAATAAAAAATTTCAATACTTAAACCAATAGAAGTAATTTGTATTTGGGATGGATCATGTTGGATAGAGGCACTCGGGACTTCCTTTTAAATGTCCCATTCCAAAGTTTGGCAAGGAAAAATTACTTTACATTTTTCACAAACCATGCACACCAACACCTTTATTTTAATTTGAATATTATCATAAAATTATTAGGTAACCATGCCACTACCATCAACATCAAAATCACAATACTTAGTTAGGGTGAAGATTGTGTATTTTTATAAAAATAAAATGGAGAATAAAAAATAAGATAGAACTTTGAAGAACCAACCATTATGCAAAGTTAAAAATAAATGTTTAGGGTTACCACAACTCCTTTAGGAATAATTGGAGAAGCAGAATAAATACCCAATTTTCTTCAAATGCAGAAGAGAGAGGTAGATTCATGCTTCTTGATATCTCCAACGACGGTGAGGGTAGTTGCGGTTCAGAGCAATGCCATGTGGATGAGAATCGTGCTTCTACTAAATGTTTCACGCGTGAGGATAAGGGTAAGGGCCAGGCGATTACAACTCTGATTGCTAGTCAAGGCTTGAAGGCGGGTCCTAGTGCTCTGTTGCAATGGGAGTCATCGGTGGGTTGTGTCTAGGGAACTCGAGAGGAAAGGAGGACTATTCTTCACAAGGGTAAGGCGGTTGTTGGAGGCCGAGATAACTTGTCGGGAAAGGAGGTGGATGTGGTTGAGCCTCACTCCCACAGAAACTCTAGCAACCCTTCCAACGGGACCCACGATGTGGTCAAGCCTTGCTCCTAAGGTGATATTTCTGCCTCACCGACAGTGGTCAAGCCCAACTCCCATGTCGGTGAAGGGTTGTCGTTATCTCACAAGCCTAAGGAAGAGTCAAGGACCGCTGATTACTTGGTTCCCCGGGAATGAACTAGTAGATGAAATGGCGTCTGAGGTTCTCGAGTGAAGGTTTCAAGGAGGCGCAGTGTCGAGCATTGGGTGGCTAGGCCTACGAAATTGATGATCTCTAGGACACGTGGAAAGTTGCCATTGGTCGATGCTTGCATGTACGAGGATGTTCACAAAGCCGAGGTTGACATGTCTCTTGGGGATTTGGGAGCCCTGGGTTTAATTATTAAAGATAAAGCACGTGATGTTGATGATATTTTCGTGGATCCTTTGGTAATTAAAGTTGGGTAGAATTCGTCTGTTGGGCATAAGGAGGACTTTGGGTCAAGAGATTATGGTGGAATTAGATCTAATGATCCACTTCTTTGCTTTGTGAAGTGGGTCAGACCCAGACCCATGGTCAATTGGAGTCCGAAAGTGGGCTTGAACCAGATTTGAGTATAGGTGTTTTGCAAGTGCATGCTAATTCCACAAATGGGCCCATTCAGGTGGATTATGTTGATGCAGATGTTAGACCTTCCTTGCATCCTCCGGTGGGTTTTCTTTGGCAGTTTTTTTCAGGGGTTTGGGCTCTTATTCAAGAAAATGTGCATGTGCCACTAGAGTTAGATTGCAGACCAAAAAATCAATCTGAAGATGTTTGCAAGGTCAATGTCTCAGTGGATAGAGACCTGCCAGAGGATGACTTTGTTTCTGAGTTTGAAAGGAATCTTAGGGAACTTATGTCAAGTTTGCAAGAGGATAGTTCCTCAGGATGCAATGTGCAGAAAAAAGGTACTAGACGTAGCAAAAAGCAGAAGAAATTGTCTACCAAGTGGAATGAGGAGGCTAGGTCAAAAAGAAATTGGAACGGGAAGGAACTTCGGAAGGTATGCCTTCCTAACCTCAGCTAATTTCTAATTGGTCAAATGCGTAAATTTCTAGCTACTGCGATGCATGTGGAATTGTCTTTTTGATTCTGTTGCTCATGTGAATGATTGTATCTCTCATATCCGATTATTAGATAAATAAAAAATTACTCCTATTCAGGGCAAGAGAAGACCTCTTTGGAGGTCCGCGCGATAGAGACCTTTTTGGAGGTCCATAAGACCTAAATGGTTTTAATGAATATAGTCTCTTGGAACGTTAGGGGATTAGGGAGGCCATCTAAATGGTTTCTGGTGAAGGATTTTCTTGCTTTGCATTTTTCGGATGTTTGTTGTTTGCAAGATTCGAAATTGGAAGCAATTCCTTTTGCAAAATGGCGTGAGATTGGTGGGCATCAGCTCAATTAATTTGAGTTCATACCTCCAAGAGACACTGAGGGCGAGATCATTCTTGGTTGGAACAACCATATCTTGTCTAGAAGGCTTGCTAAGGATGGTGAGTTCAGCCTCACAGTTGATTTTTGCTCATCAATTGATGGTTTATGTTGGAGGTGTACTACAGTGTATGGGCCTAACCTGAGAACGCGTAGGATTGAGTTTTGGGACAAGCTTTGGGGGTGTGCTACGGCACCAAATGTCCCCTCGGTAATTTACGGTGATTTCAATGCCATTTCCGCTATGGAGGACAAAGCTTCTGATGCTCCTAGTTTGGTGGACATCATGTAAGCAAACTCGTTTCTCCAAGATTTAGGGTTTCGGGAGCCACCTTAGGTGGGAAGGAGGTTTACTTGGACAAATGGTCAGGAGGACCCTGTTTGGGTTAAGTTGGACGACTTTCTTGTGAACAATCCTTGGGTTGATCATTTTCCTCGCATGATCCAAAACTGTCTACCTAGACTGGGATCTGACCATGTGCAATTCATTTCAAAGTTGAAATCCCCTAGGCCTTTTAGATTTGAATTGGCTTGGTTTATGGTGGATGGCTTTCAGGAGTTGGTGCATCAGTGGTGGACGGAGTTGTCACTGAAGGGTTGCAGTGCTTTCATCTTCTCTAAAAGGGTGTCTTACTTAAGGGAGAAGCTACGACACTGGGCGAAGTCTAGCTTCGGTTCTATTAAACTCAAGAAACTATCCTTGATGCAGGAACTAGATGAGTTGGACACCGCTAAAGAGATGTGTAGACTTTCCCCGATTGAGGCTAGATAGGAGCATGACCTGTAGGAGAGGTTAGGGAAGATTTGTGAACAAGAAAAGATTTATTGGAAGCAATGATTTAGGTTACAATGGCCAAAAGAAGGCGATGGAAACACAAAGTTTTTTCTTGCAGTGGCAAACGGGTGAAAGAACTGGAATTTTATCCCAAGGATTATGAATGATGGTGGTACTTTCATGGATCCCAAATAAATTGGCAATATTTTTACTAAGAGGTTCAAACATCAGTTCGGGCTAAACCGTGACTTTCGTTTCAAGCAGGATTTTAAGAAGCTCCTTGAATATAAAGTGCCAGTGTTATAGTAAGGCGAAGTCTTATTATCTTACATTGAGCATTACTTTTATTAGATTTTATCATTAATTAGTGTGTATTTGTGTGCTTTGTGCATTATAGGGTTATGGAGGCAATTTGGAGAAGAAATAGCAAAGTTAGGTCGTGTTCACCGTTGTTGGGGAGTTTTCGGACCAAGCAAGGAACAAGGCACGAGTTTAGACTTGTGGGTGTGTGCCAACCTTCTTTGGAGGGGCACAAAGGCAGTCACATTCACAAAAGTCTAATCCGTGTAGCATCGGAGGAATTCACCAATGAGGAGAATGAAAGAATCGACATGACCTACCATTGATTGTGTGCCCAATTCAATCGGGAGTATTTGATGCTCTAGACTGTAGCAGTACTGTAGAAGATAAACGTAGCAATTACTGTATCAGTTTACTGTTCACTGTGTGCTAGAAAACGGAATTCAGAAAAATTCACACGGGCTTGTGGAAATTCCACACGGCCGTGTGAAATCCCGATTTCAGCCAATTTACAGCCGCGACTCACCACTATTTAAAGGCCCTTTGGGGACTTTTTCTGTATCTTTTTGCCTATTTCTTGAGGGTCGCGGCTAGGGTTTGGAGAGGACTTTGTGGAGGATTGAAGCACGTCATCCGCATGAGGAGCTTGGTGGAGAGACGAATCGGCCGCACAAGACCACGGCCACACTACACAAGGGGGTTATCATCTATGTTTTCGATTTGTGTTTATTCATATACATTGATGGATTTGTATAGCTCCATAAGAAGCTAAACCCCTTGTGGGTATTCGGACTTGTAAACCCTAGGATGATTTTGTTTCTATGATATATTATTATGCTTTCCTAATTGATGAATTTAATTGAGTTCCAATCTTGTTTGATTATTGTATTAATTTTCCCTTAGATGTGACACTAGGGTTGAGAGTCATCTAGGTTGTCTTTTGGAGGTGTGACAACTCCTATAGGATTAGACTACTCAAGATTGGAGAGGGTTGAGAGGGTGAGTCGTGAGGTAGTGAAACGTCCCATTTCCCCTCCGGTGTGATTTTTTCCTACCTCCGCGTTCCAAGAGTTCTTAGCGGTTGAAATAGAGCGAAGTGTTAGGAGATGAACTCCCCTGGGGCTTAGTTGCGCGAGCGACAGAGTGAAGAGTTGTAGTGAATTCTAGTGTTGGGGCTTAATTGAGACTAGGGTTTTTTCACCTGGACCAAAGGGTTAGGACTACACTTAGGAACAGGGCTAATCACTTGAAATCCCTAGAACCTAAAGCAATCCCACGTAGTGTGAGGCTTAGGAAGATGGACTCCCCTGGGACTTAATTGATAGGTCAAAAAGAGTTAAGGGTCGTAGTGAAACCTAATGTCAAGGCATAAACTTAAGTATGTTCAATTAAGCTCTGCTCAGGAAATGGTGGTGGAAATTCTCGACGGATCGTAACTAGTGCGGTGCGACAGTTATCAAATTTAATTATAGTTATTCAAAATGGAATTTGTTCCCTAGGCAGATGGGAGATCTCGTTCTTCTAGAAAGGGACGACTAACTGCCTACCGGCGCTTAGGGGATGCATCACCTAAGTTGTCAATTCTGGTGCTGAGACTCTTTTCTGGGAAGATCAATAGCTCAATGGTTGAGCCCCTATGTGTCTATGGCCAGATGTTTTTAGAGATTATCAACTCCGTTTTGCAACGCTTAGGACTCTGGCTCCTATGCTTGATGAGCTCCCTTCCACAGATTATCTTGATATTGTTTCTCTTCGGGATCGGCTTTCTTCTTTTGGGGGGTTACTGGAGACAAGAAGTGGTTGACTCTCACGATGAACGGGACCTTTTCGGTGAAGTCTTTTTAAAGCTTTCTATATGACGGGGCCTACGTTGCCCAATTTCCAGATGGTTCTAGTGTAGCAATTTTTTACGAAAGATTAAACTCTTCTATTGGATGGTTTGAAAGAATAAGATTCTCTCTCTGGAGAATCTTGAGAGGCGTAGATGCAACACAAACTCTCGACGGTGACATGTGTCATGTGCCATGAAGAGGTTGAATCGGTTGATCACCTTTTTCTCCACTGCCCCTTTGCTAAACATGCTTAGGATTATTTTACCAATTTATTCCATTTGCCTGAACCACCCTAGTCCATATGTCATGGTCATTCTATGTTATTTCATTTATTTTAATTGATATGATGCATCCACTTTTTTAAAAACAAATTAATAAAGAACTTACAGTTAGAACTTAGAAGCTATAAATCTTGAACTTGAAAAAGTTTAGAGCTAAAAAGTTAAATACTTAGAAATTAGAGTAAGATTATGTAGGTTGGCGAGGGAAAATAGTCAATGTTTAGGATGGACATATAGGTTTTATTTATAAATTTTATTTTCCACAACACCTTCATAAATGAGTGACTTGCAATTGTTGAGAAAGAAGGGTAAGACGGGTAAGAAAGTTAAATACCCTCATAACTAGCTATTTTAAACTTGTTGAAAAGGTTAAAAGTAATTTCATATCAATTAAATTAGAAAAATAATAAAATATGGTGAGGTGCAACAATAGTCTTTAATAGTGCTCAGAATTGGTCCAAAAACTTGTATTATTTATTGTTGTATTTGCTACTATTTTTAGCATCATCTGTTGGTAAAAGTCTTTATGATGCAGCCATGAATACCAAGTGTTTTGTCCCATAATAGGCTCTTTAAATATTGTTATGTACTTATATAATGACTATTAACGTTGTAGTTATGATTAACCATTTAAACCACACTAATATTTTTCAGCAGATTATGATGATTTAGTAAAGTGTAAATATTGAAAATTCAAGAGAAAATGGGCTCAGCACATTTTTTTATATTAGCTTCTATAAGTTTTTTTTTAACGAAAGCGACAAGTGCTAAATACATCAGGGGCATGTGCACCGTCTGGAAATTAATTGTCCAATCTGTTAACCCTCAGCCTTAGACGATGAGTTTGGGCTGCGAGCCCGAACTCATAACTTAGCATGTTACCATTATTACTTCCAACGAGTCATGAATTCGAGACCTTTTGAGTGTCTCACCCTCATTTTCCGCAATAAGGCTAAATACTTCTAGCCTATAAACCTTTTGGTCATAAGTTTTTCTTTGTAGTACTGTGGTTTTCATATTTTCTAATAAATTTAAAAATTTTTGAAGAGTAATTTTAAAATGGATTTGGCTCAACTATAACTTAATTAATAATTATATATATTTTAAGAGTAAATTGAAAATAATTATTATATATTTATTTAAATAATTAAAATTTATTTTAAAAAGTTGTTTGACTAATCTTAAGCATTTTGTTAGAACTATCGGCAACAATAGGGTGTCTAACCACCTAAACACTACTAAAAAAATTACCATACAATGACGCTTATGTATAGTAACTGTCAAATTCAATAGCTATTGACTTTTATACCAACAGAACAAAACAACTATCAGAATAAATCAGACATTAAGTAACACTTGTTCTTCCACTAGTGTAAATATTATTATATATTGTTTCTTACTTTTAACGACGGTAAATTTCTGTAGCTATAAATACTTTATACCAATAAAACATTATAATTGTCAAAATAAATCAAACATTTTCCAAACTTAAAACTTTATACTATCTTCTAATGGCATTCTCTAGCTTGAAACCTCCTTTGTCTAAAACCTAGCGATCCTCCACCATAGCAAGCAGGGATCCATTTCTGAAACCAGCCATACTGCCTTTGGACCATTCTTGGACTGCAATCACCGAAAGCTCACATTAGAATCGGGAATCTTCACTCGTCATCCAAGGGGAATCTCTAGAGAAGGTTGAGGAAACTGATAAATTCTTTATATATGGCAAGTTTTTAGGAAATACTTCACCCTTGGAACTTGTAAGAATGGTACTGCTAGTGAATTAGAACTATTAGAAAGAGTTCCTCATCATTGATTTAGCCAATGGTTACTTCTTGATTGAATGTCTAGATGAGATTACAGCTCAAAATGTGTTGTTTGAAAGGCCTTAGGAGAGTTTTGCATCATTGATTTAGCAATTGGTTACTTCTTGATTGAATGTCCAAATAAGAATGTAATTGTTGTTTGAAAGGCCGTGGAATGTGACAATTCTGGTTCTTCACCTCACTCCATGGTAACCTTTCTTTCAACTGGTGGAAACTAAACTCCCAACGGCCCTAGTTTGGGTTCAGCTTCATCACTTTCTAGTTAATCTATGCCATGAAGAGGCTCTAGAGAATGTAACTGGGCATCTTGAACATGCCTTGGAAATTGATGATCAAACACTATTTATGGACTTCTTCAACAACCACTTTGATACCATATCAACAAAGACCTAATGGGTGGTTGGCATCAAAGCGTGTTTTAGGGAAGGATGCTTCTATGTCAATCCTGATTATGACTAGTATTGTTCAGTGTCCAGCACTCGAACTAGATGTGCAAGAACAACAGAAGGGGGAAGTTGCAGATGGATGCTGGTTGCGCCATGATTGTGGTGCCCTACTCATGATGGCTCATCGAACATCTCATCACAGGTTGCACATGAGTTCCCCCTGTTGGGATTCATTTTAGCACCCATGACTAGCAAAGGATGCATAATGTCCTCTGCCCGATTAAAGCAAACCCAGCAATCTCCTGTAGCAACACTTGGTGGTCGGTCTTCATAAGGCAATGGAGGCTTCTATTTTCAAACATATAAACAATCACAGTATGATGGCTTTGATCTAGATTCCTTCTTTAAGGCATCTAGCTCTTGGAGACAATCACAGCATGATGGCATGAAAATGAGATGTTTAGGGTTTCTAATGCCATTTTGGGTGATGGGGTGTACTGTGTGGTCTTTTCCACTCCAACTTGGAGACAAGCAAGACAACTCTCCAATGAAATACAAACTCTAGCTCTTCCACGCATCCCAACAACAACAAAGGAAAAATCTAGCAACTTTCCATCACCTCTACATTAGTGGTAGGTTGACAGGGGCCCGAAAGTGCACGGGTTATCGTAGTAATAAAGTACCCCGGTGAGAGGCTAGTTGAATCCACAGGGAGTAGGGGTTAGAGACACAAGAAATTGCTATTTAGCTAGAGTGATACGATGTGGTGAGAAAAATCAATGTGTATGCAAGAAAGTAAAAGAGAAATATGGAAAACAAGAGAGTGCAAGTAAAGAGTAAAGAGAGAAACAATCAATGTAAAATAGGGTACCCGGACAAGCCCCCCTAGGACTAATGTTCTAGTGTAAGACTATGAATTATACTCTCCTATTGATGTTTAATGAGTCGTGGACATCCTAAAGCACATGGTCCCAAACCTAAGGTCAACCGTGACTAGCTTCAACACTATGCCCCGGCATTAGGCTTCACTTCAACCCTTCACTCTGTCGATCTCTCAACTAAGTCCCAGGGGAGTCCATCATCCTAAGCCTCACACTATGTGGAACTGCTTGGCGTTCTAGGGATTCCAAGTGATAGGCCCTGTCCCTAAGTATAGTTCTAACCATTTGGTCCAGGCGAAAGAACCATAGTCTCAGTTAAGCCCCAGCACTAGGATTCACTACAACCCTTCACTCTGTTGCTCGCGCAACTAAGCCCCAGGGGAGTTCATCTCGTAGCACTTCGCTTTACCTTGACCACTAAGAACTCTTGGAACATGGAGGTAGGGAAAAACATACCGGAGGGGAAAGGGGACGTTTCGCTACCTCACGACTCACCCTCTGGACCCTCTCCAATCTTGAGTAGTCTAACCCTATAGAAGCTGCCACACCTTCAAAGGATAACCTAGATGATTCTCAACCCTAGTGTCACGGCTAAGGGAAAATCAATACAATAAGAAATCAAGATTGGAACTCAATTAAAAGCATCAATTAAGAAAGAATAATAAAAGTCATAGAAACAATGTCATCCTAGGGTTTACAAGTCCAAATATCCACAAGGGGTTTAGCTATCCATGGAGCTATACAAAATCATCAATGTATATGAAATAACAAGAATAGAAAACATAGATGAAACCCCCTTGCGATGTGTGGCGATGGTCTTGTGAGGTCACTCCGTCCTCTCCACCAAGCCCTTTGTCAAGCCTAGGGCACTCCTCGCAGGATCGGTGCCGACGAAAGCTCCCCCAATAGCTATCTTCCAACGGACTTTAATGTCGATGTCGAGAGCTCGCTCTAAACCTCCACAAAATCCTCTTCAAACCCTAGCCGTGAACCCTCAAGAAGTTGGGGAAAAGATACTCAAAAAGTCCCGAAAAAGTACTTTAAATAGTGCTGAGTCGCGGCTGAAAATCGGCTTAAATCGGGTATCCACACGCCCGTGTGGATTCTCTGGAATTGGTTTTCTGGCGAGCAGTGAACAGTAAACTGCTACATAATTACTACAGTGAATTGCTACAATAACTGCTGCAGTACTCACACATAAAATGTTCCCGATTTCATGTTCTTCATCGTGGCCGTTGAATTGGGCACACAATCAATGGTAGATCATGTTGATTGTTTCATTTCTCCTCATTGACGAAGTCCTCCAATGCTACATGAGTTAGACTTTTATGAGTGTGACTGCCTTTGTGCCCTTCCAATGGAGATTGGCACACACCCACAAGTCTAGACTCGTGCCTTGTTCCTTGCTTGGTCCCAGAACTTCTCAACAATAGCGAACATGACCTAATTTTACTCTTTTCTTCTCCAAATCTACTCCACAACCCTACATGCATAAAAGCACACAAATGCACAATAATTAATGATAAAATCTGAGAAAAGTAATGCTCAATGTAAGACAATAACACTTCGTATTACTATAACACGAGCACTTATCATAGGTATGACTAGATCTTCATAAGACACTTTCAAATTCATAATCAGTTTGAGGAAAATGTCTTAGTTGCCCAAATAGGTCATAAGTAGAGAATGCGAAGACGTCTGAAGAACCAAATGTTAGGTCCAAAGATGAAGAACTTGATCCTGGAGACCCGGTGGACTCTATGACCCTAGACAAGCCCCAAACTGAAGTCTAGAAAGAATTCTTGGCCAGCAAAGGAGATACTCAGGCAATAATCTCCAAGAAAAAGGGGAAGATAGAAACCCAAACCAAGACCAATCTTCCTTCAGCATAACTGATGTTGCTATTGTCTAAATCCTTCTTTTTCAAATATGTTTCTTCCAATTATTTCTTTAATGATTATTCTAATCTCCTTCATGATGTGGACCAACATGTTAACTGAAAATTATGAAGGGGTTTCCAACAGAGACATTTATAACGGTATTTGTGGGCTAATGAGGGCTCACAACCTAAAAATCCTTTGCATGGTGAAAACCCAAGCAAATATTGTGCATGTGCATAGGTTTTACTCTATATTCCACCAGAAGTGGGAATGGGTGGTTATAGCTATAGCTAGAATAAGGGAGGCATAATCATCTTTTCGCAATATTATGTAGGCATTGTTACTCCTCAAGCCAGTTCTAAAAGGGCTCTGCACCTGGTAATCTCTTCTAGTTTTCGTGATGTTTGGATCCTGATAGCTGTGCGTGACAGTCAGAATATTGAGACACATAAAAAAAATTATGGTATGAACTCTCAAATATTTCTAATCTTGATCTTCCTTGGTTAATCCTGGGAGATTTCAATGCTATTAGATCCCTTAATGAGCATAATAGTGGGTCTTTTGATTACTCTCGCAAAGCTGCTTTGTTTAATAATTTTATTACCTGCAATTCTCTTCTAGAATTTTGTTCTATTAGCTCCTTGTTTACCTAGTGTAATGGCCAACTTGGAATAGCTAGATGCCGGCCTAGATTAGATAGTTACTTGGCCAATGTTTCCTAGACTAAGAATTTCTCCCAATACAATGTTGATCATTCTCCCTTACTTTTGGCTATTAGGCATTTCAATCATTCTAAGAGTAGGGTTATTCATTTCGATAACTATTATTTGAACTCTTATTCCATGCCGGAAGATTTTGACAACTATTTATTGTAGATCTAATAACATGAACTTGATAGAAATAGATCTCCAGGAAACTGAAAATGGAATTCAAACACTAGAGAGTTGTGTTTCAATTAGTATCACCCCTAATCATTACAGGACTCATAGATCCTTATACAACA